>CM039675.1:337878497-338478497 GCA_022496015.1 Hordeum marinum
AACCCTCGACCCCTGGAAGAGAGCCCTTTGAGAACTCAACACCATCGAGTGCGAGCCCCATGGTGGGCGCCAATTGTCATGGTTTTGTCATGGCTGATGTCCGAGGACTTAGACTCGAGGCCATCGCTAAGGTGATGGACTCAAAGGGGTTGGTTGGGACGAAGGAAACATGTTTACCCAGGTTCGGCCCCTCGCGATGAGGTAAAAGCCTACGTCCTGCTTGTGTTGTATTGATTGGATTATCGATTACAAGGGAGCGGATTCGCTTGACCTAGTTCTCAATTAGTTGTTTTTTGTCTAAGTCGCCACGGGTCTCGCCTTTATATAGGAGGTCAACACCACGGGTTACACAAGTCTCATACCGACTCTTACAACGTGTCCGACTCTATCTCTATGTCGTCTTGCCTTCCTGAACAAGCCGTGTCTGGGCGGCTTATCCACTCGGGTCTTCACGCCTTGGTTGTGTGGGCCTCGCCTTGGCCCATCCTGGTAAGCCGCCATATGTCTAGGCTTATGTTTCAAGGCCCATCCTTGGTCTGCCCCTGAGCCGCCAGGTATGACCCGGCCCCGCCTAGGTGGGTCTCACCATGGGCTTATATCCCCAACAGGTCCCCATCATAAGGAATCAAGCATATGTTACAGAAGTCGGTTAGTGACATTCTGTGAGGTTCAACATAAAGATTAAACTCTACTTCAGGAGGATTGTTTCTCCTTAGATAATTAAAACTTTGCATAAAGGAATTTGTAAGGACGTGATATTTGTCACACTTATCTGTAAGGAACTCGGTTAACCCCGCGTTTGCGACAAACCGAGCAAACTGTTGTTGGATCCCGACCTCCTCCAAGAAGGCATCATGTGGCCATTCGCACGACCGCACCTCCACCTTTCTTGGCATGTGAAGGTCATTGTACGATGATTCTCCCGTGACTCCCTTGGAATTTTTATTGAAGGAGAACTTCCTAAAGATACTCATTTTATTCCTATAAAAATTTCTGAAAAAAATTAGTCCACGATTTTTTTTCAACAAAACTTGGTAAGATTGTTAGCAACTACTCGCAAGCATGCATAGAGGCCATAATGAGCATTCAAAATACTTTGAACTCTAAGAATTCAACATGCAAGCTCATTTACAACAGCACCAAGAGTACCTAATTACTCTGAAAATAACTTACTAAAACAAAAATTAAATTGAGCAATGGAGGAGTCACATACCAAGTAGCAATTCCTCCAAACAGTTTCAAAAATGGAGCTTCCGCGGGTTTGAGAGCAAAAACATGAAATGTTGACTGTCATGATTTTTTGTTGGAGGTAGGTGACAATGTGGGCTAAAGGGGTAAGTGAGGGGGACTACATGGGGTCCACCACCCACCAAGCCGCGCTTGGGGGGTGTTGGCATGCCCTGCTAGGTGCTCAGCACCCTGTGCACTCCCCTCAGGTGTTATTTCCACCAGATATTCATAAATAATCGGAAACATTCGTGTTAAATTTTTAGGGAATTCTGAGAATTTTTATTTTTGGGTCATTTTTTATTGAACGGAGATAACAGAAAACATGATAAACATGGCATTTTATTTTATTATACTAACTAAAATAGAAAACTAAAAGTGGATATAAAGATTTGTGTCTACTAAATTCATCAACTTCGTACGTCTCGAAAACGATTCCTTACTAAGGTTGATCAAGACTTACTAACAACCACTTCCGATTAGCATGAAATCGAAGAGCTTTTGTAAAACACTGGGTTATGTCAATGGGGACAGGAATATCCCCAACCATAATAATATCATATTTCTTTTTGACAGTGGGTAGAGGCAATCGAAACCTTCCAATAGTGAGTGTCGAAGAATTTTCAATAACATTAACATCATTCACTTGGAATTGCTTCTTTGGAAAGTGTACCGTATGCTCATTACCATTGATATTAAAAGTTATTTTGCTTTTATTGCAATCAATGACAGCTCCTAAAGTATTCGAAAAAGGTCTACCAAGGATAATCGACATGTTGTCGTCCTTGGGCATCTCAAGAATAACAAAGTCCGTTAAGATAGTAACAGTTGCAACAACAACGGGCACATCCTCACAAATACCAATAGGTGTGAGTTTATTCAAGTCAAGTCTTTTATATAAGGAGAAAGGCATAACATTAACAACGGGTCCCAAATCACACAAAGCAGTTTTGACATAGTTTCTCTTAATGGAGCAAGGTATAGTTGGTACTCCCAGATCTCCAGAAATTTTAGGTACTCCATTCTTAAAGGAATAATTAGCAATCATGGTGGAGATTTCAACTTCTGGTATCTTTCTTTTATTAGTGATGATGTCTTTCATATACTTAGAATAAGGGGCCATCTTCAAAATATCAGTCAAACGGCTACGCAAAAAGATTGTCCTAATCATTTCAGCAAAGCGCTAGAATTTTTCAACATCCTTTTTCTTGGGTGGCTTACGTGGGAATGTCGTGGGTTTTTGAACCCATGCCTCTCTATCTTTACCATGTTTCCTAGCCACAAAGTATTTTTTATCATAACATTTATTTTAGGTTGTGGGTTATCAAGATCAATAGCAGGTTCTATTTCTACATCATTATCTGGTTCTTTATCATTACTAGGTTGAGTATCCTCATGCTCATAACTATCATTATCATTATCACTAGGTGGATGTGGATTACCAGACTGAGTTTCAGCATCAGAAATAGAGACATCATTACTATCAGGACGTTTTTGTGTCTTAGGTTCACTAGAAGCATGCATGGTCCTATCATTTTTGTTTTTATTTATCTTCTTAGAAGGACTAGGTGCATCACTATTAATTTTCTGAGAATCTTGTTCAATTCTTTTAGGATGACCCTCAGGATAAAGTGGTTCTTGGGTCATTCTACCTCCTCTAGTTACTACTCTAGCAGGAAAATCATGCATATTACTATTCATTTCATTAAGCAATTCCTTTTGAGACGTAGATACTTGTTCTAACTGAGTTTGAACCATAGAGGCATGCTTTCCTACACCTCTAACATCATTACTGATTCTAAATAGCAAGTCACTCAAGCGAGCAATCATATCAGAATTGTATTTCAATTGTTTCAGAACATGTGCATTGAAATGTTCTTGCTTCATAATGTAGTTATCAAACTCATATACGCACTGATTATGAGGTTTATTGTGAGGGATGCCTCTTTCATTAAACTTTAATAAATAATTTACCTCTACCACCTGTGCAGGTGGTGGTGTGTCAAGACCATGTATTTCTTCAATAGGTGGCAAATTCTTAACGTCCTCGGCTTTAATACCTTTTTCCTTGATAGATTTATTTGCCTCTTGCATATCTTCAGGAATGAGGAATAAGATACCTCTCCTTCGGAGTGGTTTAGGCGATTGTTCAGGAAGAGTCCAATCATCATAGTTCTTCAATATGCCATTCAATAATTCCTCAGCTTTTTCAATGGTCCGTTCCCTGACAACACAACCAACACAACTATCTAGGAAGTCCCTAGAAGCATTGGTTTGTCCATTATAGAAGATATCAAGTATTTCATTTTTCTTAAGATGATGATCAGGCAAAGAATTGAGCAACTAGAGAAGCCTCCCCCAAGCTTGTGGGAGACTCTCTTCTTCAATTTGCACAAAGTTAAATATTTCCTATAAATCAACTTGTTTCTTATGAGCAGGAAAATATTTTTCAAAGAAGTAGTAGATCATATCCTGGGGACTACACACACAACCAGGAGTAAGAGTATTGTAACATGTCTTAGCATCAACCTTTAATGAGAACGGAAATAATTTAAGGATATAATAGTAGCAAATCTTCTCATCATGAGCAAAGAGGATGGCTATATCATTCAGCTTAGTAAGGTGTGCCACAACAATTTTAGTTTCATAGCTATGGAAAGGATCAGATTCAACCAGAGTAATTAACTCTGGGTCGACAAAGAACTCATAATCCTTATCGGTAACACAGATAGGTGAAGTAGGAAACCTAGGTGAAGTAGTTTCTTAACATCATGTATATCCTCGCAAGAAAGAATCTCTCTAGCTATTTCTTCATCCAAAGTATAACCTTCAGGTATTTCAGGCATTTTAAAACAGTTTCAACATTTTCAAGTTCTTTAGCTTTAGCAAGATGAGCATCAAGTAACTCATTCAGTTGAACAGTTTCAGCACTTGTAGCAATGGCATCATTATAAATTTTAGAAGTAGCATCATCAAGCATATCAGAACGATTAATAGGTGGTGGTGTAACAAGTTGATTCAAAATAGTAGGTGGATCAAAAGCAGAGCTAGATGTCAATTCCTTACCTCCTCTTGTACGAGAGGGGACGATCTTGGTTCTTTTATCCTTCAGATTCTTCATAGCGATAAGTTGATATAAATACCAATTGACTCATCAAATATTGCTATGCTCCCCGGCAACGGCGCCAAAAAAGGTCTTGATAACCCACAAGTATAGGGGATCGCAACAGTTTTCGAGGGTAGAGTACTCAACCCAAATTTATAGATTCGACACAAGGGGAGCCAAAGAATATTTGAGAGCGTTGGCAGTTGAGTTGTCAATTCAACCACACCTGGAGATAAATATCTGCTGCAAAGTGATGAGTAGCACAATAATATGATAGATTTATGGCAGTAGTAATAGTAATAGTAGCGGTAACAGTAGCAGTGATAGTTTTGTAGCATGTGCAATAGTGACAGCGGCAGTAGTAACTTAGTAAGAACAATAAGTGGAAAGGTCGTAGGCACTGGATCGGAGTATTCATTGGATGATAATCATCATGTGACAGTCATAACGTAGGGTGATACAGAACTAGCTCCAGTTCATCAATGTAATGTAGGCATGTATTCCGTATATAGTCATACGTGCTTAAGGAAAATAACTTCCATGCCATGTTTTGTCCTACCCTCCCGTGGCTGCGGGTTCCATAAGGATACTAAGGGATATTAAGGCCTTGTTTTAATAGAGAACCAAAACAAAGCATTAGCACTTAGTGAATACATGAACTCCTCAAACTACGGTCATCACCGCGAAGTATCCCAAATATTGTCACTATGGGGTTGATGGATCATAAGACGTAATAGGTGCATATGACTAGGCAAGATCAGATCAAGAACATACATATAATGATGACAACATAAATGATTCATATCTTAAATCATGTCACTCGGGCCCTAGTGACAAGCATTAAGCATGGCAAAGTCATAGCAACATCAATCTCAGAACATAATGGATACTAGGGATCAAGCCCTAACAAAACTAACTCAATTACATGATGAATATCATCCAGCTCCTCACCAACCAGCAAGCCTACGAATGAATTACTCACTCCATGTGGGGAGCATCATGGAATTGGCGATGGAGAAAGGTTAGTGATGACGAAGTTCGAAGATTCCCCTCTCTGGAGACCCAGACGGACTCCAGATGTGGCCTCCCGATGAAGAACAGGAGGTGGCAGCGGCTCAGTCTCGTGAAACACGATATTTCCTTCTCTCCTATTTTTTTCTCTAAATTTAGGAACTTATAGTGGCGGAAATATGTCAAGTGGGGCCCCGAGGTGCCCACCACCCACCAGGTCACGCAGGGAGGGGGCTCGCGCGCCCTGGTGGGTGCTGTGCACCGTAGGCCCCATCTCCAGTGGTTTCTGGCTCTAGTATTTTGTTTATATTTTCCAAAATAAATCTCCCGAAAGTTTTGTTCCACTCTCAGAACTTTTATTTCTGCACAAAAACAACACCATGCCAATTCTACTAAGAACAACGTCAATCTAGGTTAGTTCCATTCAAATCATGCAAATTAGAGTGAAAAACAAGGGCAAAAGAGTGAGGAAAAGTAGATAGGTTGGAGACGTATCAGTTAGCGGTAATGATCCACGTTGTGACCAGTAGGAACACCTAGACACCGACTTGGTGCGGGCTCTGGTCCAGTTGAAGTACCCCAGCAACTACCCCTCGGGATTTACCAAGTATGAACTGGCTCGTGATGTTTAATTGTGTCAATTTTTGTTTCACTGGTACAAGTTTTAATTACTATGTTAGGTTGTCTGAACTATGAAGTTAACACATCTAGCTTAATTTCACCAATACCTGTCCCTTTGTTACCGCGCTACTCCTTGCAATGAAAATATCATTGGAGATATTGTCGTTTAGTTAACATTTGCTATTTTTGGTGGATTTAAACTTTATATTTAACATGCCTTTTATGTGCTTATGTCGGGCTACGATGCGTGATGCTGTTGTTTACCATCGAGGTTAGTCACCTCCCATTTTCTTATAATATTTTACATCATATGTGCAATTGCAGCTTATGTTCTAACATTTATTTGTTGCTTGTAGGTACATATATAAACCATAGTGATTCAAGCTTCAATCCCCTTTGCATATGGGGCAATGAGATAAACATGCACAAGCATCAAGTGAGGAAACTAAGAAAAAATGTTAGGCAGAAGAGACATCTGATTGGAATTAAACTCTTTATTTATACAATATCCAAGACATTAGTGAGCTTCAGGATGGTATGTGATCTGTTGCCTTCTTTTCCATCCCAGAACAAGTTACTCTATTAGACATGAATACCTGAAAATTGTCCCTTTTTAGTGATTTATGAAGGAATTCACTCAAGATTATCTAGCAAACTACCTGATCGATGTGGAGGCAATGAAGCTTATAGTATATAATTCATGCTACCATGATAACGGTCTAGAAGTCTTCCTGAAGGCGGTGAAGGATGGACGGGCGATCAGCACAAGGGGTTGGACAAAAGTTGTGCACACCTTTGGCATGGAGGGGGGCGCATTATGGGTATTCCGCTTCTTCAACACCATCGAACACCAGAAGCATTTACAATTCTCTCTTCACCTTTACTGCCTCTAGTACTATATATTGTGGTTCATCATATTTAATCTTCTACCGAACTATGTAACCATGGAACATGTACCGAGCTTTTGATTTATGCAATGGCTGTTGAACCATTGTAATTTGGTTATGTATTAATGGATGTGAAATCCACATTCATAATTAAAATTTGAAATTTCCAATTCTAATAATAAATTAAAGAAAAATAAGCTATTAGGTAATAAATTACAGCGCACACAGCTAGAATGATTAAACCGTGTGCGATGGTGTCATATGTCACACATGATTGTTTGAATAATAGTGTGTGTGTGGTTATCAGCTTTACAACACACAGTCGCATATTTTGTGCGTGTGGAATGCACACACTATCACACATGCATTTGCATGCCATAACTGTGTGTGCTTGCCGTTAATAGCACAAATGGTTACGAACCTGCGTGTGTGTGTAATGTAGGACGGTCAAGAGACGGTTGACATACGTTTCGCGTGTGTGATCCGAATAAGCATCACACATGAATATATCTATGGCATCGTCTTAGATGTGTGCTTGACCACAAACGTAGCATCAAAGTGTGGCGTGTGGGATAGGCTACAACTTCGCATACGCTTACGTTAGGCGAATCATCAAAATGTGCTCACACCATCGCAGAGGATGTTTCGGTGTCGTGCGAGATGACCCCACCCCTATCGCCCACACATGCAAGCCAACGGTTCAGAACTACGTCGCAGAAAGGTGTTAAAACCGTTTGTATAGCACGTAACGGTACCAGTGGACCAAGCACATCACAAAGAGACTTAGGTATTGTTGAAACACTAGCACCAAGGCACACAAGTCCTTCTATTCATATTCTTTCAGTTTTATTTTAAAACTAGGTTCCCATTCATCATGTTCTAGGAATAGAACCTTCTAGTTCAAGTTTGTCATCATAAGCTTTTATCATCCCTTCTACTATATTTTGAGTAAAAGCTTTATTTTGTTCATAAGAATTGGGCTAGCAAATAATGGATTCCAAAAAGGAAATGCATTCTACTAAAGAGAAACATCAATAATTAAAGTCCGTGTAATCCAAGATAGTGGGCACATCAGTAGTTAAAGTTTTAACCTCTCCAAACCCGCTTTTATCAAATTTATCATTAGAATCATCACCCTTCAAGAAAAAAAGACGCCTTGTAGTTAAAGTTGACTCATCTAAAGTCCCTTTATCATTTACTTTTATATTATTAAAAAATATTCAATAGGAGAATTACCATTCATTTTAAGATCTTCATCATGAATCCGATAAAAAATGGGTGGAAGAGCTTTTCTAAGAATTCTTGCTTAGCTTTTAGCTTATCGGTACTCTCCTTACTTTAATTAATAGAAATTTGAATAGATTTAATAGTCTCATTGAAATCATGTGTGGGTGGCAATGTTTTATTTTTAAGAGTGTCCACATCAAGAGAAATTGTATCCATGTTCTTAGCCAAATCATCAACTTTATGCAACTTTTATTTTACCATAGTATTAAAAATATTTTGAGAACTAACAAATTCTTAAATGGTGTTCTCAAGATCAGAGGATATCTTGTTATTATTTGTTGAACAATTTCTATAAGAATTGCCATAATTATTAGAGGAATTACCGGGATACGGTCGAGCATTGGAATTTCCTCTATAAGCATCGTTGTTGAAATTGTTTCATGAGATAAAGTTCACATCAATAGTATCCTCATTTTGTGCAATAAAGGTATACAGAGGCACATCATTGGGATCAACATGAGCATTTTTACTAGCAACCATGTTCATAAGAGCATCCACTTTTTCACTCAAAGTAGTGATTTCTTTGATAGAATTTACCTTCTTACCAATTGGAGCTCTTTCAGTATGACATTGAGAGTAATTTTTCATGATGTTGTCCAGAAGTTTGGTGGCATCTCCTAATGTCACCTCCATGTAGGTACCACCTGGAACAGAATTTATAAGATTTCTAGACAGAAAGTTTATGATGGTGTTATTACCCCTAGGTTGGCCAAAGCAACGGGGTTCTCCCCCCTTCCGCTTCGAAAGAAAACTACGCGGCTAGCTGCCCATGGCCGGCTGGAGGACGGCCGTCTCAAGCTGCCACCGGCTGGCGACACGGACGGTTGGTCGTGCACCCGGTTCAACCCCCGGCCAGCTGGGCGTGACTGGGCTGCCTTCCGGGCCACCTTTTCCGTTGACCCCGGGGCGGACGTGCGACGTCTCGTCCCTCTACACGCAGGTACGACGACATGACATGACCGCCACGACGGGCGGCCCTGTGGTCACAGTAGCCGCTGACGCATTGGGGCACATGGCTAGAGTCTGGCCGTCCAGGCCGCTGACCTTTGGCGAGCGCGACCGGGCAGGGAAACAATGCCGACATGCCCTCGCCCACTCGATTACCTGCCCAGGCGTGGCCACAGTACAGCCGGCCGTACCGGAGACTTTGGCCAGCTGGCGCTAGACGACGCCTCTCGGGCGACTTGTGCCGCTGTAGATGGGCGAGGGCCAATCATAGAACAGCTGGCGGGCCCTAGAGGGAGACGGGACCGCTCAGTTGGTGGAACTTACAAATGACGAGACGACACGAAGGGTGGGACCCCCTGGCCAGCCGGAGAGACTGCCAGCTGGGTCCCCCCACCCCTGTACTTTAGAACATATTATAGAGCCAGGGGGTTGACCTATAAAACCCCCCGAGCCCCCCATGCAACAACGACGGACGATCATTCGTATACACCCACATAGAGCTTTCCTCTCATACCATCGCTAGCAATGGAGGAGGACGAGTGGGCTGCTCCTTCTTCTTCCTCTAGACAACAGCTCTAGTCGCACCCCTGTAAAACACAACTATCCATCCAACTAGACCAAGTAGGACCAAGGGTATTACCTCCCTCGGAGGGCCGTGAACCTGGGTACATCATGTGTCGCCATCGCTTGTCCCCAATCTCGCACCCGGAGCCCGTCGGCGTCCTTTGGCGCCAACCACCTACGATAAGCCTACCCATGGCATCTGACGTGAGAAAACGACGACAGTTGGCGCCCATCGTGGGGCTGTACGCGGCGCCACCCGGATTCATGCTCCGGGCGGGACCCGTCGCAATTCCTCGCCGCCGCTGCACGTCTAGGCAAAACCGCGGGCTCGTGGGGCTTGCTCCGGCACACCCTACGGGTGACCCCGTCAGCCTCGTGGCCGACATCGACGCGCTCACTGAGCGCTTTGGGAGGCTCACCCTCGCCGAGGCTCGATCCGCTGATGAGTACCCCGGACAGGTGCTCGTCTTCGCCGATCCGCCCTCGGCCGTGGGTGCACTTTCTGGGACCTAGTCCAGCGGCTCCCACGATCGCGTGGGGGCAATGGGCATCGTCTCCTCCACCTCCTCCAGACATGCACTGGCCGGGGCTGATGCCACCGTGGCTCGCATTGGCACCTCCGACCTGCTCGGTGCGGCCCTCTGGGGCTTGAGCACTCTATCCCCTCGACGGCAAACCCCGACGCCGCCACGGCCGATCTCGAGGCGGTTTGCCATGCCCTATTCGAGGATGCCACCGCCCTCGCAGCCATGCGGCGCCGCATGGAGGCTGCCCAACGGGAATACGCTTCCGCCTATGGTCTCACCCCTACTGGCACCGAGCCCAACCGGTGGGGGGATATGCGCAACCGCGGCCGCGTGGTCACCGAAATCCTAGGCGGCAAGATGCCCGTCTACGACACCCCCAGAGCCAACCTGCGGGCCCTCAATGTAGCCTACGAGGACATGGCTACCTTGGAGGGTGAAGAACATGCCACCCACGAACGTCACATCAAGCAGCTCAATGACGCCACTGACGCGCAGCAGCATCTGCTCGCGTCAGGTGGCGCCGCCTCCAGAAGCCCCCGGCTTGAGCGCGAGGGCACAAGGACTGTGGGTCGTCAGCCGGCTCACCACTCCTCTTCCCCACACGTTTCCGGCCACTCGGCCGAAACAAACAACCCCTGACCCTCTCAACTGGCAAGGAGCGAGCAGCCGACAGTTAGCAGTCGGCACACCCACAACCGGCCTCGCAACAGCCGCCACCAAGAAGCACCAATAGCCAGCAGCCGGCACAGCCACGAGCACACTCCACCCCCATGGCGTGAGATCTCGGCCCGTCATCATCCGCCCCATCATCTGCCCGACATCTGCCCCGAGCTCTCGGCCTGGATCGGGCCGCGTGTCCCCCACAGCAAGAATGACGCCCGCAATCGCATGGACCACCTCACGTAGTCGGCCCTTCTCGAGGAGGAGGGCTCGATCGGCCTGGCCTGTTTCGGCCCTCGGATCCACAACGAGCCATTTCCAACCAGCTTCACTCTCCCCCGAGACACCCCTAAGTATAACGGGGTTGCCAATCCCGAGGACTGGTTGATCGACTACACCACCGTGGTCGGCATCGCCAGGGGAAACAAGCACGTAGCTGTTCGCTACACTCCCCTCATGTTGATCGGCTCGGCCCGCACCTGGCTCAATAGCCTAGTAGCCGGAAGCATCAACACCTGGACAGACTTCGAGGAGGCCTTCGTTCGCAACTTCACTGGCACCGACAAGCGGCCCGGTCGCCCCCGTGAACTCACCATGTGCGTTCAGGGGCTGGACGAGTCCCTCCGCGACTATCTCACCCAGTGGACCGAACTCCGTAACTCCTGCGAGGGGATGCATGAGGTGCAAGACGTACAATACTTCATAGAAGGCTGTCAAGATGGCACACCCCTCGAGCACAAGCTTCTGTGCTCCGAGCCGGCCACGCTTGTCGAGCTCATGACAAAGGCGGACAAGTATGCCATGGCTGATTCAGCCATCCGGTTCAAGATGACCCCGCCCGCCAAGGCAACAACAACACCTGCAACGTCCCAGCTAGCTATCGACAATCGGCAGCCGCAGAACAACAAACGCAAGAATGACTAGCCAGATCCCCGCAACGGGAGCCTGCAGGTCAACACCATTGAGGGTCAAGAGCCGGCTGCCCAGCCTTCCTGGCAGCCGAAGCTCACCTTCGAGCAGATGCTCGACCTCCCCTGCAAGAACCATTCAAGGGCCAAACCCTCTACGCTTATGTACCGGCAGTGCATCTTCTCACAGCGACCATCCCGGAGGGACGGCCTTCCGGCTCCCACCGCGTCGCCTGCCCGTGCGCCGGCCCCGGCCCAAGCTGCCACCCCGGCGCCGGCACCAGCTCCGGCCTAGAATGACGGTCGTCTAATCGACTAGTTCCCCAACCAAGATGGCTGTTACGTCATCTTCACCAACCAAGAGACAGGCAAACATGCTCAGCACCGGATCCACTGTGATGTGAACGCCACCATGCCGACAACTCCCCAGTTCATGCACTGGTCGGAGAAGCCGGTCACCTGGAGCCAGGCGGATCATCCCGCCGTATTGCCAAGTCTCGGCAGCTACGCCCTGGTCCTCGACCCCATCGTCGCCACCGAGAAGCGCACCCTCTGCTTTTCACGGGTGTTGGTTGATGGTGGCAGCAACATCAACATCCTGTACCTCGACACGATGCACAAGCTGGGGCTGAAGATAGAAGACCTACAGGCAAGCCGGACGGTCTTCCATGGCATCGTGCCTGGAAATTCCTGCTCCCCTGTCGACAAGATCACGCACGGCGTCCTCTTCGGCGGACCCGGCCACTTACGCCGCGAGCCAGTGTTGTTCAAGGTCGTGGACCTCGCAAGCCCCTACCACGTGCTGCTGGGCTGGCCCACCTTTGTCAAATTCATGGTGGTCCCTCATTGCGCCTACCTCAAGCTCAAGATGCCGGATCCCAAGGGAATCATCACCATCACAGGCGACTACAAGATGTCAATCGAATGCACTCGAGACAGCAGCTGGCTAGCCGAGGCCCTGTAAATCGCCAAGGAGAAACGACAGCTCGACCGGCTCGTGGCCCTTTCTGCCAGCCAGCCGGCCGTGCCGGCTCCCCCCCCCTCGCAGTCCACCGGTGAGGCCTCCTTCCAGCTGTCCAAGGACACCAAGCAAATCCCGCTCGACCCGGCCAACCTGGCTCAGTGCGTCACCATCGGCTCCTGCCTCAACATTAAATAGGAAGGCGAGCTCGTCGACTTCCTCCGAGAGAATCGGGACATCTTCACATGGTCCCCCCAGGATATGTCGGGTGTTCCGAGGAAGTTCGCCGAGCACAAAATACACATCCCGCCGGACGTCAAGCTGGTCAAGCAACCCCTGTGCCGCTTCTCCGAGGAGAAGCAGCATACCATAGGTCAAGAGATCGCCCGGCTGCTCGCCACCGGCTTCATCATGGAAGTGTTCCACCTCGACTGGCTGGCCAACCTAGTCCTGGTGCTGAAGAAGAACAAGACTTGGAGCATGTGGATCGACTACACTAGCCTGAGCAAGGCGTGTCCCAAGGACCCATTCGCCCCGCCGCTGATCGATCAAGTCATCGACTCCACGGACGGCTGCGACTTGCTGTCTTTCCTGCATGCCTACTCTGGCTACCACCAGAACAAGCTGGACCCAGAAGACTGGCTCAAGACCTCCTTCATCACGCCCTTTGGGGCCTACTGCTACATCACCATGTGCTTTGGCCTGAAGAACGCAGGCGCCACCTTCCGATGGTGCATACAGAAGTGCCTCCTGCCTTAGATAGGCAGGAACGTCCATGTGTACATCGACAACATTGTCGTCAAAAAAGGAAGCACTTCAGCCTCCTCAACGATCTCTAGAGACCTTCACGAACCTGTGCGAGTACAAGATCAAGCTCAACCCGGAGAAGTGTGTCTTCGGCATCCCAGTCGGCCAACTCGCGGGTTTCTTCGTGTCCACTCGTGGCATCGAAGCTAACCCCGAGAAGATTGGCGTGATTGAGCACATGCCTAGGCCGACCCGGCTCCACGACATCTAGAAGTTCACCGGATGCCTTGCCTCGCTCAGCCGGTTCATCAGCCGGCTGGGGGAGAAGGCCCTGCCCCTCTACGGGCTCCTTCGCAAGACAGCTTTGATCGAGTCGGGTCACACCAAGGAACCGGGCGTGTTCGATTGGCCTGACGAGGCCGACGAGGCCTTCCACAGCCTCAAGAAGGCTCTCACCCGCCCGCCCATCCTGGCCGCGCTGGCTGAGAAGGAACCACTGCTCGCCTACATCGCGGCGACCACCCGCATCATCAGCGTCGTCCTAGTGGTCGATCGACCAGAGGAGGGCAAGTCCCTACCGGTCCAGCGACTCGTCTACTACCTCAGCAAGGTCCTCTCCGCATCCAAGCAGAACTACCCCCACTACCGAAAGATGTGCTACGGCATATACTTCGCCGCCAAGAAGGTCAAGCAATACTTCTAGGAGCATACCATCACCGTGGTAAGCACGATCCCGCTCGGCGAGTTCATGAGCGGTCGGGACTCCATCGACCCGATCGCCAGGTGGGTCATCGCTCTTGCCGATCACGAGATCCGGTACGAGCCACGAACCGCCATCAAGTGGCAGGCATTGGCTGACTTCCTCGTCGATTGGGCGGAGACGGAATTCGTGCCGCTTCCCCAGACTCCACACATTGGTGCATGCATTTCAACGGCTCGAAAATGAGGACCGTCCTGGGTGCTAGCATAGTTCTCTCCTCCCCAAAAGGTGACCAACTCAAGTACGCCCTCCAGATCCACTTCGCCGCCTCCAACAACGTGGCTGAGTAGGAGGCCATCGTCCATGGCCTCTGGCTCACCAGGGAGATCGGCATCAGGCGCATCCTATGCTTCGGCGACTCCGATCTCGTGGTGCAGCAAGTCTCTGGCGAATGGGACGCCAGGGATGGCAACATGGCCAGCTATCGCTTCCTTTTACAATAGCTCACCGACTCCTTCGAGGGCTATGAGTTTCATCACATCCCACGGGCAGACAACGAGGTGGCCGGCGCGCTAGCAAAGATCGGCTCCAGCCGGCAGGCCATCCTAGTCGGCGTCTCCCTCGAGCGGCTGCTCAAGCCATCGATCAAACCTTCCCTAGAATCGCATTCAATCTTCATACCGTCACATGACGCCGGCCCATTAGCGGCTCTGGCTGCCCCTTTGGCATCTTCACCACCAGCTCCCGCAACCTTGGCCGCCCTACCGGCACCAGTTGAGCCGGTTGCGTCCGGGGCGTCTGGCTCCAACAATGCGTCCGTCATGATGACAATCGACCAGCCAGCCTGGGGGACTGGTGAGCCGGCCCCGGGGGCTGGCGAGCCGGTCCCAGGGGCTGATCATCCAGTCCCGAGGGCTCCCGAGCTGACCCCCGTCTCGATACCATGACGTGAGGAACCGGAGCGCCATCTACGCGCCGGCCCGGGCTGCTGATGCCTTCTAGGCCTTGAGCCGGGCCACGGCCTACTCCAGCCACAAGGCCACGCGGTTCGCCGGAGCTCCCCCGCGGCCCGGCCACAGAGCGGCGATGATCCCCTTTCTGGCTGTCTTTAGCCGCTCCACACTCCGCTCGAGGTGGATCATACGGTTTTCAATGGAGAGCCCAAGATCGTCCACATCCCATGTGACATCCTCCTCGATGGAATGCCCGCACTCCCGAAGGTACTCCCGGTGCTCCTCGACGGTGCACTCGACACGACACTGAGTGTTCGGGAAGCGCCGTAAGAGAACGAAGAAGAAGAGGAAAGAATTGCAAATCAAACACAAGAACTAGTAAAGGAAAAAAAGCAATCGACTGGAGAAGGGGAAAATGGGCACTTACCTTCAATGGCGTCGTCCACCCCGATGGCGAAGTTGAGCGACGCCTTTCGCTCTGACGCCAACGTCGCCTCCTCGAGCAAGCTCTCGAGGCGTGTCACCTCGTCTTTGAGGGCGGCGGTCCTCCAAGCGGCGTCAGCCGCCTCCTTGATGGCCATGTCTTTGGCCGCCACCTCCTTCGCCACAACGGCGTTGAGGCGGTCCTGGGCTGCCTCACCGTCCGCCAGCAGCGCGGCCAGCCGGTGTTTCTCCTGCGTGGCCGCCTACACATCTTGCGCCAGCCGGTCCTGCTCGGAGACGAGCCCGGTCTTCTCGTCCCGGAGGGCAGTTAGATCACCTGCAAGACAAGGTAGGCATCAACCGGCTCTCGGGGGCTACATACCCCTCCCGCGAAACTCAACTTACATTGCACGCGCACCAGCTCCTCCTCCAGGCGGTAGAAACCGTGTTTGCCATGGTCGTGGATGGAGACCGCCTCCTCGAATAGCTTCTGCCGCAAGGAGATCCCCTCCTCTCACGCAAAGCCAAAAATCAAGACATGCTCAAAGAGATCCGGCCTAGCTGCCCATCAACCGGTCAGCCGACCCGCATCTCGGGGGCTACACGCAGTGGGTGTGCTTGCGCACCCTCACTAAAAATTCTAAGACAAGGGCAACCGTGCTTACCTCCGCACGCTGCAGGGTGGCGTCTGCGGCCTCTGTGAACCGGGCCAGCTCTGGCCGGCACCGGTCCAAGATGCTCCCCAAGTCCCCGAACGAGGGGACCGGGCCGCCCGCGTGGGGAGCCGGTAGGGCTGGCACGCGTGCCAGCGCCTCTCAGTCTTGGAGCATCTCCTGCATGGTCCGCATGGTCCTCGGGGCCCGGCCACCGTTTTCTCTCGGGCTCGCGACAGTACCGGCCGCTGGGGGCGGGTCAACAACAACGAGGGTCCGAGAGTCACCCCCCACCGGCCATCCGCCCAACGCCGTCGCCGCCTCCACCTCCTGCCGCTCCGGCGCGACGATCGCGATGGATGGCACCTCCACCTCCATGGCCGCCACCTCTGGCACCGCCTCTGATGCCGCCTCCGGGGCCACCGGGGCCTCCGGCACGTCGACCCAGGACGGCTCGGCCGCGGGCGGTGTCACGTCCGGAACCTCTGGCCGGGTCACCTTGGGGGCCGGCTCCGTTGCTGCCGCCCTCGGTTGGGCCGCCTCCTCTGCGAATGGAGGCACAGGCGGCTACAGGGCTGCCCCTCGCGGCTCGCTCGACGGCGGTCTCGATAGGCGGGTCGATTCCGCCGCCAAATCCGATGCCCGCGCAGGGTCCGTGAACCTCACCCACCGCCCGCCGCTCGAAGCCCCGGAATGCGAGGCCCCGCCTCGCATTCCGGACTTTGAGGATCGCAGCTCCACGAGCCTCCTCTTCTCCTCCCGCCAGGTGGACAAATGCTTGCGGGCCAGCCGGCTAGCTGCATCCGTCAGGTCTCCCACCGGCTCCCCCTCGTGAAGCTCGATGGGGTCTCTACAATGCACAAAGCCCGGTCACTCACCGGTCGTGACCCGGAAGAAAACAGACGCAAGACACGAAAAAGAGACTTACCCGATGACGAGGGGCAAGGCCCGCTTAGTGCGTGCCGACAGCGTCTGCGTGGCCACCTTCACCAGCTTTGGGACTGGTGGCGAGACCCCTGGCTCCTCCTGAGGCGGCCTCTTCGCCCGGCAGGTAGCTCCGACCGCTGGGGCTTGAGCCAGACGTTCCTCGCTCTGCCGACCCTGACGCGCTGAGGGAGGAGGCTCGTTCAGAATCATTTCATCATCATCATCATCGTCCGTCCAGTCCCTGATCATCAGGGCAAGAGGGAAGTCACACGCTCCGCTGGGCTCCCCGGCCGTGCCGGAACCTCCGGTTCCGCCGGGGTCACCGGCTTATGGGTCCGCCGGCTCGTCGACTCCTCGTTAGGAGTCAACTCCCTCCTCCGGCGGGCCTCCCCACTCTTAGTCTTCGGAGACGGAGTTTTCGCGCTCCGCCTTGAAGATTTGGGGGTGCAGGCCATCCGGCGTGTTCTGTTGCACCAACAGCTGTGGTCAGCACGACAAAGTAAGGTTCGCAGCCGGCTGCCGGCTTGAAAGAATCAGACGAAGAAAAGCCGTCTCGTCGAAGGACTTACCAGGGGGGCGGTTGATGTGGTCATATGGCTCCATGTCGAAAGACCATAGCTCGGGCTTCAGCTTGAACGTCGTGAGGGTGTTCACCCGCTTCGCCACCTAAGCCGGCGTTAGGTCGACGGTGGACAGCCGATAGGGGTCGTGGGGGCGGGACATGTCGCAGATTCGATGTGGCCTCAGCTAGAGAGGCAACACCCGGCGCGAGATGAAAGCCGCCACCAGATCGGCGGTGACCAACCCCTCAGAGCTCTTCAGCTACGCGAGCCGGCCGAGCTCCGCCAGGGCCACGCCGCACGGGGCGGCCCCCAGCCAGTTCACCTGGGTGGACTGTGCGTCGATGAACGGCGGCAGCCGGATGAAGTCTAAGTTCAGGTCGGCGTTCTTCACGTAGAAGAACATACGGTGCCACCCCTTGATGGAATCTATGAGAGGAAGTGGCGAGAAGCACGCGGTACCACGGCAGCACACCATCGTGCCCCTGCAAGCGCTGCTCTTCAGCGCCTTGAGATAAAGAGGGCGTTTAAGAACTCGAGTAAAGGAAGGACCCCGAGATATCCCTCGCACAGCGTCACGAAGCTGACGAGGTAGAAGATCGCGTTGGGGCCAAGGTGATGCGGCTGGAGGTCGAAGTTGTCGAGGAACAGGCAGAAGAAGTGGCTCACCGGGAGCCCGAAGCCGCGGGAGAAGTGCCAGAGGAACACGACGTGTTCCCCCGGCTGCGTCGCCGACGCAACCTCATTGCCTAGCGCGTGTGCAACCACCTGCTCCGCTGGCGGCAGCCTACGCGCGTAGCGAAGCTCCGCAATGTCTGCCTCAACGATGATGGAGCCAGCCCAGCTCCATTTGCGTTCGTCGGCCATTACGGCGGAGGGACGGCGTGCGGACACGGTTGTGGGTTTGAGCGCGGTGTTGCGCAAGGAGAGCGAAGAGAACGAAGAAGGCAGGAAGACGAGGCAGCAGGGGGGCGAGCAGGATGCGGGTATCTCCGCCCTTGCCCTTCCTCCCCTTTATAGGGGCGGCCACGACCGGGGACATGGGATTAATTGCGCCCACTCCCCCTGAAACTCCGCGTGCGCGTGGGTGGCCCCGGACCGCGGGGCGGAGAGGATCCCGGTCTGCGCCCTGAGGCCTACTGGGCTATGCCCGGGGCCTAGTGGCCTAGGCCCGGGCCGACGTCCTGTTTCCCTGCGTGCGCGGTTCCCGCCGCATCATTACTTAACGTGTAGCGCGTGGCAGGCCGTCTCGGGTCCCGGGGCGACGCATCGGTACCCGAGGCGTCGGGTCCAATGGCTGACCCGACTGCCCCTTCGGCTTCACCCCGGAGGCAGGTACCGCTAGGAGAAAGCCGCTGGCTCCCCTTCTGTCTGCGGACGCGGGCCCCCGCCGGCTTCGGGGACTACTCACGAGGTTATTACCCCTAGGTAGGCCAAAGCAATGGGGTTCTCCCCCCTTCGGCTTCGAAGGAAAACTACGCGGTCGGCTACACATGGCCGGTTGGAGGACAACCGACTCGAGCTGCCACCAGCTGGCGACACGGAGGCTGGTCGTGCAGCCGGTTCAACCCCTGACCCGCGGGTATGGTTGGGCTGCCTTTCGGGCCGCTTCTTCCGTTAACCTCGGTCCGGATGTGCAACGTTCCGTCCGTCTGCGCGTAGGTACGACGACATGACATGACCGCCACGACGGGCGGCCCTGTGGCCACAATAGCCACTGACACATTGGAGCGCATGGCTACAGTCTGGCCGTCTAGGCCGCTGACCTTGGCAAGCATGACCGGGCAGGGAAACAGTGTTATCATGCCGTCATCCACTCGATTACCTGCCCCGGCATGGCAACAATACAGCCGGCCGTACCGGAGACTTTGGCGACTGGCGCTAGACAATGCCTCCCGACGACCCGTGCCGCAGCAGGTGGGCAAGGGCCAATCGCAGAACCAGCTGGCAGGACCGCTCAGCCAGTGGACCCTACAAACGACGAGACAGCACGAAGGGCGGGAACCCTAGCCAGCTAGAGAGACTGCCAGCTAGGTCCCCCACCCTGTACTTTAGAACATATTATAGAGCCGGGGGTTTGACCTATAAAACCCCCCGAGCCCCCCATGCAACGGGGACGGACAATCATTCGCAAACACCCACATAGAACTTTCCTTTCATACCATCGCTAGCAACGAAGGAAGACGAGCTGGCTGCTCCTTCTTCTTCCTCTAGACACAGCTCTAGGAGCACCCCTGTAAACACAACTATCCATCCAACTAGACCAAGCAGGACTAGTGGTATTACCTCCCCTAGATGGCCCTGAACCTGGATACATCGTGTGTCACCACCGCTTGTCCCCAATATCACACCCGGAGCCCGTCAGCATCCTTCGGCCCCAACCACCTATGATAAGCCTACCCATGGCATCTGTCATGAGAAAACGACGACATTTTAGTCCAACATAGAAATTTTCGATAATCATCCACAAGTTTAAACCACGAGTAGGGCAATTTCTAATAATCAATTTCATCCTCTCCCAAGCCCATGCAACATATTCTTGGTCATGTTGTTTAAAATTCATAATTTTATTTCTGAGGGAGACGATCTTAGCAGAACACTTGGCATTAAAAGCATCTTTACACTTGTCCCATGTTCCAATACTATTATGTGGTAAAGATGAAAACAAAGCCTTAGCTTTATCTCGTTGTGAAAAAGGAAATAATTTTAATGTCACCACATCATTACCATATCATTTTTCTTTTGTATATCACATAATTAAACAAAGGTATTAAGATGAGCAACGAGATCCTCATTAGGACTTCCTGAAAATTGTTCTTTCATCAAAAGAGTCAACAATGCGGCATTAATATCACAAAACTCTGCACTAGTGGAGGGTGGTATAGTAGTACTAATAAAATAACTGTTATTAGTATTTGAGAAGTCTCACAACTTACTAGTATCTTGAGACATGGTAACCGCGCAAGCCAATAAGTAAACTAGCAACTAGCAAAGATAAATATTTTTGTATTTTTTATTTTTATGAAGCAAGCAAAATTTAACAGAAAATAAAAATTATAGCAAGTGAATGATAATTTGTGCGAAGGTACTTTAAAGTAGATTGGTGATACTCCCCGTGAACGGCACCAGAAATCCTTCATGATACTTGTGATTTGCATTGGGTTTTCCGCGAAGAGGAGTGGGTGATGCAACACAATATAGATAAGTATTTCCCTCAATGAGAACCAAGGTGATTGAACCAATAGGAGTAGCATGCAACCCCCTTCTTTAGCGAATGCACACAAACAAGCAAACAGTTGCAGAACACGGGCAAGAGGGTTGTCAATCCCCTTGGACTCGTTATTTGGAAGGAAATGAAGTGTCTAGATGATAGTTGAAAAATGTAAATTGCAGCATAAATGAAAGACAAATATATGGCACAAAGGTAATGCAATCTTTTTAAATATTTATAACTGAATAGACCTAGGGGTCATAGTTTTCCCTAGTGGCTTCTCTCATGTAGTAGGCATACGGTGGGTAAACAGATTATTGTTGGGCAATTGTTAGAAAAGCGCATAGTTATGCAATATTTATTCATAGCAATGATCATGTGTATATAGGCATCACGTACATAAGCCAATAGGCCAACTCCTACCCGCACCTATTACTTTTGACTCCACGTCAAGAGCGCTTCTATGCTTGCCTCTCTAAGTATTAAGTTCACAAAAAACAGAGTAATGCTTGGAGAACGATGACATGACATAGACAAAGAAAAGTCAATAAATATGGATTAACCCCATGGTTTTATCTTTAGTGGCAACAATACAAATACGTGTTTTGTCCCTTTCTATCACTGGGATATGGAGCACTGCTAGATTGAACCCACTACAACGCACCCATCTCACTGAAGACATATCAATGTTGTTTCCCAAACTATTTCAATAGATCAGAGAGATTTACAAAGCTATAATAATCATGAAAATAAGAATCATAATAAAATTCAAATAAGAATCAGATCTTTTTCATGAATAATCTGAACGTAAACCCATAATTCATCGGATCCCAACAAACACACCATGATAAGTGATTAAATCGAATAGATCACCGCGAAGACGCGGTGAACTTTGTATTGAAGATCAAGATCAAGATCAAGATCAAGAGAGAGAGAGAGAACCATCAAGGTACTAACTTCGAACCCATAGGTTTGTAGAAAACTACTCACACATCATCGTGGGAGCAACAACGTTGATGTAGAGGACCTCCAGATGGGAACAAGGCGGAACAGAGACTTGGGGTGGCGGAATAAGTATTTCAGGAGGCTCTCTAGGGTTTTGGGGAATATTATAATTTATAGGATAGAGAGGGGTATCGGGAGGCGCCATCGGGAGGCACCACACAATAGGGCACGACCACCCCATGGGCGTGCACTGATGTGTGGTCCCTCCCTCGTGCAGCCTTCGGTCTTCCCCTAAAGCTTCTAGGTCTTCTTTTGGTCTAGAAAAAATCATAAAAAAGTTTCATGGCAATTGAACTTCGTTTGGTATTGTAAACCTGATAAGCCCAAAACATGTAGAAAACAACAACTTGCACTAGGCACTGGGTTAATAGGTTAGTGCTCAGAAATAATATGAATTGGTAAATAAATACCCCAAAAGCATCCTAGAATGATAATATTATAGCTTGGAACGATCGAAAATTATAGATATGTTAGAGATGTATCAATGAACTCCGTTCTCTTATGCTTCGAAAGATAGTCTCCCCAACGCGCAATCACTCTCTCATAGATTTGGCTTGGTTGAAGAGATTGATTGGATGAAAGCAACTTGGGGTGGCTAGAAATCAAGATTCATATGGTTGGAGGGGAAATCATGATCTCAACACATGAGTAGGTGGTTCTCTCTCAGAAATGGATGGTGAAAGTGTTGGCTTGTTCTGAGTGATGTCATAGTGAATGAGAGGGTGGTGGATGGGTATATATAGGCATCTCCAAAAATCCAGCTATTAAAACGTCATTACCCAACTCGATGGAGCCAAAGCAAAAACACACGGTTTCACCGGCTAGTGCAAAATGTGGCAAGTTTCGGGTTCTCAATGAGACCGATATACACAACTTGGTGAGACCGATTTGGGCGACCTCAGGCAGATTCAAATCTCGGTGAGACTGAAGTAAAAAACTCAGAAATTCCGAAATTTAACACTTGGGTAACATAAAGTTGGCACCTACTTTTCGGATGTACCGAATGTGGTCGCGATGGTATCGATATGCTAGGCTTTGGCTATGGAATATGTCTCAGGGAAACTCGGTATGGTCGATTTGGAAATGTTGCTGGCAGTCAAAGTTGTCAGAATCGCGAGTCAAGTCTTAGAATCTTACGATCTTACAATCCAAAATGGCCCGTCTGATTCTACGATTTTCCTCATAGAATCTAAGTTTCTACGATCCTGATAGTTAAGATTCTATTATTCACGATCCTAGCAACGGAGCTCCGATCCGATTCAGATCGCGATTCTAACAACTTTGGCTGGCACCAAATTTGATTTTTAGGGTTTTGACAGAATATTTTGTGGGAGAATTGATGACGGTTTTCGGTGGCTAATATCTAAGCACTTGAGAAACCGGATCATCGTAGATACCTCATCCCCTTTTAATAGTATTTTCTTTCCTATGGACTCAAGTGTGACTTCTCACATAAATGCAAAATGTAGAATATTGAAGCATGAAGCTTAGCCAATCCTATTCCTCTCCTTCCTTGGGGTTTCTCCTCACATTCTAAGCCAGCAATCTTTTGGACTTAATTTGAAACACTAGGTAAAACCATTAGTGCATGAGAAATTGTATGTTGTCATGAATTATAAAAATCTCCAAGGGAGCATATGTGCTTTCAACAGCTGAGATCTTGGGCTACTTGGCTGCCTTTTCAGGTGACCCGGCTGACTCAGATCATCCGTGCATCGAGCTGCGGGTTAGGGGAGCCGCTGTAGTGAGCTTAAGGCCACATGAACCTTTCACACTCGTGACGTGAGCACTCGGGTTGTGATGCATCTTAGATCGACTCCCCAATTGGACGTCCTCCGGCGGAGAAGATTCCACCTCATCTCTGTCCTAGGAGTCATCATCCTCATCCTCCTCATCATCCTCTCTCTCGCCTTTCGGACGCTCGGTGTCACTTGCCATGTCCACGGGCGTGCGATCGATAGTTGGCACCATGCCGATCATCTAAATGAAACTCTCCCAAGAGAGAAAGCAATGAAGTCAATGACAATAAAGTAGCAACAATGAAGTCATTCATATCAGAACGATCCATAAATACCTCAATTGGCGGATGCTCCTTGTCAAAAGGAGCTATCACCCTGGTGCCCTGGGGATTGTCACACGCTGAAGTGATGGCCATAAGCTTTGCCTCTAGCCTCTTCATTTTGAACTCCTCCCGGTAGACTCGCGTAGGGTCACTCGGACCTTCGTACTCCCACATAGGGTGAGCCCTTGCCTATAGGGGATGGACCCTCTGCATAATGAAGACCTCCAGTAGGTCCATCCCATTGAGGCCCCTCCTGACTATAGTCACAAGGGCCATCATGAGGATGTCGATGTCTGTATTGTCCTCCTTGGACACAAACATGGAATAAGGGGACCTCACTCTTTCTGCCGAGTATGATGGAAGTCCTGACTGGCTGGCGGGGATTGGGATGTCCTTAAAATAAAACCAACTATCCTGTCAGCTCTTCACCGAATTGGGAAAAGACATAGCATGGAAAATCACCTCCCCCTATGATGGATACATAGACCTCCGCACTATTGGTTCACATTGGTTTTCTCCCTACTCGGGAAGGACTTGTTCATGGTCATGGACCGACGAGTGAACAGGTGTTTAAAGAGACCCAATGACGGCAATAGCCTATAAAGTTCTTCCAGAGGGAAATGAAGGCTGCTAGGTAGGACATGACATTTGGAGGAAAATGATGGAGCTAACCCCCAAAGAAATCGTGAACTGTACAAAAAAAGAAGTGCAGGGGCAGCGAGAAACCTCTCTCAACGTGGGACACCAACAAAACCCGCTTGTCCCCCTGCGGTGCCGGGTCGATCTCACCCAATTCCGGAAGCCTCCACCTCTTGACAGCCACAAACCCCTAGCTCTCCAACTCTGGCAAACGGGTCTGCATGACTCATGAGGTAGTCTAGTCACCCTAGAATCGGCCCACCAAGGTGTCGGCGCTCGACGAGGGCCCCTGTGGGAGTCTTGGACTAAGGGGTACTCGGGCCGTTGGCCTGTCTCCCAATAGGCCGGCCTGGTGGGCAGCATTCTAACAGTCGCGGGAGGGGCCGGGTACATCAAGACCATTTGTTTCAGAAGGAAGTCCTGAAGCAGCATTGTGCACTCCAAGTCAAGATGAGGAGATCGAAATCTCTATCCCTGGTAGGAGACCTATCATGTGTAAACCCTAGGTACCCCTGGTGTCTATATAAACAGGGAGGGTTTTAGATTAGAGGGCGGAGAAACTCATCTAGGGTTTTAGCTATCTGATCTCGAGGTAGATCAACTATGTAACCTTCATACCATCAATATAATCAAAACTACGTAGGGTTTTACCTCCATAGGAGGACCCAAACCTGGGTAAACATCATCTCATTCGTCCCTTGTTACCATCAATCCTAGTCTCACAGCTCGGGACCCCCTACCCGAGATCCACCGGTTTTGACACCGACATTAGTGCTTTCATTGAGAGTTCCGATGTGATCGGTAAAGGAATCAATGGGTCATGTTGTCATCAAAAAAAAAGTCCGTAACATGGACTCCTTTGTCCCTGGACAGATCTTCGCTTTTGGTAGCATTGTGCTGCACGCTGACCCAACCGGGCGTCTTGGCTGGGTCGGGAGTTTCGCCCCTGATCAAGAGGTCAAATTTGGGAACCTACAATTCTCCATAGACTCTCGAGGCGATCTTTCGCTCACTGGGCCCGTAACCTCATCTGACGTGCCTAAGGACTCCGAGGCCTTAACCTCAGATTTCATTTTTGACCTGCCCGTGGGACCAACCCCAACGATGATCTGACTTTTAGTCCAGATCCGTCCATAGCACCAGATGGTTGGGGACCACCTCCTACCGAACACACTTCTTGTGCAGACACATCAGGGGTTAACTAAGAAAGCTCCGAGTAGATTGACCCGTTCAAGCTCCTGACACTCAACAAGGCTCTATATCGGATGTTATTGATGAAAATTACTCACGACCCAACCTCAATCCACGTTCAGATCGGCTTTGAGGCAGGTCAAGAGGAATTTTTTTGTCCCACCCACCACCTTTTCGTAGCCACTATCGAAGACTTAACTGATATGTTGGACTACGCCTCCGAGGAGGCAGAAGACATGGATGAGGAGGATTGCTCTCCCACCCCCGTAAACACCTGGGGAAGGACTGCCACCTCCACCTACGACGTCTACATGGTGGATACTTGAGCCGATAACGGCGAGCACGCACCCGCAAACAATGGCAATAAATCGGGTGAAGCACCATCAAGGCGCCGGAAGCCGCAAAAAAGTTCAAATACAAAATAGGGAAGGGAAGCTATTGCTGGCACCAGGGAAAGCGATACCCTGAAACACCTCGGCGATCCGGATATCCCCGAGCAACCGCTTGAGGGCCAGGAGAGGGCAGAGGACCAGTGCGACCCTGGGGATCCAAACGATTCCGAGGATGACAAATACCTCCCCCTATAGAGGAGGAGCATAGCCTGGAAGCCGAAGACTTCACCATCCCCAAAAACCTTAAGGATCAAGAACAGTTTAGGCAAGAGCTTATATCCACAGCCCAAAGCCTGAAGGCAAAAGAACGGCAGCTTAAGGCCTAACAGGATAACCACAACAATAGATGGATGAGGGTCCTATCAGTCGAGGAAGGGTATGGTACCGGTCTATTCGACCAACCTAAGAGCTATCCACGCCGACGGCTATTGCCGTAGCTCGATGACGAGGCACCTAATACACCATCTCCCACGTACACTCCTTAGAACAAGATGGGCCGCCCTCCCCGAGGATGAGATAGGACGGTTGACAATGCCGGTTATAGGTCGGCGAAACTGCGTAGAAGGGGAAAGGAGCCAACAGAGTCGGAGGACAGGTACGACCTGTGACACGATCTGGATTACAGAACAGGCTGCACAAGATCCATCTACGGATCCAGAGGGTACTCCCCCGATAGATAGGATGGGTACCGGCCTTGGCTCGACCGCAACAATAGAGGTTGGGAACGAAACTGGGCAAGACCAGACGCCGACTACCAGCATGACATAGCCCGGGTCAGAGGTGCCACCCACCCACTATGCTTCACTGAAGAGGTGATGTAGCATCAGTTCCCGGAAGGATTTAAACCCATGAACGTAGAGCAATACGATGGAACAACCGACCCAACAGTATGGATCAAGGATTTCCTCCTCCACATTCACATGGCACGAGGAGACGATCTCCATGCCATCAAGTACCTACCCCTAAAACTTAAGGGGCCATCTCGGCACTCGTTAAACAGCCTCCTCGAAAATTCTATCTAGTTCTGGGAGGATCTAGAGGATGCATTCCGATCTAACTTCCAAGGCACCTATGTACGGCCACGGGACTCCTCCTACCTAAGCAACGTCGTCCAGAAGGCAGGAGAGTCTGCTCAACAATTCTTGAATCGGTTGTTGACCAAGAAAAACAAGATCGTTGATTGCCCGGATGCCGAGGTAATAAACTCTTTCAGGCACAATATTCGGGATGAATGGTTGGCTCGCCAGCTCATTGAGGACAAGCCTAGGACAATGTCCGCCCTTACATCACTCATGACTCGCTTTTGCGCCGGCGAGGATAACTAGCTAGCTAGACGGAGCCACAACCCCGAAGACCCTAGAACCTCCGAAGATCGGGACGGAAACGGGAAATCAAGACACAACAAAAATAAGCGTGACACAGCAATAGTGATGCCGACGACACGACCATTAATGCCGGTTTCTGCAACCCTCGATCCGGGCAGCAGAAGAAGCCTCCTAAAGGCAATCATGACGGACCTACCCCATTGGACAAGATCATGGAGAGCCCTTGCCAGATTCATGCCACTCAAGACAAGCCTACCACCCACACCAACCGTAACTATTGGGTGTTCAAACAAGCTGGTAAACTCACAGCCGAGGAGCAAGGCAAGGGCCCACGCAGCAAGGACGATGATGAGCCCCACAGTTCGATCCATGGTGGACAGAAGCAGTTCCCTCCAGAGGTAAAAACTATGAATATGGTATACTCCACTCACATACCCAAAAAGGAGAGGAAGCATGCCCTTCGAGAGGTCTTCGCCGTAGAGCCTGTGGTCCGGAAGTATAACCCATGGTCGGCGTACCCAATCATCTTCGATGGACGAGACCACCCGACCAGTATCCGTCATGGGGGTTCAGCTGCCCTCGTCCTACACCCCATTATCGATGGGTACCACCTCACTAAATTCCTAATGGACAGAGGTAGTAGCCTCAATCCGATTTACTCAAACATGGTGAAAAAGATGGGTATAGATCCATCAAGGGTCAAACCTATGAACACTATCTTTAAAGGAGTGATCCTAGGCGTCGAAGCCCAGTGCACGGGCTTTGTGAGCCTGGAAGTAGTGTTCGGTTCTCCCAATAACTTTCGTAGCGAGGACTTGATGTTCGACATTGTACCCTTCCACAGCGGTTATCACGCCCTGCTAGGTCGTACATCGTTCGCTCGTTTTAACGTCGTCACACACTACGCATACCCTCAAGATCAAGATGCCCGGGCCCAATGGGGTCATTACTGTCAATGGCAACACAGAGTGTTCCCTCTGAACTAATGAACATGGATTGGCCTGGCGGCCGAATTCGATTACGACAATGATTGACAAAGGCCAAAATCTGCCATAAAGGCATGTAAGGTTGACAAACGAGCTCGGTTTCAGTCTGAATTGTCAGAACCTTGTTCTCCCCAGAAATAGGGACACGCTCCCCATTGCATAGCCCTAGTGCCCGCCAAACATGTGTCGAGAAGACACAACTTTGCATTCAAGATTCCATGGGCAGCAGTGGGGAACAACCATCAAATGTTAAGTGTCCAGCTGGACATAACTACTACCAATACACGTCCTCGGACATACCACAAGTACCATTAAGGACCTATTAAAGAATAAGTCTCATCCATACTTCGGAGACTTCTCGAGATCTCCTTTCCAATGTCCGCTCGCTCAAGGCATCACCTTAAAGGAGTGCAACTCCCTAGGGGGCATATGAGCGGACTGGAAACAGGGCTCATCGAGGATCTCAAGCCACCAATCGAAGACCCCCAGTACAACATATCATTTGTAAATTTCATATTTCATATTCAAATACCCATAAACAGTTACTTCAGCAATTTGAGTTATAAGAATTGTTGAGCACATAAAAGACCATTATGCATGGCCTCTTCGTTGTATCTTATGCTACATACTCTATTCTTCCCTCGTCAACGCTTCTTGCGAAATTGCTCCGTATACATTACGAAGCAACAGGCCAATAGACCGGGGGGTTGAATTTAAAATATCACGCTAAGCATCACTCCGACACAAGTGATTCCGTGTTCGGCATCTTGGATTTAGCTTTACATGCATCAGATTCGAACTATGTCTTGGGTCATAAGTTGGATTCCCCGACTCCTGTGATTGATGTTTTATGTTCCGCTCGTTCGGCTAAAAGGGAAATGGGAGAACCGCTGTGATTGTGTTTCCAACTTGCCTGGTCAAGCACCTCAGGGGAGAAAACCAAAAACTGATCGTCATAGTAAGCGAGTATCGGTCTACAAATCTGAGCATAAGTGTCATACTAAAAAATTGTTAGAGGTCATTCCGTTTCATATGATGGGTTTCGTACTCGTACAAACCATGTGATGCTGGCTTTAGTCGCGATTCATCCGAACATCACAAACCACTAGGGCTAGTCATCAGCCCCCGCAATCCTTTTTCACGCTCCTACGGCTAAGTGAAAGTGATAAAGTATCATAGTCTCGCTGCCTTGTCCCCCTTGCACTACCTCCTTCAGGCACCGATACCTCGGTTAAGGGTCACAATGCAGAGGCAAAGACGCCTCCCGTAGTATCTATGTGGGGGCTGAAGCCGATGACTCGCAACTTTCAGTTTAAATGGCCACATGGGAGTCACAACGAATGCAAAACTTAAAAGACATGATAAACCATGCAACATCATCATAAAGCATTAAATAATCTTCGAAAATATTATAATGCGCTCATTCATAAAATTTATCCTTCGAGCATTGAGCCACTATTGCCCGAGCACCCTCCATCACTTCAGAGAAGTATTGCTCGGGGCACCTATAGTCCTTTCCAGGGAGCGGAGGTGCGGTGGCCATCTCGGTCGGATCGAGCCTCGGCCAGTGCATCATGTTCCTTGCAAAGGCCATCAGAGCACTCTCGATGTAGGTAGAATGCTTTAGCGCGTCATTCCGAGGTGCATCATCGCTCAGCCTCCGCACCAGGCTGAAGTAGCTGCTGGGAAACGGCTCGTGGGGCCATAGCCGGATGCAAAGATCCTTCATGGCCGGCTCCGCCATGGTGTGTAGCTTCATGAGTTGCTTCATCTTCTCGATGAGAAGAGGAGAGCACTCGGGGGATTCAAATTGTGCCCAAAAGAGTCGAGCCTCATTGCCTTCTTCTTGCGAAACATATAATTGGTTCGCGTCTGCTACGCTCTTTTGGAGGTCCAAACAGGTGCATGAGGAGCACCACACCTGGGTGAGCAATGTGAACCTGCTATCACCAAAGGCACACTATAGTAAATACGGCTTATCGTCTGTGATAGCTTTGTCTTAGCAGATCTGTTCTTCAAAGAACTACCTATCCACCCGCTTCTTTTGGAGCTCGGATTTTAGCTTGGATAGCTCAGTGGCTTGTTCTTTGCCTTTCTGGTTAAGGCCCTCGCACTTCGTGCTGGCATACTTGAGCTCGTGTTGCACCTCCTCCACCCGGGCGTCATGCTTATCACTCATAGTATTTTATGCGGAGAGCGTGACTGCTGCTTGTTCAGCTACTGCCTTCTCATTCTTGGCCGCTTGCTTCATCTTTTTAAGCTCGGCCTTGAGCTTCTTGACCTACTTGGCTGAAGTTGTGTAAGGAATAAATATAATCACACTGGGTCACCAGTGTGGATCACTAATGATAGAAAACCCGGATATTACAATTCGGCTTACATTATGCCACATCGAACATCTTGTTTAGGGCGTCAAGCTCCTCTTTGGAGCTCTTGAGCTTTCGATTTAGCTCGGCAAGCTCCATGGCATTAATGGCTGCCGCTGATGATGAGGCCTACAAACAACAAATGTATATCAGATTATGTGCGTTCAAACCCCCAAACTACCAAGAATACGACCCTATGCTCGGTCCTCGTGAGGGCTCTTAGAATAGTATAGGACGAATTATGTCTTATGCATCATCAGTTACTAGTGGGTATTTGATCCCCGGGTGAGTTTTTTCTAAACTCACCCAGGGCTCGGGGGATGCTATATATATAACAGTAGCACAAACCTAATAAAGTTTAAATTTAGGAAAAGGGTATTACGTGGCTCACCTGGAATCCCGTTAAGAGACCATTAAAGGTCTCTTTCAGTCCGCTATAAACGCACTGAATGCTTTGCAAAACCGCACCCATAAGAGTGTGGTGATCCTTGGAGATGGAGGCGCTTGATAGAGCCTCCTCCATGACCGTCCACCTAGTCATCGGTGGCACCAGTGGTCACAGATTAACCTGATCTCTGACCAGGGGTTGAGCCGGCAGCTCCGGAGGCACAGTGCGGTCCGGAGATGACCTCGGAGGGGACTAGACATCCCTTTTTCCTTCCTCCTTAGTGTCCGGGAGGGGCTCCTCTCCCCGGTCTTTGGCGGCCAAGGCATTAACCTCGACCATGACATCATCACCCCCACCGCTTGTATTTGGATCCAAAGGAGAATGGCGGGATGACACCTCCACGGCATCCTTCGTGGCCCCTGAATGTGTTGGGTGTGACACAGTCCTGCTCTCCGCCAGCTAGGGTCTTACATTTAAAACATTAAAAACTTAGCATAAATGACCAAGTGAGTCTTCGGATTCGTTCCTTTGATCTAGGGTCTTGACCCTTAGGTTCCTTCGGGGAATGTTCTCAACATCCTCAGTCTCAGCATCATAGCCCGAGTTGTCGTCGGCCAGGATCAACCTCGGCCGACACATCCTCTTCGGGGCGGGAGGAGGTACATCCTCCACAGCGTCTAACGACACCGCCCTCTTTCTTGTAAGGGGGGAATCACCTTCCACCATCCTCATCATCTTCCTCATGAGTAGAGGAGGCATGGGTTTCCTTGGACATGGCGTCCGACTGGTCCCTTATGCGGAGACCTTCTCTGGCTTTCTTCTCCTCCTCCTTCTTCTTCTCTGGCGCCGTGTAAGGCGCCCCGACAAGCATCGCTGTCGTGGTTTTGTCACGACAGAGGTCCGAGGACTTAGGTTCGAGGCCATCACTAAGGTGATGGACTCAAAGGGGTTAATTGGGACGAAGGACACATGTTTACCCAGGTTCGGCCCCTCGAGAGGAGGTAAAAGCCTATGTCCTACTTGTGTTGTATTGATTGGAGTATCGATTACAAGGGAGCGGATTCACTTATACCTAGTTCTCGATTAGTTGGATTGTTGTCTAAGTCGCCCCGTGTCTCGGCCCTTATATAGGAAGCCAAGACCATGGGTTACAAGTCTCATACTGACTCTCACAACGTATCCGACTCTATCTCTATGTCGCCTTGCCTTCCTGGGCAAGCTGTCTCTCGGTGGCTTAACTGCCCGAGTCTTTATGCCTTCTTTGTGCGGGCCTTGCCTAAGCCCATCTTGATAAACCGCCCGATGTCTAGGCTTACATCTCCAGGCCCATACGCCTTGGTCTAGATTATGAGCCGCCAGGTATAACCCGGCCCCACCTGGGTGGGTCTTACCACAGGGTTATATCCCCAACATTAGGCCGCAGGTTGATTTGAGCTTGCTCATGTCAATCATCCATTTTACTTGGCGGCGAGTCTCACCCTTCATCACCTGAAAGTAAAAAATTTAACCCGCCGTGACGTCATATTGGATATGCAAAAAAGATTCCCTGACGACCGCAACAGATCTTTCATCATTAAGCCGATGACCCGAAAATTGAGGCGTCCATCTCGGTCGGTCAGTTTCGGTCGCCTTGATTCCCGCGTTTGTTTCCACGTTCCTGCCTCTTAAATTGTACCGTGAATAGTCTTTCTAATTTTCCTCCGCCACCTGCGCCTCTTCTTCTTCCTTTCGACGCCATCACCCCGAGCTCTCTCGCTCCGGTGAAGCTCCTGCATCGTCATCGCCCGAAGCCGCTGCATCGATCCGAACGGAACAGATCGTCACCCGCGCCCGTCGCATCTCCTTCGATACGTCCTTCTTCATTCCTTAGATCTATAGTTTAGGGTAGTGAATCCATGGAGTTTTTCCGTCCATTAGAACACGAGTTCTTCATAATGCTAGACGACATATAGATCGGCGAAGCTTATAATGATACTCCTTCCATTGCGGTAAATCATAGGAAACCAGTAATAGTGCAATACAGGTCCGTAGTTGCCTCCTTTTACTATATTTGAAAGTTTGCCAGTTCCTCCGCTCGTCGTTAGGTTTAGAATAAACTTTCTTTTTTTCTTTGTTTGTAGATCTGCACTTATATAGATAGCATGCGAAACCTATTTTCCATACTTAGTAGCATTTAGCTCTATTGCCCTGCAAACTAAACTCGCCATTAAAACTTCCGGCACTCGCCACAAACTGCTCCGGTGGCTTAGCTTCATAGACTTAGATTCATCAGCTGCCCTTAGTTGTATGTCACCTTCTAACTCACCACGCACTGTTACTTTCCACAGCTTTAAGACGCCATCATGCCTCATGCGTCCAATTCATGTAACTGGGTCGGCTCTGCCGTTACTAAAGATTTTTTGAAGGATTTTGTAGACGTAGGGACTTTGCGAGCCAAAAATGTCATTTATTGGCGGGTTTTAGGCAAAGAAAACAAACCAATCCCCCAAGAGGGCGTAGTGGTTATTTTCATAGACCACCTTGTACGTGGTTTCAGCCCGCCCGACTCAAAATTCTTCTGAGACGTCCTTCACTTCTTCAAGCTACATCCTCAAGATATTGCACCCAATTCTGTCTCAAACATGTGCAACTTCCAAATTCTTTGTGAAATTTACTTACAAGAAGAGCCGTTTGTTGACCTCTTTCGTGAGTTCTTCTATGCAAACCGCCAGACAGAAGTGGCAGCTGGCCCAAGCTTGGAGCGTGGCGGGATCTCCATTCAAAGAAGACGGGACATGACTTTTCCGGCTGTTCGGATGCCAAGTCATCCCAAAGACTGGAACAAGACCTGGTTTTATTATAAAGATACTTCTCCAGAGAGAGAACATCCATTGCCGGGTTATCGCCCATCCCGACTCAAGACCACAATCGAACTCCCTGACTGGATGCCAGCTTCTAAACGGGCGAAATATGCTCCAGCTTACACCAAAATCAAAGCCCTCATGGCCAACAGTCTGACAGGGATTGATCTGACCTGTTGCTGGGTCTCTTGGCAAGTCATGCCTCTAAGCCGGAGAAGCCACCTCATGTGTGAATATACGGGTGACACAAACAATCCCCTCTGTTTTAATCCTACCACTTTGTCAGAAGACAACATCGTTAATGCCGTCAAAAGCCTTATCCATGAATCTCAAGATTCTTGCCGCGCCATTGGATTACCACCATTCTGCGCCACAAACCCGACCCTGGATGTAAGGGTGACTCTCAATCTCCTAAATTCCGTGTTAGTTATGTATGTTTTATAATCTTTAACCTCTTTCGGTGGCTTTTACTTCCAGGCTAACTCCAGCTTCTGGAAAAGAAATACGTTCCTCCTCCAAAGAAGTTGAAGGAAAAGGCCGTCGGCCGAAAGAAGAAACCTGCACCTCTAGAACAACTTGAGGCTAACGACTCAAAGGTAAAACTTTACTCTCTTGGCCGTCTCATCATACCCCTTACTGATAATAATAACTTCATAGGACGAGATGGAGACAAGCCACACCAATGCCCCTCAGGTAACCTATGTCTCATCTGACTCAGGACATCTTGCACCATAGAAGATACGTAGGTCGTCCGAAAAGTCCCATTTTCTCATCCTCTTGCTTACTTAGACCACAACTTTCTTTTCAAAAAGCAACAACAAATCTCCCGATGCCAGACTTGGAGCACCGGCTCTGAACACCTTATGGCCGGGTTATCTCATTCTCCGGTTCAACGGAAACTGTCGGCTAAGGTATTTGTTTCACTTGGCTTAATTTTGTTCACCTTGCCTTACAACTTTACTCTATCTTTATAATGCTTTAACTGCTTTCAGGAATCACCCCCTTCTTCAGGCGACTCTACAGCAACCAAGCTGTCGCCTCTAAAGATCAACCTGGAGTACGTGCTTTCATATTTGCATCCTATCCTTTGTCATCCTTTGGATTTTATATAATAACATTCTATGCTTTTCAGGGCTCAGGCCAAGCATAGGAAAACTGTCGGATCTACCTCGGCCCCCACTGCCCAAGAGCCGGAGGCTGCCAAGATGGACTCTCTGGTTGCACATGCTGATCCTTCTGCTACCTGAAAGGATGTGCACGAAGACGCTCGTCGTTCTGCCGAGCCAGCGGCCCATGAGACGACCACCGAGTGCCCTCCAAGGACCAATTCTAAGCCGCCGAGCCCTTCAACAGCCGTTGACAACTTGGATGCTCCATATGTGATCATTACTGGCACCAACTTTCAAACTCCTGAACCTCGTGTGTTGACAAAGCACACTGAGAAAACTGAAGCCTCTAACAAGCTGGACCTTGAGCTCCCCGTGTTGGAGAAGTTAAATGCTGATGAACTACATGTCGGTTATCTGAACCGCCTCACCACGAGCCGGAACATGGAACTCAAACTTGTCAACTTGATGAAGAAAAAATACGAGGTACTCTTTCCTTTCCTTATATCCTTATGTAGCCCCAAGAGCCGGTTTATTATTTATTAATGGTAAACCGGGTCTTCGAAACCATGCCTTAAGTAGACCACTTAACCTGTAGCCCCCAAGTATCAGCTTAATATGCAAATATTGAGTTGGTACTCAGTTTTAAGTAAATGATCAACTGTATCCCCCAAGTTCGGGTCAGTATAGAAATAATGGGCCGAACTTCCCTGTGGAAAGAGCCAAATATAGCCCCCAAGTGCCAGCTTATCATTGACAAATATGAACCGGAACTTCATCGTAGATTTGAGCAAAGAGACAATTGTAGCCCCGAAGTGCCGGCATAACTTGACACAGATGAGCCAAAACATACTTGTAGTCTTGGAGAGAAAATAGACATTAGCCCCCAAGTGTCAAGTATATTGCTTGCAATCTGCTAGAGACTTGCATTATATTTGTTAACTTAACCATCTGATGACATGCTATCCTAGCGACTTACCCTTCTTGTACCTTATGTCTCTCATAGGAAGCTTTAAATAATGCCAAGTCTAAACTGACTGGCTTGAAGAGCAATCTAGCCTCCCAGCAGGCCGCCGGGAGTGTAGCAGAAGAGAAGTGTAGGCTTGCGGCCGAAGAGCTTGTAAAATCTAAAGCTGATTTCGCCGCGTTCAAGAAAGCTGCTGAGAGGAGAAAACTGCACTGGCTCAACATGTAGATAATGCTGGCAGCGGCTCATGGAGGTATCCGATGAACTGCACACCCTAAAGTGCCATATTGCAAAGATGTCTGATGCTATCTTTGGTAAGAACTAAAGACTTAGCCAATATCCTTGTGTGAAGACTTATACAGGCGGCTTATAACAAAAAAATCCATCTTATATAGGTCCAAGGAGCCGTCAAGTCGCCGCTGACACCTTGTTGTCTCTGAAAGCCATCTACACCCTCTCAAAACAGCTGTACTGCGGAACACTCTGCACCATCAAAGCAATGCTTAACAAAGAGAGTATCCCCCAGTCCTTGAAGGGAGTCATAGAAATGTTGTCCACCCTGTAGAAGCAAGTCCAGGAGATCAAGAAATCATCCGCCAGAAAGGGAGCCACTGCAGCCATAAGCCGGGCTTTAGCGTTCGCCCCAGAGCTAACTGTTGAAGAGATGATGGACGGGTTTCCATCAAAGAAGGACAACGGCTTAGAGTTCACAGAAGCTGACTAAGCCCGTTGCATGAAGGCCTCCAGAGTCCTTGCATCAGTATTAGCGGAAGAAGTGAACCTATCAACATATCCGACGGCTTACAATGTTGAGAACAAGCAAGTGCGCGGCCCAACCTTCGAGGACACAGACTTAATTCCTACACGCCGTAAGCGCTTCTTTGCTCCTGATCTTGATTGGTGTGGCTTTAACCAACTACAACTAGGACATGGACAATCTCCAGATCGAGGAGGTCGAAGACTCGACACAGGGTGACCTGCCGTCCAGCTGAGCCCTTTGATAATGCCATGGATAATCCGGCTCTCGTGACCCGCCAAACTTTGGGGCGTGTAAAAAACTTTAAGTCATTGCTTTTGAGCTCTGTGGAGAGCATTGTAATAGGCTTTTTGTAAAAACCTTGTCTTGCCTGAATTGTGCCATCATGCACATAGTAAATCGCACTGCCTTAACATATTGTATCCGCCTTGTGCTTCATTCATACCAGATGTCATGGCGGCTATTCTTGAGATAACCAACCTGTGGAAACAGCATATGTTCCATACTGTTTAGTAGGGTGGCTTAGAATAGCACAACCCGGAGATGTTATATCTTTCCTGATTTGTTTTTTTGAAAAATCTTTGAACTCATGTGCCGGTTCTTCTGGGTGGACCCGCTAATTAAAACTCCTGATCAATATAGGGTCTCTATTGAGATTGGCCATCAATTTCTTAGGATGGCTCAGGGTCTCTAAGAGAGATTTACTCATAGGAAGTATAATGTCCCAGAAAGAGACACGGCAGGGCATGAGTACCCTGGAAGCTCATAAACTTCCTCTCACGTGACATAAATCCGTCATTTTAACCTTAAACAACGCAGGGTCTTCAAAAGATTAACTATCTAAGAGTACGAACGGGCCACATAGTGGAGAGTCGGCAGTAGATGAGACAGTTTATCCTTGCTTTCCTGTAGCGACCCGACCTGAAAGGCCAAGTCTCCGGTGTTTCCGTACCATCCCAAGATCATGCTGGTACACACACGGTACATCAATGTATATATCAAAGGGAAATCACACAGCATTATATTAATCGCAATCTCATATAGAGTCCTTTATTACAATATAAATTACAATAAAGTGGCTAAAGGCCAACTCATGAGAATATCTAAATCTCGCGGAAGCGTCGAAGGTAGATGAGTCCATCTGACTCCAAGGGCATCTCACTGAGCATAGAACGCGTCCTCACTCCTGGTCGGAAAAATACTCTGCAACATGATACGTTGCAGCCGTGTAGGTCAGCATATGGAATATGCCGGCAAAGTCACAAGAGAGGGGTGAAAATAATCAGCTAGTCTATATGCTTATATGGCAGGTGGTGGTGTAAGTTTTGCGTAAAGCCAAGTTTTTCCTACATCGAAGGGGGTTAAGCAAAATATTACTAAGTTGGTTGATTAATGAGATGGTTCCACCAACCAATTCTCATACCCAAAATTATTAAATACCCACAATCATCATATCATTTGTGTTGAGAGTTCCGGAAGTTCCAATTCCTTTGGCTCAAGTCGTCCATAACCGTGGACACGGCTAATCGATTAGGTTTAAGTACTCTGCAGAGTTTTGCACACGTTCCCCACAAGATTTGGTCGCCTCCGTTTGATTTCTCGCACTTCAGGGTGTTTGAGAAACGGATGACCAAAACATGGTCTTCCAAAGGGTTTCCCTGCGACTCTGTCGGTGCCCATCCTTTCCTACCGTTCTTCTACCTCTCGTAGCACCGCCTGTCCAGGGTCACCACGATATCCAACCAAGCCAGAGCCCATAATGACTTGTGGCTGTGCAGGTAAGCCTTGGGTTTTAAAGCATCCATCCATCTCTTTGTGCCTGGGTGGACCTTTCCGCGTGAATACTGGCCATCTCCAGCATCACCTAGGCAAATCCACTGGTTTCTCCAGGGTGCCGTTCAACCATCATCCACCCAGAGGTATGTTGAAAACTTGGAGTCTTGAAATCTTGCTCATTATGTAGGTCTTGAAATTATTAACTCTCTCAACTCCCATGAATCACACAACCAACCCCGTCTACTATTAGCATAGCAAAAGTAAAACAACGTTTCCCGGGGCCAATGTTGTCAAAGGGGGTTGAGAGGGGTATTTACCACATGATACTACTACAATGTAACCAAGTTTCCAACTAACCTATCTTGCATGCAACTGGGGAGATGGTAGAACTAATGCATATAAAACATGGGTAAAACATGATCAAAGTGACTTGCCTGATTGATGATCTTCGTATGTGAGTGACTCTAAGTAACAAGCTTCGCACTCCGGATAATCTAACGAAACAAACAGTGCACTCAAATAAGCATACAACCATAATAAGTACTCATAACATTCAGCAAAGAAGTACTAAACAAACTATGCAAACAATGCTCAAAAGTCTCTAGCAAGTAAAACACACAAAGTTTTGTTTTTCCAAAGGGGATGATGAAAACACTACTACATAATAAAACTATTTTGAAATAGCAAAACAATTGTTGACAGCAAGGGAAACAATAGAATTTTTTTATTATTAAACAAATAAAATCAATTTAAGTTTGTTGGGAAAACTTTAGTAAAGTTTATAAAAGTTTTGATAAACACTATATGAATCAACTATAGTTGTACTAACAAAAGAATGAAAACTAAACTTGTTATTTATTAGCAAAACATGTTCTTACAGAAAATAACTTACAAATAAATTTGTCTTAGAAAACAGAATTAATTATACAAAACTTATCTGAAAACAAAACTATTACTAGTTAGTTGTTTTAATCAAATTATGCCTATTTGAAAAGAAGTTGTGATTCCTATGTTAAATGAAATTAAACTAGGCAAATTTATATTTTTATTAACAGTGAGTAAAAACACTAAATGTTTACTAACAGAATCTAATAAACAAATGAAACCAACATCTAAATCAAACTAATTAAAATTAAGTTTATAAAACTATATTATAATAATAAGCAGATTCTGTTTTTGGTTAAAACAGTAATTAAATAGATCATGAAAATCCTCAAACTATACATGAAGATAGTCCTAACTAATACCAAACAGTAGCAAAAAGAATCATGTCAAAATCTATTTTCAAACTCTAGTTATTCAGATTTGAAGATTTTGAGCAAATTTGATTAAATTCAAATTTTATAGTTCAAATTTGAAATTTAAAAGTACAGTGTGAAACTACATGAAAAATGTGAGCTATTGCAAAAAGAATCAACTCAAAACACTAAACTGATTAAAAGATATAGCTAAAACAAATTTGGAATACATTCTGTTTTCTGAAAAACAAAACTGAAAAAAAAACTAACGAACGGTCGACTAGGGTGACGTGGCGACCTGTGAGTGGCTGAGGTGGGTGTCCGAGCGGTGCTTCGGGCGGTCAACCGATCCTAAACAGAAAACGGTTCGGGAATAAGTGACTTCTAATCTGAGCCGTTGGGTTTGGATCGGAGGGAGGGAAATGCTCACGGTGTAAAGGTCGCCGGCGTGGGGAAACTCCGGTGAGTCCGGAAGTGGTGAACGCGACGGCGAGGCGTTCCGGTGGTCGGGGAGGAAGGGGAAGTGGTCCGGGAGACGGCGACGGTTCTCCGGAGTCGATTGGTGGCGACGGCGAGGCGAATGGTGGTCGGGGGTGGTGGCTACGGTCGACGGCGACTTCCGGTGGTGGTGGAACTCCGACGAGCAATCGACGGCGTCTCGGTGAGAGAGAGAAGGGGGCTCGGGGGGGAAAATGGATGCGGGGCAGTGGGGCTCTTATATAGGCGCTCGGGGGGTGCGGGGAGGAGAGAGGGGAGAGATCCGGTGAGGGGGAAGAGCGACCGGCGTCGGGTCCGGCGCGCGCGGGGGAGGGAGAAGACGACGACCGAGCGAGGGAAACGGTCGGATGAGTGGGGTCCAGCGTCAGAGAGAGAAAGGGACGTCCGTTGCGCGCGGTCGGCCGGCTCGTAGTTATTGCGCGAATAAAACCTGTGGGCCGGCCCATTTAATACCGGAAACGGTTACCGTTACTGTTTAATAATTTCCAGAGACATTCAAAAACGTTTAAAGCATTCAAATCGTCTCTAAATATAGGGGTATTATATATCAAAATTAACAGAATAATAAATGCTATTTAATGCACATTTCTATTCTGTCATTTGAACACTTTGAAAAAAATATTATTTTCAGAAATTGCCTAATTGTTTTTAGATCCTTTTTTGCAAATATTTTCAAAATAACCCCTGGTTATTTTGTTCAAATAATTCACCAATTAGACCCTGGTGTGGAGTGTCATGTTACTCCTCTCTTATTTTGAACATTTAACCAAAATTTCAAATAGGGGAAGCAACATAGGGAAAAGTAGAAAGGACTTTCAGAAAAATCAGAAATGGCATTTCAACTAACACATACAATCAAGCAATGGTGATGATAGATGCATAGCTATATTCATAACATTCCAAAATGGAATTTTGGGATGTTACAAACCTACCCACCTTAAGATGAATCTCGCCCTCGAGATTCGGGTTGGCTAGAAAATAGGTGCGGATGGTCTCTACGAAGATCTTCTTCGCGTTCCCAAGTGGCTTCTTCCTCAGTATGGTGACTCCACAAAACTTTGCAGAACTTGATAATCTTGCTGCGGGTAACTCTGTTGGATGTCTCGAGGATCTTGACAGGCTTCTCCTCATAAGTCAGATCACTTTCAAGCTGTATGGCCTCTAGGGGCACTGTATCTCTCAAAGGGATGTCGGCCATCTCAGCATGACATTTCTTTAGCTGGGACACATGGAACACATTATGAACTTCGGATAATCCTTCTGGCAATTCCAGTTTGTATGCAACTTCACCTCTACGTTCAAGAATTTTGTAGGGGCCTATGAATCTGGGTGCTAATTTTCCTTTAACACCAAATCTCTTGGTTCCTCGAAGCGGGGATACACGAAGATATGCTCTATCTCCCACTTCATATGTCACTTCTTTGCGCTTGCTGTCAGCATAACTCTTCTGTCAAGACTGAGCTATCTTGAGTCTGTCACGAATCAACCTGACTTTCTCTTCCGAATCTTGAATAAGGTCGGGACCAAAAAGTTGTCGGTCTCCAACACCATCCCACGTCAGTGGTGTTCTGCACCTCCTTCCGTATAAAGCTTCGAAAGGGGCCATCTTTAGACTGGTTTGATAACTGTTGTTGTATGAGAATTCTGCGTAAGGCAAGTTATCATCCCAACTAGATCCATAATCTAGCGCACAAGCTCTCAACATGTCTTCCAGAATCTGGTTGACTCTCTCAGTCTGTCCATCTGTCTGCGGATGAAAAGCTGTACTAAACTCTAGCCTTGTACCCAAAGTTTCATGTAACTCATGCCAAAACTTTGAGGTAAATTGTGTTCCTCTATCTGACACGATACTCCTCGGAACTCCATGCAGACATACGATCCTGGTCATATATATCTTGGCTAGCTTAGCACTGGTATAGGTGGTTTTCACTGGAATGAAATGAGCTACCTTGGTCAAGCGATCTACCACTACCCAGATGGAATCATAACCTGAACGGGTCTTGGGCAATCCTGTGATGAAATCCATACCAAGCTTTTCCCATTTCCACTCGGGTATCGGCAAAGGTTGGAGTAACCCTGCTGGTTTCTGATGTTCTGCCTTTACTCGCTGACAAACATCACATATCGCAACATGCTCTGCAATATCTTTCTTCATACCTGTCCACCAATAACTTTCCTTTAAATCCAGATACATCTTGGTGTTGCCTGGGTGTATCTAGTAAGGTGAATCGTGGGCTTCCTGAAGTATCAACTTCCTGAGCTCTGGTTCATTGGGCACATAGATTCGGTTCTCAAACCACAAAGTTCCGTGTTCATCCTCACGAAAACCTTTAGCTTTACCATCTTTCATTCTCTGTTTAATTTCAGCTATCTCCTTGTCCGATTTCTGGGCTTCTCTAATTCTTTCGGTCAAGGTGGACTGAATTTCCAGTGTAGCAACATATCCTCTTGGAACTATCTCTAGCTTGAGCTCTCTGAGATCATCGACTAACTCTTGAGGTAATCCTCCAGCTGTGAGTGTGTTCACATAAGTTTTCCGACTCAAGGCATCGGCTACAACATTAGCCTTACCTGGATGGTAGTGTAATCTCATGTCATAGTCCTTGATTAACTCTAACCATCTCCTCTGTCTGAGGTTCAACTCTTTCTGCGTGAAGATATACTTCAGGCTCTTATGGTCGGTGTAAACATCACAACTATTTCCGATAAGGAAATGTCTCCAAGTCTTGAGTGCGTGCACTACGGCTGCTAATTCCAAGTCATGCGTGGCATAATTCAACTCATGAGGTCGTAGTTGTCTGGAAGCATAGGCTACAACTTTTCCATCCTGCATAAGTACTCCTCCAAGTCCTTGACGTGAGGCATCACAGTAAACTTGGAAATCCTTCCGAATATCGGGCAAGATCAACACTGGGGCTGTGACCAAACGTTCCTTCAACTCCTGGAAACTGGCTTCACATTCCACAGTCCAAACATACTTGGATTCTTTCTTCAACAACTCTGTCATGGGCTTGGCAACCTTGGAGAAATTCTCAATGAACCTCCGGTAATATCCAGCAAGTCCGAGGAAACTGCGGATCTCCTTAACTGAGGTGGGTGACTTCCACTTGGTGACGGCTTCAACCTTAGCGGGGTCCACTGCTATTCCATCTCCGGAAATAACATGTCCAAGGAATCCGACTTCCGTCAGCCAAAATTCACATTTACTGAACTTGGCATATAACTGATGCTCTCTTAGCTTTTCCAGAACTAAACGCAAATGTTCCTTATGCTCTTCCTCGTTCTTGGAGAATATCAGAATGTCATCGATGAACACCACAACAAACTTGTCTAGGTATTCCATGAATACTTTGTTCATCAAATTCATGAAGTAGGCAGGAGCATTAGTCAATCCAAAAGACATGACCGTATACTCATACAAGCCATACCTCGTGGTGAAAGCTGTTTTGGGTATATCCTGTTCACGAATTTTCAACTGGTGATACCCTGATCGAAGATCGATCTTGGAGAATACTTTGGCTCCTACGAGCTGATCAAACAAATCATTAATCATCGGCAGAGGGTACTTGTTCTTGATAGTCACCTCGTTCAAGGCACGATAATCGACTACCATTCTCAAGGTTTTATCCTTCTTCTCCACCAAAAGAACCGGGGCTCCCCAGGGTGAAGAACTTGGGCGAATATACCCCTTGTCCAATAACTCCTTGATTTGCTTCTTGATTTCCAACAGATCATTTTCGGGCATCCGATAGGGTCTCTTGGAAATTGGGGCTGTCCCTGGCTGTAGCTCTATTAAGAACTCAATCTCCCTATCTGGTGGCATTCCTGGTAATTCTTCTGGAAATACATCTGGAAATTCTTTTACCACAGGTACTTCCTCCTGAACAACTCCTGTGAGAGAATTTAACCTAGCACTCATACGTGTGCGTCGGGATACATACTTAATCCTCTTGTTCTCCGGGGTGGTGAGTGAAACAGACTTGCTAGGGCAATCAAGATTTCCTTCATACTTGGTCATCCAATCCATGCCTAGGATTACATCCAATCCTTGTGACTCTAAGACGATGAGGTCGGTGGGAAAAACATGGTTCCCTATATTGAGTTTCAAGGCATGGCATCCTATCCCTGCCATCATCATACCTCCTGGAGAACTAACCTTAATGGGCTGACTAAGGGTTTTGGTGGGCAAACCATACTTATCCACAACTACCCTTGATATGAATGAATGAGTTGCACCCGAATCAAAAAGTACTGTAACAGGACGTGAATGCAATAAAAACTTACCAACCACAGTCTCGGGCTGATCATAGACTTCTTCCACATCGATGTGATTCACTTGAGCACGGGGAAACGGATTGGGCTTCTTGGCTGCGGAGTTGCCGTTGTTAGTGCCGTTTCCATTGCCTTGCTTGCTCTGGGGACACTCAGTAGCATAGTGCCCTGTCTTCTGGCACTTGAAACAGGTAATGTGACTCAGATCCTTCTGAGCAGGAACTTGACGGTGCTGGTTGTTGTTCCCATTCCCATTGTCAGTCTTGAAGTTACCACGGTTGGAACGGTTGTTCCCATTTCCTCCATGATGGTGACCTCCATGGTTGTGCACAGTATGAGTGTGCTTTCCAAACTTACTGTTTCCTGATCCGGTATTCCCGGAGTACGGGGAGTAACGAGGCTTCTGATGAGCTCCAGAGTTGAACTTCCCCTGAGTGTACTTCCGCTTGCGGTTCTCAATCTGCTGCTGTTTACCTTCCAGAATAAGTGCCTTATCCACCAGCTCTTGGTAGTTGTTGAAATTAGCCACTACCAGCTGTATGCTCAACTCATCATTGAGTCCTTCCAGAAACTTTTCTTGCTTGGCCGCATCATCGGCCACATCTCCTGGGGCATAACGTGACAATGTGTTGAAGTCGTCCACATATTGGGCCACGGAACGATTACCCTGGCGCAAGTTGCGAAAATCGCGCTTCTTCAGACTCATGGCTCCAGCTGAAACATGAGCTGTGCGGAAAGCAAGCTTGAACTGCTCCCAAGTCACATCTGCAATAGGATAAGTGGTGGTGTAATTCTCCCACCATGATGCTGCTGGTCCTTCCAGTTGATGTGCGGCAAATCGCACTTTCTCAGCGTCAGTGCATCCAGCGGTGACAAGTTCTCTCTCCATCTTGCGGAGCCAGTCATCTGCCACAATGGGCTCAGTGCTGCTGGAGAAAGTTGGAGGGTTCAACCTCAGAAAACGGGTGAGATTGTCAGTCTGGGGTGGATGGTGATTGTTATTGTTGTTCTGATTGTTGGTCTGATTCTGAATCAATAGTTGCATCAGTGCATTCTGCTGCTGAAGGAGTTGAGTGAGTTCCGGCGGAAAAGTGAAATCGGTCTCACGTCGTGGAGGCATCTTGCTGTTTTCAGAGGGATGAGAATTAGAATAGAACAAGGGTCTAGAAGAAATTCACTAGCCATATGCAATGCAACAAACATATCACACCAAACACTCATTCATTTATTCAATCAATGTCAAACATCGGGAATACAAATCTCAAACAACTAAGCATCGACCTACGCTTTAATGACGAAAATAAAAGATACATGGAGGGCATAACTAATGTTTTTCCTCAGAAGTGCATAGTCGTAGGTCCTCCGGTGGTGCTTTCCTCATAGTCTTCATCGTCACTGATGAAGGGTGCCATGTCTCCTTCGGGGTGAAGGTTTTCCCCCATGTCTAGCTGCTCCTCCAGAGTTGCGATGCGTGCATTCTGCTCATCAATCCTCTCTAGGAAGTCCTTCACTTCATGCTCGTGTTCATAGTTGGCCTCTCGCAGATCAGCTTCAAGGCCCAGCTCGCGATTCATCAGATTCTTGATAGTCTTCGTGTCAGCACGAACTCGAAGCTCCAGAGTCCTGATGTGAGTCTCCAAGGTCTGGATATAGGAGATAGTGGTGTCTGCAGTGGGATTGGTGATGATGTTGCCATGGGCATCTCTGCGGCAAACCATGCTGAGTCCTGGTGAAATGGTTCCACCTCTGTATTCCTCCTGAATACGTCCAAGGGCACGATGAATGGCCATGTCTCTCCCAAGTATCCAACAGGGTGCCACGAACTTGAGATCTATGGGTTCCTTCCGATTCCCAAAGGTCTTCCCTGGAATATGCACCTCGATCCTGTAGCGTCCATCTTGGGGAAATGACATGATAGGAATCCCGGTGATGCTCGGCAAAGCAATCCTTATGTCCTTGACGATCCTCATCAGCTCCTTACCAAAGGGCATCGTTGCGTCAGGCTGGCAAAACTCTGTGATCAACACTGGGATGAAGGTGGCCATCTATAAATTTTGAAATAATCGGAGAGGAGTCAGAAACGAATAGATGAGGGTATAAGATATTTAAAGACAAAGAGAAACAATCCTAAGGCTTTCCAATCCTAGAGGTTACGTCCTACGGTCAGCGTGTGCTCTGATACCATTTCTGTAGCGACCCGACCTGAAAGGCCAAGTCTCCGGTGTTTCCGTACCATCCCAAGATCATGCTGGTACACACACGGTACATCAATGTATATATCAAAGGGAAATCACACAGCATTATATTAATCGCAATCTCATATAGAGTCCTTTATTACAATATAAATTACAATAAAGTGGCTAAAGGCCAACTCATGAGAATATCTAAATCTCGCGGAAGCGTCGAAGGTAGATGAGTCCATCTGACTCCAAGGGCATCTCACTGAGCATAGAACGCGTCCTCACTCCTGGTCGGAAAAATACTCTGCAACATGATACGTTGCAGCCGTGTAGGTCAGCATATGGAATATGCCGGCAAAGTCACAAGAGAGGGGTGAAAATAATCAGCTAGTCTATATGCTTATATGGCAGGTGGTGGTGTAAGTTTTGCGTAAAGCCAAGTTTTTCCTACATCGAAGGGGGTTAAGCAAAATATTACTAAGTTGGTTGATTAATGAGATGGTTCCACCAACCAATTCTCATACCCAAAATTATTAAATACCCACAATCATCATATTATTTGTGTTGAGAGTTCCGGAAGTTCCAATTCCTTTGGCTCAAGTCGTCCATAACCGTGGACACGGCTAATCGATTAGGTTTAAGTACTCTGCAGAGTTTTGCACACGTTCCCCACAAGATTTGGTCGCCTCCGTTTGATTTCTCGCACTTCAGGGTGTTTGAGAAACGGATGACCAAAACATGGTCTTCCAAAGGGTTTCCCTGCGACTCTGTCGGTGCCCATCCTTTCCTACCGTTCTTCTACCTCTCGTAGCACCGCCTGTCCAGGGTCACCACGATATCCAACCAAGCCAGAGCCCATAATGACTTGTGGCTGTGCAGGTAAGCCTTGGGTTTTAAAGCATCCATCCATCTCTTTGTGCCTGGGTGGACCTTTCCGCGTGAATACTGGCCATCTCCAGCATCACCTAGGCAAATCCACTGGTTTCTCCAGGGTGCCGTTCAACCATCATCCACCCAGAGGTATGTTGAAAACTTGGAGTCTTGAAATCTTGCTCATTATGTAGGTCTTGAAATTATTAACTCTCTCAACTCCCATGAATCACACAACCAACCCCGTCTACTATTAGCATAGCAAAAGTAAAACAACGTTTCCCGGGGCCAATGTTGTCAAAGGGGGTTGAGAGGGGTATTTACCACATGATACTACTACAATGTAACCAAGTTTCCAACTAACCTATCTTGCATGCAACTGGGGAGATGGTAGAACTAATGCATATAAAACATGGGTAAAACATGATCAAAGTGACTTGCCTGATTGATGATCTTCGTATGTGAGTGACTCTAAGTAACAAGCTTCGCACTCTGGATAATCTAACGAAACAAACAGTGCACTCAAATAAGCATACAACCATAATAAGTACTCATAACATTCAGCAAAGAAGTACTAAACAAACTATGCAAACAATGCTCAAAAGTCTCTAGCAAGTAAAACACACAAAGTTTTGTTTTTCCAAAGGGGATGATGAAAACACTACTACATAATAAAACTATTTTGAAATAGCAAAACAATTGTTGACAGCAAGGGAAACAATAGAATTTTTTTATTATTAAACAAAGAAAATCAATTTAAGTTTGTTGGGAAAACTTTAGTAAAGTTTATAAAAGTTTTGATAAACACTATATGAATCAACTATAGTTGTACTAACAAAAGAATGAAAACTAAACTTGTTATTTATTAGCAAAACATGTTCTTACAGAAAATAACTTACAAATAAATTTGTCTTAGAAAACAGAATTAATTATACAAAACTTATTTGAAAACAAAACTATTACTAGTTAGTTGTTTTAATCAAATTATGCCTATTTGAAAAGAAGTTGTGATTCCTATGTTAAATGAAATTAAACTAGGCAAATTTATATTTTTATTAACAGTGAGTAAAAACACTAAATGTTTACTAACAGAATCTAATAAACAAATGAAACCAACATCTAAATCAAACTAATTAAAATTAAGTTTATAAAACTATATTATAATAATAAGCAGATTCTGTTTTTGGTTAAAACAGTAATTAAATAGATCATGAAAATCCTCAACCTATACATGAAGATAGTCCTAACTAATACCAAACAGTAGCAAAAAGAATCATGTCAAAATCTATTTTCAAACTCTAGTTATTCAGATTTGAAGATTTTGAGCAAATTTGATTAAATTCAAATTTTATAGTTCAAATTTGAAATTTAAAAGTACAGGGTGAAACTACATGAAAAATGTGAGCTATTGCAAAAAGAATCAACTCAAAACACTAAACTGATTAAAAGATATAGCTAAAACAAATTTGGAATACATTCTGTTTTCTGAAAAACAAAACTGAAAAAAAACTAACGAACGGTCGACTAGGGTGACGTGGCGACCTGTGAGTGGCTGAGGTGGGTGTCCGAGCGGTGCTTCGGGCGGTCAACCGATCCTAAACAGAAAACGGTTCGGGAATAAGTGACTTCTAATCTGAGCCGTTGGGTTTGGATCGGAGGGAGGGAAATGCTCACGGTGTAAAGGTCGCCGGCGTGGGGAAACTCCGGCGAGTCCGGAAGTGGTGAACGCGACGGCGAGGCGTTCCGGTGGTCGGGGAGGAAGGGGAAGTGGTCCGGGCGACGGCGACGGTTCTCCGGAGTCGATTGGTGGCGACGACGAGGCAAATGGTGGTCGGGGGTGGTGGCTACGGTCGACGGCGACTTCCGGTGGTGGTGGAACTCCGACGAGCAATCGACGGCGTCTCGGTGAGAGAGAGAAGGGGGCTCGGGGGGGAAAATGGATGCGGGGCAGTAGGGCTCTTATATAGGCGCTCGGGGGGTGCGGGGAGGAGAGAGGGGAGAGATCCGGTGAGGGGGAAGAGCGACCGGCGTCGGGTCCGGCGCGCGCGGGGGAGGGAGAAGACGACGACCGAGCGAGGGAAACGGTCGGATGAGTGGGGTCCAGCGTCAGAGAGAGAAAGGGACGTCCGTTGCGCGCGGTCGGCCGGCTCGTAGTTATTGCGCGAATAAAACCTGTGGGCCGGCCCATTTAATACCGGAAACGGTTACCGTTACTGTTTAATAATTTCCAGAGACATTCAAAAACGTTTAAAGCATTCAAATCGTCTCTAAATATAGGGGTATTATATATCAAAATTAACAGAATAATAAATGCTATTTAATGAACATTTCTATTCTGTCATTTGAACACTTTGAAAAAAATATTATTTTCAGAAATTGCCTAATTGTTTTTAGATCCTTTTTTGCAAATATTTTCAAAATAACCCCTGGTTATTTTGTTCAAATAATTCACCAATTAGACCCTGGTGTGGAGTGTCATGTTACTCCTCTCTTATTTTGAACATTTAACCAAAATTTCAAATAGGGGAAGCAACATAGGGAAAAGTAGAAAGGACTTTCAGAAAAATCAGAAATGGCATTTCAACTAACACATACAATCAAGCAATGGTGATGATAGATGCATAGCTATATTCATAACATTCCAAAATGGAATTTTGGGATGTTACATTTCCGTAAGCCAGCCCTCACGTGAGAAGAACCGCCGGTTTAACCTTAACCAGTACAAGGTCTCTAACAAGATTGGCCGTCAATTTCTTTGAACCAGCTTAGGGTCCCTAAGCGAGATTAACTCTTAAGAGTTCGGCGGGTCAACTGGTTGGAGTAGCAAGTTGCAAACGGGCAGGTTTAACTCTCGTGTCTTAAGAGCCGATCAAGAGGGTATGTAAGCTAAACCCGGTCGATTGGAAGCCCCCAAATGACCTTTGTTGACGAAATCAACTATTTGGCTTAGGAGCCGATGGATAGGGTGTGATTAGCTAAACCCGGCGGGTTGGAAGTCCCCTAGACGACCTTTGTTGACAAAGTCAACTATTTGGCTTAAGAGCCGACCAATAGGGTGTGATAGGCTAAACCCGACGGGTTAGAAGCCCCCTAGATGGCCTTTGTTGATAAAATTAATTGTTTGGCTTGAGAGCCGATCGATAGGGTGTGATAAGCTAAACCCGACGGGTTGGAAGCCCCCTAGACGACCTTTGTTGATAGAGTCAACTATTTGGCTTAAGAACCAACCAATAGGGTGTGATAAGCTAAACCCGGCGGGTTAGAAGCCCCCTAGATGGCCTTTTTGCACAAACTGAGATATGTGAAACGGCAAAGGTCCCGACTAGCAGGGATGCCAACTTTATATATATATATATGTGTGTGTGTGTGTGTGATATGTACAATGATGGTGTACAATGTCAAGTCTCAATGACTCAGGTCTAATAAGGCTGCAGATGAGCTATGTTCCACGGCCAACGGGTCTCCTGCCCAGAAGTGCTTGAGTCGTCTCGGACGTCAATGAGGTAATATGACCCGTTGTTGAGATTTCTGCTGACCACGAAAGGCCATTCCCATGGAGGGGACAACTTATGTGCATCTTCCTGATCTTGAATCAACCGCAACACTAAGTCGCCTTCTTGAAACGTCCGGGTCTACTCTGCGGCTATGGTAGCGACGCAGGTCTTGCTGATAGATCGCCGATTGAGCCGCCGCTAGATGACGTTCTTCCTCCAAGGCATCCAACGCGTCTTGACGTGTGGTTTCGTTATCCTCCTCAACGTAAGCCACCACCCGTGGCGAGTCATGACGGATATCGCTTGGTAACACGGTTTCTGCCCCATAAACCATGAAGAAAGGTGTATAACCTGTTGATCTGTTGGGAGTGGTTCTGATGCTCCATAAGACGGACAACAACTCCTCTACCCGACAACCCGGCGTGCGTTGCAAAGGAACCATAAACCGGGGTTTGATACCTCTCAAGATTTCCTGGTTAGCACGTTCTGCCTGACCATTTGACTATGGATGAGCTACCATAGAAACGTCAAGTCGGATATGCTCGCCTTCACAGAACGCTCGCATAGCCCCCTTGGATAAGTTCGTACCATTATCTGTGATGATACTGTGAGGGTAACTGAAGCGTTAGATTAACTTCTTAGTAAATTGAACCACCGTAGCCGCATCACACTTGCTGACCGGCTCAGCTTCTACCCACTTGGTAAATTTGTCCACCGCCACCAAGAGGTGGGTCTTCTTGTCCTTGGATCTGTTGAAAGGCCCGACCATATCCAGCCCCTAGACAGCAAACAGCCAAGTAATTGGGATCATGCGCAATTCCTGAGCCGGGACATGAGCATGCTGGCCAAACTTCTGACATCCATCGCACTTGCGAACCAAGTCCTCCTCATCTTTGTGAGCCGTAAGTCACAAGAAACCATGTCGAAAAGCCTTGGCCGCTAGAGATTTAAAGCCGGCGTGATGACCATAGTCGCCAGCATGAATTTCATTCAAGATTTCCTATCCCACTTCAGGTGAGACACTACATTGAAATACGCCAGTGAAGCTGCACTTATGTCACTCACCATTGACTATTGTCATGGATTTAGATCGCCTGGTGATCTGTCTGGCCAGATTTTCATCATCAGGTAACTCGACGCGAGTCAAGTATGTCAAGTAAGGCACGGTCCAGTCAGGAATAGCATGCAGAGCCACCACCAGCTGCCCCTCCGGGTCAAGTACGGCCAAGTCTTCCTCTGAAGGTAACTTAACTGATGGGTGATGTAATACATCTAAGAAAACGTTAGGTGGTACCGGCTTACACTGAGAACCCAGCCTTGACAGAGAGTCATCCGCGTTGTTCCCGCGACGATCAAAATGATCTACCCGATATCCCTTGAAATGACCAGCAATGACATCCACCGCCTGACGATAAGCCGCCATCCGCGGGTCCTTGGAGTCCCAAGTGCCTGAAACTTGCTAGGCCACAAGGTCTGAATCGCCGAGACACCTAACCTGGCTCAGGTTCATCTCCTTAGCCACCCGGAGGCCATGAAGTAGAGCTTCGTACTCAGCTGCATTATTAGTACAAGAAAACATCAACCCTAACACATAACAAAACTTGTCACCTTTGGGGGAAGTTAAGACAATCCCTGCCCCTGATCGTTCCAGCTGCCTGGACCCATCAAAGTGAATTGTCCAATACGTGTTAACCGTCTTTTCCTCGGGTGCCTCGCACTTCGTCCAATCGTTTATGAAATCCACCGAGGCTTGAGACTTGACCGCCGTGCGAGGCACGTATTTCAGACTAAGAGGTCCAAGCTCCAATGCCCACTTAGCAATCCTGTCGGTGGCCTCTCTGTTTTGAATTATGTCTCCCAACGGGGCAGAGCTAACCATTATGATCTGGTGCTCCAGGAAGTAATGCTTCAGCTTACGGTTGGCCATGAACACACCGTATACCACCTTCTACCAATGTGGATACCTCTGCTTGGACTCTGTCAGGACTTCACTCATATAATAAACTGGCCTCCGAACCGGATATTCCTTTCGTGCCTCCTTACGCTCAACAACGATCGCGGCGCTGACCGCCCTGTTATTAGCCACCATGTATAAGAGCAAAGGTTCCTTCTCAGCCAAAGCTGCTAAGACTGGCGGCTCAGTAAGTTGTCTCTTGAGTGCCTCAAATGCCTCACCCACCGCCGTACTCCAGACAAAGTTGTCTGTCTTCTTCGTCATCTGGTATAAAGGGATGGCCTTCTCACCCTGGCGGCTTATGAACCGGCTTAACCCCACGATCCGCCCCGCCAGGCGCTGAACATCATTGACGCACGCCAGCTCAGACAGCGAAGTGATATCCTTGATCTTATATGGATTTTCCTCAATGCCACGCTCAGAGACTAGGAATCCCAAGAGCTTGCCTACAGGAACACCGAAAACACACTTGGTCGGGTTAAGCGTCATCTTGTAGACTTGTAAGTTTTCAAAAGACTCCTTCAGGCTGTCAAGCATAGTGTCACACCCTGTAATTTGCCTCATGACTAAGTTATCATGATTCAACAATCAGGGCCAATTAAAACTTTTGTGTGCTAGTTATGCTTGACTTGATTGCTGATTGTTTGATTGCTTGCTAGTGCTCTATATTTATAAAATCCCTCCTACTCTCAAAACTCTTCTCCTTGATCCAAACTTCGTGCCCAATGATCATGCCATGTGAATAGTATCCAAAACTATTTTTATCAAATATTATTTTGGCCAAAAAGCATTTATTTAAATTAGGTTTTCAAAACCCCCTGGTCTGAGATTTGTTCTACAAGTCCTCAAATTGGGTGGAACCTTTTTCCCCAAATGCTTTATTTTGAACCTACTACATATATAACTTCCTAAAACCACAAAATATTATTTTAAAAGATTATTTTCATATTTTATTTAAAAGCTTTTTCTTAAGGCCAGAAATGGTTTTTCATAGGGAAAAATTATTTAAATGATTTACATATATTTGAGATAATTTAGGGAAATTCGATGGACATATATTATCCCTATATAAGAGTTTCAACCCGTGGTCATGTTCAAAATACTGGACAAAACCCTTCAAAACCATATCTGTCTGTTTCAAGTTTTGAAACATTTCTATAAGAAATACCCTCAATTAAATCCTAGAAAATTCTAGCATGTCACATGTGATGTCTGTGTTCATCTTGCAAAGTTTCACCTCAATCCCAATTGTTTTGATTCACCAAAATATCCTAAAACTCTCTTTGTCCAGATCCAAATTTGAGCAACTCTTCATTGCCAATTGTCCCGTATTGTTCCCAAAATTTGTGGACATGTTCTAATCCTCCAATACTGAAGCCACACCAAGTGGTGCATCAAGGAGAATAGTTTAACCTGTCCAAATCCACTCAAAACTCTCTTTTTTGATTTCAAGAATTGGAAATTCTTGCATTATAAAGTTTCCCTATTTGGTCCCAAACTTTTTGGGCATGTTATAATCCCTAAATTATGGCACCAAATTAAGTGATGCATCAAGGAGAATGGATTTGCATAAGTAGATCTAAGAAAGTCCATTCCTTCCCGTTTCTAGGGTTTATCATGTCCACATTGGGAACTTTCTCTAAAGGAGCTCAAAATTGGTGATCAAGCCTATTTATTCCCATAATTTGATCCTGTTAAGTTTCAAAACCAATGGGGCACTAGAGATGACCCAACCAATGATCAAACACCTTCTGGTGGACTCCAAAGTCCAATAATTGAGCCCCCAAAAGACTTCTCCTTGACCTCCAATTTTTACCACAGCTTCACCAAGACCCAAAGCATCTCCAGTAGCAACCCCAATGGCTAGCTCCATGATTGAGGGGGTGAAAAACCCATTTGCACTCCCTAGACAGTGTTGGGGAACGTCGCATGGAAACAAAAAATTTCCTACGCACACGCAAACCTATCCATGGTGATGAGCATCTACGAGAGGGAGAGTGGATCTACGTACCCTTGTAGATCGCTAAGCGGGAAGCGTTAAGAAACTCGGTTGGTGTAGTCGAACTTCTTCGCGATCCAAATCGCCGAGCGTCCCGCGATCCAATCACGAACCGTCCCGCGAACACATCATGATCCCTCCCACGAACTCATCACGATCCGTCTCACGATCTTGATCACGATCTGTCCCGCGAACTCATCACGATCCATTCCGTGATCACATCACAAACCGTCTCGCGATCTCGATCACGGTCCTTCCGATCTAGCGCCGAACGGACGGCACCTCCGCGTTCAGCACATGTGCAGCTTGATGACGATCTCCACCGTCTCGATCCAGCGAGAGGAGGTGGAGAGGAGAGAGAGTTCACCGGCAGCGTGACGGCGCTCCAGTGATGGTGGTGGAGCAATTCCGGCAGGGCTTCGCCTAAGCGTTGCGGAAAACCGATCTAGACGAGAAACTATGCACCGGTGTAACGGGTGGCACGTGGCCGGAAATTCTGTCCAAAAACGACCCAATACACTAGTATATATAGGAGGAGAGGAGAGGAGAGGCATCCAAGGCCTTTGGGTCGACCGAAATAGGAGGTGGGAAGCAATCCTACTTCACCTCCAATCCTAGTTGGAGTAGGATTGCCTCCTATTGGCTGATTTTCCACTTTTTGCTTTAGGACTTTCTCTCCTGCGCCATGGGCCTTTGTGGCTGTTTTTCCAGCCCACTAAGGGCTGGTTATTATTCTCCCACAGCCCATGAACCTATTGGGGTAGAAATACCCCTCCCGGAGGCCTCCCGGTACACTACTGGCACTCCCGGTACAGTACGGGCATTCCCGGTACACTACCGATGAGCCCGAATCTTTTCCGGAAACCAAACTGGGACTTCCTATATATGAATCTTTACCTCCGGACCATTCCAGAGCTCCTCGTAACGTCTAGGATCTCATCCGGGACTCCAAACAAACTTCGGTCAAAACCATACATAACTCTACACTACCGAAACGTCACCGAACCTTAAGTGTGCAGACCCTGCGGGTTCGAGAACTATGTAGACATGACCGAGACACCACTACGGTCAATAACCAATGTGGGACCTGGACGTCCACATTGGTTCCTACATATTCTACGAAGATCTTTATCGGTCGAACCTCTATGTCAAGGATTAAGTTAATCCCGTATAACGTTCCCTTTGTTCTTCGGTATGTTACTTGCCCGAGATTCGATCGTCGGTATCTCCATACCTAGTTCAACCTCGTTACCGGCAAGTCACTTTACTCATTCCGTAATACAAGATCCCGCAACTAACAATTAGTCACATTGCTTGCAAGGCTTATTGTGATGTTGCATTACCGAGTGGGCCCCGAGATACCTCTCCGTCACACGGAGTAACAAATCCCAGTCTCGATCCATGCCAACTCAACAGACACCATCGGAGATACCTGTAGAGCACCTTTATAGTCACCCAGTTACGTTGCGACGCTTGATACACACAAGGCACTCCTCCTATATCTGTGAGTTGCATGATCTCATGGTCATAGGAACACATACTTGACATGCGGAAAACAGTAGCAATAAACTGACACGATCATATGCTACGTTTGCAGTTTGGGTCTTGTCCATCACATCATTCTCCTAATGATGTGACCCCGTTATCAAATGACATCTCATGTCCATGGCTAGGAAACCTTAACCATCTTTCGATCAACGAGCTAGTCTACTAGAGGCATACTAGGGACATGGTTTTGTCTATGTATCCACACATGCATCTAAGTCTCCGATAAATACAATTATAGCATGGATAATAAACGATTATCATGAACAAGGAAATATGATAATAACTAAATTTTTATTGCCTCTAGGGCATATTTCCAACAGACATCCCCTTTCCTCCCTCTCTCTCAGCCTCTCCTCTCTCTTGGCCAGCACCAAGAGCATCCAATGTGCCATCCCTGTATAATACTCCCTCCTGCAGCTTTTGGGCACAAGTGGGCATGCCGGAGCGCGTCAAGACGTGCCAATCCCGGCCAAAAGCATGCTCTAAAGCATCTGGCAGAGCATCCAAGCGCTGACCTCACGTCCTCTCGCCACCTCGGGCCTCCCCCGCGCGCCAGTCGAGGCCCTCGACGTCCGGGACACTCCATGGCCCTATGCCCCCTCCTCTCTCTCCCTCTGCTGGCATCCGCTCGCCCACGCACCGGCCGGCCGAGCGCACCAATGGGCACGCTGTCACGCGTGACGCGTATGTGCTTCCCCGCTTCCTCTCTTTCCTTCCCTGACCCGAGACCAAGTGCATGAGGGCCGTAGACATGGCCCAGAGGTCCCTCAAGCATGCCTGGGATGACCACGACCTTGCCGGACCTCGGTCCACGGTGCGCCAGTGTTGTGGCTACTTAAGGCCTCCCCGAGCCCCCTCTCACCTCCTTTCGCTCCTCCCCTCTCCCGCCTACCCCTGGACTAGTTCCCTCCTTCTCCTATGCCCTCCTCCAACCTCCACGACCGGAGCCCCCTCGTCGGCATCCACTCGAATTCAGCCATTATGGCCTTCCCTAGCCCCTCTGTTTCCCATCGGAGCTCCTCCTGTGTCACCAAGAGCCTCCCCTCCACTCCATTCCATCCCTCCCATGGTGAGGGCATCGTGCCCAATGCTGCCGACGGCCACCTCCGCCACGACCGACGCCGCGGTCGAACTCGACCTCCCCATGGCCCGGAGATGGTCCTGGCGGATGTGGCTCACCGCCCCGAGTGCCCCAGTAGTTGGAGCGCCACCGGAGACGACCGGTACCGCTGGGGGCGAGCACCGAGGCCACTCGGCTCTGCCTCCCATGGTCCTCCTCTCCTCGCGTGGGAGGAGGGAGGAGGTCCTGACAGGTGAGGCCCACCTGTCGGTGATCCAGCCGGTTGGGCCCGCCAGTTTAATTGGAGGCGGGTTGCCGGCGGCCACCTCCCCGCTGGGAAGGCGTATTCTCCAAAATACGCCTTCGACGTGGCTTCTGCGCACAGCCGACCGAGCCACTGGACCGACCCAATATCTATCCTGCGCATAGTGCGTGTCTTAACCTAGTTGGGTGAGGATTTTTCTTTCCTTTTTCATTTACCAGTGATATTCAAATATTCATAGAAAATTCATTTGGACTCCACATCAATTGATTCAAGTTCCTACAGATTTCTAAAATAATGATCTATCCAAAAATATGTCTTACATATTTTTCCTACAAACTTCTCTGTGCTATTTAAATTTATATTCAAATTTGAACTATTCATGCCCCACTTGCAAAAATCCTATATCCTTCATATCAACTCCAAATGGAGTGATTCAAGTTTCCAGATACTCCAAAAATCATCACTTATTTGTGTAGCCATGGTGAACATTTTTACCATGCACATATTCTGTTGGATCTGATAAATGGCCCATATTCCACCAGTTTCACCTTGGGAAAATCCTAGGAAATTCATTCCAACTCCAAATCCAGTGAAAACAATTTCACAAACCTTCTAGAATCATGCCCTAATTGTTGGGTCCATCCACTCATTTTTATAAAAACATTTCCTGTTCACATCTTAAAGGAATATCATTTGCATCATTCCCACCATTCAAACTTCTCCTTGATCCACATCCAATGAAACCTTCCTGATTATTTTTCTTGTGACCCAAGGTGTCCAAGAAAAATAAGACTTCTAATTATAGAGCACTTTCATTTCTTTGCTTGTTGTGTTGCTTATTGCGGTTGTTTCCAGTGATAGTTGACGAAGTAGGTGAAATGCTCGGAGTGGACGAGAAGTGGGTGAAGACCTCGAAGACTTTGATAAGCCAGGCAAGCAGCCCTTTGACCAAGTTAAGAAACTTTTCATGCATGTCATATAGCACTTGTTGATTCGATGAAATGATCATGATGAGGTGTTCCCCCTTCGGTGGGATACCTCTGTTACCTTTACCGTTGAGACTTGCGTCGTGCATGACCATACCACCTTATGAGGGTTGTGCGGGTGGGAGTAGTTAGGTGGCTAATAGATTCTGCACAAATGGGATGGGACTTATGCATAGTGATGGCAAGAAAGAAATGATTTCAAAGACTCTTTCAAAAAAAACGTCGGGTGCCACTATTGCCCGAGGGAGATGATGATGAGTTAGGTAACCACTTGAGAAAGAAGTGGTGTGCCAGAGCAAGTGTGTATGTGTTTTTGAAAACAGAGAGTTCTAAGGTCTGCTGACCGTCCCAACATTACATGCGCAACCACGATACCCCTTATGGGACGGGGCTTTGTTGATTACCTTGGTGGTTACTGGAAAGGAGCCCGCATTACTAGTGGTGGGAGTGGTGTGGTCACTCTCGATACGGGGTCATACCAGTATGTACGATCATGCGCTGTCTTCACACGCACCAGGCACACCATTGGTCCCCTCATGGATGGTACGATTAGAGCGAGGCTCGTGTGATGTACATCATGAGGGATGGGTACCAATCGAGTGGACTCTTCGTTTAGTATCGGTGGGGGAAAGGCATTGTTTAGGTGCTTACCTCGGGTGTGTTATATACCTTGAGTCGTGGATGACACGGAAGTTCCCCGAGTCTTGTGGGTAAAGTGTGCAACCTCTACAAAGTGTAAAACTATTCGAATAGCCACATCTGCGGTCATGGACAGTTGGAGGTCCTTCTTCGACAATGTCTAGATGTTTTTGCAAACTTGGTGTGCGTGTGTGGTGATAAGGATGATACTTGAGTCGAGTCGGATGACTCGGCATGATGACTGAACCTGAGATGTTCAGACGATACATGAGACAAGTCTGAGGACTTGGTGTGATGAATGAACATGAGATGTTCAACCCCTGCTTATGATGATGATGGTGACGTGTTCTTATGAACACCAGTCCATGGTTGATGCATGTTTACTTAAGTTACTTGATCATGTCATTGCACTCAAAACTAGCTTTCTGCAAAACTTACCTATTAGAGCTATCTCATGCATTGTCATTGCCTTGTTCCAATCATAGGTTGCTCGCGAGTACATTCAAAGTACTCATTGGCTTTCCATTGGTTATTTTATTGGCCAGGCATGAAAGATCAGGTTATGATGAAGATTACCTTGGTGGCGGACGTGCGAGTTAAGACGCTTCCCAATCAGAATGCCTGTTGGGTTAAGCAGATGACATCGGTTCACGCTATCCTTGAAGATTTCCGCTGCAAGTTTATGAAGACTAGGCCTTAAAGGACACATTTGAGTAAACCGATATGTAATGGATGTAAGACTCTTGTTATTCAGTTTCTGTGTGTTCAGTGAGCATTGATCTCTTGAATCACTATGCACGTACATTCGGTGATCACGACTTATGAACCGGGGTCCTCATAGAGCTGGTATCAGAGCCATCCTGACTATAGGAAGCCCTTAGTTAGCATGGACGTTAGTTAGGACAAAACTATTTTCGACACCCTTCAAAATCACTTACGAAGCCTCTATATTTCTCACCTCTCGTAAATTTTCAAAGAAAGCATGGGGTTTTGCCTTAGCATTTCCACCATCTTTCTCTTAACTCTCCTCATCTGCTTTTCCAAAACTTTGCAAATGGTCGCTACTACCCTTGTGCCCCTGACCACAGGATTCCTTGTAATCCTCGTGGGTAACCTGGAAGGAAGCCACCTTGCCAAATGATTGCCGACATATCTTGGACCCAAGTTGGCAACACTAGACAAGGAGCTACCAGCAGAAGACACCTTCTCGAAGGATGAGGACGTCAAGACTTAGATGATGGTGACACCTTCGACACAGCCCTAGGATGATGCCACCCCGGCCTTTGATGACGAGGGCACAAGACCTGCAATGCCATGATAATCCATCATTAATAGAGCAACCGTGTCCTTCTTGTTGTTATATCAGTAACCATCGGTGGATGAGAACCTTGCCATTTGGTCCCCCTCACTATACTGAGAAGGAAGACGGTTCTCATCATCCCCCGCTCTTCGTGTCGATGATATCGTCAACGTGATTGGCAAGATGCAACTCTACCATGCCTTGTTAATGTCATTGCATAAAAGGTTGCCTACCTGGAACCATCTACGTCTCAGAAGACTAGGAGACACTAGCACGACTACGAACACAGCAGAAGACCCTTTCAACAACTGCCGTGAAGATTCACCTTTGCCATCAACTCAACACACCCGAAGTCTTCAAGGACTCTTCAGGCACAATCAGGATCATTTTGATGGACAACAACCAAAGACATAGCGACACCCAAAGAAGAGCCAGAAGATTAAGCGGAGTCCTCTCCAAGACGCGGAGCAAACACGACTACTAAGTCCGAGAACCCCTAGGGTAGGATGAGTCGTGTATCCCCCATGCGAAGTCGAGTTCGTATGACGGTTCTGACAGAACCATGATTTTTTGTTGCTTGTTTTTCCTGTTTGTGCTTTGGTGTAAGTCACACTTTTGCCATAAGCAACAAGTGCGTGACTATACCACCTACATTAACTTGATGTTTGTGTTTGCCCCTTTCGGCACTTGCTTGATTGCACTTGCACTATACCACCCCCTTAGGCGCCCTCCTCTATGAAACTTCTCCTCTCCCCCTCTCGTTAACTAAAGACCAGCAAGACCAGATGCACCAAGGATCCACCTCGACAAGAAACCGACACCGAAGGCTTTGACTACAACAAACTCAACAAGATGCAGCCCCGTAGAGTTATGCTTCTTCCTCAAGATTGGAAACCCCTCCCTTGACTAACCTATACCTCACAATCTGCCCAACACAAGTCTTTGAATCATGTGTTTAATACACGGATTTTCCAAAGCACTTATTGAGCTTCAATAACCCCTACCTAGCCCTGGGTTCATTATGGAGCTAGTGATCATAGTGAAGAAACATCCTTAATTCTTACGCTAGCACTAGAACCTTGATGCAATAGAAAGGATCATTCTGAGGATATGCTATTTGCTGGAAGTAACTTGATTTAGCCATAATAAATGTCTTGGGGAAATAGTTGAGACCCTTTGGTGGATTACGAGGCTTAATGTTGGCAGACGAACTTGGTGGGTCTAGATTGATAGAGTAGCATGACTTGCTCGTACCTTGACCAAATTGTATTTTGTAGGACCATTGTGATCACATGCTGAAATTCTTGGAGGCTAATGACTTAACTTTGGCAATAATATTGATATTGGATTAATGGTGTTATGATAGTGACTGGAGTAACTAGTAGGGAATTCCTACTAGATGTAAACCTTGGATTTAAATAGGTCATCCTACTAGGTGCTCAAGATAAATTAAACCACATGGTTCGGATTAAATTGGATTTAGTCCAATGATCTTGATAATAATACCATGTTTCTCAAAGGATGATAGTAGAAGGAATCGGATGATGTTAGGGATAATTAGGGATCTATATAAGCTCGACCTTGGAGTTTAGTTGGCCATGAGATTGGAAGTTCATGGATATATTGTGATAATAGTTCTTGCAATGATATGAGGATTATATGAACTCAAGGAGGTTATGTTGGACATCATCGACACTAGATTTGTACCAGTAATAGATCAGGTAATAGTGGATGATAATCGAGGATCGGTTAATTGGATTCGTAGGAAGGAAACAAGATCTTGGAGTGGTAATGTCATGATCAAGCTTAGTAGCTTGTAAATTATCCCAAGGATTTTTATATAGGGATATAGATGAGTTAGCTATAGTATACATATGAGATTTTCAGCATAGTCCTTCTCTCAAAACTTTGGAGATATGAGTAGCATATGCAATATTCGATTTGACGTATATCAGATGATACCTTCGAGGATATAGGGTGATTTTGTTTGGAGTAATAGGAAGTACTATTGGCATATAAGAATCGTGCTCGAGGATAAGATGATATACATTCACTCACCTCCTAAGCTCCTTGAACCCCTAAGTTTAACTGGACCATGCCATGATCGGATAAGACTATAGGCTCTGGCTCTAAGTCAAAAGACCATGGTCGATACTCCACCTTGACCACCACCCACCCCTTTTCATAAGGAAGGTGGACACACAAAACTAGTTTTCAATGGACCACAAGCCCTTGATACTAGTGACCACCCAGAGCAAACAAACGCCTCTCTCACATACCCCATGAGCAATGTGTTTATGTGGTACCTTGGGAAATAGGTTGTTGTCCTCCGGGATGACATACTTATTACCCAATGAGAGGAGGAACACTTTAGTCCTGTTTGGACCAGACCCAGGAACACCGTTTGCCATGCCTCCCGAGCATAAAAGGTTCCATCTTGAAGAAGTTGGACTCCGCGAAACACCCTCCCTATAGGAGAAGACTTTATTGCCCAAGCAAGATGAAGGACCACTGCGATTGCAAAGCCACGACAATGACAAAGAAGAAGCAAGAGAAGGCAATCACCACTCCTCTTCCCGCTACATCAACTAGACTACATCCTGAAGCACCAATGTTCAAGCCCGATGAAGCCCTTGGACATCAAGAGGATTAAGGAGCCCCTCGCTTTAAATGTTTATCTATCAGCTCCTGAATAGGATGGAACTATGAAGTTGAAGGCATCCCCACTCCCCCACTTTGGCGGTGTACATTGAGCATGACGTCCTTACTCCCTTCAGATGCCTGGAATGGAGTGGAACGAGTGTCATGACATCAATGTTGGCCCCTTTTTGGTTCAATCAAGGACATGAACCTGACTCGATCGTGGTAAACCACCTGTCAAAGGTAGTTCACCCCGCTTGCCAATCGTCGGACCTTGGGGATTAGATGGCTGATCTATACTCTGAATAGTCAACTTATCTAGAACCCCACTAAAACCTTCCTAGATGGTAGAACCCATTTTGACACCTAGTCTCTACGCTCAGTCTTAGGGGCGAGACCTAGCACAGAGCTTGCCACGGAGTGACGAATAGACCAAATGCTCTAAGACCATCAAGAACGTGCGTCCACGATGATGAAGAGAAGCGACCAAAGAAGGATGAAGAATCTACCTAGGAAGCTTACTCAAGCAGAAGATCTCGATGAGAAGCCATGACGACACACCTCAGCACTCTCAAGGATGGAGACTTCCTACGGCTGAAGATCTCTTGCCTTAAGGAAGATAAGGACTTCGCCGTCAACCAGAAGCTACACTGAGACTCGACCCCTTTTATTCTAACGCGAGACATCTAGATGTCACTAACCAACATGAGCAGCCCCAGGACCAGCACACAGACACACTACTTGGCCACGTATTCCGACCTTGGAATACACACGCAAGCAAGGCCCTTGCCAAAAACCTGTTCACCCTGAGATGAAGTCAACAATGCACTCGAAGGCATATCATCAAGCATTTCAACCCAGAAGGACAACCACGCTGGAGAAAAAGCCAAATGGGAACATGAAGACTACCTCACCTCTGAATTTTCCCATCTCTTCCACGCCTAGCCTAGGATTCTCGGGGACGAGATTCTTGTAAGGGGGGTAGGTCTGTCACACCGTGTGATTTGCCTCATGACTAAGTTATGATGATTCAACAATCAGGGCCAATTAAAACTTTTGTGTGCTAGTTATGCTTGACTTGATTGCTGATTGTTTGATTGCTTGCTAGTGCTCTATATTCATAAAATCCCTCCTACTCTCAAAACTCTTCTCCTTGATCCAAACTTCTTGCCCAATGATCATGCCATGTGAATAGTACCCAAAACTATTTTTCTCAAATATTATTTTGGCCAAAAAGCATTTATTTAAATTATGTTTAAAAAAAACCTGATTGGAGATTTGTACTACAACTCCTCAAATTGGGTGGAACCTTTTCCCCAAATGCTTTATTTGGAACCTACTACATATATAACTTCCCAAGACCACAAAATATTATTTTAAAAGATTATTTTCATATTTTATTTAAAAGCTTTTTCTTAAGGCCAGAAATGGTTTTTCATAGGGAAAAAATATTTAAATGCTTTATAAATATTTGTGATAATTTAGGGAAACTCAGTGGACATATATTATCCCTATATAAGAGTTTCAACACATGGACATGTTCAAAATACTGGACAAAACCCTTCAAAACCATATCTGTCTGTTTCAAGCTTCACCAAGACCCAAAGCATCTCCAGTAGCAACCCCAATGGCTAGCTCCATGATTGAGGGGGTGAAAACCCCATTTGCACTCCCTGGACAAGCCCATTCCTCCCTCTCTCTTAGGCTCTCCTGTCTCCTTGCCAGCACCAAGAGCATCCAATGTGCCTTCCCTGTATAATACTCCCTCCTGCAGCTTTTGGGCACAAGTGGGCATGCCAGAGCGCGTCAGGACGCACCAATCCCGGCCAAAAGCATGCTCTAGAACATGTGGCAGAGGATCCAAGCGCTGACCTCACATCCTCTGGCCACCTCACGCCTCCCCGCATGCCAGTCGAGGCCCTCGACGTTTCGGACACTCCATGGCCCTATGCCCCCTCCTTTTCTCTCCCTCTGCTGGCCTCCGCTCGCATGCGCGACGCATGTGTGCTTCCTCGCTCCCTCTCTTTCCTTCACTAACCCGAGACCAAGTCCACGAGGGCCGTAGACATGGCCCAGAGGTCCCTCAAGCACGCCTGGGATGACCACGACCTCGCCGGAGCTCGGTCCACGGTGTGCCAGCGCCACGGCTACTTAAAGCCTCCCCCAAGCCCCCTCTTGCCTCCTTTCGCTCCTCCCCATTCTCGCCGACCCCCTGGACCAGTTCCATCCTTCTCCTGTGCCCTCCTCCAACCTCCATGATCGAAGCCCCCTCACCGGCCTCCGCTCGAATTCAGCCATTGTGGCCTTCCCTAGCCCCTCTTTTTCCCACCGGAGCTCCTCCTGCGTCACCAAGAGCCTCCCCTCCACTCCATTTCATCCCTCCCGTGGCGAGGGCGTTGTGCCCAATGCTGGCGACGGCCACCTCCACCACGACCGATGTCGCGGTCAAACCCGACCTCCCAGGGCCCGGAGACGGTCCAGGAGGATGCCGCTCACCGCCCCGAGCGTCCCAGTAGTTGGAGCGCCGCCAGAGACAACCGGTACCGCCGTGGGAGGGAGCGCTGGAGCCACTCGGCTCTGCCTCCCCTGCTCCTCCTTTGCTCGAGTGGGAGGAGGGAGGAGGTCCTGAAAGGTGGGGCCCACTTGTCGGTGACCCAGCCAGTTGGGCCCGCTAGTTTAAGAGGAGGCGGGTTGCCGGTGGCCGCCTCCCCACTAGGAAGGCGTATTCCCCATAATACGCCTTTGACGTGGCTCCTGCGTGCGGTCGGCCGAGCCACTAGGCCGGCCCAATATCTATCCTGCGTGTAGTGCGTGTCTTAGCCCAGTTGGGTGAGGATTTTTCTTTCCTTTTTCATTTACCAATGATATTCAAATATTCATAGAAAATTCATTTGGACTCCAAATCAATTGATTCAAGTTCCTACAGATTTCTAAAATCATGATCTATCCAAAAATATGTCTTACATATTTTTCCTACAAACTTCTCTTTGCTATTTAAATTTATATTCAAATTTGTACTATTCATGGCCCACTTGCAAAAATCCTATTGCCTTCATATCAACTCCAAATGGAGTGACTCAAGTTTCCAGATACTCCAAAAATCATCACTTATTGGTGATGCCATGGTGAACATTTTTACCATGCACCTATTCTGTTGGATCTAATAAGTGGCCCATTTTCCACTAATTTCACCTTGGGAAAATCCTAGGAAATTCATCCCAACTCCAAATCTAGTGAAACCAATTTCTCAAACCTTATAGAGTCATGCCGTAATAGTTGGGTCCATCCACTCATTTTTATAAAAGTATTTCCTGTTCACGTCTTAAAGGAATATCATTTGCATCATTCCCACCATTCAAAAACTTCTCCTTGATCCACATCCAATGAAACCTTCCTGATTATTTTTCTGGTGAACCAAGGTGTCCAAGAAAAATAGGACTTCTAATTATAGAGCACTTTTATTTCTCTGCTTGTTGTGTTTCTTATTGCGGTTGTTTCCGATGATAGTTGACAAAGTAGACGAAGTGCTCGGAGTGGACGAGATGCAGGTGAAGACCTCGAAGACTTTCATAAGTCAGGCAAGAAGCCCTTTGACCATGTTAAGAAACTTTTCAGGCATGTCATATAGCACTTGTTGATTAGATGAAATGATCATGATGAGGTGTGCCCCCCTTCGGTGGGATACCTTCGTTACCTTTATCGTTGAGACTTGCATCGTGCATGACCCTACCACCTTATGAGGGTTGTGCGGGTGGGAGTAGTTAGGTGGCTAATAGATTCTACACAAATGGGATGGGACTTATGCATAGTGATGGCAAGAAAGAAATGATTTCAAAGACTCTTTGGAAAACCCCGTCGGGTGCCACTAATGACCGAGGGAAATGATGATGAGTTAGGTAACCACTTGAGAAAGAAGTGGTGTGCCGGAGCAAGTGAATATGTGTTTTCGAAAACGGAGAGTTCTAAGGTTTGCTGACCGTCCCAACATTAAATGCGCAACCATGATACCCCTTATGGGACGAGGCTTTGTTTATTACCTTGGTGGGTACTAGCAAGGAGCCCGCATTACTAGTGGAGGGAGTGGCGTGGTCACTCTCGATACGGGGTCGTACCGATATGTACGATGATGCACTATCTTCACAGGCACCGGGCACAATGTTGGTCCCCTCATGGATGGTACAATTAGAGCGAGGCTTGTTTGATGTACATCATGTGGGCTGGGTACCAATCGAGTGGACTCTTTGTTTAGTACCGCTGGGGGAGAGGCATTGTTTAGGTGCTTACCTCGGGTATGTTATATACCGTGAGTCGTGGATGACACGGAAGTTCCCCGAGTATTGTGGGTAAGGTGTGCAACCTCTGCAGAGTGTAAAACTATTCGAATAGCCGCAACCGCGGTCATCAACAGTTCGAGGTCCTTCTTAGACTACGTCTAGATGTTTTCGCAAACTTGGTGTGCATGTGTGGTGATAAGGATGATACTTGAGTCATGTCGGATGACTGGGCATGATGACTGAAACTGAGATGTTCAGATGGTACATGAGACAAGTCTGAGGACTTGGTGTGATGAATGAACATGACATGTTCAACCCCTGCTTATGATGATGATTGTGACGTGTTCTTCTGAACACCTGTCCATGGTTGATGCGTGCTTACTTAGGTTACTTGATCATGTTATTGCACTCAAAACTAGCTTTCTGCAAAACTTACCTATTAGAGCTATATCATGGGTTGTTTGCCTCGTTCCAATCATGGGTGGCTTGCGAGTACATTCAAAGTACTCATTGGCTTGCCACTAGTTATTTTATTGGCCAGGCATGAAAGAACAGGTTATGACAAAGATTACCTTGGTGACGGACGTGCGAGTGAAGACGCTTCCCAGTCAGAATGCGTGTAGGGTTAAGGCAGATGGCATGGGTTCACGCTATCCTTGAAGATTTCCGCTACAAGTTTATGAAGACTAGGCGTTAAAGGCCATATTTGAGTAAACCGGTATGTAATGGATGTAAGACTCTTGTTATTCAGTTTCTATGTGTTAAGTGAGCATTGATATTTGGGATCACTATGCACGTACATTCGATGATCACGACTTATGAGTCGGGGTCCCGACACACAGTCTCCTTCTTCCTGGACTTAATCACAATCATCCACGTATGCATGAATGTTGCACCCAATTTGGCTATGAAGACAATTTTGCACACACCACTGGTAAGTCTCCTACGCACGCTTGAGCCCGAAAGGTATAGACACCAAAAGGCGTGATGAAAGCCATCTTCTCTTGGTCCTTGACTCCCATATTGATCTGATGATAGCCAGAATAAGCATCCGGGAATCATAAACTCTCACAACCCGCCGTTGCATCGATGATCTGGTCAATGCATGGGAGCTCAAACGGGTCAGCCAGACAGGCCTTGTTAAGATCCATGTAATCCACACACATCCGCCACGTGCCATTCTTCTTAAGCACTAGCATCGGGTTAGCAAGCCACTTTGGGTGAAATACTTCAATGATGAAACCCACCGCCAGGAGCCAGGCCACCTCTTCCCCGATGGCCTTGCACGTCTCTTCATTGAACCGCCGTAAAAACTATTTGACTGGCTTAAACTTAGGATCTACATTAAGGTGGTGCTCAACAAACTCTCTCGACACACCCGAGATGTCAGAAGGCTTCCATGCAAAGATGTCCCGATTCTCACGGATGAATTCGATGAGCACGCTTTCCTATTTGGGATCCATATTGGCCCCAATAGTAAACTGTTGTGATGAGTTGCCCGGAGTAAAATGCACTAGCTTGGTGTCATCGGCCGAGAACTTGAGGGGCGGCTCTGATTCTGTGGTGTTTTTTTTGAGCGGAGTCATATCCTTCGGGTCAACATTTTCCTTATAGAACTTGAGCTTCGCTTCCGTGCAAATTGACTCTACATAAGCTGCATCTCCTTCTTCACACTCAATAGCCTTCTCTCGATCACCATGTTCTCTGCGAGGTTTGAATAGTGACCCACCGGCGTTGGGAAAGTCATTGGTGAGGGCTGGTTCAGTCGGGGCGGGTTAGGCCATGACTGTCGAGCCGCCGGCTGACTCTGGTGCTTCCACGGTCCGTCTCGCCCCCAGCGTGTGAAAAAGATTCCTAGCCTCGAACTGTTCCGGCAAGCGGGACTGGTGTCTCATCCATTGAACCGCTGCCGTAGATTGCTGCTCCAGCTCAAGGCGGAAAGCATTCGCCTTAAGGCGCTCTTCCTCTGCATCCATTTGGGCCTTCATCACGCTGGTCCCTTGTTGGACTTCAGTCATATGGTCCTTTATCCTTTGGATCTCTGCGTTCCGGGCGGCTTGATTGTCTACCGTGAACTCAATTGCCATCAGGGTTGTGAGCTCATTCATCAGATCCAGGAGAACTTGAGCCGGCAGCGGGTCAGCCCCCGACCCGGCTGCCCCAACGGTCGCACTGCTCGTGCATGGTGCTGAACCCGCCATGAAGACGGCCGTGTGCAGCGGCGGCCCCTGGTCCTCCGACTCAGGATACTCCAACTCGTGGTAAAGCTCGTTGTAGCCCCCGATCCTGCCATCGTGAAGCGGGTAGATTGATTCCGTCTCTCCGCTCGAAGATTCATCCTCCGAATAGACAAGAGTCTCCTGTGACATAGACCCTTCTAGATCTACGCCTTGAGTAAAACCGACAAAAACATGCTTCCTGCCCGGGTTGACACGAGCGGGTTGTGTGCGCCGATCCGGCTCGACGATGTTGGTGCACACGTCTGGCCCAGGTGTAGATCCGCTGACCTTGCTGTTGAAAACGTGGATTCCACCAAAGGGGACTCGAAAACCGCACTCGATAGAGTCGGCCTCGGGCCCCCAGCCGGTGTCGTCGATGTAGAGCCAGCCACGACGACTCTTGTTCATCCTGCCGACAACGTACCCCTCGATGCCTAGAAGAGAGCCCTTTGAGAACTCAACACCACCGAGCGCTAGCCCCATGGCGGCCACCAACTATTGTCGTTTTATCACAGCAGATGTCTGAGGACTTAGGTTCGAGGCCATTGCTAAGGTGATGGACTCAAAGGGGTTGATTGGGACGAAGGACACGTGTTTAACCAGGTTCATCCCCTCGAGAGGAGGTAAAAGCCTACGTCTTGCTTGTGTTGTATTGATTGGAGTATCAATTACAAGGGAGCGGATTCACTTGACCTAGTTCTCGATTAGTTGGTTTCTTGTCTAAGTCGCCTGGGTCTCGGCCCTTATATAGGAGGCCAAGACCACGGGTTACAAGTCTCATACCGACTCTTACAATGTATCCGACTCTATCTCTATGTCGCCTTGCCTTCCTGGGCAAGCTGTCTCCGGGCGGCTTAACCGCCTGGGTCTTTATGCCTTCTTTGTCTGGGCCTCGCCAAAGCCCATCTTGATAAACCGCCAGATGTCTAGGCTTACATCTCTAGGCCTATCTGCCTTGGTCTGGCTTATGAGCTGCCAGGTATAACCCGGCCCCACCTGGGCAGGTCTTACCATGGGGTTATATCCCCAACAATCACCATCAACAATTACGACCTAGGGCCTTCGGGCTGTGGGGTTGGGTAGTCCATTTTGACAGCCTTGCTTAGCCACTTTTGTAAATATGAATCAAAGTTTGTTCAGCTATTTATTAAACAACGGAGTCAAAACAATATTATACCTGGGTAGGAGGGTTATCAACACTCTGGCCCGAGACCTCCTCCTCGGCTAGCCAGCTCTTCCGGGGCTTGAAGAAGGCCTTCCACATCTTCTCGGAAGTAGTGTGGAAGAGTTGGTGCATGGTAGGCTCGTCCCCAAGCTGATAATCCCACATGGGGGAGGCCCGGCGCTAGCAGGGAAGGAGACGGCAGTGGAGCATGACCTGGAACTCATTGACCAGATGCGCTCTTGCAGTGATTCCACCTCTACATCCGATCCCCAGTCGAGGCCCTTCCTAAGACACGAGGTTAATATCATGGGGGGGTCCGGATCTGAACTCGGCAGGTGCCTCCCAGCCATCGTCCCTGGCTTGGTGATGGAGGACCATTCCTTCTACCAGATCTTGATGGTGTCGATGAAGGTGCTAGTCGGCCACTCGACACGGGGGAGCTTGATCATTACCGCCCCTCCGTAGTCCGCTTGCTCGCCCACAATGGTCTTCAGCTTGATGTTGAAGACCTTGAGCCACAGGCCGAAGTGCGGTTCGACCCGCAGGAAGGCTTCGTAACAATAATGAAGGCCGAAATATGCATGAATGAGTTTGGGGTAGGTCATGGAAGTCCAATCCATAGAAGAATATGAGGCCCCTGACGAAGGGGTGGAGTGGGAAGCTCAGTCCCCGAATGAAATAGGGGACGAACACCACCCCTCCTGCCTAGCTTGGGGGTGAGGACCACCTGGTTAACCTCTGTGGAATGGTGGAAGATGTTGGCGGGGAGGTAGCCGATGAGCTTTATGTCCCGAATGTCCTTGTTGGTGACCGTGGAGGCCCCCCACTTGCCCATGGAGCCGGAACCCACCATGGCTAAGCTCGAAGGAGAAGTCGAGGAAGAACTGGATCTGGGCTCTTGAAGCCTGGGGAGATTGAAGAAGTAGAGGATGCGAACGGGAAGCGTGAATAAGCATTGGCTTTTTCACCTTTTTATGAGGCCTGATGCCGATTAGCCTCCCTTTACTGCACCACAAATCTCTCTGCTTCCCAAGACGTGCATGCCATTATACACACATAAAGTAAGGTGAGATGTTGATTATATCCCGTGTGAAATGGAGCACGATTTTAGCCTTCATGAGTTGTGTCAATGTAAAAAGAGCCTCGAACTATGAATCGAATTTTCATAACTAGTTTGGCGGTCGTGGTAGGTCACGACCCTTCGTCAGAAAGGTCATCAGAGAACAATATTTACACTTTGACGTTTGTCCTTCGGGACTAAGCCTCTCACGGTGTCTAGAAGATCGTATGATCGGAACAAATTGCGTGTCATCAAAAACCGAAAAAGTCTCAGTCGATCATTAATGGGAGGAAGAACTCACCCCGCAAGTCAAAGACTCTGATTATGTGAAGTTGCCAGAGCTGAGACCCTTAATGTCGGGGGCTAGTTCGGGGGCTACTGAGGGAGTCCTGGACTATTGGGTCCTCAGGCTGCTGGCCTGTCTCCCAATAGTCCGGCCTGGTGGGGTGCATTCTAACCGCTACAGGAGGGGTCGGGATACCTCGAGACCCCGTGTTCTCGAAGGAAGTCCCGAAGGCCCATCGTGCACTCCAATTCAAGATGAGGAATTCGACATCTCCATCCCCGACATGAGACCTATTATGTGTAAACCCTAGGTACCCTCGGTGTCTATATAAACTTGGAGGGTTTTAGATTGTAGGGCAGAGAAACTCATCTAGGGTTTTAGCTATCTGATCTCGAGGTAGATGAACTCTATAACCTTCATACCATCAATATAATCGAGCAGTACATAGGGTTGTACCTACATAGGAGGGCCCGAACCTGGGTAAATATCGTCTCTTTCGTCCCTTATTACCATCGATCCTAGTCTCACAGATCGGGACCCCTACCCGAGATCCGTCAGTTTTGACACCGACAACCCACTCGATGCCTTCTTCGCCCGCTTGAGCTTTGCGGTCAATACCTTCACCATCTCTCTGATATGTCTCCAACGTATGTATAATATATGAAGTACTCATGTCATATTTACAACAATTGTATGTGGTTTTTGTCTGATTGCATGGAGCTAACCCGGACCGATGCCGTTTTCAGTAGAACTACCGTGGTGTTGATTTTTTGTGCAGAAATAAAAGTTCACCAAATGAAACAAAACTTTTTTGATGATTTTTTTGGAACAAAAGAGGCACTAGAAGTTCGTGGAAGGGACAGAAGTGCCACGAGGTGGCCACAACCCACCAGGGTGCGCTAGCCCCCTTTGTCTCTCCCTGGTGGCTTGTGGGACCCTTGTGGCCCGTCTTCGCGTGAAACCGATGCCCAAAAATCCTATATATTCAGACCCCACCCCAAAATAACCCTAGATGAGAAGTTTCGCTGCCGCAAGCCTCTATAGCCACGAAAAACGAATCTAGATGTCGTTCCGGCACCCTGACGGTGGGGGAAATCATCACGAGAGGCCATCGTCAGCATCCCTATGGTCTCCATGATGAGGAGTAGTCCACCCTTGGGACTGACAGTTTTTACCAATAGCTATGTGTTCAATCTCTCTCTCTTTCGTGTTCTTGACGTGGGACGATCTTGATGTATCGCGGTCTTTGTTAATATAGTTGGATCATATGGTGTTTTCCCCTCTCTATCTTGTTGTGATAAATTGAGCTTTCCCGTTCATATTACGTTATTACCGTATTGAATAATTTTATGGATTTGAGAGCACTTGATCTATGTCTTGGCACTCAACTCGTGGATTCTCGAGGTGACATTGCGGTAATCTATGCATAGGGCTGATGCATGTTTTCATCCTACTTTCTAAGGTAGAAATCATGGGGCACTCTCTGAGGTTCTTTGTGTTGGATTGAGTATTTGTCGGGACCCCTATCCAAAGCCATAAGAATCTAGCCTGTAACACATCACATCACTTTGCCGTCTCACGCATAGTTATCTCCACGGCTGCCACCTTACCTGGGCTGGGATCGTTTGCGTCTTTTGACTCACGTATGTGAATGTGTCGATAGCATTCAAATATCAAAGAACCCGGGCTGACATGACTAGTCGTAGAACCCAAGTGGCACATCCATACAGGGACAGGCATACGTAACCCAGCAATGTAGGTGTCGATCTCTAGCGTGTGTAGACGAGTCATAGCAAGCTACAAGGGCTCCATTACGCCGTGGGACATAAATTTCATCACTACACATAGACGAGTAGTAACAGGCTACAGGGACTCCATTACACTTCGAGACATTTCCTCGAAGGGACAGACACAGCAGCAAAGATGGATACATGCCGGTCAATCAATGTGTCCGGAACAGTAGCAAGCTACCAAGGCTCGGTGGAAGCACAAAGAGGCAGTTCCCCGTAAAGGGTACTACTAAAGGCACACGACTAGGTGTCGAATCCCATACATACCGTTGCACGTCACACATACGCACGACATGCTCGATATGCATATATACAACTATGGCATCACAACATAACCATACAACATTACAACATTTATTTAGAAGGCTCGGAAGAGCCAATACATAAGATGTTACCAACAGGGGTCACCAGACCCAACATTCAGAGCATTCAAACAAGCAAGCGGAAATTAAACATGTCTGGGTACAGACATCTACAAAAGTGGCTGGAGGAGCCTGAAAAGCTACAACGACCCTACCAAAGGAACCAGACCTCTGTCTAGGATTCCCAAGCTAATCCGGTCAACATCGAACTTCACGTCGAAAATACCACTAATGAGACTAACATCTCCTCTACAAAACATAAATTAAGCAAACGTGAGTACAAGGGTACTCAGCAAGACTTACATCAGAACTAACTACACATGCATCAGTATCAATGAAGAGGGTTGTGGAGTTTATTGCAGCAAGCCAGCTCTGACTCTTGGCTAACATGTACTATGACTAAAAGTAGTATCTTTGAGGGGGGATAGTGCACATGAGTCCACATATTCTCCAATCAATACACCACTATGGATCCACTTCCATCTCCCTACGAGAAGGCCATCCATAGCACTCACGCTTATCTTGCGCATTTTAGAGTATCCATTTCAAGTGTCTATGAACCACATAAGTTCTCCAAGTAGTCCATATCCGAGGACGTGTCTATTCAAACAGATTATTTCACCCTAGAGGGGTATATTTCTTCACACACGCTCTCGCCACTTATCACCATATGCACGTCATGCATGTCGGCAACCTTCAAGCGGAAGCACTGGCATGGGTGTCGGCCACGACTGTCAACCACACAAGACCCTAGTCTAGGTTTATCGCCTATTTGAGACTGAACCCGCATGGAAGTCCGGCCAAAGTTTCCGCTACGGCCTCAAACGATGTGCGCAGGGTACACCATGTCACTGTGTCTATACCGCATCACAGTCCACCCCGTCGGGTAGCGCTATGCATGGCCGCCAACACTTTTCCTACAAACACCAAAAACTCGTTGCAACTCTTGGACAGGGGTCTAGGCGATTAATTAACCAAGAGGGGTTGAGTTACCGGAGCCCAATGTGTGGTAGTATCTTGTCTTGGAGAACATACACAGAGCTCAGTTATTAAGGACGGTCCCCATGAGACAACCCTCCATGTACTCCTACATGGACTCTCATCGCTACCTTTACCAAATCTTGTTCACACACTTAGCTCTCACACAATAGGACATGAACATTGCCATTCTGATTCATTAGCCAGATGAATCGATCCCGACACGACATGACTCTAAGCATAGCAGGCATCATAAGCAAGCATTGGTGAGTAAGCACAACAAGGCTCAAGCAGCTGCTACTCATGCTAAGTGGTTTCAACTTTTTACTGTGACAAGGACATGTCATGCAAAGGAATGGGTTCAACTACCAAGAACAGGTAACAGTTGAATCTTTGTTGTCCTACTGCAGTAAAGAAGAGGAGGAGCAAGAGAGTGGGTTCATATCAGTATGCTCAAGGGGATTTGCTTGCCTGATAGTTCTGAAGATATTACTCCTCTTCATTAGTGTCAACGTTCACATTGTCAGAACCATCGTCTACCAAGGGGGAACAACCACCGGCAAACACAAAGGAACAAAATTCAATGCAATGCATCAAACATGATGCATGGGATGACAAGTTAAGGTACTGAATTGACCTAGAGGAATAATTAGTCAAGTTAATTGAAGTGGAATTCAAACAACTTTGAATTCCAACTCCAAATGATATTTTATATGTTTCCCTATTCATTAAATGTCCTAACTGGTGATGTTAACTTGTTCAAACATGCATTGTGATGGCATAAAGAGATTCCTTGGATTTTTCTGATCATTTTTCATATATAAATTATTTTCATCTAAGTTATAGATTATTTTCTATGAATATTTGAAATTTAAAATAATTTATGGAATTAATTTTGTTATAAAAATTTATACCGCGTCAGCCTGACATCATGGTTGCGTCAGCTGGTCAACAGATGCGGTCCAGGTCAAACCTGACATGCGGAGCCCGCACGTTAGTGACACAGGGGATAATCCCCGTCCTGACCAGGGGTTTGACCAACCCAGGGCCCACTAGTCAGTGGCTGGGGGTTTGGTGAGCTGGGGATTAGGCACTAATCACCGTGCCATGTCGGCACCCACCAGAGCTGTCCAGCGGTGAGCCGCCGGTGTCACCTAACACGGCGGTGGCGTCGGGTTTCGTCCTTCGTCGACCAAATTGATGGCGCAAGGACTTTATAGAACGTCCGCTCACACGTGCATCCAACGGAGTGCATCTCCGGGGCAGAGAGGGTCCGGAGCATTGCCGGCGGTGGCGTTCGGACGAGCTCAGGTCCAACGCCACTGGGGGTTCCAAGCCTCTCTGGGGCACTCAGAGCATGATGGCGAGCTCCAGAGCAGGCCGTGGTGGCTATGGCCACGGCCACACCATTGCCAGCGGCGAGCGGCTCGGCCACTATGGTGCAATGGGCTAGAGAGCATGGGAGGGACCGGAAAGAGGAGGAGGAGTATCAGGGGCTCACAGGGGTTGCGCTCGTGGGGTCGGAGGGCTCGGGGAAGCGACGACGGCAGCGAATCGATGGCGAGGATCCACAGCGGCCGGCGGTTTCAGACAGGAGGGGAAAGCAGAGGAGAGCGAGGGGAGAGAGATGGAGAGGGGGAAGGATTCGGATGGCTCTGGGGGTCCTAATCCCCTCCTCCAGCGAGGCTAGCACGCAGGACGCATGGCGCCCCGGCCGTGCGCGTCGTGCCTGTCGTCGCCTCTGCCTACTGGCAGAGGTAGGGGATGACTGGCACGGGCGAGGTGGGCCGGCTGGGCTGCCAGGCCTCAGGAAGGCCCCTTTTTTAGTTTTTGATTTCCATTTTCTTTTCTTCTAATATTTGTTTATTTTTTTTTGGGCCACTATTACCTACCACAAAAATAGCAACACATTTTCTGGAGTGTAGTTTGAATATTTCAAACCTCCTAAAAATGTTTCAGAATTTTTGGATGACTAAAATAATTGAAATGCTTTATTAGTGATTTTTAGAAAATTTCCTATTTTATTTAATTTACCAAATAAGTTGTTAAAATATAATTCACCCCTGATATGTTGTTGCCAACATTTATCAAAGACGGGGAATATTTTTGAAGAGCAGTTTGGATTCACTCAAATATCTTAATAGTTTAACCTATTTGAATTTTATCTGTGCTAGGGTTTGATCACCCCCATTTCAAATTAATTTTAATTTTAACATGATGACATGATGCACATGCTGATGTTGATGCAAAAAATTGAAGCAAGTTCTAGGGCTGTGACAACTCACCCCCACTAAACAAGAATCTCGTCCCGAGATTCAAGCGTAGGGTAAGAGAACAGAGGGAACACTAGCTACCACAACCCTCTTGGTCCACATGCCCTCCTCGCAGCTGTTAATTCATTACATTATGCTGATATTGACTTCTTTGCCTTTGGCCTCTTCATCCAAGAAGACAACAGAGATAGAAACTCTACAAGAATCGATCTTTACGAAGATCGAGCGACTCATGACCAACTCATGGAATGAGACATAATAACATCTCTTGAGATGGGACACAAAATACACGTCAAGAACAATGAATGAATCTGATGATGGAGGTTCAACTGGTAGGCAACAAGTTCATGCTAAAGCAGATGGTGAAGAGGTTTGAAAGTAGCGAGGAGTTAATTACCATAATACCATAACGGGCACCTAAGGGAAGGTGACTCATAGGATTATCCCTTAAGTGGCAAAAATAATTACTTTTGATACAGAGATCATTGAAACTCTTCATACCAGCCTAAGGCAATTCACAAAGATCATTTGAAGGAATTCAAAAGAATAGCATACTCAGATTGGAATGGAAACTAGAGCTGTAAAACAACTCGGCAATGGAAGGCACATTCCAATTAATACCGAGGGTACAACCAGTATCTGAGCGTGCTCTCAAGAACTTGAGCATCTCCATATTCATCAAATTTTACCAACATCTGTGCCAAGGATCCTGGCAACACCTCATACCACCATGATGAACGATGATGGAGGATGTAGATGCAAAGGAAGACAACACTTTCTCAGATTTCACCTGGGCTAGGCCAAGGGAGCGAAATATGGATGATCGACCGAGAGACATTTAACACTCCGCTTCTAATGTTCTCCTTGATGTACTAGAATAACCTCAATTATATGTCAAGTGTTATGACTAGAACATCAAGTAAGGGTCGGACTTCGGAATCTCAAAGGGTCTATGAGGATAGACTTCTAGAGCAAGTCATAAAAGGTCCTCATGGGGAGGTGGCCAAGGTTGCTGATATAAGATATTATAATAATAGGTCTTCTAGCAGGTGTGTAGCTACAACATCCCTTTGCCGGGTATAGCGAGACCAATATTATAATTCTTAGGAAATGTTCCAACCATCATATCTGCCTGAGATTCAGATATGGTTGGTGTCAGGATATTCCAGACTCACCATGTCTGAAAGTGAAAGGTTGCAACACAAATCGAAGAGATGACATTGCGAGATTCTCGGGAGATGAACTACGGAAGCCAACTACAAAACATGAGCTGGATTGCAAGACACATGTGAACACATTCCCCAAGACAATTGTGACTACATAGAAATCTTACAACAAAACACTACCTAGTTCTGGATGAAACCGTCATTGAAAGATAGTGAAATCCTTGCGTAATTCATGATCTTAAGAAGAACTTATTTTCCTTGAACAACTCAATCAGTGCCTTAGGTGCTAGGTAGTGCATATGGGTTTTAGGTTGCAAGGCTATCAAACCATAGCATACTTCGCCCATGCATGATTGACTTGAGATGATTCCAGAGGAAGCAAGATAACTTTTCCCCAGGTCACGATGGCAACTTGCACTACATGCGCGTGAATCTGGAGTAAGTCACTTCTTACACCAAACATATACTTCATGTACGGAGCACGAAGATATTGCCTACAAAAGTTTCCAACACTAGCTTCATGTTCATCATGAGTCATGGAAGAGATGAAGATAGTGTCGATGGGCACAACAACAATTCATCAAGATACCCATATCGATGGACTTCCACAACTTATGAGAACAAGGTGATAGCATTGGTCAGACCGAAAGATATAACGGTGTGTGCTCGAGGATACATCCACGAGTAAAACAACATTAGAGAAATCCTTGGTTCTGATTTTGATTTGACGATAGCCCATACTCAAATCAATAGTTTTACAGGATGATAGATGCATCAGTTGCTCACAAGGATCAGTCGATGAAGATATCATCTTTCTTCTACACATACAAGCACAAAAATACAAGATATCCCTTTAACATGAGCTAAGTTAGATATAGCTTCTATCTTCCAACTCTCCAAGTTGTTGTTCAGCTTAACCAACTAGTTCAAGGTTATCCAACATAGAGTCTTGGAGAAGGGGTGATTTATAGAAAACCATCGTGATCACAAACTCAACATAATGGTCAAGGAACACCTTGGTAATACTTCCGAGAAGATATTCGGAAAATCACGATCCACCGACATGTCATCAAGCTCGAGAACAATCTTACTGTTCAAGGAAAGATGATACGATCAATAGAGCGAAGGATTGACACAATGCTAACTCATTGATCGAAAAGTGCACCATGCAAAATGGACTAGGTAGCACGATCAGTCTTAGTATGACAATTCAATGACCTTCACACCAAGAGTGAAATTATTGTCCATTAACTACCAAGCAACAAGGTTGCTAGGAGTATTGATTACGCACATCAGGATTCACTTGTCGGTGTTCTGGTTGCAAATAACACAAAGACCGGGGAATGAATGATGATGGCTAGAAATATCATTACATCAAGATTTCATAAGAGGGAGTGTAGTTCTCATGATAATCTGGACATGAAGAGGGTAATACCTCAAGGTTGAACAAAGCAAAAGCTGGATTGGCATTTTGATGTGCGGAATACAACTGCTTTGACCAAATCTGAGAAATGGATGAGGTATGGGAGTTTGCTTCTCCTAGTCATTCTAAAATAGAATGGCTTGACAGACTACAAGAATAGTCGACATCGATAACACAATGCATGAATACTCTTGACTATCCATTGATAGACAAGGGTCAGAATACAATTGAAGAAGGGCAACTCAAGAGCACCTGATTTTTCCTGAGTTGTTGATACATGGATTGAATATGTCAAACGGAGTTCAACATGTTTCTTCCAGACAATCCATGTAGGAATGTAGGATTGACAGAGTCTCAATTATAGAATGGCGAACTCATCAAGAGCACTCATGTTGTGATCTTTTGTTCACAAAGAACTTCTGCCATAACTGATTCATGGTATTGAAAGAATGATATACCACAAACCTTGAAGACTATAACAAGGTTACTAATATCCTAAAGGAACAAGCAAATACTATCAATAGGAATGAGCAGAATGATCCTTGGGTTCATGAACCCAGATACAGAATACCTATTGACTAAGTAGCATCACATCATGCTTTTGATAATGATGGCCAGAATTATCACACTGGAAACAAAAGACACAACTAGACTATTAGGTGGTTCACTGAAACAACATGGTTTCCTAAACACCTTCATCAAACATGTCGAGGTAATAGGGTACCTCAACTTAACAATTAGTGTGCTTTGTCTGGCCTCAAAGACATTGACACAAGATGAAAGAGTTTTGCAATTGCATCGGATAATTTAGAAACCTTGGATAACTCGGACAACATAACAACTGTACGGGCATGAAATATGAGGCAACCTGCACAAGATAACTGACAACATGACAATGAATTCATATGGAGACACTGATCCAGGAAGACAACAACTTTCCTATAGGTCTCCAACATAGTAACTCGTCCTCCTAATAGATAGAAGAGAAGGCCTAGTTCTTAATCCCAATAGAAAAGAAGAGGGTGACTCAAAATTAGAATGACACAAGGAAAGGAGTAAAAAGAGCCTTACGTTCCCTTCCACAATCAATTCCCTTATATAACTAAAGCAGTTCTAGGCTCAACATCGACCAGTTTGGCTTGGTAATCCTACAGGCAGTCAAGCTCTGATACCAACGCTGTCAAGACCCCGATCCTAAGCCATAAGAATCTAGCCTGTAACACATCACATCACTTTGCGGTCTCACGCGTGGTTATCTCCACGGCTGCCAACTTAACTGGGCTAGGACCGTTTGCGTCTTTTGACTCACGTATGTGAATGTGTCGCTAGCATTCAAATGTTAAAGAACCCGGGCCGACATGACTAGTCATAGAACCCATGTGGCACATCCATACAGGGACATGCATACATAACCTAGCAATGCAGGGGTCGATCTCTAGCGTGTGTAGACGAGTCATAGTAAGCTACAAGGACTCCATTATGCCATGGGACATAAATTCCATCACTGCACATAGACGAGTTGTAGCAGGCTACATGGACTCCATTACACTGCGAGACATTTCCCCAAAGGGACAGACACAGCAGCAAAGAAGGATACATGCCGGTCAATCAATGTGTTCGAAGAAGTAGCAAGCGACCAAGGTTCGGTGGAAGCACAAAGAGGCAGTTCCCCATAAAGGGTACTACTAAAGACACACAACTAGGTGTCTTTTCCCATACATACCATTGCACGTCACACGTATACACGACATGCTCGATATGCATAGATACAACTATGGCATCACAAGATAACCATACAACATTACAACATTTATTTAGAAGGCTCGGAAGAGCCAATACAATAAGATGTTACAAACAGGGGTCACAAGACCCAACATTCAGAGCATTCAAACAAGCAAGCAGAAGTTAAACATGTCTGGGTATAGATATCTACAAAAGTGGCTGGAGGAGCCTGAAAAGCTACAACGACCCTACCAAAGGAACCAGACCTCTGTCTGGGATTCCCAAGCTAATCCGGTCAACATCGAACTTCACGTCGAAAATACCACTAATGAGACTGACGTCTTCTCTGTAAAACATAAATTAAGCAAACGTGAGTACAACGGTACTCAGCAAGACTTACATCAAAACTAACTACACATGCATCGGTATCAATGAAGGGGGTTGTGGAGTTTATTGCAGCAAGCCAGCTATAACTCTTGGCTAACATGTACTACGACTACAAGTAGTATCTTTGAGGTGAGATAGCGCACATGAGTCCACATATTCTCGAATCAATACAACACTATGGATCCACTTCCGTCTCCCTACGAGAAGGCCATCCATAGCACTCATGCTTATCTTGCGCATTTTAGAGTATCCACTTCAAGTTGTCTATGAACCACATAAGTTCTCCAAGTAGTCCATATCCCAGGACGCAGCTATTTGAATAGATTATTTCACCCTGGAGGGGTATAATTCTTCACACACGCTCTCGCCACTTATCACCATATGCAAGTCATGCATCTCGGCAACCTTCAAGCGGAAGCACTAGCGTGGGCATCGGCCATGTCCGTCAACCACACAAGACCCTAGTCCAGGTTTATCGCCTATTTGAGACTGAACCCGCACGAAAGTCCGGCCGAAGTTTCCACTACGGCCTCAAACGATGTGCGTAGGGTTCCCAAGCCCACCGTTTGGGTGCCAGTTGGTACACCGTGCCACTGTGTCTATACCGCATCATAGTCCACCCCGTCGGGCAGCGCTATGCACGTTCGCCAACACTTTTCCTACAAACACCAGAAACTAGTTGCAACTCCTGGACAGGGGTCTAGGCGATTAATAAGCCGAGAGGGGTCGAGTTACCGGAGCCCAATGTGTGGTAGTATCTTGTCTTGGAGAACATACACAGAGCTCAGTTATTAAGGACGGTCCCAATGAGACAACCCGCCATGTACTCCCACATGGCCTCTCATTGCTACCTTTACCAAATCATGTTCACACACTTAGCGCTCACACAATAGGACATGAACATTGCCATTCTGATTCATCGCCCAGATGAATCAATCCCGACACGACATGACTCTAAGCATAGCAGGCACAGTAAGCAATCGTTGATGAGTAAGCACAACAAGGCTCAAGCAGTTGCTACTCATGCTAAGTGGTTTCAACTATTTACTGTGACAAGGATAGGTCATGCAAAGGAATGGGTACTACTACCGAGAACAAGTAACAATTGAATCGTTGTTGTCCTAATGTTGTAAAGAAGAGGAGGAGCAAGATAGTGGGTTCATATCAGTATGCTCAAGGGGATTTGCTTGCCTGACAGTTCTGAAGATATTACTCCTCTTCATTAGTGTCAACATTCACATCATCGGAACCATCGTCTACCGAGGGGGAACAACCACCGGCAAACACAAAGGAACAACATTCAAACCAATGCAACAAACATGATGCATGATATGACAAGTTAAGGTACTGAATTGACCTAGAGGAATAATTAGTCAAGTTAATTTAAGTGGAATTCAAACAAGTTTGAATTCCAACTCCAAATGATATTTTATATGTTGCCCTATTCATAATGGCATAAACAGACTCCTTGGATTTTTCTGATCATTTTTCATATATAAATTATTTTCATCTGAGTTATAGATTATTTTCTATGAATTTTTGAAGTTTATAATAATTTCTGGAATTAATTTTATAATAAAAATTGATATTGTGTCAGCCTGACGTCATGCTTGCGCGAGCAGGTCAACAGATGCGGTCTATGTCAAACCTGACGTGCAGGGCCTGCATGTCAGTGACACAGGGGATAATCCCCGCGCTGACTAGGGGTTTGACCAACCCAGGGCCCACTGGTCAGTGGCTGGGGGTTGGTTAGCAGGGGATTAGGCACTAATCACCATGCCACGTCGGCACCCACCGGAGCTGGCCGGCGGTGAGCCGCCGGTGTCACTAGACACGGCGGTGGCGTCGGGTTTTGTCCTCTGTCGACCAAATCGATGGCGAAAGGGCTCTATAGAACGTACGCTCGCACGCGCATCCAATGGAGCACATTTACGGGGCAGATAGGGTCCAAAGCAGCATCAACAGCGAGCTTTGTGGCAGCGGCGTTTGGACAAGCTCAGGTCTGATGACACAGGGGGTTCCAGGGCACGGGGAACCCACCAAATGAAACCTGCGGCTCTCTGGGGCGCTCAGAGCATGATGGCGATCTGCAGAGCAGGCCGTGGTGGCTATGGCCATGCCCACACCATGGCCAACGGCGAGCGGCTCAGCCACTATGGCGCAATGGCCTAGAGAGCATGCGAGGGACCGAAAATAGGAGGAGCAGTATCGAGGGCTCACAGCGGTTGCGCTCGTGTGGTCGGAGGGCTCGAGGAAGCGACGACAGCGGCAAATCAACGGCAAGGATCCACGACGGCCGGCAGTTTCGAACAGGAGGGGGAAAGCAAAGGAAAGCGAGGGGAGAGAGATGGAGAGGGGGCAGGATCCGGATGGCTCTGGGGGTCGTAATACCCTCTTCCAGCAAGGCTAGCAGGGAGGAGGCATGGCACCCGGCCGTGCGCGTCGTGCGTGCCTTCGCCTCTGCCTACTGGCAGACGTAGGGGACGACTTGCATGGTCCAGGTGGGCCGGCTGGGCTGCGAGGCCTCAGGAAGCCCCCCTTTTTTATTTTTTGATTCCTATTTTTTTCTTTTGACATTTGTTTATTTTTTTGGTCCACTATTACCTAGCACAAAAATACCAACACATTTTCTGGAGTGTAGTTTGAATATTTCAAACGTCCTAAAAATGTTCCAGAATTTTTGGATGACTAAAATAATTGAAATGCTTTATTAGTGATTTTTAGAAACTTTCCTATTTTATTTAATTTACCAAAATAGTTGTTAAAATATAATTCACCCCTGATATGTTGTTGCCAACATTTGTCAAAGAGGGGGAACATTTTTGAAGAGCATTTTGGATTCACTCAAATATCTTAATGGTTTAACCTGTTTTAATTTTATCTGTGCTAGGGTTTGATCACCCCCATTTCAAATTAATTTTAATTTTAACATGATGACATGATGCACATGATGATGTTGATGCAAATAATTCAAGCAAGTTCTAGGGCTGTGACAGTATTATGAATCTGAAATTGTTTGATGTGTATCGTATAATTAAGTCATGGATACTTGTGGTGACATTGGAGTATGTAGGTCTCACTAGAGTTGGTAGATGCGTATCATATGGTGTTATTTTAGTATGAACTCTTAGATAGATCGATCGGAAAGGATAACTTGGTGTTGTTTTAGTACAAACTCTTGGATAGATCGATCAGAAATGATAATTTAAGGTGGTTCCGTACCCTATAAACAATTCCTTCTTATGTTCTCCGCTAGGTAATTACTTTGGAGTTATTCTTCATTGCATGTTGAGGGATGGTTATGTGATCCAATTATATTAGCATTGTTGAGAGATTGCACTAGAGAAAGTATGGACCCTAGGCCTCGTTTTCAAGCATTGCAATAACCTTTGTGCTCACTTTTGTTACTTGCTACCTTGCTATTTTTTATTGTTACTATTACAAAAATAAATATCTACTATCATTAATACACTTGTATCACCATCTCTTCACTGAACTAGTGCACCTATACAATTTACCATTGTATTTTGTGTGTTGGGGACACAAGAGACTTTTATTATTTGGTTGCATGGTTGTTTGAGAGAGAGCATACTCATCCTATGCCTCCCATGGATTGATAAACCTTAGGTCATACGCTTGAAGGAAATTTGCTACTGTCCTACAAAACTCTGCACTTGAAGGCCCAACACGAGTCTACAAGAACAAGTTGTGTAGTAGACATCACTCTCCCGAGAGGCTCTGTGCGAGGATGCAAATTGCGAGCTTGAGGGGAGCAGCGGAGGAGAGAGAAAGAGGGAGAAGGGGATCTGAAATATTTTGGGTCCAAGGTTCCCCCTACTATGGGAAAATTCATGAGTAAATCTACTATCATCGAGTGGAGATCGGACGCTATCCCACGTCTAAAGGTAATCGTGCACGTAGCGGATCCCCTGATGGAAATCGAGGTGCCATGCCCCACTTTACCCACTATGTCACAACACAACCACTTCCATGCGCATGTCGTGCATTCAAAGTCGCGAGATTTTTGCTCCAAATCAACTGGATTCGTTGTCTGCACTTTCCTATTTAGGAAGACCACTTCGGTCGGACAGAGTGCGTTGAAAGGAAGTCCCCGAACCCCTGTACACTTAAAAACCATTCGGCTAAAGTCACCTTTGGGATTGCGATGGGACAATTTCAGCACCCCTGTGTGGGTTGACTTGACCCATACCTAAGTGTCAAGGCATGTACTTCATGAATCTGGACTCAAAGCCAACTGATGCAGGAGTTCCCCATGGATCCAAAGAGGACCGATCCTCACTGCTATGTTGTCGCTCGAGTTTGATGACATGTCCACACACGGACCACCAGTCTATCTCTCCTAATATACAATTGAATGCCACAAAAATTTGCCCAGCAATCATTTAAATCCGATCACTCGGAAACTCACAGTCAAGAATCTGTTGTGGTTTCTTCCTAGGCCCGAGTGGATAATCCCTTGTGTTCGAGCTCTGGGTGCCCTCGAGGCACTAGAGTCACTCCAAAGATTTTGTCCACTAGTCCTTCAAAACCTGAACCGATTTAGGGGCTAATGATGGGGTAACTTACTAGAGGTAGGGTCATGGACCTGACATCCAAGGATGATGACCCACAAGAATAGGAGGTCGATCGTAGTCCATTCGATAAGTAAGAGTGTCGAACCCAACGACGAGCAGAAGGAAATGACAAGCAGTTTTCAGCAAGGTAATTTCTACAAGCACTAATAGGTAACAGGTAGTCTAATAGCAAGATAATTCATAATGAGCAAGTAACTGTAACAGTAAATAAAGTGCAACAAGATAGTTCAATCCTTTTGTGGCAAAGGACTGGCCAAAACGGTCTCTTATAACAAGCAAGCGTGCTTGAGGGTACACAGAAATTTCATCTAGTCACTTTCATCATGTTGGTTCTATTTGCATTCGCTACTTTGAAAATTTGATATGTGGGTGGACCGGTGCTTGGGTGTTGTTCTTACTAGAACAAGCCTCCCACTTATGATTAACCCCCTCGCAAGCATCCACAACTATGAGAGAAGTATTAAGATAAATCTAACAATAGTATTAAACACTTGGATCCAAATCAACCCCTTACGAAATAGGACATAAACTAGGGTTTAAGCTTCTATCACTCTAGCAACCCATCATCTAACAACTACTCCACAATGCATTCCCTTAGGCCCAAAGATGGTGACGTTCCATGTTGTCAACATTCACATGAAACCACGAAGGGAATCACAAAATTCATATCATCAAAATATCGAACATGTATCAACTTCACATGATTACTTGCAGCATGACTTCTCCCATGACCTCAAGAACAAAGGCAACTACTCACAAATGATATTCATGCTCAAGATCAGAGGGGTATTAAATAGCATAATGGATCTGACCATACAATCTTACACCAAATAAACCATATAGTAATCAACTACATAATGTAATCAACACTAGTAGTCACCCACAGGTACCAATCTGAGGTGCCAGCACAAAGATTGAACACAAGAGATGAACTAGGGTTTAAGAGGAGATGGTGTTGTTGAAGATGTTGATGAAGATTGGCCTCCCAAACATGATAGGGTTGTTGGTGATTGATGCATATCCATCGTATCTATAATTTTTCATTGTTTCATGCCAATATTATATAACTTTTACATACTTTTGACAACTATTTATATGATTTATTGGACTAACCTATTGATCCAGTGACCAGTGCTAGTTCCTATTTTTGTGTGTTTTTTGTTTCGTAGAAATTCCATATCAAACAAAGTCAAAACACTATGAAAGTTTATGGATATTGTTTTTGGAATATTTGTGAAGTTTGATAAGTCTAATCAATGCAAATGGAGGCCCACAGTGGGCACGGAGTACCAGGGCGAGGGCGAGGGCCCAAACGCGCCCTGTTGGAGGGTGGCCGCCTCGTAGGTCGGTTGGAGCTCTCCTTCGGTCACAAGAAAGCTAATTTTTGGATAAAAATCCCCGCAAAATTTCAGCCCGATCGGAGTTACGGGTCTGCGGGAATATAAGATATGGTTTTTGGCTAGAAAACAAGAACGCGAAACAGAAGAGAACAGAGTGGGAGATCCAATCTAGGAGGGGCTCCCGCCCCTCCGCTGCCATGGAGGACATGTACCAGAGGGGAACTCTCCTCCCATCTAGGGGGAGGCCAAGTAATAATAAGAAGGAGGGGGGCTCTCATCCCCTCTCTCTCGGTGACGCCAGAACGCTGCCGGGGCAAGGATCGTGATGGCGATCTACATCAACAATCTTTCCGAAGTCAACACCAACTCTCTCCCCCTCTTGCAACAGTGTAACACCCTCTCTTCCCCACTATAATCTCTACTTAAACATGGTGCTCAACTCCATATATTATTTCACTATGATCTTTGTCTATCCTATGATGTTTGAGTAGATCCCTTTTGTCCTATGGGTTAATCGTGGCATGATGTTATGGATGTAAGTTGTATGATGATATGGTGCTGCCCTACGGTGCGCTCCATGTTGCACAAGCGGAGGGATCCCCATTGTAGGGTGTTGCAATATGTTCATGATTCTCTTATGGTGGGTCGCGTGAGTGACAGAATACACAGACCCAAGTAAGGGGTTGTTGCATATGTGAGTAAACAGGACATGATACCTAATGCTATGGTTGGGTTTACCTTAATGATGTTTAGTATTTTCGGATGCTTTCTAGAGTTCCAATCATAAGTGCATATGATCCAAGTGGAGAAATTATTTTATCTCATGCCTCTCCGTCGGTGAATATAACAAGTATCTATCGTACCATATTCAATTGCCTAGGGACAATATTTCTCTTGCGTTGCACAAAAAGCTTGCTACAAAAGTATTTACTTTTATTGTTCTTTTATTAAAACATCACCTAAATTTTATTTCCACGTTCTTTATTTTCTTGCAAAGTACTTCTAGTTTTATTCTCGCAAAGTAGTTTCATACTTGTTCTAGGTAAAGCAAGCATTAGCATGCGTAGAGTTGTATTGGTGGTCGATAGAACTTGAGAGAATATTAATTCTACCTTCAGCTCTTCGTTGGGTTCGATACTCTTACTTATCGAAAAAGCCTACGAACAATCCCCTACACTTGTGGGTTATCAAGACCTTTTTTCTGGCGCCGGTGCCAGGGGGCAATAGCGTGGGGTGAATATTCTCGTGTGTGCTTATTTGCTTTATCACTAAGTAATTTTTATTTTCTATTATTAGTTGTTTTATATCTTTATTTATTTATATGGAATGTGAAACACAAAAAAAATTAGTGGTACTTGCTTCTCATACAGATGGGGAACCTCCTAAAACCCTTCATGCTAGTTATGTGTGAAGTATTAAATACTACTTTGACAATCCTGGGAAAACCCCATTCAATTTGATACTGGGAGTAATGTTGGATCAACGTGAATACTTTAGGGATTATTATTTGACTCAAAAATTGAAATTGTTATGGGATCAAACTCATATGTTGCATTGGTGTGCTCGGGAGCTGTGCTTGACATATGATATTAGTTGTTGCTCTAGGATGAACACTCCACACCTTCCCTTTGCATGCGAATTTAATGATAATGAAACCTTAGCTTCTTACGCTAATGATATATATGATTACTATGATGCAGAACGAATAGAAGAATTTGTTGCTTTTAAGGGTGCTTATGAAATTGCTTCTTTTCTTGAAAAGTATGATGATGTTTCTTACGAATCTAAAATGTATGCCCTACTTAAATGTTTTGATGATAATTATGAATGCAATGCTGATATTATTGAATTTATTAAGAGAATATCCGCTGCCTTGGAAGAGACTAATATTTTGCAGGGACCTATGGAAGAAGAAGTTGCTGAAATTGTGAGCTCATTAGATGAAAAAGATGAGGAGGAGAGCGAACAAAAGGAGGAAGAGCAGAATGATCACCTGTGCCCGCCTTCTAGTGAAAGTAACTCTTCTACTCATACCTTTTTTAATTACCCTTCGTGCTTACCGAAGGATAAATGCTATGATAATTGCTATAATCCTATGGATTCATTTGAAATATCCCTTTTTGAGGAACTTGATGCTTCCCATGCTTGTGGCCATGATGCAAATATAAATTATGCTTATGAAGGTGAACTTGCTATAGTTCCTTATGTTAAGCATGAAATTGTTGCTATTATCTTAATGAATTCTCCCAACTACACTATATTGGAGAAGTTTTTTCTTGTTAAGGATTATATTGATGGGTTGCATTTAGCTACTAAACATGATGATTTAGATTAATATGATATGCATGTGCTTGCTGATACTACTTGCAATTATTATGAGAGAGGAACTACATCTTCACCTCTCTATGTTTCCAATACTATAAAATTGCAAGAAACCGTTTATATTATGCATTGGCCTTTCCTTAATGTGCATGAATTGATCATATATGACATGTCGATGCATAGGAAGAGAGTTGGAATTCATTGTCACATGATATATATCATATTGTGCTCAGTAATAAATTACAAATCATTGTTAATTAAAATTGGCTTTGATATACCTTGGGATCCGGGTGGATCCATTACTTGAGCACTTTATACCTAGCTTAATGGATTTAAAGAAAGCGCTCCCAGGGAGACAACCCAGAAGTTTTAGAGAGTCATTCATTTCTGTTGTGTGATTTTATAAAGTTTAAAAACAAAAAATATACAGGTGAACCTAAAACTTCACAGAAGGAAAGGTGAAAGTGAGAATAGACGATGAGCATCGTTGAAGTGGGGGATAGCCTTGAACTTTTGTTCATGCCCATGAAAACTTTGTGAATATTTAATCACGGAAACTTTTCCAACAAAAATAATTAACCCTTGTACAAATACATTGTATTATAAAAATAATGTGCCAAGATTTGCCTTTAGGATGATTATATTGCTTGTTGGTATGTGCGGTGTAAAAACAGAAATTTTGTCTGTAGTGCGTGAATTTTAGTTATTTACTGGAACGCCAAAAGTTTCTGATATTTTGACACAGTATTTATATACAAAATCTTTAATTCTTCCTAATTTTCCAGAATTTTTGGACTTAAACAAGTATGGTCAAAGTTCTGATTACTACAGACGATCTTGTTTAACCCAGATTCTGTTTTTGATGCATTGTTTTGCTTGTTTTGATGAAACTATCAATTTTATCGGTGGTATAAGCCATGGGAAAGTTATAATAGAGAAGGGACAATGAAAATATAAAATATTATTTGGTTTTGAGGAGTACTTAAAGTAGTGTTTTGATTTATTATACTTACGGATCTTACTAGTCTTCTGTTAAGTTTTGTGTGGACGAAGTGTTCGAAGATTAAGGAGGTCTCGATATGATGAGAAGGAGGAGAGACAAGAATTAAAGATTGGGGATGCCCAAGGCTCCCCAAGTAAATATCCAAGGATACTCAAGCATATAAGCTTGGGGATGCCCCAGAAGGCATCCCATCTTTCTTCAAGAAGTACCGGTATGTTTTCGGATTCGTTTCATTTATGTGACATGTGCAAATCTTGGAGAGTATTTTTCTTTTAGTTTATGCACCATGCTGGTATGAGATAGTACATGGTTGATTTATAGAATTCTCATTGTACTTTGCTTATATATTTTGAGTATGGCTTTATAGAATGCTCCATGTGCTTCACTTATATCATTTGAAGTTTGGATTGCGTGTTTCTCTTCACATAGAAAACCTTTATTTGAAGAATGCTCTTTTGCTTCACTTATATTTATTAGAGCATGGTATTTTGTAAAAAGAATTAAACTCTCTTTCTTTACTTATATCTATTTAGAGAGTCAATGGGAATTGATTATTTGCAAGGTTAGTCATAAAATCCTACATAAAACTTATGAATCACTGAATATGATATGTTTGATTCGTTGCAATAGTTTTGCGATATAGAGATGATAATATATGGGAGGTACTAGTTTAGTAAGATATTGGTGTTAAGGTTTGCGATTCCTGAAGCATGCACGTATAGTCTCCCGTTTTGCTAGGAAGTTGGAGCACAATTTATCCTTGATTGTCTATCTTTGTGTGAAGGTCGGGGCGCGCGATGGTTAACTCCTACCAACCTCCCCCCTACGGGCGTGCATAGTAATACTTTACTTCGAGAGCTAATAAAAGTTTCCAATAAATATGTGAGTTCTTTATGACTAATGTGAGTCCATGGATTATAATCACTTGTACCTTTCCACAATTTGCTAGCCTCTACGGTACCGCACATTGCCCATTCTCACCTTGAGAGTTGGCGCAAACTTCACTGGTGCAACCAAACCCCATTATATGATAAGCTCTATCACACATAAGACTTATTATATCTTCCTAAAAACAGCCACCATACCTATCTATTATGGCATTTCCATAGCCATTCCGAGATATATTGCCATGCAACTACCATGGTTTTCGTTTTGTTGACTTGAGCATTCATTGTCATATTGCTTTACATGATTGTAAGATAGCTAGCATGATGTTTCCATGGTTTGTACATTTTTTGATATCTTTTCTATGCTAGGTCACTACACAAAATTCATATAGAGTCATGTTGTGTTCTAGGTATCGAGTTGTAATATTGAGTTATAAGTAAATAGAAGTTTGATGATCATCATTAGAGCATGTCCCAGTGAGGAAAGGATGATGGAAACTATGATTCCCCCACAAATCGAAATGAGTCTCCAAACATAGAAAAAAAGAGAAATAAGAAGAAAAAAAGGAAAAAAATGATGAGAGACAAAGAGAGAAGGGGCATGCTAATTCCACACTTGTGGTTCAAAGTAGCACCATGTTTTTCATATAGAGAGTCTCCTATGTTGTCACTTTCATATACTAGTGGGAATTTTTCATTATAGAGTTAGATGCACACCCACTTAGTTTTCATATTGAGCTTTCATACACTTATTGCTCTTAGTTCATCCGTTGCATGGCAATCCCTACTCTTCGCATTGATATCTGTTGATGGGCATCTCCATAGCCCGTTGATACGCTGAGTTGATGCGAGACTTTCTTCTCCACTTTTACCCCTTTCAAACCTACCACCACATTCTATTCCACCCGTAGTGCTATATCCATGGCTTGCGTTCATGTATTGCGTGAGACTTGAAAATGCTGACGTGCGTTAAAACTATGTACCAATTGCTTTGCTGACATTGGGGTAGTACATGAATTATACTTTGTGTTAAGAAGAGAGAGCATGACAAGGCTATATGATTTTGTAGGGATAGCATTCTTTAGCCTTGATATTTTGAAATACATGATTGTTTTTTGGGATGCCTGAGTATTAATGTCTTCATGTCGAAACTAGACTATACACTGAATTAGTCATGTCTTAATATTCATGCCATGATTAGATATATGATCAAGATTATGCTAGGTAGCATTCCACATCAAAAATTATCTTTTTGTCATTTACGTACTCGAAGATGAGTAGGAATGAAGCTTGGGGATGCTGATACGTCTCCGTCATAACTATAATTTTTTATTGTTTCATGCAAATATTATACAACTTTCACATAATTTTGGCAAGTATTTATATGATTTATTGGACTAACCTATTGATATAGTGCCGAGTGCTAGTTCATTTTTTGTGTGTTTTTGGTTTCGTAGAAAATCCATATCAAACGAAGTCCAAGTGTGATAAAAATTTACGAAGATTTTTTTCGAATATTTGTGAATTTTGAGAAGTGGAATCAGTGCAAACGGAGATCCAAACTGGGCATGGAGTACCAGGGCACGGGCCAGGGCCCAAACGCGCCCTGGTGGAGGGTCGCCACCTCGTAGGTTAGTTGCATCTCTCCTCCGGGTGCAAGAAAGCTAATTTCTGGATAAAAATCCCCTAAAAATTTCAGCCAAAGCGGAGTTACGAATCTCCAAGAATATAAGAAACGGTTTTCGGCCAAAAACGGGAACGCAGAACAAAAGAGAAAGAAGAGGAAGATCCAATCTAGGAGTGGTTCCTGCCCCTCCGTCGCCATGGAGGACATGGACTAGAGGGGGAACTCTCCTCCCATCTATAGGGGAGGCCACGGAAGAAGAGGACGGAGGGGGGCTCTCTCCCCTCTCTCCGGTGGCACCAGAACGCCGCCGGGGCAAGGATCGTGACAGCGATCTAAATCAACAATCTTGCTGCCGTCAACACCAACTCTCTCCCCCTCTTGAAGCGGTGTAACACCTATCTTCCCCACTATAATCTCTACTTAAACATGGTGCTCAACTCCATATATTATTTCACAATGATATTTGGCTATCCTATGATGTTTGAGTAGATCTCTTTTGTCCTATTGGTTAATTGTGGTATGATGTTATGGATGTGAGTTGGATGATGATATGGTGCTGTCCTACAGTGCCCTCCATGTCCGATAAGCGGAGGGATCCCCGCTGTAGGCTGTTGCAATATGTTCATGGTTCTCTTATGGTGGGTCACGTGAGTGACAGAATACACAGACCCGAGTAAGGGGGTCGTTGCGTATGGGAGTAAAGAGGAATTGATACCTAATCCTGTGGTGTTTTACCTTAATGATCTTTAGTAGTTGCAGATACTTGCTAGAGTTACTATGATAAGTGCATATGATCCAAGTAGAGAAAGTATGTTAGCTCATGCCTCTCTCTGAGTGAATATACCAAGTATCTATCCTATCATATTCAATTGCCTAGCGACAATATTTCTCTTGCATTACACAAAAAGCTTGCTACAAAACTATTTAATTTTATTGTTCTTTTATTAAAACAAAACCTAACTTTAATTTCCATGTTCTTTATTTTCTTGCAAAGTACTTCTAGCTTTATTCTCGCAAAGTAGTTTCATACTCGTTCTAGGTAAAGCAAGCATTAGTGTGCGTAGAGTTGTATCGGTGGTCGATAGAACTTAAGCGAATAATAATTCTACCTTTAGCTCCGTGTTGGGTTCAACATTCTTACTTATCAAAAAATTCTACAAACAATCCCATACACTTGCGGGTTATTAGTGATAACGATGGCTTAAATTTCCCTATCCGTGAAGGAAGTTCTCCCGGTGGAATCGCTCTGCCGGAGGGCAGTGCTCCTGCCCAAGTTCCACCTGGAGACGGAGGCGTTCCATCCTGAAAGTCCCGTCTTGATCTTTCTATGCCAAAAGACCTTAATTACTAAAAGATCGGCACCTGAGGTGGTCCGGGCTGGCCACAACCCACAGGGGGGCGCCTGGGGGCCTGGCGTGCCCTAGTGTCTTGTGGTCACCAGGTGGCCCCTCTCCGGTAGTTATTTGCTCCATTATTTTTTATATATTCGAAAATAATTCTCCGTGAAGTTTCTGTCTTTTTGGAGATGTGCAGGATAGGTATATCAGATGTGCTTTTTCAGGTTCAGAATTCTAACTTACGGCATTCCCCCACTTTGTGTAAACCTTGCATATTATGAGATAAAAGGCATTAGAATTACTCCATAAAGCATTATTATGCATAAAAACACTATACATAATAGTAGGAAATCATTATGCAAAGTGGACATATAAACTCCCCCAAGCTTAGACCTCGCTTGTCTCAAGCGAAAGTCGATATCAAAAAACATGTCCACATGGTTTGAGAGAGAGGTGTCGATAAAAACAAAATACGGACATAGTAGCATCATGCTTATTATCATGACAACAACTAACTTTGTTATAGGACCTTTTAATATAAATTTTATTGTATAACCTCTCATGAACAAGTAACAATTCATCACAACATAGAAGTATAAAGCATAAACCTTATCGTAAACCAATAAACTATGTTCTCGGTCAACTTTGCAACTACAATTCATCATATTTTCGAGATGGGTCTCGTGTCGGAGCCTTTTGGAAAGTCCACATACTCAACCATCATTTAATATTCTATGATTGCTAACACTCACGGCATACCCATGAGCAAAAATATTCAATCGGACACATAGAAAGATAGGGGCTTATAGTTTCGCCTCCCAATGTATTCACCTCAAGGGTGATGTCAACAATAATAACTCATGCTCACTCATATCAAACTGGATATATGTGCCTAGATCTTCCCTCACCACATGATGCCTGCAAAAATAAAAAGTTAAAAGTAATAGGGAAGAATACTTTGACTCTTGCATAAAATTAAATACATAAAGGGAAAAGATATGCCTTTGTAGACGGAAGCATAGGTTGTCATGCACTTTTTGGTTTGTATGCCAAATCCTTTAATGCAAAAGAACGTCACGTTATATTGCCCCTTGTGATAGCAACCTTTATTATGCAGTCCGTTCCTTTTATTACTTTTCCATCACAAGTTCGTGCAATGCTCAACTTTCTCTTGCACTAATTGATCAAACACATTTAGAAGCAATTTTTATTGCCTTACTGCACCGATGACAACTTACTTTAAGGATCTAACTCAATCCATAGGTAGGTATGGTGGACTCTCAAAACATGAGTTTGGGATTAGGGTTTTTAGATGCACAACTAGTATCTCTACTTAGTGCGGATTTTTTTGGCTAGCAAAGATATTGAGCAAGCACCACATGTTGAAGGATCTATGACAATATAACTTATATGTGAATATGAAAAAAATTCGTTACATTGTCTTCCTTGTCCAACGTCAACAATTTTTGCATATAATATTTAATGGGGGCTCACAATCATAAAAGATGTCCAAGATAGTGTATTTGCATGTGAATCTTCTCTTCCCTTATTAATTCTTTCATGAATTGCGTCATTGACCAATGTTATGTTTGTCAATCTCCAATAAATTTACCACTTATACTTTTCCTTATGTGATGTCACTACTTACCATAAGATTAGAATATGATCCTTCTCATTTATTTTATTTTTATTATGATCGCAACAAGAAAGTAAAGAATCAAGAGCTCAAACTAAACTTTATTATATAATTCTCACTCCATTACATAGATAGATCACGAAACTAGCACTCAAAAATAGATCATACTAAACTTTTATTCAACTAAATGATGAAATAGGTATGGATCGAAATAAATTAAGTAAAGGTAAATAAAAGTGATGGTGATACAATACCGGGGCATCTCCCCCAAGCTTGTCTCGAGACAAGGGGAGTGCCCATACCCGTGTACTCAAGTCTCCTTTGGTGGTGAAGATGATGAAGGTGGTGGTGATAAAATAGTCGGTTTGTCCTCCGGCTTCCAGGGCAAGGGCTCACCATCAAAAGATGATGCTCGAGACTTCCAAGTCCTGCAACTGGCAGCTAAACTCATACCTTTATGTCTTGATTCATACTCAGAAACTTGGTTTTGAAGATCATAGATTTGACTTTGCAGAAAATTAATTTTCTTGTTGAAGGCAAAGACGATGTCCTTCATGGACCGGCCATCCACCATGTGATCATGTGTGAATTCTGTGATCATGGAGTGATTGGCACTAACTCCACGCTCCAGCATCCCTTGGCACTTGAAGATGTCTTGTTCCACCGCCTCAAGCCTGGCCTCCATGCTTCCCGTCCTATTGGGACCTTGAACATCTCAGATGTGAAGCACCCCCTCACGCATCTAGATGTCTTGAATGTGCTTCATCTCCTCCGACGAGTATGAGTTGATGACCTTCTTGAATAACTTGTCCTTGGTGGGGCTTGGCGGAGCAAAGGAGATCTAGATCTTGTTGGGAGACGTAGTAGTAAATCAAAAAAATTCCTACGATCACCAAGATCTCTCCATGGAGAAACCAGAAACAAGTGGGGAGATATTGCATCTTCATACCTTTGAAGATCGCTAAGCGTAAGCGTTACAAGAACGCGGTTGGTGGAGTCGTACTCGCAGCGATTCAGATCGCGGTGGATTCCGATCTCAACGCCGAACAACGGTGCCTCCGCGTTCAACACACGTGCAACCCAATGACCTCTCCTACACATTGATCCAGAAAGGAGGAAGGAGAGGTTGAGGGAGAGCTCCGGCAGTACGACGGCATGGTGACGGTGGAGCTACATGAACTCCGGCAGGGCTTCGCCAAGCGCTACGGAGAACGAGGAAGAGGAAGGGTAGGGCTGCGCCGAGAGAGAGAGAGAGAAGTTGTGTCTCAAATCAGCCCAAACCCTTGCATATATATAGGAGGAGGGAGAGGGAGGGCTGCCTTGGCCCCTCCTCCAAGGAGGAGGGCTTCGGCCGAAGCTAGGGAAGAGTCCACCTCCCACAAGCGAGGTGGATCTCCCTCCTTTCAAACTCCTTTTGCCTTATCCCTTGATCTCCATCTGCATGGGCCTTTCTAGAAGGTCTTGGACAGCACAAAAAGGGATGGAACACCTCCTCTAAGGGCCCACAAAGTCCTATGGCCGTCACACCCCTCCTGGGGGTCCTCCGGCACCCTCCCGGCACTCCTGGTACACTACCGATGAGCCCGAAAACTTTCCGGTGACCAAAACTGGACTTCCTATATATCAAGCTTTACCTCTGGACCATTACGGAGCTCCTCGTAATGTCGAGGATCTCATCTGGGACTCCAAACAACCTTCGGTAATCACGTATACCATTTCCCTATAACCCTAGCATCATCGAACCTTAAGTGTGTAGACCCTATGGGTTCGGGAGACACGTAGACATGACCGAGACACCTCTCCGGTCAATAACCAACAGAGGGATCTAGATACCCATGTTGGCTTCCACATGCTCAACGATGATCTCATTGGATGAACCACGATGTTGCGGATTCAATCAATCCTGTATACAATTCCCTTTGTCTATCGGTATGATACTTGCCCGAGATTCGATCGTCGGTATCTCAATACCTTGTTCAATCTCGTTACCAGCAAGTCTCTTTACTTGTTATGTAATACGTCATCCCGTGGCTAACTCCTTAGTCACATTGAGATCATTATGATGATGTCTTACCGAGTAGGCCCAGAGATACCTCTCCCTCACACGGAGTGACAAATCCCAGTCTCGATTCGTGCCAACCCAATAGACACTTTTGGAGATACCCGTAGTGCACCTTTATAGCCACCTAGTTACGTTGTGACGTTTGGCACACCCAAAGCATTCCTACGGTATCCGGGAGTTGCACAATCTCATGTTCTAAGGAAATGATACTTGACATTGAAAAGCTTTAGCGGACGAACTACACGATCTTGTGCTATGCTTAGGATTGGGTCTTGTCCATCACATCATTCTCCTAATGATGTGATCCCTTTATCAGTGACATCCAATGTCCATGGTCATCAATCCGTGACCATCTATTAATCAATGAGCTAGTCAACTAGAGGCTCACTAGGGACATGTTGTGGTCTATGTATTCACACATGTATTACGGTTTCCGGTTAACACAATTATAGCATGAACAATAGACAATTATCATGAACTAGGAAATACAATAATAACCATTTTATTATTACCTCTAGGGCATATTTCCAACAGTCTCCCACTTGCACTAGAGTCAATAATCTAGTTACATCGTGATGAATCGTACACCCATAGCAATCTGGTGTTGATCAGGTTTTGCTCGTGAGAGAGGTTAAGTCAACGGATCTGCGACATTCAGATCCATATGCACTTTACAAATATCTATATCTCCCTCCTAAATGTAATCACGGATGGAGTTGAAGTGGTGCTTGATGTGTCTTGTCTGCTTGTGAAACCTTGGCTCCTTCGCAAGGGCAATAGCTCTAGTGTTGTCACAGAATAGAGTCATCGGGCCTGACGCGCTTGGAATTACTCCTACGCCGGTGATGAACTCCTTCATCCAGACTCCTTCCTTTGCTTCTTCCGAAGTAGCTATGTACTCCGCTTCACATGTAGATGCCGCCACGACGCTTTGCTTGCTGCTGCACCAGCTGACTGCCCCTCCGTTCAAAACATACACGTATCCGGTATGCGACTTGGAGTCGTCCGGATCTGTGTCGAAGCTAGCATCGACGTAACCCTTTACGACGAGCTCTTCGGCACCTCCATACACGAGAAACATGTCCTTTGTCCTTTTCAGGTACTTCAGGATATTCTTGACTGCTGTCCAGTGTTCCGCTCCGGGATCACTTTGGTACCTCCCTACCAAACTAATGGCAAGGTTCACATCAGGTCTGGTACATAGCATGGCATACATAATAGAGTCTATGGCTGAAGCATAGGGGATGACACTCATCTCTTCTCTATCCTTTGTCGTGGTCGGGCATTGAGTCGTACTCAATCTCACACCCTGTAACACAAGCAAGAACCCCTTCTTGGACTGATCCATATTGAACTTCTTCAATATCTTTTCAAGGTATGTGCTTTGTGAAAGACCTATGAGGTGTCTCGATCTATCTCTATATATCTTAATACCTAATACGTAAGCAGCTTCTCCAAGGTCCTTCATTGAAAAACACTTATTCAAGTAGGCTTTTATACTTTCCAAGAGTTATAGATCATTTCCCATTATCAGTATGTCATCCACATATAATATGAGAAATGCTATAGAGCTCCCACTCACTTTCTTGTGAATACATGGTTCTCCATAAACCTATATAAACCAAAACCCTTTAATCACCTCATTAAAGCGAATGTTCCAACTCCGAGATGCTTGCACCAGCCCATAGATGGAGCGCTGGAGCTTGCATACTTTGTTAGCATCTTTAGGATCGACAAAACCTTCCGGCTGCATCATATACAGTTCTTCCTTGAGGAAGCCATTAAGGAATGTTGTTTTGACGTCCATTTGCCAGATCTCATAATCATAAAGTGCAGCAATTGCTAACATGATTTGGACAGACTTAAGCACCGCTACAGGTGATAAAGTCTCATCGTAGTCAATTCCTTAAACTTGTTGATAACCCTTAGCGACAAGTCGAGCCTTATAGACGGTTACATTACCATCCGCGTCAGTCTTCTTCTTAAAGTCCATTTATTTTCAATGGCTCGCTTATCAAAAGGCAAGTCAACCAAAGTCCATACTTTATTCTCATACATGGATCCTATCTCGGATTTCATGGCCTCAAGCCATTTGTTGGAATCCGGGCCCGCCATTGCTTCTTCATAGTTCGAAGGTTCACCGTTGTCCAACAACATGATCTCCAGGACAAGGTTGTCGTACCACTTTGGTGCGGAACGTGTCCTAGTGGACCTTCGACATTCAACAATAACTTGATCTGAAGTTTTATGATCATCATCATTAACTTCCTCTCCAGGCGATGCAGGCTCCACAGAAACAACTTCCTGTGCTGCGCTACTTTCTGGTTCGAGTGGAGGTACAATTACCTTGTCAAGTTCTATTTTCCTCCCACTTACTTCTTTTGAGAGAAACTCTTTCTCGAGAAAGGATCCATTCTTGGCAACAAAGACTTTGCCCTCGGATCGTAGGTAGAAGGTATACCCAATAGTCTCTTTGGGATATCCTATGAAGATGCACTTTTCCGCTTTGGGTTCGAGCTTCTCAGGTTGAAGTTTCTTCACATAAGCATCGCATCCCCAAACTTTTAGAAACGACAGCTTAGGTTTCTTACCAAACCATAATTCATACGGTGTCGTCTCAACGAATTTGGACGGTGCCCTATTTAAAGTGAATGCTGCAGTCTCTAATGCATATCCCCAAAATGATAGCGGTAAGTCGGTAAGAGACATCATAGATCGTACCATATCTAACAGAGTGCGATTACGACGTTCAGACACACCATTTCACTGATGTGTGCCAGGCGGCGTGAGTTGTGAAACAATTCCACATTTCCTTAGGTGCGTGCCAAACTCGTGACTTAAATATTATCCGCCACGATCAGATCGTAGGCACTTTATTTTCCTATCACGTTGATTCTCTACCTCACTCTGAAATTCCTTGAACCTTTCAGAAGTTTCAGACTTATGTTTCATTAAGTAGACATACCCATATCTACTCAAGTCATCAGTAAGGCTGAGAACATAACAGTAGCCACCACGAGCCTCGACACTCATTGGACCGCATAGATCGGTATGTATTATTTCCAACAAGTTAGTTTCTTGCTCCATTGTTCCGGAGAATGGAGTCTTGGTCATCTTGCCCATGAGGCATGGTTCGCACGTGTCAAATGATTCGAAATCAAGAGACTCCAAAAGTCCATCAGTATGGAGCTTCTTCATGCGTTTGACACCAATATGACCAAGGCGGCAGTGCCACATGTAAGTGGGACTATCGTTATCAACCTTACACTTTTTGGTACTCACAATATGGACATGTGTAACATCACGTTCGAGATTCATCAAAAATAAACCATTGACCAGCGGGGCATGACCATAAAACATCTCTCTCATATAAATAGAACAACCATTATTCTCAGATTTAAATGAGTAGCCATCTCGCATCAAGCGAGATCCAGATACAATGTTCATGCTCAAAGCTGGTAGTAAATAACAATTATGAAGGTTTAACACTAATCCTGAAGGTAGATGTAGAGGTAGCGTGTCGACAACGATCACATCGACCTTGGAACCATTCCTGACGTGCATCGTCACCTAGTCCTTTGCCAGCCTCCGCTTATTCCGCAACTCCTGCTTGGAGTTACAAATGTGAGAAACTGCACCGGTATCAAATACCCAGGAGCTACTATGAGCGTTGGTTAGGTACACATCAATAACAAGTATATCACATATACCTTTAATGTTGCCGTCCTTCTTATCCGCTAAGTACTTGGGGCAGTTCTGCTTCCAGTGACCGGTACCCTTGCAATAAAAACACTCAGTCTTAGGCTTGGGTCCATTCTTGTTCTTCTTCTTCTCGGCAACTTGCTTACCGGGCGCGGCAACAACTTTGTCGTCCTTCTTGAAGTTCTTCTTACCCTTGCCTTTCTTGAAACTAGTGGTCTTATTCACCATCAACACTTGATGCTCCTTTTTGATCTCGACCTCTGCTGATTTCAGCATCGAGTACAACTCAGGAATGGACTTCTCCATCCCTTGCATGTTGTAGTTTATCACAAAGTTCTTGTAGCTAGGTGGAAGCGACTGGAGGATTCTGTCAATGACTAAGTCATCCGGGAGATTAACTCCTAGCTGAGTCAAGCGGTTGTGAAGCCCAGACATCTTGAGGATGTGCTCACTGACATAACTATTCTCCTCCATCTTACAGCTGAAGAACTTGTCGGAGACGTCATATCTCTCGACCCGGGCATGAGCTTGGAAAACCAGTTTCAGCTCTTGGAACACCTCATATGCTCCGTGTTGCTCAAAACGCTTTTGGAGCCCCGGTTCTAAACTGTAAAGCATGCCGCACTGAACAAGGGAGTAATCATCGCAGCGAGAATGCCAAGCATTTGCAACGTCTTGCTCTGCTGGGAGAAGGGGTGGGTCACCTAGTGGTGCATCAAGGACATACAATTTCTTGGAAGCTATGAGGACGATCCTCAAGCCACGGACCCAGTCTGCATAGTTGCTTCCATCATCTTTCAGCTTGGTTTTCTCTAGGAACGCGTTGAAATTGAGGGTGACATTCGCGTTGGCCATTGGATCTACAATATAGATTGTAAAGATAATTTTAGACTAAGTTCATGATAATTAAGTTCACATAATCAAATTATTTAATGAACTCACACTTAGGTAGACATCTCTCTAGTCATCCAAGTGACACATGATCCATGTCAACTAGCCCGTGTCCGATCAGCACGTGAGACGGACTAGTCATCCATGGTGAACATCTCCACGTTGATCGTATCTTCTATATGACTCATGTTCGACCTTTCGGTCTTCCGTGTTCTGAGGCCATGTCTGTACATGCTAGGCTTGTCAAGTCAACCTAAGTGTTCCGCGTGTGTAAATCTGGCTTACACCCGTTGTATGCGAACGTTAGAACCTATCACACCCGATCATCACGTGGTGCTACGGAACGACAATCCTTAGCAAGGGTGCACATTTAGGGTGAACACTTCTCTTGAAATTTTTAATAATCTTTCTTCTTCATGTTCTGAAAGGTTAGCACTAATAATAACATGATATATCTTTTTCTTATCAAGATAAGCATACTTCAAAGTGTTAGGAAATTGTTTTAATTCAAACACAGGATCAAATTTAGGTGGAGGAGGACCTCCTAGAGGTTCAATAGGAAAATTGTGTTTCAGGAGATGGTGTTGTTCAAAGAAATTTTTATCTACTTCATTTCTTTCATGCAAGTGCATAACATTTTCATGGTCTAGCAAATATTCTTCTAGTGGATCAGTAGGAGGAACAGCAATAGAAGAAAGACCAATTATTTCATCCTTAATAGATAAATCTTTTTTATGGGGTTGTCTACTAAACTTGGAAAAGTTAAACTCATGAGACACCTCACCAAAATTAAAAATGACAGCTTCTCTTTTGCAATCTATCTTAGCATTAATAGTGTTCAAGACAGGTCTACCAAAGATAATGGGACAAAAGCCATCTTGTGGGGAACCAACAAGTAGAAAATCAGTAGAATATTTTATTTTCTCACACAAGAGTTCAACATCTCTAACAATCCCAAGTGGTGTGATGGTGTCTCTATTAGCAAGTTTAATAGTAACATCAATGTCTTCAATTTTAGCAGGTGCTATGTCATTCATAATTTCTTTGTATAAGGTAAAAGTGTTGGGGAACGTTGCATGGGAAACAAAAAATTTCCTACGCACACGCAAGATCTATCCATGGTGATGAGCATCTACGAGAGGGAGAGTGGATCTACATACCCATGTAGATCGCTAAGCGGGAAGCGTTAAGAAACACGGTTGGTGTAGTCGAACGTCTTCACGATCCAAATCACCGAGTGTCCCACGATCTCATCACGATCCGTCCCATGGTCCAATCACGATCCGTCCCGCGACCTCATCACGATCCGTCCCGCGATCTCATCACGATCCGTCTCACAATCTTGATCACGGTCCTTCTGATATAGCGCCGAACGGATGGCATCTCTGCATTGAGCACACATACAGCTCAATGACGTTCTCCGCCTTGTTGATCCAGCAAGAGGGAGCGGAGAGGTAGATAAGTTCTCCGGCAGCGCGACGGCATTGCAGCGATGGTGGTGGAGCTATTCCAGCAGGGCTTCGCCTAAGCACCGCTGAAAACTGATCTAGAGGAGAAACTGCGATCTAGAGAAGAGGTTGCACGTGGCTATTAGGGTTAGCTTTATCCTCTAAATCCTCTAGTATATATAGGAGGGAGGGAGGGGAGGAGGCATCCTCAAACCCTCAAGGTTTGGTAGAAATTGGAGGTGCAGGAGTCCTACTCCAATCCTATTAGGAGTAGGATTCCTCCTTTCCACTTGGAAACTCTTTCCACCTCTCCACCTTTGGATTTTTTCCCTTCTCAAACCACTCAATACGCATGGGCCCTTAGAGGAGGCTTCGGCCAGCCCACCAGGGGCTTGTTTACCTACTCCCACAGCCCATGTAGCCTCTTGGGTCGACATACCTCTCCCGATGGTCCCCCGGTACACTATCGGCACTCCCGGTACACTACCTATGAGCCCGAAACTTTTTTGGCGACCAAAACATGACTTACTATATATCAATCTTTACCTCCGGACCATTACAGAGCTCCTCGTGATGTCCGGGATCTCATCCGGGACTCTGAACAACCTTCGGTCACCACCATACATAACTCTATACTACCGAAACATCACCGAACCTTAAGTGTGCAGACCGAGTGGGTTCGAGAACTAACTAGACATGACCGAGACACCTCTACGGTCAATAGCCAATAGCGGGACCTGGATGCCCATATTGGTTCCTACATTTCTATGAAGATCTTTATCGGTCGAACCACTATGTCAAGGATTCAATTAATCCCGTATGATGTTCCCTTTGTTCTTCAGTATGTTACTTGCCCGAGATTCGATCGTTGGTATCTCCATACCTAGTTCAACCTCGTCACTGGGAAGTCTCTTTACTCGTTCCGTAATACAAGATCCCATGACTAAAACTTAGTCACATTGTTTGCAAGGCTTATTATGATGTTGTATTACTGAGTGGGCCCTGAAATACCTCTCCATCACACGGAGTAACAAATCCCAGTCTTGATCCATGCCAACCCAATAGACACCCTCGGAGATACCTGTAGGGCACATTTATAGTCACCCAGTTATGTTGCGACGTTTGATACACACAAGGTATTCCTCCGGTGTTAGTGAGTTGCATGATCTCATGGTCATAGGAACAGATACTTGACATGCAAAAAATAGTAGCAATAAACTGACACGATCATATACTACATTTTTAGTTTGGGTTTTGTCCATCACACCATTCTCCTAATGATGTGATCCCGTTATCAAATGACATCTCATGTCCATGTCTAGGAAACCTTAACCATCTTTGATCAACGAGCTAGGCTATTAGAGGCACACTAGGGACATGGTTTTGTCTATGTATTCACACATGCATCTAAGTCTCCGATCAATACAATTTTAGCATGGATAATAAATGATTATCATGAACAAGGAAATATGATAATAACTAATTTATTATTGCCTCTAGGGCATATTCAATAGTCTCTCACTTGCACTAGAGTCAATAATCTAGTTCACATCACCATGTGATTTGCATTGTTATGAATCTAACAGCCAATGAGTTCAGGGGCTCGATCATCCTTTGCATGTAGATAGATGTTATAGTCAATGGGTCTGCAACATTCAGATCCGTGTGTACTTTGCAAATCTCTATGTCAAACTATAAACACTGCTACCACACTCCACTTGGTACTATTCCAAATGGCTGCTCCACTATACGTATCCAGATTGCTACTACGAGTCATCCGGATTGGTGTTAAAGCTTGCATCGACGTAACTCCTTACGACGAACTCTTTATCACCTCCATAATCGAGAAACATCTCCTTAGTCCTCTGGTTTCTACGGATAATTTTTGACCGCTGTCCAGTGATCCACTCCTGGATCACTCTTGTACCCCTTGATAGACTCATGGCAAGGCACACACTAGGTGCAGTACACAGCATGGCATAATATAGAGCCTATGGCTAAGGAATAGGGGACGACTTTCATCCTTTCTCTTTCTTCTGCCGTGGTCGAGCTTTGAGTCTTAATCAACTTGACACCTTACAAATCAGGTAAGAACTCTTTCTCTGAATGATCCATTTTGAACTATTTCCAAAACTTTTCAAGATATGTACGCATTGAAAGTCTCATCAAGTATCTTGATCTATCTCTATAGATCTTGATGCTCAACAATTAGGTAGCTTTACCCAGGTCTTCCTTTGAAAAAATCTTTTCAAACAACCCCTCATGCCTTCTAGAAACTCTATACCATTTCCGATCAACAATATGTCAACCATATATGCTTATCAGAAACTCTATAGTGCTCCCACTCACTTTATTTTAAATACAAGTTTCTCATAAACTTTGTATAGACTCAAAAACCTTGATCACCTCATCAAAGTGTATATTCCAACTCCGAGATGCTCGCATCAGTACATAGAAGGATCACTGAAGCTTGCACACCTTTTAGCATCCTTAGGACTGACAAAACCTTCTGGTTGTATCAGATACAACCTTTCCGCAAGTAAACCGGTAAGGAAATGATGTGTTGACATCCATCTACCATATTTCATAATTGAAAAATGCAGCAACTGCTAACATAATTCCAACAGACTTTAGCATCGCTACGAGTGAGAAAGTCTCATCGCAGTCAACTCCTTGAACTTGTCGTAAACTTCTTTGCGACAAGTCGAGCTTTACAAATGGTGACATTTACCATCAGCGTCTGTCTTCATTTTAAAGGTCCATTCGTACTCAACAACTTGCCGTTCAACGAGCAAGTCTACCAAAGTCCATACTTGGTTTTCATACATGGATCCTTTCTCGGATTTCAAGGCCTCTAACAATTTGTTGGAATCCGGGCCCATCATCGCTTCTCCATAGCTCACAGGTTCATCGTTGTCCAACAACATGATCTCTAAGACAGGGTTGTCGTACCACTCAAGAGTAGTGCACCTCCTTGTCGACCTACGAGGTTCGAGAGTAACTTGATCTAAAGCTTCATGATCATCATCATTAACTTCCTCTTCAACTAACGTAGGCTCCATAGAAACATCTTTCTCTGCTGCGCTACTCTTTGGTTTAAACAAGAGTTCAATAACCTCATCAAGTTCTATGTTCCTCCCACTCAATTCTTTTGAGAGAAACTTTTTCTCGAGAAAGGACCCAGTTTTAGCAACAAACATTTTATGCTTGGATCTGAGATAGAAGGTTCACCCAACTATTCTTAGGGTATTCTATGAAGATGCATTTGTCCATTTTGGGTTCGAGCTCATTAGGTGAAAACATTTTCCACACAAGCGTTGCAACCCCAAACATTAAGAAATGACAGGTTAGGTTTATATCAAACCATAATACACATGGTGTCATCTCAACGGATTTAGATGGTGCCCTATTTAAAGTGAATGTAGTTGTCTCTAATGCATAACCCCAAAATTATAGTAGCAAAACGAAAAGAGACATCAGAGCACGCACCATATCCAATAGAGCACGACTATGACGGTCGGACACACCATCACACTATGGTGTTCCAGGTGGCGTGAATTGTGAAACAACTTTCACATTGTCTAAATATGTATGCCAAACTCATAACTCTGATATTCACCTCCACGATCATATCACAGACATTTATATTTTCTTTTCATGATGATCTTAAACTTCACTCTGAATTTGCTTGAACTTTTCAAATGATTCAGACTTGTGTTTCATTAAGTAAATATACACTATATCTACTCAAATCATCAGTGAAGGTAAGAAAATAACGATATCCACCGCATGCTACAAGACTCATTGGATTGCATACATCAACATGTATCATTTCCAATAAATCACTTGCCCGCTCCATCAAACCGGAAAACGGGGTCCTTAGTCATCTTGCCCAAGAGGCATGGTTCGCATGTCTCAACCGATTCAAAATCGAATGACTCCAAAGATCCATCATCATGGAGTTTCTTCATGCGCTTTATACCAACATGACATTTAGCGGCAATGCCACAAGTATGTGGTACTATCAGTATTAACTTTGTATCTTTTGGCATCAATGTTATGAACATGTGTATTACTACGATCAAGATTCAACAAACCATTCTCACTGGGTGCATGGCCATTGAAAGTATTACTCATGTAAACAGAATAACCATTATTCTCTAACTTAAATGAATAACCGTGTTGCAATAAACACGATCTAATCACATTCATGCTCAATGCAAAACACCAAATAACATTTATTTAGGTTCGCCACTAATCCCGAAGGTAGAGAGAGTGTGCGATGTTGATCACATCAACCTTGGAAAGATTTCCAACACACATCGTCACCTCACCCTTAGCTAGTTCTCCATTTATTCCGTAGCTTTTGTTTCGAGTTACTAACATTTAGCAACCGAACCGGTATCCAATACCCAGGTGCTACTAGGAGTACTAGAAAGGTACACATCAATAACACATATATCAAATATACTTCTCTCGACGTTGCCAGCCTTCTTATCTACCAAGTATCTAGGGTTGTTCCGCTTCAACGATCGCTCTCCTCATAATCGAAGCACTTAGTCTCGGGTTTGGGTTCAGCTTTGGGTTGCTTCACTAGAGTAGCAACTGACTTGCCATCCATGAAGTTTCCCTCCTTAACCTTGCCCTTCTCGAAACTAGTGGTTTTACTAACCATCAACACTTGATGCTCCTTCTTGATTTCTACCTTCACGGTGTCAAACATCGCGAACAGCTCAGGGATTATTATTTCTATCCCTGGCATTTTATAGTTCATCACTAAGTTCTAGTAGCTTAGTGACAGTGACTTGGAGTACTATATCAATCATTATCTTATCTGGAAGATCAACTTCCACTCGATTCAAGCGATTGTAGCACCCAGACAATCTGAGCACAAGCTCAACGATTGAGATATTCTGTTTCATCTTGCAGGCAAAGAATCTTGTTGGAGATCTCATATCTCGCAACACGGGCACGAGCGTGAGATCCTAATTTCAGCTCTTAGAACATCTCATATGTTCTGTGACGTTCAAAACGTTTCGGAGCCTCAATTCCAAGTCGTAATGCATGACACACTAAACTATCAAGTATTCATCAGATCGTGTCTGTCAGATGTTCACAACATCTACACACGATGCTAGAGGGGTTGGCGCACCGAGAGGTGCATTAAGGACATAAGCCTTCTGTGTAGCAATGAGGACAATCCTTAGATCACGGACCCAGTTCGCAATATTTCTACCATCATCTTTCAACTCTATTTCTCTAGGAACATATAAAAATACAAGGGAGCTATAGCGCGACCAAGTAATCTACCACATAATTTGCAAAGACACCACTTACTATGTTCATGATAATGAGTTCAATTAATCATATTACTGAAGAACTCCCACTCAAATTGACATCCCTCTGGTCATTCGAGTGACACATGATCCAAGTTCACCAACTCAAGTCCGATCATCACGTGAGTTGAGGTGGTTTCAGTGGTGAACATCATCATGTTGATCATATATACTATACGATTCATGTTCGACCTTTCGGTCTCTTGTGCTTCGAGGCCATGTCTGTACATGCTACGCTCGTGAAGTTTAACCTGAGTGTTCTGCATGTGCAACACTGGCTTGCACCCAATGTATGTGAACGTAGAGACTATCACACCCGATCATCACGTGGTGTCTCGACACGACGAACTTTCGCAACGGTCCACACTCGAGGATAACACAATTTATCTTGAAATTAAGTGAGGGATCACCTTATAATGCTACCGTCGTCCTAAGCAAAACAAGGTGCATAAAAGGATTAACATCACATGCAAATCATAAGTGACATGATATGGTCATGAACTTGTGCTTTTGATCTCCATCTTGAAAGCACCGGCATGATCTCCACTGTCACCGGCATGCCACCTGTTGGAAATATGCCCTAGAGGCAATAATAAATTAGTTATTATCATAATTCCTTGTTCATGATAATCGTTTATTATCCATGCTATAATTGTATTGATCGGAGACTTAGATGCATGTGTGGATACATAGGCAAAACCATATCCCTAGTATGCCTCTAATAGACTAGCTTGTTGATCAAAGATGGTTAAGGTTTCCTAGCCATGGACATGAGATGATATTTGATAAACGCGATGACATCATTAGGAGAATGGTGTGATGGACAAGACCCAAACTACAAACGTAGCATATCATCGTGTCAGTTTATTGCTACTGTTTTCTGCATGTCAAGTATATGCTCCTATGACCATGAGATCATGCAACTCACTGACACCGGAGGAGTACCTTGTGAACATCACAATGTAACTGGGTGACTATAAAGGTGCTCTACAGTTATCTTCGAGGGTGTCTGTTGAGTTGGCATGGATCAAGACTGGGATTTGTTACTCCGTGTGACGGAGAGGTATCTCAGGGCCCACTCGGTAATACAACATCACAATAAGCCTTGCAAGATTTGTGACTAAGTGTTAGTCAAGGGATCTTGTATTACAGAACGAGTAAAGAGACTTACCTGTAACGATGTTGAACTAGGTATGGAGATACCGACGATCGAATCTCGGGCAAATAACATACCGAAGAACAAAGGGAACATCATACAGGATTAACTGAATCCTTGACATAGAGGTTCGACTGATAAAGATCTTCATAGAATATGTAGGAACCAATATGTGCATCCACATCCCACTATTGTTTACTGACCGTAGAGGTGTCTCGGTCATGCCTACATAGTTCTCGAACCCGCAAGGTCTGCACACTTAAGGTTTGGTGACCTTTCGGTAGTATAGAGTTATGTATGGTGGTGACTGAAGGTTGTTCGGAGTCCCAGATGAGATTGCGGACGTCACGAGGAGCTCTGGAATGGTCCGGAGGTAAATATTCATATATAGGAAGTCCTGGTTTGGTCACCGGAAAAGATTCGGGTCATCGGTAGTGTACCGAGAGTGCCGGTAGTGTATCGGAAGACCACCGGGAGGGGTATTCGACCCAAGAGGCTTCATGGGCTGTGGAAGAGTAAATACCAGCCCTTTATGGGCTGGTGTAAGTCCCACACAAGGCCCATGCACCTGGGAAGAAAAGCCCAAAGAGAAAAGGTGGAAAAAGGCAAAAAAGGCAAAAATAAAGGAGGAGTCCTAGTCCTACTAGGATTGGAGGAGGAATCCTCCAATCCCACTAGGTTCGGCCGACCCAAGGGCTGCCTCTTTGTTAGACAAGCCTCCTCCTCTCTTCCTCCTATATATACTAGAGGTTTTTGTTAGACAAGCGTTTTTGGCACTAGATTTTCAGCCACGTGCTACCCGTTACTCTAGTGCATAATTTCTCCTCTAGATCGGTTTTCTGTAGTGCTTAGGCGAAGCCCTGCCGGAATTGCTCCACCACTATTGTCGTGGCGCTGTCACGCTGCCGGAGAACTCTTCTACCTCTCCGCTCCCTCTTTCTAGATCAAGAAGGCGGAGATCGTCATCGAGCTGTACGTGTGCTGAACGCGGAGGTGCCGTCCGTTTGGCGCTAGATCGGAAGGACCGTGATCAAGATCGCGAGACGGTCGTGATGATTTCGCAGGACGGATCATGATGAGATCGCGGGACGGATCGTGATGAGATCGCAGGAAGGATCATGATGAGTTCGCGGGATGGATCGTGATTGGATCGCGGGACGGATCGTGATGTGATCGCGGGACGCTCGGCGATTTGGATCGCGAAGATGTTCGACTACACCAACCGCGTTTCTTAACGCTTCCCGCTTAGCGATCTACAAGGGTATGTAGATCCACTCTCCCTCTCGTAGATGCTCATCACCATGGATAGATCTGGCATGTGCGTAGGAATTTTTTTTTCCCATGCGACGTTCCCCAACAGTGGTATCAGAGCTAGGTCTATGTGTAGATGAGATCTCGAGTAGAACACAAAAGGTTGGTGGGCATTGATGCTTAGATTGCTTCATCCCTTGGTAGGATTTTGGTTCAGCGGTATTGTGAGATGAAGCGGCCCGGACCAACATTACTCATGTGCTTATGAGAGACTGATTCCCTCGACCGCAACTTGTTGCATAGATGGCTTGCGGGTGCCAGTTTCTCTCACTTTAGTTGGATCGGATTCGACAAAGGCGGTCCTTGAGAAGGTTGAAAAGCAACTAGTGTATCACCGTTGTGATTTTTGCGTAGATGAGAATTGTTCTTGCTAGATACCCGTAACAGCCACGTAAAACATGCAACAACAATTAGAGGACGTCTAACTTGTTTTTGCAGGGTATGTTGTGATGTGATATGGCCAATTACATGATGTGATATATGTGATGTATGAGATGATCATTTGATGTATAGATTATCACGACTTGCATGTCGATGAGTACGGCAACCGGTAGGAGCCATAGGGTTGTCTTTAATTATTGTATGACCTGCGTGTCAATCATTAAGCGCTATGTAATGCTTTACTTTATCGCTAAACGGTAGCAATTGTAGTAGAATCATGGTGGGCGCGACAACCCCAATGGCGACATGTTGATGGAGATCAAGATGATGGAGATCATGGTGTCATGCCGGTAACGATGGAGATCATGCCGGTGCTTTCATGATGGAGATGAAAAGCACAAGTTCATGGCCATATCATGTCACTTATGATTTGCATGTGATGTTAATCCTTTTATGCACCTTGTTTTGCTTAGGACGACGGTAGCATTATAATGTGATCCCTCACTTAAATTTCAAGATGAATTGTGTTCTCCCCGAGTGTGCACTATTGCGAAAGTTCGTCGTGTTGAGACACCACATGATGATCGGGTGTGATAGACTCTACGTTCACATACAACGGGTGCAAGCCAGTGTTGCACATGCAGAACACTCGGGTTAAACTTGATGAGCCTACAATGTACAGACATGGCCTCGGAACACAAGAGACCGAAAGGTCGAACATTAGTCATATAGTAGATATGACCAACATGATGATGTTCACCATCGAAACCACCTCAACTCACGTGATGATCGGACTTTTGTTGGTGAATTTGGATCATGTATCACTCGAATGACTGGAGGGATGTCAATTTGAGTGGGAGTTCTTATGTAATATGATTAATTGAACTCATTATCATGAACATAGTCAGTAGTGTCTTTGCAAACTGTGTTGTAGATTACTAGCTCACGCTGTAGATCCCTTGAATTTTTATATGTTCCTAGAGAAATAGAGTTGAAAGATGATGGTAGCAATATTGCGGACTGGCTCCGTGATTTGAGGATTGTCCTCATTGTTGCACAGAAGGCTTATGTCCTTAATGCACCACTCGGTGTGCCAACCCCTCTAGCATTGTTTGTAGTGTTGCGAACATCTGACAGGCATGTTCTGATAACTACTTGATAGTTTAGTGCGTCATGCATTACAGCTTAGAATTGATGCTCCGAAACGTTTTGAACGTCATGGAACATATGAGATGTTCTAAGAGCTGAAATTAGGATCTCAGGCTCGTTCCCGTGTTGCGAGATATGAGATCTCCAACAAGATTCTTTGCCTGTAAGATGAAGGAGAATAGCTCAATCGTTGAGCATGTGCTCAGATTGTCTGGGTGCTACAATCGCTTGAATCGAGTGAGAGTTGATCTTCCAGATAAGATAGTGATTGATAGTGTTCTCCAAGTCATTGTCACTAAGCTACTAGAACTTGGTGATGAACTATAAATGCCACGGATAGAAATAATGATCCCTGAGCTGTTCGCCATGTTTGACACTGCAAAGGTAGAAATCAAGAAGGAACATCAAGTTTTGATGGTTAGTAAAACCACTAGTTTCGAGAAGGGCAAGGGCAAGGAGGGAAACTTCATGGACAGCAAGTCAGTTTCTGCTCCGGTGAAGCAACCCAAAGTTGAACCCAAACTCGAGACTAAGTGCTTCGATTATGAGGAGAGCGGCCGCTGAAGTGGAACAACCCTAGATACTTGGTAGATAAGAAGGCTGGCAACGTCGACAAAAGTATATTTGATATACGTGTTATTGATGTATACTTTGCTTGTACTCCTTATAGCACCTGGGTATTGGATACCGGTTCGGTTGCTAAATGTTAGTAACTCGAAATAAAAGCTACGGAATAAACTTAGAACTAGCTAAGGGTGAGGTGACGATGTGTGTTGGAAATCTTTCCAAGGTTGATGTGATCAACATCGCACGCTCTCTCTACCTTTAGGATTAGTGACAAACCTAAATAAATGTTATTTGGTGTTTTGCATTGAGCATGAATGTGATTGGATCGTGTTTATTGCAACATGGTTATTCCTTCAAGTTAGAGAATAATGGTTATTCTGTTTACATGAATAATACCTTCAATGGTCAAGCACCCAGTGAGAATGGTTTGTTGAATCTTGATCATAGTAATACACATGTTCATAACATTGATGCCAAAAGATACAAAGTTAATAATAATAGTACCACATACTTGTGGCACTGCCACTAAATGTCATATTGGTATCAAACACATGAAGAAACTCCATGCTGATGGATCTTTGGACTCATTCGATTTCGAATCGGTTGAGACATGCGAACCATGCCTCTTGGTCAAGATGACTAAGGACCCCGTTTTCTGGTTTGATGGAGTGGGCCAGTGACATATTTGAAATGATACATGTTGATGTATGCAATCCAATGAGTCTTATAGCGTGCGGTGGATATCGTTATTTTCTTACTTTCACTGATGATTTGAGTAGATATAGTGTATATTTGCTTAATGAAACACAGGTCTGAATCGTTTGAAAGGTTCAAGAAAATTCAGAGTGAAGTTTAAGATCATCGTGACTAGAAGATAAAAATTTCTATGATATGATCGTCAAGATGAATATCTTAGTTGGGAGTTTGGCATACAACTTTAGATAGTGTGAAAATTGTTTCACAACTCACGCCACCTGGAACACCATAGTGTGATGGTGTGTCCGAACGTCATAGTCATGCTCTATTGGATATGGTGCATGCTATGATGTCTCTTAGGGTTTTGTTACTATAATTTTGGGGTTATGCATTAGAGACAACTACATTCATTTTAAATAGGGCACCATCTAAATCTGTTGAGATGACACCATGTGAATTGTGGGTTGATAGAAACCTAAGCTATCATGTCTTAATGTTTGGGGCTGCGACGCTTGTGTGGAAAATGTTTTCACCTAATGAGCTCGAACCCAAAGCGGACAAACGCGTCTTCATAGAATACCCTAAGAACAGTTGGGTGAACCTTCTATCTTAGATCAAAGCATAAAATGTTTGTTGCTAAAACTGGGTCCTTTCTCGAGGAAAAGTTTCTCTGGAAAGAATTGAGTGGGAGGAAGATAGAACTTGATGAGGTTATTGAACCTATGTTTCAACCAGAGAGTAGCGTAGCGCAGGAAGTTGTTTATGTGAAGCCTACGTTAGTTGAAGAGGAAGTTAATGATTATAATCATGAAGCGTCGGATAAAGTTACTATCGAACCTCGTAGGTCGACAAGGACGTGTACTGCTCCTGAGTGGTGTGGCAACCCTGTCTTAGAGGTCAAGTTGTTGGACAACGATGAACCTACGAACTATGGAGAAGCGATTATGGGCCCGGAAACCAACAAATGGTTAGAGGCCATGAAATCTGAGAAATGATCCATGTATGAAAACCAAGTATAGACTTTGGTGGACTTGCTCGTTGGACAGCAGGTCGTTAAGTACAAATGGATCTTTGAAATAAGACAGACGCTAATGGTAAATGTCACCATTTGTAAAGCTCTACTTGTTGCAAAGAAGTTTACGACAAGTTCAAGGAGTTGACTACGATGAGACTTTCTCTCTCATAGCGATGCTAAAGTCTGTTCAAATTATGTTAGCAGTTGCTGCACTTTCAATTATGAAATCTGACAGATGGATGTCAAAACATCGTTTCCTTAACGGTTTACTTGAGGAAACGTTGTATGTGATACAACCAGAAGGTTTTGTCAGTCCTAAGGATGCTAAAAGGTGTGCAAGCTTCAGTGATCCTTTTATAGACTGAAGCAAGCACCTCGGAGTTGGAATGTACAGTTTGATGAGGTGATCAAAGTTTTTGAGTCTATACAAAGTTTATGAGAAGCTTGTATTTGCAATAAAGTGAGTGGGAGGACTATAGAGTTTCTGATAAGTATATGTGGATGACATATTGCTATTCGGAAATAATGTGGAATTTCTAGAAAGCATAAACGGTTGTTTGAAAAGTGGTTTTCAAAGGAAGACCTGAATAAAGCTACCTCATTGTTGAGCATCAAGATCTATAAAGATAGATCAAGATGTTTGATAAGACTTTCAATGAGTACATACCTTGACAAGATTTTGAAAGAATTCAAAATGGACCAGTCAGAGAAAGAGTTCTTGCCTGATTTGTAATGTGTGAAGTTGAGTAAGACTCAATTCCTAGTGACTGCAGAAGATAGAGAAAAGATGAAGTGTCATCCCCTATGCTTCAGCCATAGGCTCTATCATGTATGCAATGCTGTGCACAAGTCCCGATGTCAGCCTTGCCATAAGTATGACCGGAAGGTTTCAAAGTGATCCTGCAATGGAGCACTAGACAGCGGTCAAGATTATCCTTAGTAACTAACAGACTAAGGAGATGTTTCTCGATTATAGAGGTGATAAAGAGTTCATCGTAAAGAGTTACGTCGATGGAAGCTTTTACACCAATCCGGATGACTGGTAGTAGCAATCTGGATACATATATTGGAGCAGCCATTTGGAATAGTACCAAGTGGAGTGTGGTAGAAGTGTTTACGGTTTGACATAGAGATTTGCAAAGTACACATGGATCTGAATGTCGCAAACCCGTTGACTATAAGACCTCTCTCACATGCAAAGCATGATCGAGCCCTAGAACTCATTGGGTGTTAGATTCATAACAATGCGAATCACATGGTGATGTGAACTAGATTATTGACTCTAGTGCAAGTGGGAGACTATTGGAAATATGCCCTAGAGGCAATAATAAATTATTTATTATCATATTTCCTTGTTCGTGATAATCGTTTATTATCCATGCTATAATTGTATTGAACGGAGACTTAGATGCATGTGTGGATACATAGACAAAACAATGTCCCTAGTATGCCTCTAATATACTAGCTCGTTGATCAAAGATGGTTAAGGTTTCCTAGCCATGGACATGAGATGTCATTTGATAAACGCGATCACATCATTAGGAGAATGGTGTGATGGACAAGACCCAAACTACAAACGTAGCATATGATCGTGTCAGTTTATTGCTACTGTTTTCTGCATGTCAAGTATATGTTCCTATGACCATGAGATCATGCAACTCACTGACACCGGAGGAGTACCTTGTGTGTATCAAACATCACATTGTAACTGGGTGACTATAAAGGTACTCTACAGGTATCTCTGAGGGTGTCTGTTGAGTTGGCATGGATCAAGACTGGCATTTGTTACTCTGTGTGACGGAGAGGTATCTCAGGGTCCACTCGGTAATACAACATCACAATAAGCCTTGAAAGCAATGTGACTAATTGTTAGTCATGGTATCTTGTATTATGGAACGAGTAAAGAGACTTATCGGTAACAAGGTTGAACTAGGTATGGAGATACCGACGATCGAATCTCGGGCAAGTACCATACCGAAGAACAAAGGGAACATCATACGGGATTAACTGAATCCTTGACATAGAGGTTCGAATGATAAAGATCTTCGTACAATATGTAGGAACCAATATGGGCATCCAGGTCCCGCTATTGGTTATTGACCATAGATGTGTCTCGGTCATGTCTACATAGTTCTCGAACCCGCAGGGTCTGCACACTTAAGGTTTGGTGACGTCCCGGTAGTATAGAGTTATGTATGGTGGTGACCGAAGGTTGTTCGGAGTGCCGGATGAGATCCCGGACGTCACGGGGATCTCCGGAATGGTCCGCAGGTAAAGATTCATATATACGAAATCCTGTTTTGGTCGCCGGAAAAGTTTCGGGCTCATCGGTAGTGTACCGAGAGTGCCGGTAGTGTACCGGGAGACCATCGGGAGGGGTATTTCGACCCAAGAGGATTCATGGGCTGTGGGAGATTAAATACCAGCCCTTTGTGGGGTGGTGGAAGTCCCACACAAGGCCCATGCGGCTGGGAAGAAAAGCCCAAAGAGAAAAAGGTGGAAAAAGGCAAAAAAAGGCAAAAATAAAGGAGCAGTCCTAGTCCTACTAGGATTGGAGGAGGAATCCTCCAATCCCACTAGGTTCAGCCGACCCAAGGGCTGCCTATTTGGCATACAAGCCTCCTCCTATATTCCTCCTATATATACTAGAGGTTTTAGGGTTTTGGCACTAGATTTTCAGCCACGTGCTACCTGTTCCTCTAGTGCATAGTTTCTCCTCTAGATCGGTTTTCTGGAGTGCTTAGGCGAAGCGCTGCCGGAATTGCTCCACCACTATCGTCGTGGCGCCGTCACGCTGCCGAAGAAATCTTCTACCTCTCCGCTCCCTCTTGTTGGATCAAGAAGGTGGAGATTGTCATCGAGCTGTACGTGTGCTGAATGCGGAGGTGCCGTCCGTTCGGTGCTAGATCGGAAGGACCGTGATCAAGATCACGAGACGGTTGTGATGAGTTCGCGGGGCGGATCGTGATGAGATGGCGGGACAGATCATGATGAGATCGCGGGACGGATCGTGATGAGTTCGTGGGACGGATCGTGATTGGATCGCGAGACGGATCGTGATGAGATCGCGGGATGCTTGGCGATTTGGATCGCGAAGATGTTCAACTACACCAACCGCGTTTCTTAACACTTCCCTCTTAGCGATCTACAAGGGTACATAGATTCACTCTCCCTCTCGTAGATTCTCATCACCATGGATAGATCTTGCGTGTGCGTAGGAAATTTTTTGTTTCCCATGCGACGTTCCCCAACAACACCATGATCTCCATCAACATGTCGCCATCGGAGTTGTCGCGCCCACCATGCTTACTATTGCTACTGTTTAGCAATAAAGTAAAGCATTACATAGTGCTTAATGATTGACACGCAGGTCATACAATAATTAAAGACAACCGTATGGCTCCTGTCGGTTGTCGTACTCATCGACATGCAAGTCGTGATATTCTATACAATACATGATCATCTCATACATCACATATATCTCATCATGTAATTGGCGATATCACATCACAACATACCCTGCAAAAACAAGTTAAATGTCCTCTAATTGTTGTCGCATGTTTTACGTGGCTGCTACCGGTAGCTAGCAAGAACAATTCTCACCTACGCAAAAACCACAACGATGATACATAAGTTGCTTTTCAACCTTCTCAAGGGCCACCTTTGTTGAATTCGATCCAACTAAAGCAGGAGAAACAGACACCCGCCAGCCCTCTTTGTGCAACGGGGTTACACGTCAGTCAATGGAACCGGTCTCTCGTAAGCATACGAGTAAGGTTGGTCCGGGCCGCTTCATACCAAAATACCGTTGAACCAAAACACGACCAAGGGAGGAAGCAATCTAAGTATCAACGCCCACAAACTCTTTGTGTTCTACTCGAGATCTCATCTACACATAGACCTAGCTCATGATGCCACTGTTGGGGAACGATGCATGGGGAACAAAAAATTTCCTACGCACATGCAATATCTATCCATGGTGATGAGCATCTACGAGAGGGAGAGTGGATCTACATACCCTTGTAGATCGCTAAGCGGGAAGCATTAAGACACACGGTTGGTGTAGTCGAACGTCTTCGCGATCCAAATTTCCGAACGTCCCACGATCTCATCACGGTCCGTCCTATGATCCAATCACGATCCATCCCGCAGACTCATCACGATCCGTCCCGCGATCTCATCATGATCCCTCTCGCAATCTTGATCACAGTCCTTCTGATATAGCGCCGAATGGACGGCACCTCCGCGTTCAGCACCCGTACAGCTCAATGACGATCTCCACCTTCATGATCCAGCAAGAGGGAGCAGAGAGGTAGATGATTTCTCCAGCAGGGCGATGGCGTTGCGGCGATGGTGGTGGAGCTATTCCAGCAGGGCTTCGCCTAAGTACCGATGAAAACCGATCTAGAGGAGAAACTGCAATCTAGAGGAGAGGTAGCACATGGCTATTAGGGTTAGCTTTTTCTCTAAATCCTCTAGTATATATAGGAGGGAGGGAGGGGAGGAGGCAGCCTCAAACCCTCAAGGTTTGGTCGAAATTGGAGGTGGAGGAGTCCTACTCCAATCCTATTAGGAGTAGGATTCCTCCTTTCCACATGAAAACTCTTTCCACCTCTCCACCTTTGGATTTTTTTCCTTCTCAAACCACTCCAGCTGCATGGAACCTTAGAGGAAGCTTCGGCCAGCCCACCAGGGGCTGGTTTACCTCCTCCCACAGCCCATGTATCCTCTTGGGACTAAATACCTCTCCCGATTGTCCACCGGCACACTACCGGCACTCCCGGTAAACTACCGATGAGCCCGAAACTTTTCCGGCGACCAAAACAGGACTTCCTATATATCAATCTTTACCTCTGGACAATTAGGAGCTCCTCATGATGTCCGAGATCTCATCCGGGACTCTGAACAACATTCGGTCGCCACCATACATAGCTCTATACTACCAAAACATCACCAAGTCTTAAGTGTGCAGACCCTGCGGGTTCGAGAACTATGTAGACATGACCGAGACACCTCTACGGTCAATAACCAATAGTGGGACCTAGATGCCCATATTGGTTCCTACATATTCTATGAAGATCTTTATCGGTCGAACCTCTATGTCAAGGATTCAGTTAATCCCGTATGATGTTCCCTTTGTTCTTCGGTATGTTACTTGCCCGAGATTCGATCGTCGGTATCTCCATACCTAGTTCAACCTCGTTACCGGAAAGTCCCTTTACTCGTTCTCTAATACAAGATCCCGTGACTAACACTTAGTCATATTGCTTGCAAGGCTTATTGTGATATTGTATTACCGAGTGGGCCCTGAGATACCTCTCCGTCACATGGAGTAACAAATCCCAATCTTGATCGATGCCAACCCAATAGACACCCTCGGAGATACCTGTAGAGCACCTTTATAGTCACCCAGTGTAGCGACCCAACCTGAAAGGTCGAATCTCCGGTGTTTCTATACCATCCCAAGATCATGCTGGTACACACACGGTACATCAATGTATATATCAAAGGGAAATCACACAACATTAATTAATCGAAATCTCATATCGAGTCCTTTATTACAATAAGGATTACAATAAAGTGGCTGAAGGCCAACTCATGAGATAAACTAAACCAAAAACTTGCGGAAGCTCCATAGGTAGTTGAGTCCATCTGACTCCAAGGGCATCTCACCGAGTGTAGAGCATATCCTCACTCCTGGTCGGAAAAGTACTCTGCAACATGATACGTTGCAGCCGTATAGGTCAGCATATTGAATATGCCGGTAATGTCACAAAAGAGGGGGTAAAGTAATCATCAATTCTATATGCATATATGGCAAGTGGGGGTAGTAAGTTTTTGCATAAAGCCAAAATTTTCCTACAACAAGAGAGGGCAAAGGCATAATTACTACAATGTTGGTTGATTAATGAGATGGTTCCACCAACCAATTCTCATACCCAAGTTGACATTAAAATACCCACATCAATGTAATTTACGCTGTTGAGAGTTCCAGATAGTTTCAGTTCCTTTGGCTCAAACTGTCCATGACCGTGGACACGGCTAATCGATTAGGTTTGGGTACTCTGCAGAGTTTTGCACATGTTCCCCACAAGATTTGATCGCCTCCGTTAGATTTCTCGCACTTCCGGGTGTTTGAGAAACGGATGACCAAAACATGGTCTTCTAAAGGATTTCCCCGAGACTCTGTCGCTGCCCATCATTTCCTATCGTTCTTCTACATCTCGTAGCACCGCCTATCCAGGGTCACCACGATATCCAACCAAGCCAGAGCCCATAATGGCTTCTGGCTGTGCAGGTAAGCCTTGGGTCTTGAAGCATCCATCCATCTCTTTGTGCCTGGGTGGACCTTCCCGCATGAATACTGGCACTTCTCCAGCATCATCTAGGCTAACCACTGGTTTCTCCAGGGTGCCGTTCAACCATCATCCACCCAGAGGTATGTTGAAAACTCGGAGTCTTGAAGACTTGATCATCATGTAGGTCTTGAAATTATTAACTCACAACTCTCATGAATCACACAACCAACCCTGTCTACTAATAGCATAGCAAAATGTAAATCAACGTTTCCTGGGGCCAATGTGTCAAAGGGTTGAGGGGTACCTACCACATGATACTACAACAAGTAACCAAGTTTCCAATTTACCTACTTTGCATGCAATTCGGGAGATGGTAGAACTAATGCAATAAAACATACGTATACATGGTCAAAGTGACTTGCCTTGCTGTTGATCCTCGTAATCAACTGACTCTAGATAACAAGTTTTGCACTCCGGATGATCTAACGAATCAACGAGAGCACACCATAAGAAAAAACACAATAAAATTCACTCAACAGCAAGGTAAACAAATGCTTCAACAAACAAAAGCACAATCAAAAGAAGAATTACTTAAAGTATAGGACTATAAAAATATTGGTGTCAAAATTCCTACTAAGACATACAAGTCAAAAATTTGTTTTGAACCACTAGACATTTAGATAACAGAAAAGTAAAATACAAAATTTTATTTGAAAACATAAGTATTTCATTATAAAAGTATTGTGCTAAAAGAATTACTACAAAATTTTTCTAAACAATATAAATGGTGAAAACAAGATGAACCTATTCAAACTAGAGCACAAAACAATTTGAAAAACATATTTTATTAACATAAAAAAATACACCTAATGTTGAATCAACAGAACCTAATGAAATCTAAAAACAAAAGTTAAACTAATTCAGGTTCAAATTAATTAAAAGTCAATTTAATTAAAATCTATTAAGAACTAAACAGATTCATTTTTTGTTAAAAATAGTAACCAAATTCATCCTAAAATTTCTTAAACTATATAGAATGATAGGTCTAACTAATACAAAACAGTGGCAAAAAGATTCACTCAAAAAAATATTTTTAAACTCTAGTTGTACAGATTTTAGTAATTTAAACAAATTTGATTAAATTCAAAATTTAAAGTTCAAATTTGAAATCTAAGCATACATACATAAACTACATCAAATTTCTGAACTAATGCAAAAAGAATCAAATAAAAACACCAAATATTTTAAAAGATATGATAAAAACAAAAACAGAAATACATTCTGTTTTCTAAAATAGAAAAGAAAAAGAAAAATTTCCTATCGATCGGACAGGGTCTACATGTCATGTTGTGATTGGCCGCGAGGGCGTGCGCGTGAGAGCTAACGAGCGGACGACCGACAACTAAAGCGTACCGGTTCGATTATTAAACATATCTAATATCGCGCGTTGACTATGGATCCGATGGCTACAGGTGGAGGTGGAGGCTCTCAGAGAGGGGGCCGGGGTCTCCGGCGAGGTCAACGGCAGCCGGTGATCGGAGATGCTCGGGGACGACGGTGCGGTGGTCGGGGGTAGTGTCCAAAGGCTACAAATAGCGGCGGCGAGGCTCCGGCATCGATTGGTGACGTCGGAGGGGGCTGGGGTGAGTGTGGCGACGGGCACGAGCTCGGGCACATTCGGTTGGGGTGCCAAATTCTGGTGAGGTCTGGGGCAGCGCTCCGGCAAGGGAAAAGAGGGTTTCGAGGGTGGAACGAATAGTGGAGGGTCGGGGCTTTATATAGGGGCGGTGCGGTGGTCGCGGAGGGCACGAGGGGCGAGATCCACGGAGAGGGATCTTCGGCGACGGCGGTTGGGCGTGGGGAAGGGGATGACCGCACTGACGCCGCGGTTGGACGGTGGGTCCCGCGCATCAGTGAGGGTGGGGGCGTGGTTAGCGTGTCGGTGGCCGACCCAGAGTGGTTTCGGGAATTAAATACGGTGGGCCGGCCCAGTTCATTTTAAATACTTTCCTTTTTCTATTTCGGAGCAGTAAAAATTCTTTTAATGCATTCAAAACTTTTCCAAACATAGGAAATATATATATCAAAATGATTAGGAGAATTAATTCTATTTAATGAACATTTTTCCTCTATCATATTGAATATCTTTTTAAAATTTATTTTCAGAAAATGCCTAATTGATTTTAAATCCTTTTGAGAAAAAATTTCAAATAACCCTCTGGTTTTATTGCTCAAATATTTCACCAAGACGCCCCTGGTGTGGAGTATCATGTTACTCCCCTCTTTCTTGAACATTTCCAAAGGTTTTCAAATGGATGAAACAAATACATGGGAAAATAGAAATGGCCTTTCAGATAATCAAAGGAAGCACTTCAACAAATTCATTACATTCCAACAAAATGATGATGATGCATAGCTATATTTCATAACATTCCAAAATGAAATTTTGGGATGTTAGAAACCTACCCACCTTAAGATGAATCTCGCCCTTGAGATTCGGGTTGGGTAGAAAATAGGTGCGGGTGGTCTCTATGAAGATCTTATTCGCATTCCCAGGTGGCTTCTTCCTCGGTGTGGTGACTCCACAGAACCTCACAGAACTTGATGGTCTTGCTTCGGGTAACTCTGTTGGTAGTCTGGAGGATTTTGATAGGTTTCTCCTCATAGGTCAGGTCACTGTCAAGTTGTATGGCCTCTAGGGGCACTGTGTCTCTCAAAGGAATATCAGCCATCTCAGCATGGCATTTCTTCAGCTGGGAAACATGGAAAACATCATGAACTCCGAACAGACCTTCCGGCAATTCCAGCTTGTATGCAACTTTGCCTCTATGTTCCAGAATTTTGTAGGGGCCTACGAATCTGGGTGCTAACTTTCCTTTAACACCAAACCTCTTGATTCTTCGAAGTGGGGACACACGAAGATATGCTCGATCTCCCACTTCATATGTCACCTCCTTGCATTTGTTATCAACATAGCTCTTCTGCCGGGATTGAGCTATCTTGAGTCGGTCTCGAATAAGTTTGACCTTCTCTTCAAAATCTCTGATAAGATCGGGACCAAAGAGTTTTCGGTCACCAACACCATCCCACATCAATGGTGTTTTGCACCTCCTTCCGTATAAAGCTTCAAAAGGGGCCATCTTCAGACTGGTCTGATAACTGTTGTTGTAAGAGAACTCTGTGTAAGGTAAGTTGTCATCCCAACTGGACCCATAGTCTAGCACACAAGCTCTCAATATGTCTTCCAGAATCTGGTTGACTCTCTCAGTCTGTCCATCGGTCTGTGGATGAAAAGCTGTACTGAACTCCAGCCTTGTACGCAAAGTTTCATGTAGCTAATGCCAAAACTTTGAGGTAAATTGTGTTCCTCTATATGACACGATACTCCTCGGAACTCCATGCAGACATACGATCCTGGTCATATATATCTTGGCTAACTTAGCACTGGTATAGGTGGTCTTCACTGGAATGAAATGAGCCACCTTGGTCAAGCGATCGACCACTACCAAAATAAAATCATATCCTGAACGGGTCCTAGGTAGTCCTGTGATGAAGTCCATACCAAGCTTATCCCATTTCCACTCGAGTATCGGCAAAGGTTGGAGTAACCCTGCTGGTTTCTGATGTTCCGCCTTTACTCGCTGACAAACATCACATACCGCAACTTGTTCGGCAATATCCTTCTTCATACCTGTCCACCAGTAACTTTCCTTCAAATCCAGGTACATCTTGGTGTTGCCTGGGTGTATCGAGTATGGTGAATCGTGGGCTTCTTGAAGTATCAACTTCCTGAGCTCTGGGACATCTGGCACATAGATTCGGTTCCCAAACCATAGAGTACCCTGTTCATCTTCATGAAAGTCTTTAGCCTTTCCTTCCTTCATTCTCTGCTTTATCTCAGCTATCTCCTTGTCCGATTTCTGGGCTTCATGAATTCTTTCGGTCAAGGTGGACTGAATCTCTAGTGTGGCAACATATCCTTTTGGAACTATCTCTAACCGAAGTTCTCTGAGATCATTGGTTAACTCCTGGGGTAATCCTCTGGCTATGAGTGTGTTCACATAACTCTTCCGACTCAAAGCATCTGCCACAACATTTGCCTTTCCTCGATGGTAATGCAATCTCATGTCATAGTCCTTGATTAACTCTAACCATCTCCTTTGTCAGAGGTTCAACTCCTTCTGTGTAAAGATATACTTCAGGCTCTTATGATCAGTGTACACATCACAACTATTTCCGATAAGGAAATGTCTCCAGGTCTTGAGTGCGTGCACTACGGCTGCTAGTTCCAAATCATGGGTGGCATAATTCAACTCATGGGGTCATAGCTATCTGGATGCATATGATACAACTTTTCCCTCCTGCATGAGTACTCCTCCAAGTCCTTGACATGATGCGTCACAAGAAACCTGGAAGTCCTTCCGAATGTTTGGCAGTATCAACACTAGGGCTGTGACCAAACGTTTCTTCAACTCCTGGAAACTGGCCTCACATTCCTCAGTCCAGATATACTTAGACTCTTTCTTCAACAGCTCTGTCATGGCTTGGCAATCTTAGAGAAATTCTCAATGAATCTCCGGTAATATCCTGCAAGTCCGAGAAAACTGTGGGTCTCCTTAACTGAGGTGGGTGACTTCCACTCAGTGACTGCTTCAACCTTAGCGGGGTCCACTGCTATTCCTTCTCCGGAAATAATGTGTCCAAGGAATCCGACTTCCGTCAGCCAAAATTCACATTTACCGAACTTGGCATATAGCTGATCCTCTCTAAGCTTCTCCAGAACTAAACGCAAGTGTTCCTTGTGTTCTTCCTCGCTCTTGGAGAATATCAAAATGTCATCGACGAACACCACGACAAACTTGTCCAAATACTCCATAAACACTTTGTTCATCATATTCATGAAGTAGGCAGGAGCATTAGTCAAACCAAAGGACATGACTGTATACTCATATAAACCATACCTTGTGGTGAAAGCTGTTTTGGGTATATCCTGTTCATGAATCTTTAGTTGGTGATACCCTGATCAAAGATCGATCTTGGAGAATACTTTGGCGCCTACTAACTGGTCAAACAGGTCACTAATCATCGGCAGAGGGTACTTATTCTTGATAGTCACCTCGTTCAATGCACGATAATCGACCACCATCCTCAAGGTTTTATCTTTCTTCTCCACCAAAAGAACTAGGGCTCCCCAAGGTGATGAACTTGGGCGAATATATCCCTTATCCAATAACACCTTAATCTGCTTCTTGATTTCTACTAAATCATTTGCGGGCATCCGATAGGGTCTCTTGGAAATTGGGGCTGTTCCTGGTAGTAGCTCTATCAGAAACTCAATCTCCCTATCTGGTGGCATGCCTCGTAATTCCTCCGGGAATACATCTGGAAAGTCTTGTACGACCGGCACTTCCTCCTGAACAACTCCTGTGAGGGAGTTTAATAGAGCACTCATCTGTGTGCGTCGGGATACATACTTAATCCTCTTGTTCTCCAGAGTGGTGAGTGAAATAGACCTGCTGGGGCAATCAACGTTTCCTTCATACTTGGTCATCCAATCCATGCCTAGGTTTACATCCAATCCCTGGGATTCTAAGACGATGAGGTCGGTAGGAAAAACATGGTTTCCTATGTGGAGTTTCAAGGCGTGGCATCCTATCCCTGCCATCATCATACCTCCTAGGGAATTGACCTTAATGGGCTGACTAAGGGTTCTGGTGGGTAAACCATACTTTTCCACAACTACCCTTGATATGAATGAATGAGTTGCACCAGAATCAAAAAGTACCATAACTGGACGTGAATGCAATAAAAACTTACCAACCACAGTCTCGGGCTGATCATAGACTTCTTCCACATCGAGGTGGTTCACCTGAGCACGAGGAAAAGGATTTGGCTTCTTAGCTGCGGAGTTGCCGTTGTTGTTGCCGTTTCCATTTCCTTGCTTGTTCTGAGGGCATTCAGTGGCATAGTGCCCTGTCTTCTGACACTTGAAACAGGTGATATGGTTCAGATCCTTCGGAGCTGGAGCGGGAGGGTGTTGATTGCCATTCCCACTTCCATTACCATTCTTGAAGCTGCCATTGTTGGCACGATTATTCCCATTTCCTCCATGGTTATGGCCTCCATGGTTGTGCACGGGATGAGTGTGTCCTCCATACTTACTAGTCCCTGATCCGGTATTTCCTGAGTACGGGGAGTAGCGGGGCTTGTGATGAGCTCCAAAGGTAGACTTCCCCTGTGCATACTTCCACTTGCGGTTATTGATTTGCTACTGCTTCCCCTCCAAGATGAGGGCCTTGTCTACCAGCTCCTGGTAGTTGCTGAAGGTAGCCACCATCAGCTGCACGCTCAACTCATCATTGAGTTCTTCCAAGAACTTCTCTTGTTTGGCTGCATCATCAGCCACATCTCCTGGTGCATAACGAGCCAACGTGCTGAAGTCATCCACGTACTGGGCCACGGAACGGTTCCCCTGGCGTAAGTTCCAAAACTCACGCTTCTTCAGACTCATGGCTCCAGCTGAGACATGAGCGGTGCGGAAAGCTTGCTTGAACTGCTCCCAAGTCACACCAGCAATGGGGTATGTGGTGGTGTAGTTCTCCCACCATGAAGCTGCTGGTCCCTCCAGTTGGTGGGCGGCAAAGCGCACTTTTTCAGCCTCAGTGCATCCTGTGGTGGTGAGTTCCCTCTCCATCTTGCGGAGCCAATCATCTGCCACAATGGGCTCCATGCTGCTGGAGAAAGTTGGGGGATTCAGTCTCAGAAAACGGGTGAGGTTGTCGCCTTGAGGAGGAGGGTGGTTGTTGTGATTGTTAGTCTGATTCTGAATCAACAGTTGCATCAGGGTGTTCTACTCCTGGAGAAGTTGTGTGAGTTCTGGCGCGAAAGTGAAGTCGGGCTCACGTCAGGGAGGCATCTTGCTGTTTTCAGAGGGGTGAGAATTAGAATAGAACAATGACCTAAAAGAAAAATTCACTACCCATATGCAATGCAACAAACATATCACACCAAACACTCATTCATTTATTCAACTCAAGTTTTCAAACATCGAGATACAAATCTCCAAAATCACACTAAGCATCGACCTACGCTTTAACGACGAAAGTACATGGTGAAGTGGCCTCCTCCAGTGGTGCTCTCCTCATAGTCATCATCGTTGCTGATCAAGGGAGCCATGTCTCCTTTCGGATGAAGATTTTCACCCATGTCCATCTGTTCCTCCAGAGTTTCAATGCGAGAGTTCAGCTTATTGATCCTCTCTAAGAAATCCTTCACTTCATACTCATGCTCGTACTTGGCTTCCCGTAGGTCAGCTTCGAGGTCAATCTCGTGGTTCATCAGTCTCTTGATTGTCTTCGTGTCAGCACGTACCCGAAGCTCCAAGGTCCTGATGTGCATCTCCAAAGTCTGGATATAGGAAATGGTGGTGTCTTCACTGGGAGGGTTATGATATTTCCATTGGCATCCCTGCAACAAACCACGCTGAGCCCTGGTGAAATGGTTCCACCTCTGTATTCCTCCTGAATACGTCCAAGGGCACGATGAATTGCCATGTCTCTCCCAAGTATCCAGCTGGGTGCCACAAACTTGGATTCTATGGGTTCCTTACGATTTCCAAAGGTCTTCCCAGGAATTTGCACCTCGATCCTGTAGCGTCCATCTTGTGGAAAGGACATGATAGGAGTCCCGGTGATGCTCAGCAAAGCAATCCTTACGTCCCTGACGATCCTCATCAGCTCCTTGCCAAAGGGCATCGTCGCGTCAGGCTGACAAAACTCCGTGATCAAAACTGGGATGAAGGTGGCCATCTATAAATTTTGAAATAAATCGAAGGGAAGTCAGAAACGAGTAGATTAGAGTATAAGAATTTTAAAGACAAAAGAGAAATAAATCATCAGGCTTTTCCAATCCTAGAGGTTACGTACTACGGTCAGCGTGTGCTCTGATACCATTTCTGTAGCGACCCGACCTGAAAGGTCGAATCTCCGGTGTTTCTATAGCATCCCAAGATCATGCTGGTACACACACGGTACATAAATGTATATATCAAAGGGAAATCACACAGCATTAATTAATCGAAATATCATATCGAGTCCTTTATTACAATAAGGATTACAATAAAGTGGCTGAAGGCCAACTCATGAGATAAACTAAACCAAAAACTTGCGGAAGCTCCATAGGTAGTTGAGTCCATCTGACTCCAAGGGCATCTCACCGAGCATAGAGCGTATCCTCACTCCTGGTCAGAAAAGTACTCTGCAACATGATATGTTGCAGCCGTATAGGTCAGCAATATGCCGTCAATGTCACAAAAGAGGGGGTAAACTAATCATCTATTCTATATGCAAATATGGCAAGTGGGGGTAGAAAGTTTTTGCATAAAGCCAAAATTTTCCTACAACAAGAGAGGGCTAAGGCATAATTACTACAATGTTGGTTGATTAATGAGATGGTTCCACCAACCAATTCTCATACCCAAGTTGACATTAAAATACCCACATCAATGTAATTTATGGTGTTGAGAGTTCCAGATAGTTTCAGTTCCTTTGGCTCAAACTGTCCATGACCTTGGCCACGGCTAATCGATTAGGTTTGGGTACCCTGTAGAGTTTTGCACATGTTCCCCACAAGATTTGATCGCCTCCGTTGGATTTCTCGCACTTCCGGGTGTTTGAGAAACGGATGACCAAAACATGGTCTTCTAAAGGGTTTCCCCGAGACTCTGTCGGTGCCCATCCTTTCTTACCGTTCTTCTACATCTCGTAGCACCGCCTGTCCAAGGCCACCACAATATCTAACCAAGCCAGAGCCCATAATGGCTTGTGGTTGGGTGGACCTTTCCGCATGAATACTGGCACTTCTCCAGCATCATCTAGGCTAACCACTGGTTTCCCCAGGGCGCCGTTCAACCATCATCCACCCAGAGGTATGTTGAAAACTCGGAGTCTTGAAGACTTGATCATCATGTAGGTCTTGGAATTATTAACTCACAACTCTCATGAATCACACAACCAACCCCGTCTACTAATAGCATAGCAAAATGTAAATCAACGTTTCCCGGGGCCAATGTGTCAAAGAGTTGAGGGGTACCTACCACATGATACTACAACAAGTAACCAAGTTTCCAATTTACCTACTTTGCATGCAATTGGGGAGATGGTAGAACTAATGCAATAAAACATAGGTATACCTGGTCAAAGTGACTTGCCTTGCAGACGATCCTCGTAATCAAGTGACTCTAGATAACAAGTTTCGCACTCCGGATGATCTAACGAATCAAACAAGAGCACACCATAAGCAAAAACACAATATGATTCATTCAATAGCAAGGTAAACAAATGCTTCAACAAACAAAAGCACAATCAAAAGAAGAATCACTTAAAGTATAGGACTACAAAAATATTTGTGTCAAAATCCCTACTAAGACATACAAGTCAAAAATTTGTTTTGAACAACTAGACATTTAGATAACACAAAAGTAAAATACATAATTTTATTTGAAAACAGAAGTATTTCATTATAAAAGTATTGTGCTAAAAGAATTACTACAAAATCTTTTCTAAACAGATTCAGGTTCAAGTTAAACTAATTCAGGTTCAAGTTAATTAAAAGTCAATTTCATTAAAATCTATTAAGAACTAAACAGATTCTGTTTTTGTTAAAAACAGTATCCAAATTCATCCTAAAATTTCTCAAACTATGTAGAATGATAGGTCTTACTAATACAAAACAGTGGCAAAAAGATTCACTCAAAAATATATTTTTAAACTCTAGTTGTACAGATTTTAGTAATTTAAACAAATTTGATTAGATTCAAAATTTAAAGTTCAAATTTGAAATCTAATCATACAGACATAAACTACATCAAATTTGTGAACTAATGCAAAAAGAATCAAATAAAAACACCAATTTTTTAAAAGAAATGATAAAAACAAAAACACAAATACATTTTATTTTCTAAAACAGAAAAGAAAAAGAAAAGGGTCTACGTGTCATGTTGTGATTGGCCGTGAGGGCGTGCGCGTGAGAGCTAACGAGCGGACGACCGACAACTAAAGCGTACCGGTTCGATTATCAAACAGATCTAATCTCGTACGTTGACAACGGATCCGACGGCTACGGGTGGAGGTGGAGGCTTACAGAGAGGGGGTCGGGGTCTCCGGCGAGGTCAACAGCGGCCGGTGATCGGAGATGCTCGGGGACGACGGTGCAGTGGTCGGGGGTGGCGTCCGAAGGCTTCAAACGGCGGCGGTGAGGCTTCAGCGTCGATTGGTGGCATCGGAGGGGGCTGGGGATAGTGTGACGACGGGCATGAGCACGGGGACGTATGGTTGGGGTGCCGAACTCCGGTGAGGTCTAGGGCAGCGCTCCGGCGAGGGAAAAGAGGGTTTCGAGGGTGGAACGAATTGTGGAGGGTCGGGGCTTTATATAGGGGCGGTGCGGTGGTCGGGGAGGGCACGAGGGGTGAGATCCACGGAGAGGGATCTCCGGCGACGGCGGTCGGGCATGGGGAAGGGAATGACGGCAATGACGCCGCGGTCGGATGATGGGTCCCACGCATCAGTGAGGGTGGGGGCGTGGTTAGCGCGTCGGTGGCCGACCCGGAGTGGTTTCAGTTCGTTTTAAATACTTTCCATTTTCTACTTCAGAGCAGTAACATTTCCAAACACAGGAAATATATATATCAAAATGATCAGGAGAATTAATGCTATTTAATGAACATTTTTCCTCTGTCATATTGAATACCTTTTTAAAATTTATTTTCAGAAAATGCCTAATTGATTTTAATCCTTTTGAGATAAATTTTCACATAACCCCATGGTTTTATTGCTCAAATATTTCACCAAGATGCCCCTGGTGTGGAGTGTCATGTTACTCCCCTCTTTCTTGAACATTTCCAAAGGTTTTCAAATGGATGAAACAAATACATGGGAAAATAGAAATGGCCTTTCAGAAAATCAAAGGAAGCACTTCACCAAATTCATTACATTCTAACAAAATGATGATGATGCATAGCTATATTTCATAACATTCCAAAATGAAATTTTGGGATGTTACACCCAGTTACGTTGCGACGTTTGATACACACAAGGTACTCCTCTGGTGTTAGTGAGTTGCATGATCTCATGGTCATAGGAACAGATACTTGACATGTAGAAAGCAGCAGCAATAAACTGACACGATCATATGCTATGTTTGTAGTTTGGGTCTTGTCCGTCACACCATTCTCCTAATGATGTGATCCCGTTATCAAATGACATCTCATGTCCATGTCTAGGAAACCTTAACCATCTTTGATCAACAAGCTAGTCTATTAGAGGCATACTAGGGACATGGTTTTGTCTATGTATCCACACATGCATCTAAGTCTCCGATCAATACAATTATAGCATGGATAATAAACGATTATCATGAACAAGGAAATATGATAATAGCTAATTTATTATTGCCTCTAGGGAATATGTCCAACAAAAAGGAATATCACTCACACTAGCACCCATATCACATCAAGCATGATAAAAAGGATCTCCTATTTTAACTGAGACAACAGGCATGCCAACTACGGGTCTATGTTTATCTTTTTCATTGAGTTTGGCAATTTTAGCAGCTCCATGACATAAGTAAATTACAGGCCCATCAATATTTTCTACAAAGAGATCTTTAACCATAGAAACACTTGGTTATAACTTAGGTTCTTTAATGTTACTTTTGTGATCCACAGTTCATACCTTAGCATGTTCCTTTATCCTAGCAGGGAAAGGTGATTTTTCAATATAAGCAATAGGCACAACTGGATCAACATTATAAATGATGGTTTCATCTTTAGGTTTTAGTTGTTCTTTAATTTCTTCTCTAATAGGGGATGATATTTAAACCACTTCTCCTTAGGGAGATCAACATGAGTAGCAAATGATTCACAAAAAGAGGCTACTATCTCAGAGTCAAGTCCATATTTAGTGCTAAACTTGTGAAAAGCATGGGTATTCATAAAAGATTTAACACAACCAAACTTAACCTCAATACCTGACACCTTACCTTTGTCTAGTTCCCAATCTTCAGAGTTGTGTTTAATTCTTTCTAAGAGATCCCACTTGAATTCAATAGTATTCTTCTTAAAAGAACCAATACAAGAAGTATCGAGCATGGATTGATCATTATGAGAAAGCTGAGCATAATTTTTTTGAATAATAATTTCTCTCAAGAGATCATGATTGGGGCATGAATATTGCATCTACTTAAGCCCCCCCAAGCTAGAGTGATGCTTTCTCATTCATGAGGCGAAAAAGTATATATAATTCCGATCGCGATGAACTAGATGCATAGGATAAAACTTTTGGTGAAATTCTAATTTCAATCGATTCCAGTTCCATGATCCAATATCCTCACATAGACTATACCACGTCAATGCTTTTCCCTTCAAATATAAACAGAAAACCTTCTTCTTAGCTTCATCTCCGGGTAAACCTGCAAGCTTAAATAATCCACAAATTTCATCCACATGTATTATATGCATATCCAGATATTCAGTTCCGTCTGCTACATAAGGATTAGCTGGTAGTTGTTCTATCATACACAAAGGAATTTTATAACCAATATTTTCAGTAGGTGCAGTAGGTTGAGGGGAACTAATTGTGGTTCTGTTCAAGGTGAACATACCCCGAACAAAGCCCTCAAAGGATGGTTTTCCATAGTAGCAAGTGACAATAAATTTCAGCACGTAGTATTAATTTTTCCTTACCAAGAGCGCATCACTCCATGGCAACGGCGCCAGAAAAGATTCTTTATGACCCAAAAGTATAGGGGGTCAATCGTAGTACTTTCAATAAGTAAGAGTGTCGTACGCAATGAGGAGCAGAAGGAAATGACAAGCGGTTTTCAGCAAGGTAATTTCTGCAAGCACTGAAATTGTAGGTAACAGGTAGTTTGATAGCAAGATAATTGGTAACAAGCAAGTAACGATAACAGTAAATCAAGTGCAGTAAGAAAGCCCAATCCTTTTGTGGCAAAGGATAGACCAAAATAGTCTCTTATAATAAGTAAGCATTCTGGAGGGTACACGGGAATTTCATCTAGCCCCTTTCATCATGTTGGTTTGATTTGTGTTTGCTACTTTTATAATTTGATATGTGGGTGGGCCGGTGCTTGGGTGTTGTTCTTACTTGAAACAACCTCCAACTTATGATTAACCCCCTCAAAATAATACACAACTACGAGAAAAGTACTAAGATCAAATCGAACCATAGCATTAAACATTTGGATCCAAATCAGCCCCTTGCGAAATAGCGCGTAAACTAGGGTTTAAGCTTCTGTCACTCTAGCAACACGTCGGCTAATAACTACTCCCCAATGCATTCCCTTAGTCACAAAGATGGTGAAGTGCCAAGTAGTCGAAGTTCACATGACACCAGTAAGGGAATCACAACAATCATATCATCAAAATATCGAACACCTATCAACTTCACATGATTACTTGCAACATGACTTCTCCCATGACCTCAAGAACAACGGTAACTACTCACAAATGATATTCATGCTCAAGATCATAGGGGTATTAAATAGCATAATGGATCTGAACATATAATCTTCCACCAAATAAACCATATAGTAATCAACTACGTAATGTAATCAACTCTACTAGTCACCCACGGTACCAATCTAAGGTTCCGGTACAACGATTGAACACAAGAGATGAACTAGGGTTTGAGAGGAGATGATGTTGTTGAATATGTTGATGAATATTGCCCTGCCAAAGATGAGAGGGTTGTTGGTGATGATGATGGCTTCGATTTCACCTTCCAGGAGGGAAGTTCTGCCGGCGGAATCACTCTGCTAGAGGGCAAAAGTGCTCCTGCCCAAATTCCGCCTTGAGACGGCGGAGTTCCGTTCCAAAAGTCCCCTCTTGATTTTTTCTAGGTCAAAAGACCTTAAGTACCAGAACATGGGCACTAGAGGTGGGCCGGGCTGCCCATAACCCACCAAGTCATGTCTGGGGGGCCTGGCGCGCCTGGGGGGCCTAGCATGCCTTGTTGTCTTGTGGTACCAGGTGCCCCCCTCTAGTAGTTATTTGCTCCATTCTTTTTTATTCCAAAATAATTCTCCATGAAGTTGTAGCCTTTTTTGAGATGTGCGGAATAGGTATCTTTGATGTGCATTTTCAGGTCCATAATTCCAGTTGCCGGCATTCTCCCTATTTGTGTAAACCTTGCATATTATGAGAGAAAAGGCATTACAATTACTCCATAAAGCATTATTATGCATAAAACACTATAAATAATATTAGGAATTCAAGATGTGGAATGGACGTATCCAAGGCCCACCTAGGACCCCACACCATCATTCGGGGGCATATATCAAGATCCACTCGGTCAGGCTCCAACACTCGGTCAGACACAAGACGTGGGTGACATGGGAGCTACAACGGACAAGGGACTTAAACAATACATCAAGTGTGGTTATGGCTACCGTTACATGTAACTGCCTAGTTATAACCACTATTACTAGTAAGTCATGTAGTTATGTTCATTTATTGCCCTTAAAATGGCTCAAATGAGGCGTGACACACTCTATAAAAGAGTGCCTTGAGCTCCGAGACATGGATTCAACACCATCTTGTAATCACACCCCCAGAGAAAACACAAGCCTCCAGGAATGAGAAGGAGGGTTGTTTCCCCTTCGAGAGGGGCCCTAACTCGTATAATACGAGTGTCACATTTGCGCCATAGCTAGGATCCATCCCTCGTTTCGTACCCCAATTACTCATTGTCAGGATCGTTGGCCCAGAAGTAAGTAAATAGAAGTTAGATGATCATCATTATAATAACATTATCCTAGTGAGGAAAAGAATGATGAAGACTGATGAGTCCTTGAAAAAGTGGGGACGAGGTCCATGATATTTAAAAATGATGAGAGAGAAAAAATAGAAGGGGCAATGTTACTATCCTTTAACACACTTGTGCTTCAAAGTAGCACCATGTTCTTCATATAGAGAGTCTCCTTATTTCTCACTTTCACATACTAGTGAGATTTTCTGCATTATTAGAACTTGATTTGCCGATACGTCTCCAACGTATCTATAATTTTACTTGTTTCATGCTATTATATTATCAACCATATATGCTTTAGAGGCCATTTTACATGATTTTTGGAACTAACCTATTAATCTAGTGCCCAATGGTAGTTCCTGTTTTTTGCCTATATTTTGTTTCACAAAAAAAAGAATACCAAACAAGGTGCAATTGAAGCGAAACTTTAAAGTGATTTTTTTTCGACTGGAAGGGACCCGAGGAATATCGGAGGGAGACTAGATGTTTCATGAGAGGGTCACTACCTTAGGCGGCGTGCCTCCGGGGGCGTGGCATGTGAGCTCGTGGGCCCCTTGTACGTCCCCTTGACCTAATTTCACTTCCCTAAATTCCCCAAAATCCCGAAACCACCAGAAGGAGGCCCAAAACAATTTGTCCGATGCCGCAAGCATCTATTCTTTCACGAACCCATCTGGAGGCCTTCGCCGATACTCTGCGTTGGGGGAGCGATCACAAAGGCTATCTTGATCAACCTTGCTTCCTCCTTGATGATGCATGATTAGTTCACCACAGACCTACGGGTCCATAATGATTAGCTAGATGTCTCTCTCTCTCTTTCATACGCAATAAAATGTTCTTTTGAAGGAACTATCCGATGTAATCCTATTTGGCGGTGTGTTTGTTGGGATCCGATAAATTATGGGTTTATGATCATATTATGTCGGTGCACAACACCTATGGGATCGTGTGGATCCCTTTGTGGTTCGGGGGGAGACGGCATGCACAAGGAGCAGATCAAACGAATGGCGCGAGGGTAGATTTTTACCTAGGTTCGGGCCGCTAAGAAGCGTAAAACCCTACTCCTGCTTTGGTGTATTATTGGTGTTTTTAGGGTTTTGGCTACAGGAGCGCTACGAATAGCTACTACACGCATGAGCCAGAAGGTGGAAGAAGAAGCCTCCTCTCATAACGCCTTGGGCCTCATTTTATACGACTAAGGGGATCCCAACAGCGGCGTGCAATGCATGCACGAGGTGGACAGTGCTACAATGTTATCATACCTAACACTGGTGGTGTAGGACAAATGCACTTAATGCTCCGTCAGGTGTCCCTGACCTACTACGGGACGGGACAGGAGCCCGTCCCATTGGCACCACTTAGCCACTCCGTCGCCAGTGCCTCGACACGTATCCTAGTGGGTCGACACCTAGCCTCTACGCTGGCAGGGTGGCGAGGCCTTGCCGGGTGCACTCCTTGTCGGGGCTCCGGAGGTCACCCCCGGCAAGATCTTGTCGGGGTTCCAGCCTTTGGTCTTTGGTGTTGTGCTTGTTGACTTGAATGTTCCTTGACGTTTTTATATTTGCTTCTACCAGTCCCCTAGTAGGCCTCGCCACTGGTGTGGCTACAACTGCCTGTGCACAAGTATGGGGTACTAAAATGCCCAAACTTTAGTACACCAACAGGAGCCCCCAGGCTTGGGCCACACACGGGTGCGAGGCGTTGTTGGGCTAGGCCCAGAAAGTGCATGGGCACGCCTGGAAGGAGCGTGTGGTTGCAATTATTCCGCTTACTGCGCCTCCCCACGATGCGCGTTAAGTGCACGACATGGGAGACGTGCGCGGAGTGGTCGTTTCCACCACGTGCGCCACATGCATAGTGGGGGGCTAGCAACGGGCGTCCGTGACTTAAAGTCTTGATCGTGGAAGAAACTACAGTGCCATGGATTGGAGCAATGGGGCGGTTATCTGTTTGCCCCGTGATCATGCGCGACGGGATTGCTGGAGATGGGCGGCGACTTTTCAGGCGGAGGAGAGCCAGCCCCCGCGCCCCCCTATAAATTGGGGGGTAGCAAGGGGCAATGCTCATCCATCCTTCTTCCTCCTTGAGTGCAAACCTCCAAAGCTTGCTCCTTCTATACCATCCTGATATTTGGTTGTCTTTGTCCTTAGGCATGAGTTGGGGGTGAGGGCGGCCACCGTCCTCCGCCCGACCGGCGGAGTTCCCATCGGGATCATGCCACCGCTTCTACCACGGTAGTGGAGGGCGGCCTGAGCGCGTGTGCTGGAAGAGGTACGAGGGCCCAGGGCCATCATGGAGGCCGTGGTCGAGGGAGGCGGAGCTCTGCTCTACCCCTCCCTCCGACACCGGACCCCCTCCTCGAAGAGACCCACGCCAAGGGGACGGTGCTGTAGTTCATCATCAAGCTACGCAGTCCCCTCCGGAGCCATCTATGCCTCCCTCACTCTTTTGCCAATGCGATGGAGGTCGACAAGCCTCCCGCCTTGTGGCTGTGGGCGCATGGTTGCTGCAACAGCGCTGTGCTTGTGGACGTCGAATAACCGAAGAGCCGCGCCATGCTCTTTAGGCGCGGTTGGAAAACCTTCGCCCGCACCCACAACCTCCAGGATGGGCATGTCCTTTACTCCAAGATGAATGTGACCGACATGCTCTCCATCAAGATTTACGGGCATTCAGGTGCCCGCCTCAGCTACTGCGAGGAAAGATCGAGCGGTGCCGAAAGCTCCTCGTCGAGCAACGGCAAGGAGGAGGACAGTGTCGGTGAAGACGATGACGGCGGATCCAAGCTCCAGGCCGTCAAGTCAGAATACGACGACCTGAGCTCCGACTGGTCGCCGGCCGCACCATCATTGTCAGCTCATGCCTCTCGCCCTCCCGGTGAAGCGACCTTGCCAGTGGCACTTGTCCCGGGCGCTACCTCATCTTCCAGTTGGATCTCCTGGCAGCCCCGTGGACTTCGGCTTTGTCCCCCATCTGGTAGCCCTGCCCTCTTCCTATCTTTTTCTGTTGGGCACCTCTTCCTTTTTTTTCTTGTAATCTGCCCCTAGTGGAGAAAGTCAAATAAAGATATACTTAGGAAAAGATGGCGTGTCGTTAGATTTCATTCCATTTAAATGAATGTATGTTACTCCTATGATTTATCGGAAACTTGCCGGCGTATGCAACACCGCCACAAGCGCTTTGACGAGCCGATCCTTAGCAGCCTCCTAGCGGTGCAGCTGCCGGCAAGATATCTTGACATTTTTAGTGCAGCCACTTTAAACTGTTGAGCGGACTCAAAATAGAGTAAGGGCGTGACCAATCATGACAAGTTAGCTTGACGTTCTCAGTGCAGCCACTTAGACTATTGAGCGGACTCGAAACAGAGCAAGGGCACAACCGATCATGGCAAGGTTCCCTCGGGTGCAGGTTTTCCATACAAAAGTTTACTTAGAGTTTTGTAACTTAGCTTTTTGTTGTTGTACTCATTTTCGCGAGGTGCCAACTTTGAACGTCGCCCGTAGGTGTCCACACTATCTCATCCTCCCCGACAAACATGCATGCGAAGGAACCTTCTACCCTTTAAGAAAAAAGAAAGAAGAGAAAATAGAGGTATGGAACCTTGGCGGTTCGTTAGTACTTTCTGGGAATAAGGGTAATGCAACATCTCAGATAAACATGCATGTAAAGAAACATGGGAATCAACAAGAGTTGTAAGACACCTGATCTTATTCAACTATGCACATGGTCTATGCATGGCTTTGTACAAAGCATGACATGCCCTTCCGACAAGACTTGTACAAAAGGTGGTTGCCGGGGGGCCCGGCAACCAGGCCTTATGGATAGGACTTACTAAGATGTTCGATGTTCCAGGAGTTGCTCACTGGGACGCCAACTTTGGCCTCCAGGCGAACTAAGCCAGGCCTGGTGACTCGTACTACCCGATAAGGGCCTTCCCACTTTGCATCAACTTGTTTGAATTCTTTGCCGACTGAATGCGCCAAAGAACAAGGTCGACTTCCTCAAGACTTCAGGCATGAACTTTGTGGCTATGGTAGCGACGCACAACTTGCTGGTAGCGTGCAGCTCGCACAACAGCCCGAAGACGATCTTTCTCAAGGAGCGTTACATCGTCTTGGCACAACTGCTCTTGCTCAAGCTCATCATAAGCGAGCACCCTAGGCAACCCGTATATGAGTTTTGTGGGGAGAACTGCCTCTGCCCCGTATACCAGGGAGAATGGCGTCTGGCTGATGGCGAAATTTGGCGTCGTTCTGATCTACCAAACAACTGCTGGGAACTCATCAATCCAACATCTTTCGCACTTGCACAGCCTGTCAAAAAGTTCTTGTTTTAAGCCCTCACAACACTTCAACATTTGCCCTTTTCGCTAGGGTGTTGCTCCTTGGACGACCGACAAAAACAAAAAGATCTTGCCGCCAAGGTCTTGGACATATTGCATGAAGGTGCGGCTTGTGAACTGCGTGCCATTGTCAGTGATGACCCTGTTTGGTACACAAAAACAGCAAACTAGTCCTTTGAAGAACTTGATGGCTGATTGCGATGTCACCTTTCTCACTGCTTCCACTTCCGTTCACTTTGTGAACTTGTCGATTGCAACGTACAAGTACTCAAATCCCCCGGTAGCACAGGGAAAGGGGCCCAAGATGTCCAGGCCCCAAACCAAAAATGGCCACGAAAGATGGATTGTATGAAGAGCTTGAGCTGGTTGATGTAGCTTGTTCGAATGGAACTGGCATGCTTCACACTTGGTTACTAGTGCAGTTGCATCCTGGAGAGCAGTAGGCCAAAAGAAACTTTGCCGGCAAGAGCTCTTGATCCTATGTGGGAGCCACATATGCCTCCAGGTATCTCTGCCAACAGCCTCAGTCCATCCTCCCGAGGAATGCACTTCCATTTCACATTGTTTGGTCTTTTTCTATACAGGACGTCGTTTTAATGGCCAAGATGCAATCCTATCCTTATTATGGCACGAGGGCCTCGCCAGGGATAGAAGCGCATCTTGTCATTTCGCAAGAATGGATATCACTCGCCACAAGCTACATCGAGATCACATCAATACAACAACATATTCAAACATCATATAGAAGAGCAGGGTCCGACTATGGATGAAACCAAACGATAAAATGACATCCATCCTTGCTATCCCAGGCTGCCGACTAGAACCCATCCTAGATTGATGAAGAAGAAGAAGAAGAACTCCAAATCAAACAAGCATCATGCTCACGTCAAATCATCACATTACCTATACCTACAGCTGTTGTTTTAGTAATCTGTGAGCCACAGGGACTCAGCAATCTCATTTCCAAGGGTATCAAGACTATCAAAGCTTAATGGGTGAGGGATGGTTAAGTGGTGAGGCTGCAGCAAGCAACTAAGCATTTATTTGAGTGGCTAACTTACTAATACATTAAGTAAAGTATGGTGGTCTACGCATAACAGACGTGAACTAGTAATGATCACTAAGTGATCCTGAACACATACTTGCGTCAAACATAAGCCCACAATGTTCTCTCTCGTATAAGGACTCGCGAGAAGAGACAGTCATGGTTATGCACACAGTTGGTGTATTTTATTAGAGTTTACTATGACCAGGTGTTAAACAAAGTTTCCAAGTTTGCCACATAACCGCGGGCACGGCTTTCCGAAAGATTTTACCTTGCAGGGGTGCTCCAACTAGTCCATCACAAATTAACCACACGCCGCATTGGAATTCCTCAACGACAGAATCACCCGTAGTATTTGTGGAATCCCGATGGAAAATCTCAACTTTCAGATAGCCCGAAGTGTCGTCAAAATCCCACGCGCTAAATGTTCGAGAAAGGTAAAACAAGTCCAGCAAGGCTGCCCGACGTGCCATCAATCCCGATAGGAGACACGTATCTCATTCTCAGGGCACAACCGGATGAGCGCAGCATATAGTGGCCTGATAGAAATCACCCGAGTTGCCCTAGGTTGATCCCACACACAACTCTGTTTCGGACCAGCACCAGCATCATTGGCCCGCCTGTATTATGTTGAATAACGAACCTCGAGTAGCGCTAACTCCCTATGCGTCAAATTAATAATTATTTTTATTATGTTGGGAAAATGTAGTACCAATGTTGGGCCTTGCTAGACATGTTTTATCCTAAAACGAAAACCAAGGGGGTCCCATAACAACCCCGACCATGTTAGGAGCACTCAATTGTGGAACATAACACCGATACACAAGTAACTATGGCGGCAAAGGTGGAACAAAACACCGAGAAAAAGGCCAAGCCTTCCACCCTTTACCAAGTATATATGTGCGTTAAATTAAATAGCAATAATATTACGATAACAAAAGAGTGTCCATGTTGGCACATGGAAGGAATTGCACCTGCAGCTAGAAACGCTGTAAGAAGGGTTGAGCAAGCGGTAACATAGCCAAACAAAGGTTTGTTGGGATGTGGAGGAGTTAGAGGCTTATCATGGCGATATTGGGAGGCCTGACAAACAAGTGGTAGGTAACGAGACATAATGATGGAAGCGAGACAACTAGCATAGCAAAGATAGTAGTGGTATCAAGGGAAATGTGTCATCTTGCCTGAGATCCAGCTTGGAAGAGGAACGAGTCCGTGAAGAAGACGATCCGTGAAGTAGACGAATGAATCCTCACACTCCGAAGGCTTTCGGAACTCTATCGAGAAGAAGCAATCCGAAACAAACAATCAACACACAGTATACCACAACATATGCATGACATGATACACAAACAAATATGATGCATGCCATGCTTGATTATGCAAGGCACGACAAATCATATCAATCAACTCCTACACATTAAGTGAAGCTCAATATGCAACGAGTTGCATATTGACGAAACTCCACATTCAAATATTGAGTTCAGTCTTGTTTAGGTACTCATCAATATCAAATGTTGAATAACATGGCAAGAGGTGAAGCGTAAACAACTACAACATCTAGTCATTTTAAATGAGCCTAAAAGCAACATATAACATTTCCCAAACATCCTCGTAAGCACAATATGAATTCGGTGCAGATCTGTCCTAACACAATTTATATTTATTAAACATGAAAAATAAAGTGTGGCATGTGATTCTACTCCACTACAAGAAATATGTCAAGTTGCGACCATCGATATTGGTCACTGAATGGTCACAGTTTTCCATTTTTGACCTTTTTACGACCAACAATAGTTGGTCAAAAGTTGGCCATCGTTAATGAACTATAACGACCTTCTTTGTGATATGGTCGTAAAAGGTAACGACCAAAATGAAAGGTCGTTGATCCTGCGACCAATTTTTTTGGTCGTTGGTTAGCTGCCCAAGCCACATCGGATCCAATGTGGCAAGCTAACGTGGCGAAATTGCGACCAATTGGATTGGTCGTTGATAAGAGTTAGCCCGATCCAATTCGGTGTCTATATGGGCCGAGCCCATTAATTTGGCCTTTTTAATATATGTTTTTCCTGTTAATTTCTAGCTAGATGGGCCTGGCCCAGCAATTCAGCCATTTTAGTTTCTGGGCCATGGCATTTTTGAATCATTTTTTTTGTTTTTGTTGTCTAGTCAAGTGCGTCCTATTTGCCAGGTTTTATTAAGTGGGGCCCTTTTGTCAGCATCTTTTTCTTCAGACAATAACTTGACAGTAAATAAATAACCAGGCAAAAAATATAATATGTCAAATAATAGCAGCCAGAATCAACCTGTTATATCACATAACACAAGATACAAGCTCTACAAGTGTAATAACTACTTAATGGCCCCCTGCTCGTGACATATGACATGGTTACAAGCTCTACTAGTGTAGCAACACAGATACAAATGCAATCACAGTTACACATATATAGTGAAAATCACAATGACAATCGGTACAAACTGGGCTCCTGCTCGAGTGATGGAACTCAATGCAGTACTAAATAGGCGACCTTTGCTACACTGGGCTAACATAACGACAATATGAACTATCATCATGTCTTCCATGGTCGTCATGTTACATGAATCCACACAGAAGAATCAGAAAAAGCTGGAGCCAATATATTATGAACAGACCATTCAAAAAACGACATTCTTCCGAATGATAACACAAATTCAACTAGTACAATGATTTTTTCCTCTAGTTAGTTAAAATGAGATACTCATTCATACAGGAAACAAAGACACAATATGAATATGCATGGCACAAGTACAGGTCGTTTAAAAAAGCTCACTGTAGCATACTGCGCCTAAAAAATATCATTATATTATCATGACCATCCATTGAACGACAACATCAAACAATACTAGTTCGCACATGCATACTAACATCACAAAGGCATGAGAGAATAACGGGAACCAAAAGAGATACATATTCTGAACAACATCAGCACCATGAGAGTAACAATTAACATTAGTAGGATATCAATGGGGCACAACTAAGTTAGGTACTAATCTTCACCAAATACAAAGATTTAATGTTCTAGCTAACAAAAATGGGACAGGTACTAATTCTGGATAACATGTCCAGGAAGGCCATCCAATGGTTTCAGCCACATCATAATAAACCAGCAGCACTCTAATACTACTAATTACCAGCAGCAAATCAAATAGCCAGATGTAGCACCAACAGTTGATCATCAACGCAACAGTCGACAAGGACTCAATCGTGGCCCAAAAAGCATCAAAATCCAAACTAACCCATGAAACAGAGCATGGTTGTAGCATCGCAAAGGGAGGAGCTCACAGTGGTGGTTAGTGTAGCCAATGTCGAACAGCCTCCGTTCGTCGCTTGTGAGCACCAAGCACATTGGTTGGCCATGAAGCCTTGTGCACTGTAGCACGGATGAAATACAAAGCATCACGGTTGCACATGGATAGGAGGAATCAAAAACTTTGAGGTCAAATCGATAAGTACATATGATATAGTTTAGAGGTGTGTGTGAAGTAAAGCAATGCAAAAGCATCACTTCGAGGAGTAGAATCCTAACCACAAGAGCATGAATCAGCGGCAGGTATATATATAGCTAACAATAATACCATGTACTCCCTCTATAAGAAAATATAAGAGAAATTATATCTCTAAAGTAGTGATCTAAACGCTTTTATATTTCTTCACGGCGGGAGTAGTAAACAGCAGCAGCAGCACTTGTAGCATCACATGTCCAGCAAGGAAAGAAAAATGGGAAAATAATTTATTCTAGACTAGATACCAACTGAACTAGCTAGAGGCCATCCAATGGATTAAGACACGTTCATACTAAACCTACAACATTCTAATTACCTGCAACAAAAGAGTAGCATAAGCAGACTATACTGACTAAAAATCAAACTCCAGCCACATTGCTCTATGTATAAACCAGTATAGAATGAATCACATGAAGTTAGTACATGCTACCAGAACAACACTATGCCCATCAAGAACAACAGAATAAACACATTTCACGGATTCTAATGTCTCGAGATCTGCTTCGAGAAACCCACTATGTCAATCTCAAGACTAGACTATAAAGTACTGGGTGAGATATCAACTACTTATACTACTAAAGCATGTGCAAAATGTTAGTTAACAACATCATAACCAGTTGAACCTAGCACCTAATCATCAATTAGGCACCAAACAGTATGAAGCAAAAACAAACAAGAGGGAGAGGAGTTTATACCTAATCTTCTTGAGCCTCTCAATGTCATCCCTGAGCTTCATGTCGACGGCTTTGGAGACAAACTGGTAGAAACTTCCGTCATGTATTCCTCATGTCCGACGCCTTGAACTGGCACGTGTTGTGCACCACCGCCCTTAGCCGATCCATATCCTCCGCGGAAAGCTCTTCAGCCCTCCACACCACCACAGAAGACAGCGCATGGCTCAGCCCCCCACCCACCACGATGAGATCTAGTGAGAAAGGGGGACGGTTCCTCACCTCCTTCATGTCAATCTCGACCTTGTTGCAGATGATGTTGGAGAAGCGGCGGCCCACACCCCGTTTGGTGGCTCAGCTAGATGCCGCCATCGAGGACGATGAGGGAGAGGACGTGGACCCCCACTCGTATTCAGTGGTGGTGACGATGTCCACAAGACCACGACGGCCCCCGTTTGGGGCCGCGAGATGAGCACACCGTCCCGGACGGCGACCAACAGGTCCTTCCAGTACTCGTCCCCGACCACGTACTGGAATGGGCACCAGTACCAAGCGTGGCATAGCCATAGGGCCTTGAACTCATCGAGCGGCACGCGGAGGAGGTGGGGTGCCGCCGGGTCTCCGCTAGACGGGGAAGGGGTGGGGGCGGAGGCATCGGCGAGGAGCTAGCGGAGATGACGATGGAGGTGCAACTCTGAGGGCGGGACGAGCACGGTGGCCCTACGGTGAAAGGAAGCGAGTGAGGCCTCCGGGACAGGGCAAGTCGGCGGGCGAAGGAAGAGCGGCATGGGATCTGCATCCTCTGGGAGGCGAGGAGGAGCGGGTGGTGGTCGCGAAGAGGGTGGTGGTGTGCAGGCACGGGCGACAGGGCCGGCTTGAAGTAGGTGGTGGCGGCAAGGACTGGATTTGAATAAGAGGAGAGGGGAGAGGGGACCGATGGGAGGAGTGGATTTAGGGTTTGGCTGTGGGTGGGTGGATGAATGGATGGATGGATGGATGGATGTGTGCCATGTCATCAATTCATGGCACAAACATCTCCACCAATGAGAATTAAGCTTATGTAAATGTGTTTTTCATTTTGTTTCTCTTCTTTGTTTTCACCTACGTGAAGAACATATCAAATATTAGTTAAAAAATTGGACCACAACAATTTTCAAAAATATTCGACCGTATTTTATGTACAAATTGACCAAATGGTTCCCTCTTAAAAGTTTTCCGTCCACGTCTCGTCCATTTTTTTATTGTCCAAAATGAGTTTTTTTGTGAAGAACCTACCAAATATTTGTTGCAAAATTGGACCAAAGAATTTTTATAAAATATTAGACCATATTTAATGTACAATTGACCAAATGGTTGGGTGTCAAAATCTTTGATCGATCTCTCGTGAAAAAGACAAATTTCCGTCGATTCAGTTGGAAGCGGATCAAATTTGAACTGTATCTGCCTTATAGTTTCCTCTTTATTTTTTTCAAAAATCATTTCTAGGTATGTAAGTATCAATTTGATCAGATAAACACCAAAAAGTTTCCAAAATTCAACCACTAGCTAGGAACGATCATGCCCATCGTTTTGACCACATTTTAGAACGGACATGCAAAATTCAGAAAAAAATCTAAAAATTGTAAAAACTTCGCATCGTGTTATTATATGTGTCCAAGTTACCAGGAAAAATAATAAACTTGCAATACGACAATTATTTTAAAAAAGTGTTCTCCAAAATGAGCTATCATGTGCGAATATTCATGGCTTTCAAGCCAAATGATCAATCCTGTAGCTACATTCATGGCATAGTTCGCTTAAATGATACCATATTATGCACAAGGGTGCATATTGGAATAACAAACAATGTTGTCTAAGAAATCATTCATTTTCTTTGGACGGAAAATTCATTTTCCATTTTCCGAGTGCCCAAAATGAGTTCTTTTGCGAAGGACCTACCATATATTTCTTGCAAAATTGGATCAAATCATTTTATAAAATATTAGGGAATATTTAATGTACAATTGACTAAATATTTGGGTGTCAAAAGCTTTCAGCCACCTCTCGCGAAAAACACGATTTTCCCGCTTTTTAGAAGGAAGCAAGTCAAATTTAAACTGCAGTTGTCTCATGGATTGCTTTTTGTTTTTTGAAAAAATTATTTATAGGTACATAAGAATCTATTTAATCATAGAAACACAAAAACTTTTCCAATACTCAACCCCTAGCTAGGAACAGTCATGCACGCCATTTTGACTGCATTTTGAAACGGGCATGCAAAATTTAAAAACATTCAAAAAATTGTAAAAACTTCGCATTGTGTCATTGTATGTCATCAAGTTACCAGAAAAAATAATAAACTTGTAATACGGAAATTATTTTTAAAAAGTGTTATCAAAATGAGCTATCATGTGTGAAGATTCATGGCTTTCTAGCCAAATGATCAATCTTATAGCTACATTCATGGCATAGTTTGATCAAATGATATCATATTGTGTAGAAGGGTGCATATTGGAATAACAAACAATTTTGTCTAAGAAATTTTTCATTTTCTTTGGACGGAAAATTCATCTTCCATTTTCCGAGTGCCCAAAATGAGTTTTTTTGTGAAGGACCTACCATCTATTTATTGGAAATTTGGACCGAAACATTTTTCTAATATATCAGTCCAAATTTAATGTATAATTTACAAAATGGTTGGGTGTCATAAGTTTCGATCCACCTCTAGTGAAAAAGACAAAACTCTGCCGATTTAACAGGAACAGAGACAAATTTGAACTACACGTGCCTCATAGTATACTCATGGTTTTTTCCAAAATTCATTTCTAGGTAAATAAGTATCTAATAAATTAGAGATCCAACAAAATTTTGGCACGATTCAACCTCTAGCTATGAATGGTCATGCCCGCCGTTTCGATCACATTTTGAAACGGGCATGATAAATTCAAAAAAAATTGTAAAACCTTCGTAGTGTTCTCGGAAAATAGTAAACTTGTAATACTGCAATTATTTTAAAAAGGTGTTCTCAGAAATGAGCTATCATGTGTGAAGATTGATGGCTTTGAAGCCAAATGATCAATCTTATGGCTACATTCATGGCATAGTTTGTTCAAATGTTTCATATCGTGAACAAGGGTGCATATTGAAATGGCAAACAATGTTGCCAAAGGGAGTTTTCATTTTCGTTGCACAAAAAATTCATTTTCCTTTTTTCAAGTGCCCAAAATGAGTTATTTGTGAAGAACCTACCAAATATTTTTTGTAAGGACAAAATCATTTTTAAAAAATATTAGGACATATTTAATGCACAATTGATAAAATATTTGGGTGTCGAAAGATTTTGATCCACCTCTAGTGAAAAAGACAAAAATAAGCTAGTTCAATACATGATTATGAGAAATACATGGTTTGGTGGTGGTACGTCGTAGTTTGGACGGTGGCCGAGTTCCCCAACTCCAGTGCGCGTAAACTCGCATGCCCGCCGCATGGTGGCCGTGTGACCATGGTGTTGCCATGCATTATGGGCGGCCTAGGCATGTCTAGTGGGTTGGGCACTCCCCAGGTAGGTGCTAGGAAGAAAATGACAGCAGAAGATTCTCACGAGGAGACCGAGCTATGCGGAAACATGAATTATCAGCCAAGTGTTTGATTAGCGGTACGGAAAATGCACATGGACAATGGGAGTGACTTTTGGATGAGGATGATCATCTGCTAAGTAGACCGTCTTCAGAAATTTTTAGCTCAAATGGAGGAGCATAGGTGGTACTTGCTTTGCAAAGTATCACACTAGACAAAAATATGAATGTTGAAGCTGGGCTCAAAATAATGAATGGATTGCGCTGAAATTTTGTGGAGGATGGTAATTTTGGCATAGGAAAGCACTGTAGAAAATTGACACCATTTGGACATGCCAAAGTGGTACTTCTTTCACAATGCTCTTCTCCGGACGATTACTTGGGAAAATTAGTGAGAGAAATTGCATAAATGAAATGAGCTCAAATTTGGTGTAGGTAAGTTCCATAGGTATGGTCATGCCCTGGTAAATTTTCAGAAATAATGAAGCAATATATAATACAATTGCTTCACAAATCTTCTCTCTGGATAGAAACTTTGGAATTTTTTGAGGAAGATTTACCAGGAAAATTAAGCTGAATATTATCATGTGGCGATGATTTGGGTACGGAAGAGTGCCCAAAAAGTTTAAGGGTAATAGGAGGGGTCTAGATAGCACTTGCTTTGCAATGTGCCAATCTAGCCATAAAATAGAAATTAAACCTGGGCTCACATAGTTGATTTGATTGAGATGCAATTTGGAGGAGGGTGATAACTTGGGCATATGAAGTCATTGTATAACTTTCATGCTATTTGGATATATAAAAATGGTACTTCCTTCAGAATCCTCTCCACTAAACAAGAAATTGGGAAAAATATTGAGGGAAAGTGGTTAAATTAAATGATCTAAAATTTGGTGGAGGGAGGTTCCATGGGCAGTGTCATGTCCTGGTAAATTTGAAGAAATTATAAAGCAATATAAAATACAGTTGCTTCACAAACTGAAAATATTACCACAAACAAAGATTGGATGGTGAGCTCTCATGGATTGTTTGATGTGGCTATTTTTTTGAGGACCTATGATATGGGCACATAGAATATGTGGAAAAAATTCAACTCATTAGGATATGCATAGCTAGTACTTCCTTCACAAAGCTTATAGATGAACAAAAACTTTAGAAATTTGTTGAGGAAGATTTACTGGGCAAATGGAGCTGAATTTTGTCATGAGGCAATGATTTCGATTGGAAAGAGTGCCCAAAATTTTTGAGGGCAATCAAGAATATATAAATATCACTTCCTTCACAAAGTGTTGTTCTGAACAAAATTGGAAAATGAATATTGTTGAATTATTTTTGAACTAGGCAAGGAAGGTTTTTGGCATATTTGACAAAGATATAATCCAAAAAAATTATGAGAATTGTTTGGGAATTTTGGGAATAACAGAAATATAGGTTGCTTCATAACTTAGGGCAAGAATTGACACATGTATACGACACATCGGCAAAGCTGATGAGGTGGCGCCTAGTCATCTCAACCCACCACGATTTACAAGGTTATGACCATCTGAATTGGTCGTGATCAGCTAGAAATAAGGCGGCAGACCAGTGCTTTCTACTTTACGACCATTTCATGTAAGGAAATTACGACCTTTCTGACCAAAATGGTCGTTATAATTGAGGGTTTGGAGACCTCCGAATAGCTTACGACCAATTGGTCTCAAATGATCATACATTTATGACCATTTCTTCCAGGGTCACTGACAGAAGGTCACAAGTTGACATATTTCTTTTAGTGCTGATTTTTCTAGTCAAGTTACATATATAAAACATTTGCAACTGAGCTACGGTTTAAAAGTTATTAAACAATTCATTTTGATATGGCATTAATGCAAAAACAATGGAAACAGCAAGTTAATCATTTTTATCACATGTGAGAGTTGGAAACTTTGAATCTACATGAAATTCTAGTCATTTTACATATATAAAGTTTTTACATGTGACACACGGTTAAGAAGTTATTATATGGATGTCGCTTGGGGGTTTTTCTGTAAAACGAGAATCTCTAAATAATAGACAAAATCGCAGGACCTAAAAAAACATATACGGGCCAAAACTGGTATGAACTGGGCTGACGGGGTATGGGCGCAAAATAGCTATGTTGCGCATGGGGCGCTGGATAGGGCGACTTGGGCCTCACCTAATGGGCCAAGCCCATGTCGGTGTGGCTAAGGGAGGCCGCCTGGGGGTGGGCACGCTGGTGGGCCACAGGGCACTGGTAGGCCGTAGTCAATGCACGCGGGCAGGATGGCGTCCTTGTCCTGCTGCCGAGCGGAACGAGGCGATGGTGCATGGCCGGTGGTAGGACTTTCAGGGCAGGGCTCTGGTGGGACGAGGAAGGTGGGGGAAACCGGATCCGCGATGGGGGACTGTGGATTTGTTAGTTCCTAGCGGCAGCTGACGGAGGGCAAGCTTGAGGCGACGGCGATGAGCTCCAATGTGACGGCGGCCATGGCTCGGGTAGAGAGAAGGATAGAGAGGTTAGGGAGGAGGAAGAAGGAGGGAAGGGAGGAGATGTGGCACGGGTTCGACCTGGGGTTTGCCGGCGGCGGCTCGCTGGGGCTCCGGTGGTCGGCTGACGGTAGTTGGCGGCGATGGGCGCGGGCTCGCTCCTGGGGACGGGAGGCGGCAACAGGCGGAGCGGGGCTGTCGGGAGGCTCGGGCGCCTATGGCGCTTGCGGGAGGCGGCGCGGGCGGTTCAGGCCCGACGGCGGACCTCAGATAGGCCTGGCGGCGCTGGGAGGAGAGAACAGGCGTGGGTGGGGGCTGGGTGGCATGGAAATCGAGGCTGGGTTAGGGTAGCTATAGGATCGAAAGTAGGTCTAGAGGGGTGGTGACTAGACTACTTGACCCATTAAAAGGTTTTGCCTATACCAAATTTTATGGTTGACAGTTTTTTGCATTTCATGGCAAGTCAAGTACACCATACACATGCAAGTCTAAGAGTACATAGCAGCGGAAAGTAACAACAAGCATGTATAGAAATGATAGGGTAGGAAGATGAAACGCAATTGTGGACACGATGATTTTTCCCGTGGTTTTGATAGGTGGCGCTATCGTACATCCACGTTTATGGAGTCTTCAACCCACAGAGGGTAACGGTCGCGAGAGTTCACGGAGGGCTCCACCCAAAAGGGTCCACGAAGTAGCAACCTTGACTATTCCATACGGCTTCCGTCCACGAAGGACTAGCCTCACTATGGGGTATATCTTCATGAAGTAGGCGATCTCCTTGCCCTTACAAACTTCTTGGTTCACTCCACAACACGAAGTAGGAGCCTCCCAAGCGACACCTAACCAATCTAGGAGGCAGCACCCTCCAAAAGGTAATAGGCTCGGTAATGATGATGAACTCCTTGCTCTTGTCCTTTAAGATGATAGACTCCTCAACACACAATCTCTCTGTCACGGGTTTGGCTTGGTAGAAGAGATAGGATTGGTGGAAAGCAACTTGGGGAGGCTAGAAATCAAGATCCATATGATTGGAGTGGAAGATCTTGACCTCAATACAAGGGTAGGTGGTTCTCTCTCAGAAAATCCGATAGGATAGTATGGAATAGTTTTGAGTGCTTCTCTTCCGAGTGAGTGTTGGTGAAGGGGTATATATAGGCATCCCCAAAAATCCAACCGTTACACACAAAATGACCAACTCGGTGACACCGATGTGTTAATCTCAGTGGTACCAAAGTGATCAAAAGGTGGCAACTTTTGAATCTCAGAGGGACCGATATACAATTCTCGGTTGCACCTATAAGGTGACCAACGGTCAGATTTCCAATCTCGGTGATGTCGATCCAACATTCTCGGTGGAACCGAAAATGTGAACTTGCGTTACAGAAAGTTGGCAACCTAAACTCGGTGGCACCGGTATGGAATCGGTTACACCAAAGTGGCTAGGGTTTGGCAGAGTCTGTCTAGGTACTGGAATCGGTGGCACCGAAGTGGGATAGTTGGTTGCACCGATTTTGAGTGTTGGGTATAGAACCGACTTTCGTGGGAGAGTTTTGTGGATGTTTTTGGCAACTATCACTTGTGCACGTTTGAGCATATTGTTCACCAACAAAACCTTACCCCCTTTTAATAGTATTGGCTTTCCTATGACTCAAAGTGATTTCTCACTAATATAAAATGTAGAGTCCTCTTGCTTGAAGCTTTGCCAACCTATTTCCATGCATCTTGGGGTTTCTCCACAATCTCCTTTTTGCCAATCCTCTCATTGAACATTTCCTGAAATATACTTAGTGGAAACATTAGTTCAATGACTTATATGTTGTTATTAATTACCAAAACCACCAAGGGAGCATATGTGCTATCAGTCTCCCCCTTTTTGGTAATTGATGACAACATATAGATCAAAGCTTCGACATATGATAAAATTAATGAGATTAATCATCGCTTTGAGAGGTATGTGATAAGCAAGAGCTCCCCCTAAATTTGTGCATTATTTTGAACCTGTGTTTGAATGCAAATGCACAATCGATTAGTTATATGGGGTACTTCTTCCATGTCACATACAACTAGGTGGTGTGTGAGAATAATTAGAGTGAATAACATGGCACAACACACATAAGTAAGGGTGAAAGATCATCTCATGAGCATTAAGATGATAGGAAATAGTAGCATCACCCTTAACATAGTAGCATAACACAAACACAAAAGTATCTCACATCAAATCAAAAGAACCAAATGTTTTTGAAAAGCAAGTAAAAAGACAAATCTCTCTCTCGCTCGAAGCCTAATTATCTATATACACTTCTCCCCTTTTGGCAACAAGTTACCAAAAAGTTCAAGGGCATACATCTAAGCGTTCTTGGGTGCATCTCCTCCGGTTGTTGATGAACGAGTCGAGATGACGGCGTCGGCGAAGATCTCTGCAGATGTCATAGATCGAGCTGGAGTGGTCACTCATGGAGCTGATGTTGATGGAGCTGATGGTGTTGTTGGAGCTGTTGGAGCTGGCACTGTGGTGATCTGGCCTGAGTAGTGAACTGAGTGCCTGGCCCTAGAGGTGAATCATCCTCATCATCATCATCATCCTCATCTGAAGTAGAAGAGACCCGTGGGATCTGCATGGAGTCAACTTCATGCTAAAGTTATGTGACTATCTTCGTTAGCCCATCCACTTTATCAGTAAGGGGCTTGATTTTGGTCTCAAAGATCCTGACAAGACTGTTTTGGTTATCCAGAATCCCCTTAATGTCCTTTTGCATGCTCTGAACAGATGATATCAGCAAATACATTTGCTCACTCCTAGATCAAGGGGCTTGAGCACTAGTGTCTCTCACTGTCTCTGCTGCTTCCTGAGCTATAGCAAAAGTGGGATGATCAGCTTCCATCACCATGACATTGTCCTCTAGATCTGACTGTCGGGGAGAATGTGGGTGATCCAGGGCAAATATGTGCTTCTCCAGTCTTGATTTTATGAGCATCTGGATGTAGGGTGCATAACAGCATTAGCGCTTCTGATCAGCAGCAACCCTCTTGATTGTCTCTACAATCAAGTCCATGACTCTGATCCTGGTGTGAGTGTCAAGATGGATCAACAGGTTGATGGAGTGGCCTCAGATCATCTTGTCATCTCTGGACTTGGGCATCAGGGTATGCCTTAGAATGGTGTTGATGGTGCGTAGACCATCCTAGAGAAAGTAAATGGACCCTAGCTGGTGAGACTTCACTTTATCAGTAGGGATCTCCTTATACATGTTGGCCATAGCATTGTGACTAGCCTTGGATTCTGAGTAGACATCCAGGTCACCATCCTATGCTTCAAGAACTCCTAAGATCCCTTCCCATTCCTCAACAATTGATTCATATCGGGCACCTTCAGTCATCCACACAATTCTACCATCTCCGTAGAAGTGTGCAGTGGAGTAGAACTGCATGATCATCTCTTCATTCCATGCTGTGAATTCTCTGCCTATGAATTCATCAAGACCAATGCAATGGAAGTTGTCAAGCACACTTGTAAAGTAGTCCTCATTCCCCTTGATGTACTTCCAATCAAAGTATCGCATATCGCTGATAGCTGGACTCTTGTCAAAGAGCACAGTCTCATAGAAGTCCTGCTCCTTGGTATAGAACTTGTAGTCCAGATATCTTTTCTTTCTTTGGGCATAAGGATCAATAGCTCTCCATGCCCTCAGTCCTGAGTCCTTCCTCTTCTTCATGTCCTCAGCTACTGGATAGCTGGCATTATGAACAGGGAGGTGTGGTCTAAGCTACATTAACGTTGTCAGATCATCATCAGCTTCAGCTCTGGAGGCATTCCCTTTGTTCTTCTCAGAGGCTGGAATCTACCTAGTGGTCCTCTTGGACTTCTCAGCAGCCTTCTTGGATGTGCTGGTTTTGGGCATAGCATCAGACATCAACTTCTTTGCCTTCTTCTTGGGAGGAGCCTTTGCTGGCTCAACCTCCTCCTCCTATGCATCAGCAGCTTCTGGATCCTCAAACATGGATGTAGGCCTGTCAGTCACATGAATGATCCTCTTCCTGGCCTTTTTCTCTCCTGCCTTCTTAGGCATAGCTTTCTTGGGGATCTCAACAGAAACATATGCTTTGGCAGTCTCATAAGCCTTGAAGGTTGAAGCTGGTGCATATATTTTGTTGACAACCCTTGTAGAGGAAGTAGCTTCAGTTGCAACATTCTTGGTAGCCTTCTCTTGCTTCTTAGCAAGAACTTCCTCGGGGACAAAGTCTGAATCTTCTTCTGCTGAGTTCAACCTCATTCTGGTTCAGGTGGCAGCCTTGGGCAACCCATGTGAGTTGGGGGTGCCTGGATCTGAGAATGAACTGGGCTTTGGGCTTGTGCCCGAACTCATGTCTGCTCTCTGCTCTGACCTGGTTCTGACTGTCTTATGAACCTGACATGCTGACCCTGTGAATAGACTGTAGATGAGCAGAAGTAGATGAGTCATCACAAAATGAGGCTATTTTTGAAATTTTAGCAATGAGTTTTTCAAAAGTTTTGCAATCTATCACATACATATCGGTATAGCCGAACTGAAATTTTCGGTGGGGCCGAGACAGACCAACTCCTTAACAGGAACTTGGCAGCCTTTTCGGTAGGACCGACTAGAGCCACTCGGTTCCAACGAGTCAGCAACACACAAAAGTATATCGGTGAGACCGCTACTTTCATTTCGGTTCCACCGAGATGTATCGGGTGGACATCAAAACCCTAGAAAATCCATCTAACTCGCGATTTTGCAATTTCTAGTGGATAGATGAATGAGCAATAGGTGGCTTATAGAGAAAGCAAGGTCCAATGCGCAAGAATCAGCATAGGAGCACACTAGAGATCGAATCCGTACCCTGGCTTGGCGCGGATCCTCTATGGTGGCGACGTTTGTGAAGATTACGTCTACGGCGGCGATTACCAATGGTGGAGGAGCTGGGGAAGTTAAGGGCGATGACCAGGGGTCTTTGGAATGTCAGCTTAGGGTTTTGGAGCGCGATGTATGAAGATGAAATTTCAAAACATCGGGGTCAAGAGTTATATTCTAAGTTTTTGGTGTCATCGAGTGCCTCAACTGTCAGCTGACAGGGACACTCGATGTAACCGAGAAAATGGAATCGGTGATACCATGATTGAAAAACCAGATCAACCCTAGGCAATCGGTGAGACCGAGATTTTGGTGTTGGTTCCACCGAGTTGCACCTGGGAGGTTTTAATGGCCAGTCCTTGTCAATACGGAACTCCGAGTGCTCCACACACATAGGGATCGAAAAGCACTTGTTCAAATTTTGTGATGCAGCATGAATGGAATATGAGATGAGAAAGCATAGATAGCTAAAGAGTGGTCCTAGGCATTCTTGTCCATCCAATTGGCAAACGATAAATCAAAAGCCAAATGTAGCAATTGGATATCCTCGAATGAAAAAATAAATGCAGACCAACATGTTCACACAATAAGATGTCAAAAGAAATCATGACAAACATGCACAAACACACTAGCATCTAACAAGCAGTTGGGAAATGACAAGGTCATCTATATATGAGTATTTGACTTGGGAGCCAAGTAAGAGTACTTGATCATAGGTCATACTCATCGTTTAAGCACAAGTGGGGTTGCCACTTTTTCATAAAGCATTTAATGTTTTCACATGTTAAGAGATGCTTCGACTCCAGAATTAGACTGAAGCTCCCCCTTAATGTGACATCCCCCCATAAGAGGGATAAACTAACCTTGGGTTTTGTCGGTGAAGACTTCATGTTTGTGAGGTAGTTGTGGATGCACAATGTTGATGAATATAACCAAGAGTTGGGAGCATCCTTGTTGTTTCCTTACTCCTCTCACCTACATGGGTTAGTCCCAACATACAATAGACAAATACAAGGACATCTATGGACATGTAGTGCAAAGCATGTGTTATGATGTCCATTGATTTGTTGATTACCTTGTCCCTTGCTCACCTTTGAGGGAATGTGTGACTCCTTGAACTATTGCATTGAGTTGATGTTGAGTGCAAAAAGTTCTTGCCAAAATTGAATGTGAGTGAATTTCATTGGCGGAGTCACCCCTCAAGAACTTACTAGTTATTTTTCTTGGGAACCCACATCAAGTTGATGGGGATCCTTGGCATTGAAGTTGCCTTGGTAGTAGTTGAGCTTGAAGTAGCCTTGGGAACCCACTCCAGCAAAGCTAGGGGTTTATCTTCATATGAGTTGATGTCATCTTGAAGCTTGTTCTTTCCCTTGAGCTCGTGGTCTTGTGGTGGAAGGTCATCTTGAGTGTTTGTCCCCTTGGGAAGAGTATTTTCATACTTCTCCTTTTGAGGAACAAACTTGGACTTGGGATATTTACCTTCTTCCCACTCAATTCTATTAGCATTGAAGTAGCCAACAACACGATTCTTCCGGTATCCTCCGTGCTTGCGTACAATTTCCTCAAATTGCTTACATATGGCAAGACTCTTGTAGATACCTTTTTCTATAATTCCTTTCAATGAAGCATTTTCTTCCTCAAGTGTAACTTTTCTAAGAGAAGCATCATTAGTGGAATCAATAGAATTAATAGAAGCAACATAATTGATGTTATCACTTTTATTGTTGCTACTAGATGAAGAATCTTTCTTGCCTTTGTTACTAGATTGCTTAGTTTAACTTGAGGCATGAAAGTAGACAAGAGTAGTCGTTTGGCTAGATAAGATGAGGTCTTCTTTTGCAGATCGTCATTGATAGGTTTGAGAAACTCATGCTCTTTCTCCAAGTTGAGCTTCTCGAAGCGTAGCTTCTCATGAGTTCTCACAAGATCTCTATGATCTTTGAGAGTAGATTCATGAGCTAACTTAAGAGTGTTTAGTTCTTTAGTTTGTTGTTCTGTTTTCATATTATCATCATCAATTGACTTATCTTTACTAGCATGAGAATTATCAAGTTCATTTTGATCAATATCACTAGTTTTATCACAAAGCAAATCATCTTCATCACTATCAAAATCAACATATTCGGGGTGTGATACCTTGGGGCCTTTAGCCATGAAGCAACTTCCACTCCCTTCGTTGGGTGAATCAAATAGATCATAGGAGTTGGTAGTTACTAGAGCAACTCCGGCAACACCATCATCTTGACTATAGTCGGAGTCGGAGTGATAGCTTCTCTCAGAGTTGTTGTGGCAGTGAGAGCCGGAAACCCATTCACCAACATGAGCTTGATGTTTTCTTCTTATGTAGCTCTTGGTGTACTTGTCCTTCTCCGAATCTCTACTTCTCCTTGAGTGTATTCATTCATAACGATCATCTCTACTCCTTCTCTCTCTTTGTGGTGATTCATTCCTTGAGCTTCGTCTTCGAGGTGACTCTTCTCTTCTTTTCTAAGGAGCTGTGCACTCATTTGAGTAGTGTCTAGGCTTCCCACAATTGTAGCAATTGCGGTCACGACTTGACGACCGCTTCTCTTCATATCCTGAGTTGGAGTTTCTTTCTTTGCTTCTATTCTTGTAGAACTTGTTGAATTTCTTGACCATGAGGCTTATTTCTTCATTGGTGACAAGGTTGCTGCTTGAAGTTGTGGGAGCATCACTTGTGGCTTTGTAAGCACCGCTAGACTTGTGATGAAGCTCTTCTTTATCTTTGAGTGTCATCTCATGAGCAACAATCCTTCCAATGATTTCCGTAGGATTGAGATCTTTGTAGTTTGGCATCATTTGGATTAATGTGCACACGGTGTCGTATCTCTCATCCAAAGCTCTAAGTATCTTCTTGATGATGAATTTGTCGGTCATTTCTTTGCTTCCTAAGCCGACAATCTCATTGGCGATGAGAGCAAGCCTAGAGTACATCTCTGCGACTCCTTCACCATCCTTCATCTTGAACTTGTCAAGTTGACCATGAAGAACATATAACTTGGATTCTCTCACGGACTCGGTTCCCTCATGCATATCAACCAAAGTATCCCAAATCTCCTTTGCATTCTCAAGATGGCTGATCTTGTTGAATTCTTCGGGGCATAAGCAGTTGAAGAGAATGTCACATGCTTGAGCATTGTATTGCAACATCTTCAATTCATCCGCGGTCGCTTCACGATCCGGTTCCCGTCCATCCGCAAAGAACTCACCTTGCAAGCCAACACGAACAACAGCCCAAACGGCAGGGTTATGACCAAGAATATGCATTTTCATTTTGTGCTTCCAACTAGCAAAACTAGTGCCATCAAAGTACGGACCTCTATGGTGATAACTTCCCTCACTAGATGCCATACTTCTCCTAGGTTGTGAGACCTAAGCAATGGAGACCAATGCTCTGAAACCACTAGTAGGATCGAAAGTTGGTATAGAAGGGGATGATTAGACTACTTGACCCAATAAAGGTTTTGCATATACCAAATTTTATGGTTGACAGTTTTTAGCATTTCATGGAAAGTCAAGTACAACCTACACATGCAAGTCTTAGAGTATATAGCATTGGAAAGTAACAACAAGCATGTATAGAAGGGATAGGGTAGGAAGATCAAACGCAATTGTGGACACGATGATTTTTCCCGTGATTCCGATAGGTGGCGCTATTGTACATCCACATTTATCGAGTCTTCAACCCACGGACGGTAACGGTCGCGAGAGTCCACGGAGGGCTCCACCCAAAAGGGTCCACGAAGTAGCAACCTTGACTATTCCATACGGCTTCCGTCCATGAAGGACTAGCCTCACTATGGGGTAGATCTTCATGAAGTAGGCGATCTCCTTGCCCTTACAAACTTCTTGGTTCACTCCAAATGACGAAGTAGGAGGCTCCCAAGCGACACCTAACCAATCTAGGAGGTAGCACCCTCCAAAAGGTAATAGGCTCGGTAATGATGATGAACTCCTTGCTCTTGTCCTTCAAGATGATAGACTCCTCAACACACAATCTCTCTCTCACTGGTTTGGCTTTGTAGAAGAGATAAGATTGGTGAAAGCAACTTGGGGAGGCTAGAAATCAAGATCCATATGATTGGAGTGGAAGATCTTGACCTCAACACAAGGTAGTTGGTTCTCTCTCAGAAAATCTGATAGGATAGGTATGGAATAGTTCTGGGTGCTTCTCTTCCAAGTGAGAGGTAGTGAAGGGGTATATATAGGCATCCCCAAAAGTCCAACCATTACACACAAAATGACCAACTCGGTGACACCGATGTGTTAATCTCGGTGGTACCGACGTGATCAAAAGGTGGCAACTTTTGAATCTCGGAGGGACCGATATACAATTCTCGGTTGCGCCGATAAGGTGACCAACGGTCAGATTTCTAATCTCGGTGATGCCGATTCAACATTCTCGTTGGAATCGAAAATGTGAATTTGCGTAACAGAAAGTTGGCAACCTAAACTCGGTGGCATCGGTACGGAATCGGTTGCACCGAAGTGGCTAGGGTTTGGGAGAGTCTGTCTAGGTACTGGAATCGGTGGCACCGAAGTGGGATAGCTGGTTGCACCGATTTTGAGTGTTGGGTATAGAACAGAATTTGGTGGGAGAGCTTTGTGGATGTTTTTGGCAACTATCACTTGTGCATGTTTGACCATATTGTTAACCAACAAAACCTTACCCCCTTTTAATAGTATTTTTCACAAATATAAAATGGAGAGTCCACTTGCTTGAAGCTTGGCCAACCTATTTCCTTGCATCTTGGGGTTTCTCCACAATCTCCTTTTTGCCAATCCTCTCATTGAGCATTTCCTGAAATATACTTAGTGGAAACATTAGTTCAATGACTTATATGTTGTTATTAATTACGAAAACCACCAAGGGAGCAAGTGTTCTTTCAGTAGCGTCTGAATTAGGTAGGGGAGGTTGCTTAAATAGGAAAGAAGGGCTAGGTTAGCGGGTTTTCATCCGTTTTCAGACCGTTCATGTCGGTGCAATAGAGTTTTTGGGCCACCTAGTGCCCCTTCACTCATTCACGGGCAGTAGTAGCCGCCCCGGCGGCAGGGCCCAGCGAAGACTTACCAAGCACCAGCACAGAAGACTCAAGAATACTAGCAAGACCTTGCCGGGAGGGCCGTAAAGCCTCTAGGCCCTCGCCAAGGCAAGGTCCCGACAAGCACCGCCAGCACACAGGACAGGTGTCGATCCACCTGGATGCGTGTCGCGACGTCGACACTAGAGGGAGCTAAGCGGCACTGATGTGACGGCCCCCATCCCGTCCCACTGACGGACTGAGGCCCCTGACGATGCATTTAATGCTCTTGTCCTACTCCGTCAGGGTTAGGTATGATAGCAATGTAGCAGCACTGTGCACCCCGTGTGCACACTATACGCCACTGTTGGGATTCCCTTAAGTATAAAAGGAGGCCCAGGGTGTTATAGAAAAGGACTTTTGAACTCTTTAGCTTTTGGGCTTTCGGATAGTTAGGCACTTAAACAACCGGACTGCCCGACGGTTAGAGCGGGGGAAGGTTCCCAAGCTCACGTAGCAGCCATTCATGGCGCTCCTGTAGCTCGAACCCTAGAACATGATCAATACAACCAAGCAGGAGTAGGGTTTTATGCATCCGCACGGCCTGAACCTGGGTAAAAACTCCCCATGTGCCGCTCACCAGACCGGCTCTTTGTGCCAACTCACCCCCCGCCTAACCGAAAGGGTCTGCCGCGGTCCGATAGGTTTTCATTCCCATGACATATTTTGCGTGCTAGGTAGGGGGCGCGCAAGAGGTTCTGTGAACCCGTCCTGGTGATCTGCGCCCCAGCTTCGTCATCGCCATGGCCCCCAAGAAGAAGGGCCTGACAGCAGTTGGCCCATCCGCATCCGACGTTTCTGTATCTCCGTGGACGGGGGACGGCGCAGGCGCGGGTGGAGGAGGAGGCGGAGGTTCCGAACTTCCACAGGACTCCGGTGACGAAGACCAAGCAGTTGGCTATGCTCGCCGCGGAGACGCTCATGGCAGCGGGGGGAACCCCCGCGCCCCTGGATCTCAGGATGGAGTAGTACTGCCTGCGGATGGTACGGCGAACTCCGGGGGCGGAAGTGTGTCTTCTAGGGCACCCACGAAGGCACCTATGTCGCGACCTTCTAAGTACGCGCACGGAGAGTCGTGCCACGGTGCCCGCAGTTCTCAGCGTCCCCATAGAAAAGCTCCTACGCATAACTCCGAAGATGCGCGGGACTAGCATGCGAGCAGGAGTGGCATGCCCACGCGGGACCGTGGAGGTGCTCCTTCTAACACGGTTAGGAGTCAGAGCACCTCGCGTTCCTCGCATCGCTCGATGTCGTCCACAATGGAGGAAGCCATGGCGTGAGCGCAGCTACTCCTGAACTTCGCTCCTGCTGCGGAGAAGCTCGACAAATGGAGAACCACCATTTAGAGCCTCGTCAGCCTCGCAGACAAGCTTCAGAACACTGGGCTGCCTCGGACCAGCGGTGAAGTCCCCGGGGTCGGCGCGGCCTCGGCGCATTCACCTCCGTGACAACATCGTTGGCCGCCAACCCGACGGACCGACGCGCAGGATGGTTACTCAACGACATCGTCTAACCCACGAACGCGCCGTGATTAACGTCATGTTCTTCGGGAACGTGGCAAGGAGGACGCTCAAACCATGATCGAGCGGCGATGGGAAGCGCACCTCCAGGCGGAAAGGCCCGCGAGACCCACTGTAGACAAGTCCACGCTGGGGTACCCTGTCAGCCTACCTTATGAGGTGGGCTGTCCAGCGTTTACCCCCGAGCTGTGGCAACTTCAGTGGCCCAACACCCACATATTCAAACCAGAAGTCTCGGAGAAGTACGATGGCAAGACCCATCCGTTAGAGTTCCTGACCATCTACACCATTGCGGTGCAGGCTGCCAGGGGCAGCGACAATAAGATATTGGCCAACTACTTCCCATTGGTACTTAAACCCAATGTCAGGTCATGGCTGATGCACTTGCCCGAGAGATCCATCGCTTCCTGGGCGGACCTGTGTCATGAATTCGTTGGCGCCTTCACCGGGGGTCATCAAGCTCATGGCCAGGAGAGCGACCTGCACATCATCCCCTAGAAGGAAGGGAAAACTCTGCGCAAGTACATCCAGAAGTTCAGCCACGTGCACCACAACATCCCAGACGTTCACCCTGCCAATATTATCAGCTCGTTCCATCAGAACGTGCACAACTGCAGGATGTGGCAAGAGCTAGCGATGAATAGAGTCAGGGACATCGTCGAGCTTTATGCTTTGGCAGACAAATGTGCTCGGGCCGAAGAAGGGAGAAGACTCCCCGGCGAGCATGTCGGTGCGGAGGTCGACTTAGAGGATGAAGACACTGCTGCCCCGGCAGAGAAGGGCTAGCGGAGGAACCAGAAGCACAAGGGCAAAGCCATGCTAGCCGTCGAAGGATCCCGCAACCCCGGTGCCGCCATGAAAGGCAAGGTCGACCACCTGGGTAACTATATTGTCGGGTGCGCCTCCTGCCATGCCCTGGCGGCTGCTGCCAAGCTAGAAGACTCCAACAAGCAGTATTGCAAGATCCATCGCACCAAAGGTCACATCCTCCAAGACTGTCAGCAAGTTGAGCAGCTTGCCGAGAAGCAGAGGGCTGAATATGAAAGGTGCGACCAGGAGAAGGGTTAGGATGGTGCTAAGGGGTCCAGCAAGAAGCATGTTGGCCGAGGAGGTCGCCGCGGCAAGCACAAGCAACAGAAGGATCGGCCCGCCTGCGGCCGCGACAAGCAAGAGGGAGATGATGATAATGTCGAAGAGGACGATGAGTCTAGTGAGCACAAGTCTGAGAAGGATACAAAGGCGATGTGCATAGAAGGAGGAGCCTCGTTGCATTCCTCTCACTGCCAACTTAAATAGTGGGCACGCGAGGTTAATGCGGCAAAGCCCTCTATCGGTGGACAGAAACCTCTGAAATGGTCCAACACTCCTATCATCTTCGACGCCGAGGATCACCCTGATCGCATAACTGCAGTCGGGTGCCTGCCATTGTTGGTCTCTCCAACAATCCGCAACCTCAAGGTGATGAAGATGTTAGTCGATAGCGGGGCCAGTCTGAACCTGATCTCGCCCGATGTCATTGAGAGGTTGGAGATTCCCGACGAAGATCTTGAGCCAACAGGCGCTTTCCAAGGGGTCAATTCGGGAAGGAATCGGCCGAAGGGCTAGGTCATGCTACCGGTGACATTCGGCAACGATATCAACTTCAGAATGGAGAAGATCGTCTTTGACGTTGTCGAGATCTCATTGCCATACAACAGCATTCTCGGGTGTCCGACATTGGCCAAGTTCATGGCAACCACTCACTTCGCTTACAACGTGCGGAAGATGCCAGGACCAATGAGCGTCATTACCATCAACTCCGACAAGAAGAGCACGCTTATCTGCGTTGACCAACTCTACCGGGGCGCAGTTGCAGCACCTTCCGCCAGGGCACTTGCTCCTGCCGCTGAAGCTCCCGGGGGGGGAGAATACCGGCAAGACCTCTAGCGCACATTCTCACAAGCGCGCCTCTTCGGAGTATTGTGCTACCGTTGACAATGTGCCAAAGAGCTCCACTGGCAAGATCAAGAAGTCCATGGCAGCTCCACCAGAAACCAAGAAGGTGCCTGCCAAGGAGGATGGCATGGGGGGAACTTTCACCATAAGGTCTACCCTTGATGACAAGTAGGAAAGCGCGCTCATCACCTTCCCGCTAGCGAATGTCGATGTGTTTGCATGGTAACCATCTGATATCCCCGGTGTTCCCAGGAAGGTGATTGAGCACCACCTTGCCGTTTGTCTGCACACGCGGCCCGTTAAGTAGAAGGTTCGGAAGTAAGCTTTGGAGCGGCAATAGTTTATTACTGAAGAGATCAAGAAGTTAGAGGCAGCTGGTCTGATCAGAGGAGTACTCCACCCTACGTGGTTGGCCAATCCAGTCGTAGTGCGCAAGACGAATGGGAAGTGGAGGCTATTCATTGATTTCACAGACATCACCAAGGTCTGCCCCAAAGATCCTTTACCCTTGCCACGCATCGACCAGATTGTGGACACCACCGCCAGTTGCGACTTATTGTCTTTCCTTGACGCCTATTTCGGTTATTATCAAATCTTTATGGCCAAGGAAGATGAAGAGAATACCAAGTTTATCACCCCACGTGGTACGTACTGCTTTTTGCGTATGCCTTTCGGGTTAAAAAGCGCTGGTTCTACCTTTGCTAGAGAAGTCTAGATTGGCTTTAAGCCCCAGCGGCATAGAAATATGGAGGATTATATGGACAATATAGTTGTCAAAACCAAGGACAAGGCCACGCTCATAGCGGGCCTAGATGAGACGTTTGCCAATCTGCACAAGATCAACATGAAGCTCAACCCGAAGAAATGTGTGTTCGGCGTCCCATCTGGCAAGCTTCTCCGGTTCTTTGTGTCTCAACATGGAATTGAAGCGAATCCCGACAAGATCAAAGCAATTGAGCAGATTGAGGCACCAAGACGAGTCAAGGACGTGCGACGCCTTGCCGGCTGTGTTGCTGTCTGAGTAGGTTCATCTCAAAGTCTGTTGAGCGCACCCTGCCCTTTTTCAAAATCTCGAATAAGGCAGGTCCAATGAAATGCACTCCAGAAGCGGAGGTAGCCCTGCAGGATTTGAAGAAATACCTTTCCTCTCCGTCGGTCCTAGTCGTGCCAAAACCACAAGTCGTTGTTGCTATACTTGGCGGCAACGATTCAAGTGGTGACTGTTGCACTAGTGGCTGAAAAAGAGGTTGACGAATAAGCAGCGACAATGGCAGAGGCACCAAACAATGAGCCAGGACAGCCTTTGGCAGGGTCTGGTGCCGGCAAGGAAGGATCTATGCAGTTGAAAGAGATAATTCACAAGAAGAAAGTGGTGCAGCGACCAGTCTATTTTGTCAGCTCCTTGTTGCAGGGGGCTAGATCAAGGTATTCTGGCGTGCAAAAGTTGCTCTTAGGCCATCTTATGGCCTCGACAAAGCTGTGCCATTACTTCCAAGCACATGAGATCACCGTTGTCACCCGCTTACCGCTACTGCGGATATTGAGGAACCCAGAAGCTACCGGCAGGATTGTGGAGTGGCCTGCAAATGGAGCATGTTCCACGTGCAGAGAACAACCTTGCCGACGGCCTGTCAAAATGTGTTGCCCTTAAGTTACCTGTGGAACTAGGAACTTTCGTGCTCCAACTAACTCAACCCTCGTTGACACCATCAATCGGACTATAGAAGAGAAGGAAGTTAAGTTCCAGCAAGTATTTCCTGGTAGAGCTCCCTGAAGCCGCAGGCGAGAAAGTTGCCCAAGAGAACGGCAGGCTTGCCGGTGAGTACTATGCTCTGGCGGGGCCATCGGCTCTTTCTGTAGAAGCATGCTCTCCTGCCAGGCTTGCCAGGGCGTAGCAGACTTTGGCAGGCCCTCAGGCCCTTGCCGTCGAGGCAAATGCTCCCCCGACAGAGGATACGCCCTTAGTCCTTGTTGTTGAGCCCCAGGCTCCAGCATGGGCACAACATCTTGTCCAACTCCTTCAGACAGAAGAACTCCCCGAGGAAAAAGAGGAAGCAGAGAAAGTAGCCCGCCGGTCTCATATGTACCAGTTCCTAGACAACGTCCTGTACAAAAAGAGATCGAACAACGTGAAACTCAAGTGCATTTCTCGGGAGGATGGGCTGGAACTGTTGGCAAAGATACACGGAGGTATATGTGGCTCCCACATAGGATCAAGAGCACTTGCCAGAAAGGCATTCCGGCAAGGTTTCTTTTGTCCCACTGCCCTCCAGGATGCAACTGTGTTAGTAACCAAGTGTGAAGCATGCCAGTTTCATTCGAAGAAACTACATCAACCAGCTCAAGCCCTTCAAACAATCCCTCTCTCCTGGCCATTTTCGGTCTGGGGGCTCGACATCTTGAGTCCCTTTCCCTGCGCTGCCGGGGGCTTTGAGTACTTGTACGTGGCAATCGACAAGTTCACAAAGTGGCCGGAAGTGGAAGCAGTGAGGAAGGTGACACCATAGTCAGCCATCGGATTCTTAAGGGACTAGTTTGCCGCGTTGGTTTTTCCAGCAGGATCATCACTAACAATGGCACGTAGTTCATGAGTTGCACCTTCATTCAGTACGTCCAAGACCTTGGTAGCAAAATCGTTTTGCTTTCGTTGCCCACCCGAGGAGCAACGACCAAGCAGAGAGGGCTAATGCTGAAGTGCTGCGAGGTCTCAAGACAAGAACTTTTGATTGGTTGCACAAGTGCGGAAGAAACTGGATTGATGAGTTGCCGGTGGTTCTTTGGTCAATTAGGCCGACACCAAATTGAGCTACCGGCCAGACACCCTTCTCCCTTGTCTATGGGGCGGAGGTAGTGCTCCCCACAGAACTCATATACGGGTCACCTCGAGTGCTAGCTTATGATGAGCTCGAGCAAGAGCAGTTACGGCAAGACAACACGACGCTCCTTGAGGAATACCGTCTTCAGGCGGCTGTAAGAGTTGCACGCTACCAGCAAGCCTTGCGCCGCTACCATAGCTGCAAGGTCAATGCCAAAAGTCTTGAGGAAGGCGACCTTGTTCTTCGGCGACTTCAGTCTGCCAAGAATCCAAACAAGTTGACGCCGAAGTGGGAAGGCCCTTATCGGGTAGTACGAGTCAATAGGCCTGGCGCAGTCCACCTGGAGACCGAGGATGGCGTTCCGATGAGAAACTCCTGGAATATCGATTATCTTCAAAAGTTCTACCCATGAGGCGCGATTGTCGGGCCGGCCCCGACAACCAACTTTTGTACAAGTCTTGCCGCTGAAGCATGTAATCCTTGGTACAAAGCCAGGCTCAGAACCTATGCGTAGATAAATAAAGATAAGTGTTCTGCAATCTTGTTTAGCTCTCATGTTTACTTATGTGCATGTTTATCTAGAGAGTTGCATTATGCTTAATTCCGGCAAGGACTAACGGACCACCAAGGTTCCATATCCATATTTTCTCTTCTTTCTTTTTTCTCAAAGGACTGAAGGATCCCTCGCATGTAGCTTTGCCAGGGGGAATGATGGTGCGGATACCTATGAGCACGGCATCCTAAAAATAACTTGCCGGACAGACAAAAGCAACGAAAATATAAGTTGCGAAAACCCCATGTGAATCCTTGCCGAGAGTTATTTTTCCTTGTGCGACTTTGACTCCTGTATGGAAAACCTGCACACGCGGGAACCTTGTCATGATTGGATGCACCCTCACTGCGTTCGGAACCGCTCAACGGCTTAGGTAGCTTCTCCCATGCTCCTTGTTTCATTTCGAGTCCGCTCAATGACTCAAGTAAAAGCGCTCGCGCCCCTATCCCCGTTTTCAAGTAAGGTCGATGCCTTGAACGACCGCGCCAAGGACGACAAGGTGTCTTGCCGACAGTAGCACTGCCAGTAGGTTGCTAAGGACCCATTCCTCAAAGCGCTCACGATAGGGTTACACACACCGGCAAGATTCTTCCAAAAAAGAGCCTAAGGAAAATTTCATACACGGAACCAGTCTAACAAGGAAGATAATATGCATTCACTCAAAATGGGGTGAAATTTACATAAGATACCACTTTTTTCTAAGGACATCTTTCTTTGACTTTCTCCCATAGGGGAGATTACAAGAAGAAAAATATGGAAAGGAGAGGCGGGATACAAGAAGACAAAGATGGCGAGAGGCCCCCGGTAGAAGCCCGGCCTGAACCCTCTCGACCAGCACTGTGCAAACGAGCAAGGCTGCCAGATGGGCAGGCAAAAGCTGGTCCCTCCCGGACCAGCATTGCGTGGAGGAGAAGATCGAAGCGGGCGAAAAGGAGGATGGACCCCTGAAACCAAAGTTCGCGAGCCTGCTGGAGCTGGAATATGAGGCAGTGCTCGGGACTGAAACCCGGCAAGGACATCTTGCCGGGAGGGGGAGAGGTCTGAGGGTAGCAATGATGGTGCGGCCAGAAGTTAGTCCGAGCAAGAATCTTCGGGCTCCAACTTGACCGGACGAAGACCGGACTCATCGCCGCTGTCTTCGCCTCTGTCCTCCCCATCACTCTCGCTAGAGGACAGGCTTTAGGCACTGCTCTTGCTCTATTCGCATCACTTGAGGCTGATGCCGGAGATTCCATAAATCTTGATGGAGAGCGTATCGGCCTCCGTCATTATAAAATGGAGAATGTGCCCCACCTGGATGCTGTCGGGACGGGTGAGGGTCTTCCAACCGCGCCTAAGGAACATGATGCGGCGCGTTGGATTATCAACGTCCACCCATGTTGCACCATTGTAGCACCCTGCCACCCGCAGCCATAGGAAGGACAGTTGGTCGTTCTCCACTGCCCTAGCGAAGGGCCGTGGGAGACGTAGGTGGCTCCCGATGGGACCGCCTAGCTCGATGATGAAGTCCAGCGCCATCCCCTCGGCGTGGGCCTCTTCGGTGGAGATGCTTGGCATCGGAGAAGGTGGTGGAGCAGCGCTCTGCCTCCCCCGACCTCGAGCTCTGCGGCGGCCACGGCCCCTCACGCCTCCTCCACCACGCGAACTCGAGCCTCCCACCTCCTCCGTGGCTGAAGCGGCGGCATGATCCAGATGATAGCTCCTCCTCGTAGCCGAGGAAGGCGGTTGTCCTCGCCCCTTGGTCATTGTGAAGGGCGGGCATTGCCGGAAGATCGAGAAGACAAGGGAGGAGGCGGACTACAAATCTTTGCGCTCGAAGGGCGAAAGAAGGATGTATGAGCTCCGCCCCCGCTGTTCCCAATTTATAGGAGGAAGCGCATGGGCTGGCTCTCCCCCACTCCAAAGGACATCGCCCACCTCCTCCAATAGCAGCACCCTCGATCACGGGGTGGACGTCGCCCCAATCCATGGCGCCGCAGTTACTGCCTTTTCTCAGGGACTTTAAATCACGGGCGCCCGTTGCTAGCCCCCGCTATGCATGCAGCACGCGTGGCGGAAAAGACCTGACGTGGTAATTAAAAAACTCGACGATCGTGCCGCGCACATACCCCACTACCCACATTCAATGGGCATCGTGGGGAAGCGCAGCGAGCACAATGATCACAACTGCAGGGCCGTACCATGTGTACCCATGCACTGTTTGGGCCTGGCCCAAGAACGCCCCGTGACGTGTATGGCCCAGGCCCGGGGGCCCCTGTCAGTGCACTAGAGTTTCTGGGCCACCTAGTGCCCCTTCACTTGTGCACGGGCAGTAGTAGCCGCCCCGGCGGTAGGGCCCAGCGAAGACTTACAAAGAAACCAGCACAAAAGACTCAAGACTACCGGCAAGACCTTGCTGGGAGGGTCGTAGAGCCTCCAGCCCCCCGGCAAGGCGAGGCCCCGGAAAGCACCACCAGCACATAAGACAGGTGTCGATCCACCTGGACGTGTTTCGCGGCGTCGATGTTGGAGGGAGCTAAGTGGTGCCGATAGGACGGCCCCATCCCATCCCACTGACGGACTGAGGCCCCTGACTGTGCATTTAATGCTCTTGTCCTACTCCGTCAGGGTTAGGTATGATAGCACTATAGTGGCACTGTGCATCCCGTGTGCACACTGTACGCCACTGTTGGGATTCCCTTAAGTATAAGAGGAGACCCAGGGCGTTACAGAAAAGGACTTTTGAACTCTTTGGCTTTTGGGCTTTCGTACAGTTAGGTAGTTAAACAACCGGATAGCCCGATGGTTAGAGAGGGGCACTAGTAGAATACAGACCTTTCGTCCCGAGCTTTAGTCCCAGTCTAGTCACGAACCTGTACTAAAGATGGTATTAGTCCCGGTTCGTGCCGGCTACAATGGCTAGGAGCAGGGCGACCTTTAGTACCGGCTCGTAAGCAATCTTTAGTACCGGTTTGTGTCACGAGCGGGTACTAAAGGGGCGTGGCAGGCTTTTGGTCACACTTGGGCCCCGCGTGCACCTTTAGTACCGGCTGGTGACACCAACCAGTACTAAAGACTTCCTACATATACGGTAATTATTAGCTTTTATGTAATTTTAATTTCAAAAATACTAGAGGTTTATAAAAGCTTTTAGAGTTTCTTTTTGCTATTAGAGTTTTATAAAAGATTTTTAGTTGATTCTTTTTGCTATTGAAGAATATTATTTTTCATAAAATAATATTAAATTGATTATTTTTAGTTCATTCTGTTTGCTGGATGAACTTCATGTACAAAACGGACAGTCTCTTTCGAAGTATCAGGGTTTCGGACGGAAACTCATCTATTACAAAAGGCATTTCATTTTCTTGAACTTATTTGAACTCCAGGATTTATGTGTGTTCAAAATGCACCATTCAAAGCCACATCATCAATTTTCAACCCTTTCTGACTTCATTTGTTATTTTTCATGCAGTTATTGATTTTTTGAGCTAAATGACCCGGAAATTGAAAAGCACTACAAATGAACTCTGAAAAGGTTGAAAGTTGGCATGGTATCATCATTTCACCCACATAGCATGTGCTAAAAAGTTGAGAGGGTTACAGCAAAAGCTGGATGCACTTCGTGTACAAAACAGACAGTCTCTTTCGAAGTATTAGGGTTTCGGACGGAAACTCATCGGTTACAAAAGACATTTCATTTTCTTGAATTTATTTGAACTCCAGGTTTTTTGTGTGTTCAAAATGCACCATTCAAAGCCACATCATCAATTTTCAACCCCTTCGGACTTCATTTGTTATTTTTCATGCAGTTATTGATTTTTTTTGAGCTAAATGACCCTGAAATTGAAAAGCACTACAAATGAACTCTGAAAAGGTTGAAAGTTGGCATGGTATCATCATTTCACCCGCATAGCATGTGATAAAAAGTTGAGAGGGTTACAGCAAAAGCTCGATGCACTTCGTTTACAAAACGGATAGTCTCTTTCGAAGTATCAGGGTTTCGGACATAAACTCATCTGTTACAAAAAGGCATTTCATTTTCTTGAACTTATTTGAACTCCAGGCTTTTTGTGTGTTCAAAATGCACCATTCAAAGCCACATCATCAATTTTCAACCCTTTCTGACTTCATTTGTTATTTTTCATGCAGTTATTGATTTTTTGAGCTAAATGACCCTGCAATTGAAAAGCACTACAAATGAACTCTGAAAAGGTTGAAAGTTGTCATGGTATCATCATTTCACCCACATAGCATGTGCTAAAAAGTTGAGAGGGTTACGGCAAAAGCTGGATGCACTTCGTGTACAAAACGGATAGTCTCTTTCGAAGTATGAGGGTTTCGGACATAAATTCATCTGTTACAAAAGGCATTTCATTTTCTAGAACTTATTTGAACTCCAGGCTTTTTGTGTGTTCAAAATGCACCATTCAAAGCCACATCATCAATTTTCAACCCTTTCTGACTTCATTTGTTATTTTTCATGCAGTTATTGATTTTTTTAGCTAAATGACCCTGAAATTGAAAAGCACTACAAATGAACTCTGAAAAGGTTCAAAGTTGGCATGGTATCATCATTTCACCCACATAGTATGTGCTAAAAAGTTGAGAGGGTTTACCCGGTGAAGTTTTCTCAAATTCTCGTAATCCTAAAAGTAAAAAAAGTTATTTCAAAAAGAAGATTTTTTCCTACAAACTCAAAAAAAATTAAAAAAAATTATTTAAAAATAAGTAAATGATGTCATATTTGGATTCCTCACATTTTTCTGATAATAATGGATATATTATTTGTTGAATTTCGATTTATAGATTTAAAGATATTAATTATGCCATATGAATTGAATATATGGCAAAAAATGAATAAAAAATAATATTACTTATTTCATTTTCATAGAAATTCAATATATATTTTTTATTTTAATAATTGTTTGGAATTCAAAAAATTAAATAATGTGACATCAAGACATAAGGGTTAATAGGGTTGATAGCTTACTATTGGGTGACCGGCTGGGAAGTTAGATGATTCGGAGTGAGGGTGATTAGAGATTAAATTGTCAAATAATTGAAAAGCAGTGAAGAGGGGTCATTAGAGATTAAATTGTCAGATAATTCATAGATTTGAAAATCAGAAAAAATTAAAAAAAATCGAAAAAAAATTTTATTTTAAAAACAGGTTGGTAACACTTAGTACCGGTTGGTATCACCAACCGGTACTAAAGGTCCTCCACCACCAGCCCATGCAGGCAGCCACGTCGTGGGCCTTTAGTACCGGTTGGTATCACCAACCGGTACTAAAGGTCCTCCACCACCAGCCCACGCAGGCAGCCACGTCGTGGGCCTTTAGTACCGGTTGGTATCTAAAGGTCCTCCACCACCAGCCCACGCAGGCAGCCACGTGGTGGGCCTTTAGTACCGGTCCATGGGCCAGCCGGTACTAAAGGTCTGGACCTTTAGTCCTGACCCATTAGTACCGGTTGGGGAACCGGTACTAAAGGTCCATCCGGCCCGGGACTATAGGCCTGTTCTGTACTAGTGGGGGAAAGTTCCCAAGCTCACGTAATAGCCGTTCATGGCGCTCCTGTAGCTCGAACCCTAGAACAGGATCAATACAACCAAGCAGGAGTAGGTTTCATGCATCCGTGCGGCCCGAACTTGGGTAAAAACTCCCCGTGTGCAGCTCACTAGACCGGCTCTTTGTGCCAACTCGCCCCCTGCCAAGCCGAAAGGGCCCCCCGCGGTCCCATAGGTGTTCGTTCCCACGACACATCGATCTCGATCAGACGTCCCGAAAGCGGAGGGGGTTAGCTAGTTGGTAGTGGGCTGTGTAGAGGGGGTTGGGGCTGAGATCATAGGGAAGTTTTGCGGCCCGTGACAAGTTTAAAACGCCATAAACGTCCGACAAATAAATCGATACGGTGCTGCTACGGTCAACCGTTCGGGTACCAAACAGCCTCCGATTGCGATGAAATTTGGCATCCGGCCTACCTACAATATAACAATACCACATGCCATATTTTGACCCAATCCGAGAATATTTCATGCACACTTTTAAAAACAATATTTATCGATGTCGCAGGCGCGTGTGTGTGTGGTTGGTCTCGAAACGGGCAATGACAAGAACGGAGAGAAAGGCGACTACGAACGGATGCAAGTTTCAAAACTCATGTTGACAAAAATGCCGATGCTATGCAAATGATGCGATGATGAATACAACAATCAAACGAAACACAAGACGACAATGGAATAAAAGGGGAATCTTTTGGAGCGTCGGTCCCGGGCTGTTACAACTCTCCCACACTACAAGAGGATCTCGTCTCGAGATCTAGAATGAGAAGGGGAAGAGAAAGAGCAAGAGGTAAAATTTAGTTGCTTCTTTGACAAACGGGTGAAACCACTATACTTGAAGGATTGGAAGAGATTAAGAATGATATGAGAAACAAGCAAGACTTCAAAAGAAATTTCGGCAGCACTTCGGTAGGATAGAGGTGCACAATTTGATAAGATGGAAGAAATTCAAAGAGAGACACCAAACTTCGGTTGAATTAGAATAAAAACTTCATAAGATGGAAGGATCATGAAAAGATTTCATAGCACTCTAGTTAATGGACAAGCAAGGGAGGAACATGATATTAATCAAACTAGATCTTAGATCGAAGAGAGCAACATCACAATGCCTCCGGAACAACATAATAGAAGCTGGATTTTGAAAGGAAAAGAATGAAGAAGAAAACACAACTTCTACCAAAATTGAATTTTAAAAGCATCCTTATAAAGGAGAGGTTGAACAGAGTTGTTGGAACATCAACAACAAAAAGAAAAGCTTGATGTTAGTTTACGGAAAACATCTCAAAATTATGAGGTGACAACCTGACACAACAGAAACAATTGATTGCTTGAGAGCAACAAGATATGCAAAACTTCTTCCACCAAGAGGTGGAGGAGACACTTGAATCATTTGTAACACCATAATAGAAACAATCCTTAGGAAATGATTTAGGTGAAATCCAACCCAAGATAACTCTGAGAAGACAAGATGCATTTACTTATCTCATTCTTGGCAATTTTCCTTCGAGACTCCTCGTAATCAAGAATTTAATAACACCATCTCAAAAGACAATTGAGTAGGAATTACATTTAGACATTGAATATAAAGAACACTTGAGCACCTCCAACAAGAATCTTGAAGAATAATTCGAAACAAATTACATCCTAAACAACCACCATGAAGAACCACCGGGAAGAACTCCGGAATGAAAGGATGATAGAAAAGAAGTGAAGGTTGCGAAAAGACAAGATTGAGGCCTTTCTATGCTTTAGATGAAGCTTCGTGGAGAGATATTTGAGAATAACTTGGAACTCCCGAAAGAAAAGATGAGAACACTTGAAATCGAGAATTTGATATCATGAACATACTCCTAAAGAAGGATTGAAATCTCTTTGATGAAATAAGAATAAGAATTATGTTATGCTTATCCTTCATCAAGTTAAATTAATGATAAGCAACGGATTTAGCCTACCAATTATTCTTCTTGAAAAAGATTGAAGCGAGATGACATGAACTTGAAGAAGCCTTGAACGAGAACATCGGTAAGAATGGGAATTTTATTCAAGACTCACTTGTTTATTGACCTCTCTCAACTCTATCCGGAGTTTGTAGCATATCTCAGAAGATTCCTGTGTCCTATTCCAAAATCATTTCAAATTATGTTGACGTTCTCAACTCATCAAGTTTTCGTTGTAACGGTGCAATCTCTCTTTCTAAGCAATCTTTCAACGGTGGTTTCTTTTCATTGGGCCCATAACCCATAGGTTTTCTCCAGGATCTTACCGGGCTCTTCTAATCTTTCCAGAGATGTCCTCAAGTTATTTTCAAATATGATGCAATAATGATTTTCATCAGTCATATTCCTCTTCCAAGATCGCTTCACATCATTTTCATCGTTGGCTCAACCTTTCCTTATTCATTATTCTAGAGTGTCTCAATAATTCATGGTTTTGCTTCTCGTCATTATTCTCAGTACTAAAGACCGAAGGAGAGTTTCTCTTAATCTTGGTCCATTCTCTTGAAGATTTGTCATATCATCTTGATGCTTTCCACTCAAATTGTTTCCATTCATGAGAAATTTCTCCCATATATATCCGGTGCATTGAGAGTTGTTTTCATATCTCGACCTCCCGAAGGCCATCATTTCAGAAGATTTCTCGTTCTTAGCTTTCACCTTCCATTCTCAAATTCTTCTCAATTGTTGTCTCTTCGTGCGTGTGTCAATTATTCTGGTGCTTCGTTCAAGATTTCTCTAGGTGCATCATGATCCCTTCATTTTCTTGTCATGTATCTTTAGTCGCTTGCACACGAGAATGCATTGGCCAGCTTATGAAGGATATGACGAACACCGAAAGGTTGAATTGAACCCACCAGAGAAGAATAACAACAAGAACAACGAATATAAGGATAGATCTTGAAACTGAAACTCCTGAGAATCTCCACTAGAATTTAATCATAGAAGAAAAAGGGGGGAGGGTGGGGAAAACAAAGAAAACTTGGGACGGATGAAATAAACTCTAGGAAAGAATAAGAGGAGTGATCTTGCAAATATTGAAAGGATTGAATTCACTTGAAGAGAGCACACCAGATGAAAATTGATATGACAACTTGATTGAGCAAAAGATTTAGCATTCCCACAGAAATTTGAGAACAGTGCTTCGAAAAGATATGAGATCTCCAGTTGCCATCGAAGCACCACGAATTATCATATACAAAATAGAAAAAAGGATGGGGCTTACGAAACAAGCAAGAATAAATTCATGACAGAGATTCCGCTCGATATTTTCATGTTAAGGTTCGCGCGGGCTCGATCTTACATTGGATTGTCATATTGAAATGACGCTCGAATATGCTCCCTAGGCATAGCAAACTACAAGGCTTGATGAAGCATATCGGATGACATATATTGAGAGTGTCCTCTGTAAGAACGACCATGAACAAACGAATCCACTAGATGTTGAACCCTAACCTCGCATCATGCATTTGTGGGAAGATAAGGCTAGGTAGCTACTTGATTTCCCACCGAAGAACTCCCAAAACTTTCTGGTTATGCAATATGGTGTTGGGGATACAGGGAGGCAAAATATCTCACACAACTAACAAGCCCTACACTCCAACTGTATCCATCCCTCAACACATAACCAAAGGCTTTGGAACTCCATCTTTCTCGGACCCTCGAAAACACAACGATACCAAACATGGCAGTACCCCGGACGCCTCCCCAGTACAGGGTGACTCCAGCCTTATCTCGCCACAAAAATTATTGAAGTAATTTTGACCATCCTCCGTACTAAGATACTAAGGAAACTGAATGATAATGATGTGCAGAAATCCCTCGGAGCTCTACTCCTCGATAACAGGAGGTACCAAGTACAGAACTCCATCACATCGGCATCATATAGATTCCAAAATATCCGGATGATCCTAAAACAATTTTGAGCGAGAAGAGGAGTATAATTAAAATTCCTAAGTCGTAATTCCTCACCAGAGTATAGAAGAGAAGTAAAAGGAATCCTACTCTCCGATATAATTAGACTCAAAATCGTTTTTCACTAGACTCCACTCGACCAAGTTCGATCAATCAAGGGGGCTCCTAGGTCGGTACGGGCTCTGATACCAACTTGTAACACCCAAGATGTGATCCTATCCTTATTTTGGCACGAGGGCCTCGACAGGGATAGAAGTGCATCTCTTCATTTCGCAAGAATGTATATCATTACTAAAACATGTACAGAAGAGATGAGTATATTGAATTGGCTTGCACTCGCCACAAGCTACATCAAGATCACATCAACACAACAACATATAGAAGAGTAGGGTCGGACGACGGACGAAACCAAACGATAAAATGACATCCATCCTTGCTATCCCAGGCTGCCGACTAGAACCCATCCTAGATCGATGATGATGATGAAGAAGAAGAAGAAGAAGAAATCCAAATTAAACAAGCATCGCGCTCACGTCAAATCATCGCATTACTTGTACCTGCAACTGTTGTTGTTGTAATCTGTGAGCCACAAGGACTCAGCAATCTCATTTCCAAGGGTATCAAGACTAGAAAATATTAATGAGTGAGGTATGGATAAGTGGTGAGGCTGCAGCAAGCAACTAAGCATTTATTTGAGTGGCCACTTACAAATACAAAAAGTAAAGTATGGTGGTCTACACATAATGGACGTGAACTAATAATGATCACTAAGTGATCCTGAACACCTACTTGCGTCAAACATAACCCCATCGTGTTCTCTCTTGGATAAGAACTCACGAGAAGAGACATTCACGGTTATGCACACGGTTGGTGTATTTTATTAGAGTTTACTTCAAGTTTACTATGATCGGGTGTTAAGCAAAGTTTCCAAGTTTGCCACATAACCGCGGGCACGGCTTTTCAAAAGATTTAACCCTGCAGGGTTGCTCCAAATAGTACATCACAAATTAACCACACACCGCATTGGAATTCCTCAACCGTGGAATCACCCGTAGTATTTGCGGAATCCCGATGGAAAATCTCAACTTCTAGATAGCCCGAAGTGTCTTCAAAATCCCACGCGCAAGACGTTCGAGAAAGGTAAAACAAGTTCAGCAAGGCCGCCCGACATGCCGACGATCCCGGTAGGAGCCGTGTATCTCGTTCTCAGGGCACAATTGGATGAGTGCAGCATATAGTGGCCTGATAGAAATCAACCGAGTTGCCCCGGGTTGGCCCCGCACACGACTCTGTTTCGGACCAGCACCAGCAGCACTAGCCCCCTAGTATTGTGTTGAATAACGAACCTCGGGTAGAGCTAACTCCCTATGCATCAAATTAATAATTAGTGTTATTATGTTGGGCAAATGTAGTACCAATGTTGGGCCTTGCCATACAAGTTTTATCCTAAAACAAAAACCAAGGGGGTCCCCATAACAACCCTGAGCATGTTAGGAGCGCTCGGTTATGGAACATAACACCAATACACAAGTAACTATGGCGGCAAAGGTGGAACAAAACACCGAGCAAAAGGCCAAGCCTTCCACGCTTTACCAAGTATATATGTGTGTTAAACTAAATAGCAATAATATTATGATAACAAAAGAGTGTCCATGTTGGCACATGGAAGCAATTGCACCTGCAGCTAGAAACGCTATAAGAAGGGCTGAGCAAGCGGTAACATAGCCAAACAAATGTTTGCTGGGATGTGAAGGGGTTAGAGGTTTATCATGGCGATGTTGGGAGGCTTGACAAACAATTACTAGGTAGCAAGATGTAACAATGGAAGCAAGACAACTAGCATAGCAAAGATAGTAGCGGTATCTAGGGAAATGTTTCATCTTGACTAAGATCCCGCTTGGAAGAGGAACGAGTCCGTGAAGAAGACGGTCCATGAAGTAGACGAACGAATACTCACACTCCGAACACTTTTGGAACTCTATCAAGAAGAAGAAAACCGAAAAAAACAATCAACACTCGGTACACCACAACATATGCATGACATGATGCGCAAACAAATATGATGCATGGCATGGTTGATTATGCAAGGCACGGCAAATCACATCAATCAACTCCTACACATCAAGTGAAGCTCAATATGCAACAAGTTTCATATTGACAAAACTCCACATGGAAATATTTATTTCACTCTTGTTTAGGTACTCATCATTATTAAATGTTGAATAACATGGCAAGAGGTGAAGCGTAAACAACTACAACATCTAGTCATTTTAAATGAGGCCGAAAGCAACATATAGCATTTCCAAAACATTCTCATAAGCACAATATGAATTTGGTGCAGATCTTTCCTAACACAATTTTATATTTATTAAACACGAAAATAAAGTGCTGCATGTGATTCTACTGTTTTTCTAGTCAAGTTACATATATAAAACATTTGCAACGGAGCTACGATTTAAAAGATATTAAACAATTCATTTTGACATGGCATTAATGCAAAACAATGGAAACAGCAATTTAATCATTTTTATCACACCTGAGAGTTGGAAATTGTCAATGTACACGAAATTCTAGTCATTTTACATATATAAAGTTTTTACATGTGACGCACGGTTAAGAAGTTATTATATGCATGATGCTTCGAGAGTTTTCTGTAAAAAGACAGTCTCCGAATAATAGACAAAATCGCAGACCTAAAAAAACATATACGGGCCGAAACTGGTATGAACTTGGGCTGATGGGGGTATAGGTGCAAAATAGCTATGTTGTGCATGGGGCGCTGGATAGGGCGGCTAGGGGCTCACCTAGTGGGCCAAGCCCATATCGGTGTGGGTGAGGGAGGCTGAGTGGAGGCGGGCGTGCTAGTGGGCCATGGCAAGGAGCTGAGCCGCGGGGCACTGGTGGGCCACGATCAACACATGCGGGCAGGACGGCGTCCTCGTCCTGCTCCTTACCGAAACGAGGCCATGGCGCACGGACGGCGGTGGGACCTTCACGGTCGGGCTCCGGCAGGATGAGGACGGCGGGGGAAGCCGGATTTGTGACGGGGGACTCCGCATTCGTCCATTCCCGGTGGCGGCTAGTGGTGGGGAGGCTTGAGGCGACGACAACAAGCTCCAACGCGACGGCGACCATGGCTCAGGCAGAGAGAAGGATAGAGAGGTTAGGGAGGAGGAAGAAGAAGGGAAGGGAGAAGATGGGGCACGGGGTCAACCTGGGGTTTGCCGGCGGCGGCTCGCCGGGGCTCCGGTGGTCGGTCGATGGCAATTGGCGGCGACGGGCGTGGGCTCGCTCCAGGGTACGGGAGGCAGCGACGAGTCGAGCGGGGCTGTAGGGAGGCTCGGGCGCCTCTGGCACTTGCGTGCGGTGGCGCAGGCGGTTCGGGCCCGGCGGCGGGCCTAGGATGGACCTGGGAAGCTAGCTGCGCTGAGAGGAGAGAGGAGGCACGGGAGGAGGCTGGGTGTCATGGAAATCGAGGCGGGGTTAGGGTAGCATCCCAATTAGGAAGGGGGTTTCTTAAAAAGGAAAGGAGGGCTAGGTTAGGGGGTTTTCATCCGTTTTTAGACCATTCGATATCGATCAGAATGCACGAAAGCGGAGGGGGCTAGCTAGGTGGTAGTGGGTTGTGTATAGGGGGTTGGGGCTGAGATGAGAAGGAATTTTTGCGGCCCGTGAAAAGTTTTAAACTGCCGAAAACGTTCGGCAAATAAACCGATACGATGTCGCTACGGTCGACAGTTTGGGTACCAAACGACCTCCGATGGCGATGAAATTTGGCATGCGACCTACCTACAGTATTACAAGACCACACGCCATATTTCGACCCAATCCGAGAATATTTCATGCATACTTCTAAAAACAATATTTCATTGATGCCGTGGGCGCATGCTTGTGTGGTTGGTCTCGAAACGGGCAACGCCAAGAACGGAGAGAACCGGCGACTACGAACAGATGCATGTTTGAAAAATTCCGATGATATGGAAATCATGCGAATGATGCGATGATGAATGCAACAACCAAACAAAACACAAGACAACAATGGAATAAAAGGGGAATCTTCTGGAGCACCGGTCCCGGGCTGTTACCGTCGTCCACAAACTGGTACATACTAGACTGACGGGCTACTTTCTCCGCTTCTTCCTGTTCTTCTAGGAGTTCCCCTGTTTGAAGGAACCGGACTATGTGTTGTGCCCATGCTGGAGCCTGAGGCTCGGCGATGAGGACTAAAGGCATATCTTCTACCACGAGGGTGTTTGTCTCTATGGCAAGGACTTGAGGCCTTGCCAGAGCCTGTTGCTCCCCGAGAAAATTGGCGTTGATCCCTGCAACTTCCTTCCCCGCAGCTTTTGTGAGCTCTGTCGGCAAGTACTGGCCCGAATTCAACTTCCTTCTCTTGTTCTGCTTTGCCGACGGCGATACGGATGGCTGAGTCAGTCGCAGCACAAAAGTCCTAGGTTCCACAATGAACTTGAGAGCAGCATGCTTTGACAGTTCATCAGCAACACAATTCTCTGCATGAGGAACATGCTTTGTTTGTAGACCCTCAAAGAGCTCCTCCAACTTCCTCACTTCATCTACGTAAGCTTCCATCAATGGGCTCTGATAATTCTTGTTGACTTGCTTGACGACAGGCTGTGAATCCCCTCTGACAATAAGCTTCTTGATCCCAAGGTCTGCCGCAGTACTGAGAACGGCAAGTAGCCCCACTTATTCTACGGTGTTGTTTATCGACTTCTCTCAGGGAAAGTGCATCTGAATTACATATTTGAGGTGCTCTCCGGTAGGTGCGACAAGCAGCAAGCCAGCATCAGCTCCCTGCAGGGAGAAAGCCCCATCAAAATACATAACCCATTCTTGGTTTGTTTCCTTGGGGGGAGGGCTGTTTCTTGGATCTCTTCATCTGGCATTGGAGTCCATTCTGCAATGAATTCTGCCAAGGCTCTGCTTTAGATGGTTGAAGTTCCTTCAAACTTGAGGCCAAAGCTTGACAACTACAAAGCCCACTCCAATATCCCGTCGGTCGCGTCTAGATTTTGCAAAATCCGTTGTTGTGGAAAGCGAGTGACGACGCTAATTTCATGTGCTTGGAAATAATGGTGCGGTTTCCTTGAGGCCATGAGGAGGCCAAAAAGTAACTTTTACACGCCAGAGTAGCTTAACCTGGCCCTTTGCAAAAGGGAGTTGGCGAAGTACACTAGGCATTGCACCATCTTCTTCTTTTGTGTAACTTCGTTCATCTGCACAGGTTCTGACTTGTTGGCACCAAACCTTGCCAGGGAAGACCTCGGTTCATCGCTTGGCGGTCCGGCCCCTATCGTTGCTTCTTCATCGGCTTCTCTCTGCACCACCAATGCAACACTGGCCACCTGATTCGTTGCCGACAAGTATAGCAACAACAGCTCTTGTGGTCTAGGCGCGACTAGTATTGGCGGAGAGGAGAGGTATCTCTTCAAATCCTGCAGTGCTGCCTCCGCTTCCAGAGTCCACTTCATTGGACCCGCCTTCTTCAAGATTTTGAAAAAAGGAAGGGCGCGCTCAGTAGACTTTGAGATGAACCTACTCAAAGCCGCAACACAACCGGCAAGACGACGCACATCCTTGACGCGTTTTGGTGCTTCAATCTGCTCAATTGTTTTGATCTTGTCGGGGTTCACCTCGATCCTGCGCTAAGACACAAACAACCCGAGAAGCTTGCCAGACGGAGCACCAAACACACACTTCTCAGGATTGAGCTTCAAGTTGATGTTGCGCAGATTTGCAAACGTCTCTTCCAGATCTTGTATTAGCATTGCTTTGACCTTTGTTTTAACCACTATGTCATCCATATAGGCTTCCATATTTCTATGTACCTGAGGCTCAACATAATTTTAACAGACTTTTAGCATTGCTACGGATGAGAAAATCTCATCACAGTCAACTCCTTGAACTTGGCGGAAACTTCTTTGCGACAAGTCAAGCTTTATAAATGGTGACATTTCACCATTAGTGTCTGAGTTCAACTCAAAGGTCCATTTGTACTCAACGACCTGCCGTTTAACGGGCAAGTCCACCAAAGTCCATACTTGGTTTCCATACATGGATCCTTTCTTGGATTTCATGGATCCTAGCCATTTGTTGGAATCCGGGCCCACCATCGCTTCTCCATAGTTCGTAGGTTCATCGTTGTCCAGCAACATGACCTCCAAGACAGGGTTGATGTACTACTCAGGATCAGTACGCGTCATTGTCGACCTACGAGGTTTGATAGTAACTTGATCTGAAGCTTCATGATCATCATCATTAACTTCCTCTTCAACTGACGTAGGCTCCACAGAAACATCTTTCTGTGCTGCGCTACTCTCTGGCTGAAACAAAGGTTCAACAACCTCATCAAGTTCCATCTTCCTCCCACTCATTTCTTTCGAGAGAAACTCTTTCTTGAGAAAGCACCCGTTCTTAGCCACAAACACTTTTGCGCTTGGATCTGAGATCGATGATATACCCAAAGTCTCCTTAGGCTATTCTATGCAGATGCATTCGTCTGCTTTGGGTTCGAGCTCACTAGGTGAAAACCCTTTTCACATAAGCGTCGTAGCCCCAAACATTAAGAAATGACAGCTTAGGCTTGTGTCAAACCATAATTCACACGGTGTCATCTCAAAAGACTTAGATGGTGCCCTATTAAAGTGAATGGATTTGTCTTTAATGCATAACCCCACAACGATAGTGGCAAAACGATAAGAGACATCATAGTACTCACTATGTCCAATAAAGCATGACTACAACGTTCGGACACACCATCACACTATGGTGTTCCAGGAGGCATGAGCTATGAAACAATTTCCACATTGTCTAAAATTGCATACCAAACTCGTAACTCAGATATTCACCTCCACGATCATATCGTAGAAATTTTGTCTTCTTGTCACGATGATCTTTAACTTCACACTGAAACTCCTTGAACTTTTAAAACATTTAGACTCGTGTTTCATTAAGTAAATATCCTCATATTCACTCAAATCATCAGTGAAGGTAAAGAAAATAACGATATCCACTGTGTGTTTCAACACTCATTGGACCACATACATCAACATGTATCAATTCCAATAAGCCACCAGCCCGCTCCATCATATCGGAAGACGAGGTCTTAGTCATCTTGCCCAAGAGGCATGGTCCGCATGTCTCAACCGATTCGAAATCGACTGAGTCCAAAGATCCATCAGCATGGAGTTTCTTCATGCGCTTTACACCAATATGACGTTTGTGGCAGTGCCACAAGAATGTGGTACTATCATTATTAACTTTGTATCTTTGATGCCAACGTTATGAACATATGTGTTACTATGATCAATATTCAATAAACCATTCCCATTGGATGCATGACCATTGAAGGCATTATTCATGTAAATAGGATAACCATTATTCTCTAACTTAAATGAATAATCATATTGCACTAAACACGATCCAATCATGTTCATGCTCAACGTAAACACCAAATAACATTTATTTAGGTTCATTACTAATCCCGAAGGTAGAGAAAGCGTGCGATGGTGATCACATCAACCTTGGAAACACATCCAACATACATCGTCACCTTTCACTTAGCTAGCCTCCATTCATTCTGTAGCTTTTATTTCGAGTTGCTAACATTTAGCAACTGAAACAGTATCTTATACCCAAGTGCTACTAGGAGTACTAGCAAGGTACACATCAATAACATGTATATCAAATATACTTCTATCGACATTGCCAACCTTCTCATCTACCAAGTATCTAGGGTTGTTCCGCTTTAGCGACCATTCTCCTCATAATAGAAGCACATAGTCTCGGGTTTGGGCTCAACCTTGGGTTTCTTCACCAGAGTGGCAACTGGCTTGTCGTTCCTGAAGTTTTCCCGTTCTTGCCCTTGCCCTTCTTGAAACTAGTGGTTTCCACTTAACCATCAACACTTGATGCTCCTTCTTGATTTCTACCTTAGTGGTGTCAAACAACGCGAAAAGCTTAGGGATCATTATCTCCATCCCTGGCATTTTATAGTTCATCACGAAGCTCCAGTAGCTTGATCGCAGTGACTTGGAGAATTGTATTAATCACTATCTTATCTGGAAGATTAACTCCCAATCTATTCAAGTGATTGTAGTACCCAGACAATCTGAGCACATGCTCACTGATTGAGCTATTCTCTTTTATCCTGCTGGCAAAGAATCTTGTTGGAGGTCTCATACCTCTCAACATAGGCACAAGCCAGAAATCCCAATTTCAGCTCTTTAGAACATCTCTTATGTTCCGTGACGTTCAAAACGTTTTGGAGCCTTAGTTCTAAGCTGTAATGCACTGAACTATCATGTAGTCATCAAAAAGTATCTGTCATATGTTGACAACATCTACAAAAAACGCTTGAGGGAGTGGTGCACTTAGCGGTGCATCAAAGACATATGCTTTCTGTGCAGCAATGAGAACAATCCTCAGATCACGGACCCAGTCCGTATTATTGCTACCAACAACTTTCAACTTACTTTTCTCTAGTACCGTATCAATAAAACAGGGGAGCTATAGCGCGAGCTATCTACGACATAATTTGCAAAAACACTTTTAGACTAAGTTCATGATAATTAAGTTCACATAATCAAATTATTTAATGAACACCCACTTAGATAGACATCTCTCTAGTCATCCAAGTGATACATGATCCAAGTCAACTAGCCCGTGTCCGATCATTACGTGAGACGGACTAGTCATCCATGGTGAACATCTCCATGTTAATCGTATCTTCTATACGACTCATGTTCGACCTTTCGGTCTTCCGTGTTCCGAGGCCATGTCTGTACATGTTAGGCTCGTCAAGTCAACCTAAGTGTTCCACGTGTGTAAATCTGGCTTACACTCGTTGTATGCGAACATTAGAACCTATCACACCTGATCATCACATGGTGCTTCGGAACAACGATCCTTAGCAACGGTGCACAGTTAGGGTGAACACATCTCTTGAAATTTTATTGAGAGATCATCCTATTCACTACCGTCGTTCTAAGCAAATAAGATGTAAACATGATAAACATCACATGAAATCAATATAGTGACATGATATGGCCAATATCATCTTGCTCCTTTGATCTCCATCTTCGGGGCACCATGATCATCACTGTCACCGGCACGACACCCTGATCTCCATCATCATGATCTTCATCATTGTGTCTTCATGAAGTTGTCTCGCCAACTATTACTTCTACTACTATGGCTAACGTTTAGCAATAAAGTAAAGTAATTACATGGCGTTTATGATTGACACGCAGGTCATACAATAAAATAAGACAACTCCTATGGCTCCTGCCGATTGTCATACTCATCGACATGCAAGTCATGAATCTTATTACAAGAACATGATCAATCTCATACATCACAATGCATCACATCACATTATTTGGCCATATCACATCACAAGGCATATGCTGCAAGAACAAGTTAGACGTCCTCTAATTTGTAATTGCAAGTTTTACGTGGCTGCTATAGGTTTCTAGCAAGAACGTTTCTTACCTACACCAAAACCACAACGTGATATGCCAATTGCTACTTACCCTTCATAAGGAGCCTTTTCGTCGAATCCAATCCGACTAAGGAGGGAGAGACAGACACCCGCTAGCCACCTTATGCAACAAGTGCATGTCAGGCGGTGGAACCAGTCTCATGTAAGCATACGTGTAAAGTCGGTCCGGGCTGCTTCATCCCACAATACCGCCGAATCAATATAAGACTAGTAGTGGTAAGCATATTAACAAAATCGATGGCCACGATAACGTGTGTTCTACTCGTGCATAGATTCTACGCATAGACCTAGCTCATGATGCCACTATTGGGAGACGTAGTAGTAAATCAAAAAAATTCCTACGATCACCAAGATCTATCCATGGAGAAACCAGCAACGTGTGGGGAGAGATTGCATCTTCATACCTTCGAAGATCGCTAAGCAGAAGCGTTACAAGAACGCAGTTGGTGGAGTCGTACTCGCAGCAATTCAGATCATGGTGGATTCCGATCTCAGCGCCGAACAACGGTGCCTCCACGTTCAACACACGTGCAGCCCGATGACGTCTCCTACGCCTTGATCCAGGAAGGAGGAAGGAGAGGTTGAGTGAGAGCTCTGGCAGCACGACGGCATGGTGACGGTGGAGCTACGTGAACTCCGGCAGGTCTTTGCCAAGTGCTACGGAGGACGAGGAAGAGGAAGGGTAGGGCTGCGCCAAGAGAGAGAGAAGTCGTGTCTCAAATCAGCCCAAACCCTTGCATATATATAGGAGGAGGGAGATGGAGGGCTTCCTTGGCCTCTCCTCCAATGAGGAGAGGTTCCGCCGAACGAGGGATAGAGTCCACCTCCCACAAGGGAGGTAGATTTCCTCTTTTAAAACTCTTTTGCCCTTTATCTCTTGATCCCATCCGCATGGGCCTTTCTAGAAGGTCTTTGCCTAGAAGGTCTAGGACAGCCCAAAAAGGGCTGGCACACCTTCTCTAAGGGCCCACAAAGTCCTATGGTCGTCACACCCCTCTTGGGGTCCTCCGGCACCCTCCCGGCACTCCCGGTACACTACCGATGAGCCCGAAAACTTCCCGGTGACCAAAACTGGACTTCCTATATACCAATATTTACCTCCGTACCATTCCGGACATCCACGTGACGTCTGGGATCTCTTCCGAGACTCCGAACAACCTTCAGTAATCACGTATACCATTTCCCTATAACCCTAGCGTCATCAAACCTTAAGTGTGTAAACCCTACAGGTTCGGGAGACATGTAGACATGACCGAGACACCTCTCCAGTCAATAACCAACAGCGGGATCTGGATACCCATGTTGGCTCCAACATGCTCCACGATGATTTCATTGGATGAACCACGATGTCGGGGATTCAATCAATCCCGTATACAATTCCCTTTGTCTATCGGTATGATACTTGCCCGAGATTCGATCGTCGGTATCTCTATACCTTTTCAATCTCGTTCCCGAGAAGTCTCTTTACTCGTTCTGTAATACATCATCCCGTGGCTAACTCCTTATTCACATTGAGCTCAATATTATGATGTCTTACCGAGTGGGCCCAGAGATACCTCTCCGTCACACGGAGTGACAAATCCCAGTCTCGATTCGTGCCAACCCAACAGACACTTTCGGAGATACCCGTAGTGCACCTTTATAGCCACCCAGTTATGTTGTGACATTTGGCACACCCAAAGCATTCCTATGGTATCCGGGAGTTGCACAATCTCATGGTCTACGGAAACAATACTTGACATTGAAAAGCTTTAGCAAACGAACTACACGATCTTGTGCTATGCTTAGGATTGGGTCTTGTCCATCACATCATTCTCCTAATGATGTGATCCCGTCATCAATGACATCCAATGTCCATGGTCATGAAACTGTGACCATCTATTTATCATCGAGCTAGTCAACTAGAGGCTCACTAGGGACATGTTGTGTTCTATGTATTCACACATGTATTACGGTTTCCGGTTAACACAATTATAGCATGAACAATAGACAATTATCATGAATTAGGAAATACAATAATAACCATTTTATTATTTCCTCTAGGGCATATTTCCAACACATGCATCATCGGCAATGATGGGAAGCCATGCGGCACCCAATTTTCTCCGATCAGGAGTTCGGCGCCCTATGCTCAACGCATGCGCACCTTGGCGTCGCCCGAGCTGGATTCAACGAAGCTATGAAGTTGATAACAACTAGCATACAGGTAAGTGATCGGGTTTTATAGAATCTAAATATTTCTGTAAGCCTAGTAGCCCTCGAGCCTTAATTTGTTCTGGAACAAATGAATTAAGGATCTCCGCACTGTTTGACTGCTGACGTAGGCCTCAAAGCAACAGTTTGAGAAATTGTCCAAGGAGCTCGAGGAGAGCCGGACGAAAGTACAATCCGTGAAGGCCGGACTAGCACAAGTAAAGAGCCTCACGCGAGAGGCCCATGGTGAGTATGCATTTACTCCTAATCTTTATATATCATCGTGCCTGACATACAGATTCCGTGTAGCAGTCGAATCAATAGGACATATGGAAAGGCAGCTGGAAGAAGGCCGATATTCTCAGAGGTATGCGGAGTCTCGGCACCAGGCTGGCTGCCTTGTCATACAAAAACAGGCCGAAGAAATAAAGAGTTTGAAGATTCAGTTGGCCCAAGCTTAAGAAGAGAATCGAAAGCTTCAGAGGGGCGTGCTCGGTAAGTACGATTCCACTATCAGCAAATATTTCTGATGTAGGGAATAAGAGTAAGTGCACTGTTATCTTATGTGTAGGCCTCCTGTCCGGACATCCTGAAGAGGAGATTGAATCATACCAAGGGGACCTGCTGAAGGAGCTGACCTCTCTCCATAAGCGCGTGCAACAAGCAATGAAAGGGATGGTGAAGGCACTATGGCCCACCGAACAGCCACCTGAAGGGCTAACCGCACTCGTGGATCGATTTAAGGGGACTCGAAATAGGTTTGAGCCGTGGAAGACTTCGGCTTACCATGAAAGAGCACGGGAAGCGTGGGAAATGGTAAAGACCAGTTTCACTAGACTTAACCCCGAGCATATGGCGTTGGTTGGTCCCATGGGATGTGATGGAAAAGAAGTGCCACTCCACTTAGTATATGACCAGGTGATGCCAGCCGCCCGGCTTTCGCAAGCGGACTGCCCCTTAACACAATAATTGATAATCTCGATCAGTAGCCGCACATGTAATTTATATGTATGTGTGTATAAACAATCTGTGTTGTAAACTTTGTCTTAACCGGCCATCGGCTTCTCCCTCCCGTGCGAAGAGCTCGGGAGTGTTCCTCCTTATTTTTTCCTCACAAAAGAGAGAACTGTATTCAGGGAACCATGCAATCTGGCGATGTAGTGCAAACAGACAGAAAGCACATAGAAAGATATGTTATATTATGACGTAGCATAAGAAACATCTTCCAAGGAAAATAGTACCTCTATTGATACCTTTTGTCGGGGCTCTACAAAGAGCTTAGATAGAAGTTTGCATACTTGCAGTATGTGGCTAAGTGTCCTTTGGGAAGAAAAGACCCAAACAACGGTAATAATGGCCAGGGCTGTATAAGGTGTTTCCGTCATAACTGACCAATTTTCTACTTAAGATAGGTAGCTTCCGGCTTCACCCGTCTAAGGTAAGTGTCCGGATGACCTGGTCGTAACAATCGCAGAGGTGCTCCCTTTACTCTCTAGCCGAACAATCGGGAACGTAGAGAGTAATCACAGGAGCGAGGCAACCTAGCTTGGCAAAATCCTAGGTCGAATTGATGCATATAATGGCTAGAACATGACAAAACAAACATGTGCACCCAGTAAGTATGAGAAAATGAAAAGTTTGGCTATTAGAAGAAGCCCCCACGTGTTGTGTTCGGATTTAACACTTTATGGTGTATACCGGTCCTCTTTAGTACAAGATTGGTTCAGCCAAATATAGGGTAAGAAAAGACATTGGCCCTGTCAAACAGCAAAGTGGGAAGGGAAACGAAAAAAGGCAAAAAATAACTAAAGGAAAAAGGAAAAAATGTGGGGGAGTTTATACGACACCGGTTTATTGGTAGAAGCACCGAAGACGAGTTGCGTTCCATGGGTTTGGTTCAAGGCGGTTATTGGATGGACTCCGCAAACGATAGGCCCCTCCCGCGAGCACTTTGTCGATGATGAAAGGACCCTCCCATTTGCGGTTGAGTTTGTGCTTATGTTTCTCCGGGAGCTGCAGGACGAGTTCTCCTACATTGTATGCTTTCTCCCAGACCTCCCTAGTGTGGTACAGTCAAGCCTGTTGTTGGTAAAGAGTGAAACGAGCCAGAGCTATGTGTCGCTCCCCTTCCAAGGCATCTAAGTTGTCTTGCCGATCCAAATCGGCCTCCTTTTCCTAGTACATGTGCTCTCTCAGTGCATCGTGGATAATATCGCAAGGGGGAACTGCCTCTTCCCCATAGACCATAAAGAACAGTGTGTAACCCATTGATCTATTCGGGGTGGTACGCAGGCCCCATATAACGGAGTCGAGTTCCTCCACCCAATGATAGTCAGACTCATGAAGAGACCGGACCAAACGTGGCTTGATGTCGCTCATAATGAGACTATTTGCTTGCTCGACCTTCCATTGGTCTGTGGATGATAGATCAATGCATAATCAAGCTTTATGCCCATTTTTGCGCACCAGTCCTTGACCTCTTGGGCCGTGAAGTTGGATCCATTATCCGTTATTATACTATGCGGGACACCGTAATGGTGTACTACGCTAGATATAAACTCGATCACTGGTCCGGATTTACCCGACTTAACGGGCTTTGCTTCTATCCATTTGGTGAACTTGTTAACCATGACCAATAGGTATTTATTTTTCTTGGCTCCCCCTTTAAGGGGTCCAACCATGTCCATCCCCCAGACCGCAAAAGGCCAGGTGATCGGAATAGTTCGAAGAGCTGTTGGGGGCATGTGACTTCGGTTTGCAAAGAGTTGACACCCAACGCAATGTTGAACAAGTGACTCAGCGTCCGTCCGAGCTATAGGCCAAAAGAAACCGGCTCGGAAGGACTTGCTGACAAGGGATCTAGTCGCGGCGTGATGCCCGCCCATGCCTGCATGGATTTCGGCGAGGATCTCCCGTCCTTCTTCCTCGGATATACACCTTTGTAATATTCCGGTGGTGCTTTTCTTGTATAACTCACCCTCGTGTACTTTGTAGGCCTTGGATCACCGAACTATGTGTCATGCCTCGGTTTGATCGTCGGAGAGTTCCTTGTGAAGAAGGTAAGCGAGGAAGGGCTATGTCCATGGCGCAATTACTGCCATTACCTCATGAGCCGAGGGCGTCTCATTCATTGTGGAGCCGCCGATAATACCATCATCTAGGTCATTTATAGGGGGAACAACTTCGTCCGCCATATTTGGGCTGGCGCCATTGTCATCGTCCCGTCACACTACGGAGGGCTTAAAGAGCTGCTCTAGGAAGGTGTTTCTCGAGATGGGATTGCGCTTGGCTCCCATACAGGCTAGTTTGTCGATGGCTTGGTTGTTGTCTTGAGCGACATGGTGGAATTCCAACCCCTCGAACCAAGCAGATATCTTGAGGAGGCGTTTCTATATGCCGCCATCTTCGGATTTTTGGCGTCAATCTCGCCGTTAATTTGGGATATGGCCAAGTATGAGTCTCCCCGTACCTCTAGCCGTTGTATTCCCATTGATACCGCCATCCGAAGACCATGAAGAAGAACTTCATATTCGACGGCATTGTTGGAGTCGGCATACATGATTTGCAACACGTATCGCACATTGCCGCATGTGGGCGATGTGAGAATAACTCCAGCCCCCAGACCGGCCAAGGTCTTCAATCCATCAAAGTACATTGTCCAATGGGTGTATGCACTATACTCCTTGGGGAGATCGGCCTCTGTCCATTCAACCAGGAAGTCCGCCAGTACCTGAGATTTAATGATGCGGCATGGCTTGTAGGTTATTTCAAAGGGAAGGAGCTCAATGGCCCATTTGGCTATGAGGCCGGTGGCGTCCCTGTTGCTGATTATATCATTCACGGGGACTTCCAATGCCACTATTACCGCGCACTCCTGGATGTAGTGTCTGAGTTTCCTCGATGCCATGAATATTGTATAAACTATTTTTGGTAATGTGGGTATCTCGACTTGCACTATGTTAGCACCTCTGACACATAATATACCAGTTTTTGAGTCCGTAATTTATGTCCCTCCACATCTCGTTCAACAACGAGCACCGCATTGATGACTTTGCTGGTGGCCAATATGTATAACAACATTGGCTCACTGGCGCCTGGTGCCGTGAGTATGGGATTGGTTGCCAGTAGTGTTTTGATTTCTTCTAACGCAGCTGCTGCCTCATCGGTCCATTCAAAATTGTTGGTCCATTTCAGCAGCTTATAGAGCGGGAAAGCCTTTCTACAAGGAAAGAGATATAGTGGCTTAATGCCGCTATGCACCCGGCTAGCCTCTGGGCATGCTTCAGCTCTGTGGGGTTTGCAAGTTCTGATAGAGCACGGATTTTAGTTAGATTTGCCTCTATTCCTCTGTGGGAGATGATGAATGTAAGCAGCTTACCAGAGAGAACTCCGAATACACATTTTTCGGATTGAGTCGTATATCATATTCGCGTACAGTAGCGAAGGTTTGCCGTAAGTCGTCGATCAACTGGCCGATGTGTTTGGTTTTGATTAACACATCATCCACGTATGCCTCGACAGACTTACCGACCTGTGTCGCGAGACAGGTTTGGATCATGCACTGGTATGTGGCCCCAACATTTTTTAGGCCGAAAGGCATCGTGTTGAAGCAGAATGGCCCGTAGGGGGTGATGAATGAGGTAGCTGCTTGATCGGATTCCTTCATTTTAATTTGATGGTATCCAGAGTAAGCGTCGAGGAAACACAACAAATCGTGTACGGTTGTGGCGTCAATGATCTGGTCTATGCGTGGTAAGGGGAAAGGGTCCTTCGGGTAGGCCTTGTTGAGATCTTTGAAGTTGACAGACAGCCGCTAGGACTTGTCTTCCTTAGGTACCATCACCAGGTTCACTTGCCACTCAGGGTGCTTAATATCCCAAATAAATCCAGCCTCGAGTAGTTTGGCTAATTCTTCACCCATGGCTTGACTTTTGGGCTCGGAGAAGCGGCGTAGAGTCTGTTTCACGGGCTTAAAGCCTGGGATGATGTTTAAGCTATGTTCGGCGAGCCGATGCGGGATTCCCCGACATATCGGAAGGATACCAGGCGAAAATGTCCCAATTCTCGCAGAGGAAATTCCACAATGCCTCGTTCATGAGGGGATCGAGCTGGGCTCCGATGGATGATGTCTTATTGGGGTCTGTTGGATGTACTGGAAATTTAACGATTTCCTCTGCGGGTTTAAAGGACGTGGACTTGGGCCTTTTGCTAAGGATCACATCATCCCTATTAACTGTCAAACGTAGGGCGGTCAACTCTTCAGCAGTGAAAGTTTCCGCTAATGCCTCGAGGGTGAGCGTTGTTGTTTTGTTTTCGGCCCGAAGGGCTATGTTCGGATCACTGGCGATCGTGATCACTCCATTTGGTCCTAGCATTTTGAGTTTCATGTACCCGTAATGGGTATATCCTGGAACTTTGTAAAGGCATCACGTCCCAATAGGGCGTGATAGCCACTTGGGAAGGGGACGATGCGCAAGAGAAGTTCTTCGGATCCATAGTTTTCGGGCGTGGCGAACACAACGTCCAGGATGATGCCCGAAAACTGGTGGACTGATTCTCCTTGTAGTTGCTTGATATCCCAAAAGTCCAAAGACATGGGCTTAGGTGTGATACTTGGATGGTCGTCTTGGGCGGTGGGTGGGAAAATTTTGGTTCCCTATCGCAACGAGTGTTCAGAACTGTAGTTTCCAAATCGTGCGTAGGATTCTGAACTGGTGATGGTCCGGCATTAGAACGATTCCCTGCCCCTGATTCACCAATAGGGTCTTGGACATCGAGGACTGAAGTATAGACGGTTTTTAATTCCAGCCATTGGACACTCGATGGTAGCGACAAGCTGGGTGACCGGAGGGACATGAATCTCCCTGTCATCGGGTCTGATCCCGAGCCGATCATAGATCGGTACCTGGTCATCCGATATACGCATAGCTTCGATCCGATCAAACAACTCGTTTAATAACGAGGCGATGGAAGGGTGTGTGTCGCTGATACGAGTGGATTCGTCAAGTGGTGTGACGGTTCCAGAGTTACGCGGAAGCGGATCTGTGTTTCGTTCCTCCATGGGACTTGATGTCTTGGGCGTCAAAGCATCTAGACTTACAGGTTTTTCTTTGAAGCTTGAGGGTTCCATTGGAACGACTGTTCCCCATGAATAAGCCATGAACTCTAGGGTTCTGAACTTGATACTCTGATTCGGGGGAACCTTCCGGCCTAGCCATGACGGCCGATCGGGTTGGCATGCGACAAGATGTCGTTACCGATGAAACTCTGATCAGGGGCGAGAGTCCCCTCGATGCAGATCTTGCTATTTGTGATGAGGTGAGCCATCGATTCCTTCGGCACATATAGAGGAACTCTCAATGAAAGCACCAATGTCGGGGTCAAAACCGTCAGATCTCGGGTAGGGGGTCCCGAACTGTGAGACTAGAATCGACGGTAACAGGAGACGAAGGGGACACGAGTTTACCCAGGTTCGGGCCCTCCTGGTAATACCCTACGTCTTGCTTGGTTGTATTGATGATGTAAGGGGTTACAGAGTTGATCTACCTTGAGATCATATAGCTAACCCTAGATGAGTTGTCCTCTCTATACCCCCGACACCCTCCGGCTTATATAGACGTCAGGGGTGTCCTAGGTTTACACATGGTTGGTTACATGCCGAAGAGATAAACATGCCTAACTACAGCTAATAACTTGGAGAATACGTCATGGCTCCTCGAAGAATCCATCTAGCATAGGTGGTCTTCGATAATCCGATGTCCATTTTGCGGCCCATATAGTACGGGCCATAAACAATAGGTCGGCTATCCGAGGACCCCCTAATCCAGGACTTCCTCAACTGGACAGGAGCCTGTCCCATCGGCACTGCTTAGCCTCTCCATCACCAGCACCTCGACACGTATCCTGGTGGGTCGACACCTGGCCTATTGGGATATAACCCCGTGGTAAGACCCGCCCAGGAGGGGCGAGTCATAACTGGTGGCTCGTTATCACACGGGCTGGAAGAGGAAGATTGGGCTGCTTGGCAGTTCATCAGATGGGCTGAGCCGGAGGCCTAGATACAGGAGGAAGACACAAGACTCGGGCGGGTGAGCCACCCGGAGACAGCCTGCTAGGATAGGCAATGTGGCTTAGAGACAGAGTCAGATACGTTGTAAGAGTTGTTATGAGACTTGTGTAACCCAGGGTCTTGACCTCCTATATAAAGGCAAGACCCGAGGACGGCTTAGACAGAAACCAATCGATCGAGAGCTAGGTCCAGCAAATATGCTCCCTTGGAATCGATACTCCAATCTATACACACAAAGCATGACGTAGGCTTTTACCTCATCTCGAGGGGCCGAACCTGGGTAAATCCGTGTCTTTCGTCCCAACCAATCCCTTTGAATCCACCATCTTAGCGACGGCCTCGAACCTAAGTCTTCGGACATCTGCCATGACAAAACCATGATAATTGACGCCCATTGTCGGGCAAGCGCACAGTGGTGTTGAGTTCTCGAAGGGCTCTCTCCCAGGGATTGAAGGATACGCCGTCGGCTTGATGATGAAGATTCGCCACGGCAAGCTCTACATCGACGATTCAGGATGGGGGCCTAAAACCAGCTCAATCGAGTACGGGTACTGGGTTCCCATTGGCAAGATGCACGTGTTCATCGGCAAGCTGGACGTATCTACACCCGGGCCGGACATCTGCACCGATCTCGTCGAGCCGGCCTGGCACATGACACCCACCCGTGTTCAACCCGGGTGGAAGAGTGTTATCGTTGGCTTTACGCATGACAACGGGGGTTCCTTGTCAGGAGAGACCTTGGCTTTCTTAGATGAAGGATCTACCAGCGAGAATGCGGAATCAATCTATTCACTTTATGATGGCGGGCTAGGGGGCTATGCCGATGGTGACAGTACTCCGGAGCCCTATGACCCGCCGAGTCGAGCCGCCGTGTTCATGGCAGGCCCGATGCCGGCTTCTAATGGAGCGACTTTCGGAACAGCAGTAGGGGTGGCCCCACCCGATGTGAAGCCTCCTAAGACGCCGGCTCAAGTTTTACTAGAGCTCATGGAGGAACTAGCGACTCTAATGGCCACAGAAGTGACAACCGAGAATCAGGCAGAGAGCAATGCCAATATTAACTAGATCAAGGGACAGATGACTCAGGCCCAAGAGGATATCAATGCAATGCATGTTCAGATGAATGTTGAGTCGGAGCGCTTGAGGGCAGAGGCTCTCCATTTTGATCTCGATCAGCGGGCATCGGAGGCGGTTCAGCGTAGAAGGACTCAAGTCGGACTACCTATCCAACCTCGGAATCTTTTCAATACCCCTGGGGCCAGGCCAAGTACGCCGCTGATGGTGACTAGGGCGGTAGAGGCGCCGCAGCAACTAGACCCACCGCGGAGGAACAGACCTTTGCCGCGGAACGTTGTGACACCACCTGGCCATTATTCCAACCCGGTGGAAAACATGATAGTGGCGGCAGCCAAGCTTGACGCCCTCCATTTTGCTGAAGGGATGCCATTTGCTAAAGAGGCAAGGAATGCAATCAACCTATTGCAGACAGCAGTGGCTCAGCAAGAAAGGTACACGCACAGCCGGTGTCGGGTGCACACCACGCCGGTTCATAGCCGTAGCTACAACTGTCGCATTGAGTCACCAACAGTTTCCAACAGCGAGTAGAGGCAAAACCCGCCCAATGATAACACGCCTAAGATGGATATTCAGGGGCCTATGGATAGGGGTTGGGCTCAGCGAGGATCAACACCGGTGATGGATTACCCGGATATCCCTGAGCCGACACCAGCAACCCTCGTCATCGCTTCTTCCAGGGGAATTGGTGTGCAGTGCCTCATGGCGGATCTAATGAATGCACGTTTGCCGAAGGACTTTAAGGGGCCGCGGAAGGTGCCTAATTACATGGTGGATCTGCCCCAGAGGCCTGGGTCGAAAGCTATGAGCTTGCTATGGAGATGTTGGATGTCAATGAGGTGGTTTGTGTGAAATACTTCGTTATGATGTTGGAAGGGCCGGCCCGCACTTGGTTAAAGGGGTTGCGACCCAACACCATCACATCTTGGGCCAAGTTGAAAGCGTGCCTCATCAAGAATTTCAGGGGAACTTGCAAGCAACCTATGACGATCGTGGATCTGGATCTTTGTGTATAGCAAGAAAGTGAATCGTCCCATCATTGGGTCCGGCAGGTCTCAACGGTGATCCACTCGTCTAAGAATATTTCGGCATCCCAAGCGGTGTTGATTTTAGAAACGAACTGTCACTTTGTACCCCTAAAACAGAAGCTCGGGCGGTCGAAGCGTTCTTGTCGGCATATGGGTGAGATCATTACGGCTCTCACCAAATATGCGGATTCAGACACTACCAAAGACCCAAGCTCCGACGATGAGAAGTCAATTCAGGGTAAGAAGGGCGGCAATGGTAAGAACCAGCAGGGCGGTGCTGGGAACGGCAGCGAAGGCAAGCAGAAGAACCAAGATGGCGGGTCAGAGTTGGTGGAGCACCAATGGTGGGACCATTCGTCCTAGGGGCAACGGAAATTTTAGGCCGTCACTCAAAAGAAATAAGGCACTTGTGCCTTACAACTTGGAAGAGGCGATGAATAGACCTTTCCCACTGCATAGCCGTCCGGATAGAGAGGCCAACCACACTTGGAAGGAGTGCAGCGTTATGCGTCAATTTTGGGAGTACAGCCTTTGTCAAAACCGTAATAATGGTAACGGCCCGTCAGGCGGTTTAGGTCCGGGCGGCTCAGGAGCCGGTTTTGGTGTCGGCGGGTCAGGTTCAGGTTACCAGGGTCAAGGAAATCAGAGTCAAGGGAACCAAGGAAATCATCAGCAACAGGGCAGTGGTTGTCAGCAATAGAATAACCACTCCGGATATCAGAGCAACCGGAAACAACTTAGTGGATGCAGTATCATGTCTTCACTACGAGCCTGGACAAGCGGGATCAGAAGCTGCACAAGAGGGCGGTTAATGCAGCCACGTCGGCTCTCCCGCGATACTTGAAGTGGTCGGAGTACCTGATTACGTGGAGCCGGGAGGATCACCCGGCACGGGTCGATAATCTGGGTCATCTAGCTGTGGCTGCTCCTCGGGTTGGAGGATACAAGTTGACAAAGGTGCTCATGGACGGTGGTAGCAGTATCAATATCCTATACTATGACACCTTTCAGCGGATGGAGTTAACTGACAAGGCTCTTAAGCCGTCGTCAACAGTTTTTCATGGGGTGGTGCCAGGAAAGTCGGCCTATCCAATGCGGAAGATTGCTTTGGAAGTGGTGTTTGGAGATGAGTACAACTACAGGGTGGAGACTTTGTGGTTCGAAGTGGTAAAAATTAAGAGCCCATATCATGCTCTATTTGGCCAGCCGGCTTTCGCAAAGTTTATGGCTAGGCCTTGTTATGTCTATCTACAATTGAATGTGAGGAAGGAGACGCGGCTTATGGAAAGTCAAGTTGTGCAAAGGTAGAGCTTAAGTTTTACAAGGAGAACGTTGCCCGGTGGATATGACTCCATTGAAGAAACCCAGTACAGAGTCTGATCTTCCCTTGAAATTTGCGGCGGATGACATGAAGCCGGTGGATTTTACTCTGGGCGACTCATCCAAGCAGTTCACTATCAGGGCTAACATGGACCCCGCATAGGAAAGCACGCTCATCGAATTCACCCATCAGAATCAGGTCATCTTCATGTGGAAGCCATGTGACATGCTGGGTGTACCGAGGGAGTCCGCTGAGCACCACCTTAATGCGGATCCTAAATTTAAACCGATCAAGCAATTCCTCCGCCATTTCAATGAGGAGTGGCATAAAGCAATTGGAGAAGAGGTAGCCCTACTCTTGGTGGCAGGGTTCATCGTGGAAGTATTTCACCCGGAGTGGTTAGCCAATCCCGTGTAGGTGCTCAAGAAGAACGACACCTGGCGTATGTGTATAGATTACACGGATCTTAACAAGGCCTATCCAGTTGACCCGTTTGCTCTCCCTCGTATCGACCAGATTATTGATGAAACGGCAGGCTGTGAGAGTTTATGCTTCCTGGACGCCTATTAAGGTTATCATTAGATCAAGATGGCAGTCAAAGACCAAGAGAAGACATCGTTTATAACACCTTTGGGGCTTTCTGCTATGTGTCTATGCCGTTTGGGCTCAAGAGTGCACATGCGACTTATCAATGTTTTTAACAGAATTGCCTTCACGGTCAGATTGCGCGCAATGTTAATGCTTACGTGGATGATATTGTGGTTAAGTCAAGGAAGAAGGAGATGTTGCTAGACGACCTGAAGGAAACATTTGATAACTTATGAGTCTATAAGATGATGCTTAACCCGGCTAAATGTGTTTTTGGAGTTCCTGCAGGTAAACTTTTGAGATTCTTGGTTTCGGGGCGAGGAATTGATGCTAACCTGGACAAAATAAAGGGCATGACGTCGCTAGCTAAGTCAGCCAGCGTCAGTGATGTGCAATGCTTGGCGGGTCATATTGCCGCTTTAATCCGCTTCATCGACCACCTATGGGAGAAGGCTATTCCTCTGTACCATATGATGAAAAAGACGGATGACTTTGTGTGGAGTAGGGTTGTCGATGAAACTCTGGAAGCGCTCAAAAAGCAGTTCGTTGAGTTGCCAATCTTGGCTGCTCCGGCTGAGAAAGAACCCTTGCTCCTTTATGTGGCGGTTAATAACAGGGTGGTTAGTGCTGCGATCGTAGTAGAACGCAAGGAAGCAGGGAAGGAGTACCCGGTCCAGAGGTCACTCTACTATGTTAGTGAGGTTCTTATAGAGTCCAAGCAAAGATGCCCACATTGGCAGAAACTAATATAGGGAGTGTTCATGTCAAGTCGCGAGTTGAAACATTATTTCCTTGGACACCAGATCACGGTGGTTAGTTCTGCTCCGCTGGGAGATATAATTCAGAACCCGGAAGCCGCTGGTAGAATTGCTAAGTGGGCGCTGGAGCTTGGGCCTCTCAATTTGAAGTATGTACCCCGCATAGCCGTGAAGTCTCAAGCATTGGTAGATTTCATAAATGATTGGACGGAGTGTCAGTTGCCGGAGGAAAAGCTGTACAATACGTATTGGACAATTCACTTTGATGGGTCCAGACAGTTGGAAGGATCGGGGGCTAGAGTTGTCTTAACTTCCCCCAAAGGTGATAAGTTCTGTTACATACTAAGGATGATGTTTCCTTGCACAAACAATGCAGCTGAGTACGAGGCTTTGCTTCATGGACTTCGTGTGGCAAAAGGATATGAATCTGAGCCGGGTTAGATGCCTTGGCGACTCAGATCTTGTGGCGCAGCAAGTTTCAGCCACGTGGGACTCCAAGGACCCGTAGATGGCGGCTTATCAACAGGAGGTGGATACCGTTGCTGGCCATTTCAAGGGTTATCAGGTAGATCATATTGATCGTCGCAAGAACGAAGCGGCTGATGCATTGTCAAGACTGGGCTCTCAGCGTAAGCCAGTGCCGCCTAACATTTTCTTAGATATAATTCATCACCTGTCTGTTAAGCTACATTCAGAGGAGGATCTGGCCATACTTGACCCAGAGGGGCAGCTAGTGGTGGCTTTGCATGCTATTTCGGATTGGACGATGTCGTACCTGGCATACCTAACCCGGGGCGAGTTACCTGAGGATGAGACTCTAGCGTGGCAAATCATGAGGCGTTCTAAATCCATGACCATCATTAATGGTGAGCTGCACAAGTGCAGCGTTACCGGCATCTTCCATCATTGTGTTTCTCCAGAGGAAGGCAAGGAAATTCTATATGAAATACATGCTGGTGATTGCGGACATCATGCCGGGTCAAAGTCTTTGGTGGCCAAGGCTTTCCGACATGGTTTCTTCTGGTTGACGGCTCATAAGGACGCGGAGGATCTGGTCGCTAAGTGCAACGGGTGTCAAAAGTTTGGAAGACGTGCTCATGTGCCGGCTCAGGAGTTACGGATGATACCGATCACCTGGCCATTCGTACTATGGGGGATTGATATGTTTGGACCCTTCAAATGGTCTAAGGATAAGAAGACCCGCCTCTTGGTGGCGGTGGACAAGTTCACCAAGTGGGTGGAGGCTGAGCCGGTCAGTAAATGTGATCCGGCCATGGCGTTTCAGTTTGTCAGAAAAGTCGATCTACCGATTTGGATACCCTCACAGCATCATCACAGATAACGGCACAAATTTATCTAGGGGGGCTATGAAGGTGCTCTGCGAAAGCAAGCACATCCGGCTGGATGTTTCGGCTGTTGCTCATCCACAATCCAACGGTCAGGCGAAGCAGGCCAATCAGGAAGTCCTCAGATGTATCAAGCCCCGGCTTATGGTTCCTTTATAGAGAATGCCGGGTTGTTGGGTTGAGTAGCTACCTTCTGTCCTCTGGAGCATCAATACTACGCCTAAGAGGTTGACGGGTTATATGCCCTTTTCATGGTTTACGGTGCGGAGGTCGTGTTACCAAGCGACATACGTCATGATTCGCCGCAGGCGGAGGCTTATGTGGAAACTAACAATGAGACAGCACGTCAGGATGCGTTGGATGCTCTGAATGAAGCGTGCGACCTCGCAGCAGCTCGGTTGGCGATTTATCAACAAGACTTGCGTCACTATCATGGCCATAGGGTCAAGACCCGAACGTTCCAAGAAGGCGACTTGGTGTTACGTTTGATTCAAGATCAGACATATGTGCACAAGTTATCTCCCCCATGGGAAGGACCTTTCGTGGTTAGCAAGAATCTGAACAATGGGTCATACTATCTCATTGACGTACGGGATGAGTCCCGTACCTCCGGTCAGGAGACTCATCGGCCGTGGAACATTGCTTATCTACGGCCTTACTATACTTGAGTCATCGACTCCCATGTTTGTACATACATACTTCAATGTATTTATATTTCTCATATAATAAAATAGGCATCCCTGCAGGACGGGGCCTCTACCATTTTTCCTTTTTGCATTACAGATTTGTGCAAAAGATGAACACTTCTACATGGTCACTTGGGGGCTTCCAACCTGCCGGGTTTAGCTTGCTCCCCTTTTGACCAGCTCTTCATCCAAAATAGCACCATTGTATGGTGGCTTACAGGACGGCGGACCGCAAGACGGTGACTTACCAGTTGGTGGTCCACATGACGGCGGCGTGCAAGATGGTGCAACGGTTGGGCCTGCCAACAAGGTCGTTTGGGGGCTTTCAACCTTTCGGGTTAAGCTTCAACCCTCTCGATCGGCTTTTCAGCCATTGTAAGGCGGGTCTTGGACCCAAAACATTGACTCCGTCAACAAGGTCAGGAGGGGGTGAAGGTCGCTTCCCCCTCTTGATCGGCTCTTCAGCCACTACAAGGCGGGTCTTGGACCCAAAATGTTGACTCTGTCAACAAGGTCAAGAGGGGGTGAAGGTCGCCCCCCCTCTTGATCGACTCTTCAGCCACCGTAAGGTGGGTCGCAAACCCAAAATAAGGTCAGGAGGGGACGAAGATTGCCGCCCCTCCTGGTTAGCTTTTTAGCCGTTGTAAGGCCGAGTTATACCTGCCTATATGCAGCTGCAGCTCTGCCAGGTGTGCAGCAAACTATCAACTCACCCCCTGCGAGGGCCTCATACAGCGGCGAGGGAAACTCTCTCATCTGCTACGTACTCTCTGCCAAGTGGCCCATCATACTCTTAAGGTTCAAACAACGGATTTATGTCACGTGAGAAGTAGCTTATGAGCATTAGGCATTCACCCTGCTGCAAATTCTGGTCTGTTGCACCCTTAACAATTAATCTCGCCTAGAGACCCTGAGTCGTGCAAGATTGGCGGTCACTCTTGTTAGAGACCCTGTACTGTTAGGCAGTTCAAAGCAAAAGGTCCCCCCACAAGGGCCAGCAATGAGTTTTCAAAAAAAATGGAAGGAAAAGCAAGAACATCATACATTGCATCATGCATTGCATCATACATCGAATCATGCATTGCATACATATCATGCCAGTTCTAGAGCTGGGTCAGAGCAAGAATATGAAAGAAGAAGCAAGGCTATGCAGATATTAAGATCTCCGGGTTATGCTTTTTCAAAGCCGCCCTTATAAAAAACCACAAAACATTTTTTGTTTTGTTTTTTGCAGGCTTTATCTCCAAAGATGAGTCGCTGTTAAAACGTTATGACAAGAATGTAAGACGGATAGCAAATGCATCCAAATTGATGGACACTTGATGGTTGAGGCAATCAAAATTTTCTAAGTCTTTTACAAAGCTCTCTAGGAGCTCAAAAGACAAACTTAAAGTTTTGCATACACTGCTTCACTTCGGCGACTCAGCTGGTCGGGTTACATTCAGTTGAGAACAACAAAGGTTTTAACTAGCTGGCGGGTCTATAGGATCGAGAGAGGGGTGTCTAGAGGGGGGGTGAATAGACTACTATCAGGAATTTAAAACCTAACCTTTTCCAAAGTTAATTGGTTGGCAAAGATTTTAACTATTCTAACAAGTATAGCAAGTCTAACATCCCTACACATGCATGTCTACAAGTATGACAGCAGAAAGTAAAGACATTGCACATGTAAGTGAAGGGATGGGATAGGAAGATCAAACACAGTAGGAGATGCAAGGATTTTTCCCGCGGTTCCGATAGGTGGAGCTATCGTACGTCCACGTTTATGCAGTCTTCAACCCACGAAGGGTAATGGTCGTAAGATTCCACGGAGGGCTTCACCCATAAGGGTCCACGAAGTAGCAACCTTTACTATTCCATACGGCTTCCGTCCATGAAGGACTAGCCTCACTATGGGTAGATCTTCATGAAGTAGGCGATATCCTTGCCCTTACAAACTTCTTGGTTCACTCCACAACACGAAGTAGGAGGCTCCCAAGCGACACCTAAAAAATCTAGGAGGCACCACCCTCCAAAAGGTAATAGGCTCGATAATGACGATGAACTCCTTGGTCTTGTGCTTAAAGATGATAGACTCCTTAACACACAATCACTCTCGAACAAATTTGACTTCACTCTTGCAAACAATATGTGCAAGAAGCAAGAGATCATGTTGATCAAAGATATGATGCATATACTTACCTTGATTTCTTGAGCATTCTAGTAGTAGAGAAATAGTTGTGAAAACAATGTTAGGAAACATAAGAGTATTCTACTAAACAAAAGCAATAGAACTCAACGAATACCAAGATATGGAGAACACATAAAATATGATAATCATTAAGATTGATATGTATCCACCTTTAGCATTAATATATTATATCTTTTCTCCCCTTAGGTATGAAAATGGTACTACATCCTCTCCCCCTGAATCTCAGCATGTAGATATTGGGATTGGATAGGGTGAGAAAAGGAATCCTTTGTTCACTTCAGACTTTTCTCCAAAAGTAGTTTTCTCCCCCTACATTGTTGTTCTCCCCTTGTTTATATAAGTGTGAATGTTTGATATTTTCCTCTCCCCCTAAGTCATATCTCCCCCTTTGCATAAGCATGCAACTCTCCCTTTAGCACGAAGCTTTGATATTCTCCCCATTTGGCATAAAATACCAAAAGGGTTAAACTTGGGAGCAATGACAGGGATCATTGACAAGGAAGGGATCCTGGAGAACAAGGGTCATTCAAAGTAGGGTTCATTAAAAGACTAAGGGAATCATTGAATGTAACTTCTCTCCCTTTTGCAAATTTTAGTTTTCTTCTCCTTGGAGCTAGGGATCCTTGAATAAAAAATTTCTCCCCCGGAGTGTTGTTTGTTCTTCTCCCCCTAAATATTTATATATATATAGTTTTTTGAATGAAGGGGTCATCGAAGGAACAAGAATATCACAAGAACGGAAACAAATAAACAATATTAAAGAAACACAGATTTCGAAAGCAAAGAAAATCGATGACTCCGGGGTATATAAATCGATGGTACCAAGATTGTGTGGTGCAACTTATCTGCAAATTCGGTAGAACCGAGTTATTTATATCGGTGACTCCGAATGAGAGACCAAGTTTCTGTTTTTGTAGAGACAAACGAAATAGTTTCAAAAAGAAAAATGTGAAAGTTTTACAAAGGACATCAAATAGATAAAATTTGAGTGGTTATGAGAGATCATGCAAATAGAGAGCTAACCACGCGAGATTCTTAACTAAATGATGGTCGGTGACTAGGTCACCTATATTAGAGTATATTGACTTAGGAGCCAAGTTAGAATACTTGATTATAGGTCATACTCAAAGTTTAAGCTCGAAATGGTGTTACAATTTTTTGATTAAGCATTTTGATGTCTTCATATCACTTGAGTTACTTTAGCCTATGACTTGTAGTAAAGCCTTTTCAAGGATATGAGTACATACCTTTTAGTGATGTTGATGACGTTGCTCGTAGGTGAACTTGTTGAGGATGCTCAAGGTTGATGAATATCATCTTGAATTTGGAGCAATCCTTCTTGTTCTAGTACACTAGTCACCTACAAAGGTTAGTCATGCAAGGAAGAAAAATGGATATATCCAATTGACATGATACTACTTAAGATTTTGCAACTAAGATCAAGTATATGGCAAGGATATGTTTTTGTTGTCTTCTTCCTTCCATCATCAATAGGGGTTGTGGATACTTGGTAACGACAAGATTGCTTCTGATTGGATTTGATGGAAATCTTGTGGAATGAAGTTCTTCCAAGTAACTACAAAAGGTTAGATGCAATACAAGGGAGCATAGAATTCCATGGCATGTAATAACGAGTTACGGGAACATGGAGATAACAAGAAAGCTCATGCCCTTGCTTGCAACCGAGTGAGTCTAGCTCAAGTTTGAAGCATCAATGATGTTCAACTCACTCCTAAAATGACAAAAAAAATCTCATCAAGTGGCTTGGTGAAGATATCGGCCAATTGTTTGTTAGTACGAACATGCTTAAGATTGATATCACCTTTGGCAACATGATCACGAATGAAATGATGTCGAACTTGAATATGCTTGGTTCGAGAATGTTGCACAGAATTATGTCCAATCTTAATAGCACTTTCGTTGTCACAAAGTAATGGGACATTTTTAACATAAATTTCATAATCCTTAAGTTTGTGTCATCCATAGTAATTGTGCACAACAAGATCTAGCAGCAATATACTCAGCTTCGGCAGTAAATAGAGATACGGAGTTTTGTTTCTTGGAGGACCAAGACACAAGAGATCTAGCTAAAAATTGACAAGTACCCGAGGTGGATTTTCTATCAACCTTGTGACCGGCATAGTCTGAATGGGAATAGCCAACAAGATTAAAAGATGATCCCTTGGATACCAAATGCCAAAGTTTGGTGTTTGTATCAAGTACCTCACAATACGTTTCACAGCCAAAAGATGACACTCTTTAGGTGCAGCCTGATATCTAGCACACATGGAAACACTAAGCATAATATCAGGACGAGATGCACATAGATATAGCAATGAACCAATCATAGATCGATAAACCTTTTAATCAACCGGTTCATCCTCCCTGGTAAGGTCAACATGTCCACTAGTGGGCATAGGAGTTTTCATACCTTTGCAATCCTGCATGTTTAATTTCTTGATCAAGTCCTTGGTATACTTAGTTTGAGAGATGAAAGTTCTTATATTGATTGCTTGATTTGCAACCCAAGAAAGAATTTTAGCTCACACATCATAGACATCTCATACTTCTTGGACATCAACCTTCCCAATCTTTCACTAAATTGAGGGTTAGTGGAACCAAACATAATATCATCCACATAGATTTGGGACACAAATACTTCTCCATTAGCTCTCTTAGTGAACAATATTGCAACAATTTTACCAATTTCAAAACCTTTTTTGATGAGAAACTTCATTAAACATTTATACCAAGCACGAGGGGCTTGCTTAACACCATAAAGAGCTTTGCAAAGCTTGTAAACATGATTAGGTTTCTTAGGATTCACAAAACAAGGTGGTTGCTTAACATAAACTTCTTCAATTTGACTATTTAAAAATGCACTTTTGATGTCCATTTGATAAAGCGTGATATCATGGTGATTAGCATAAGCAAGAAGAATACGGATAGCTTAAAGTCTAGTGATGGGGCCATAAGTCTCACGTAGTCCATACCTTCGACTTGCATACTTGGGCTACGAGACAAGACTTGTTGCGCACGACTTGACCGTCTTCGTCTTGTTTGTCCTGAAACACCCATTAGGTTCTGATGATGTTGTGCTCATCTTCGGGCTTCTCCACGAGTGTCCACACTTCATTCCTCTTGAAGTTGTTTAGCTCCTCATGCATAGTATTCACCCAATCCGCGTGTTCAAGAGCTTGTTCTACCTTTAAAGTCTCAATGCTCGAGATGAAATAATAATGCTCACAAAAGTTAGCTACACAGGTTTTAGAGCGAGTGATTCTCCCTGTTTGTATAGCACCAAAGATTTGGTTTAGGGGATGGTTCTTGGTCACTTGAGCTCGAACTCAGGTCAGCTTCCGATTGCTGGATGGTGGAGCTTATTCTTCATCATCATCTCGTTCTTCTTCATTGTTGTTGAAGGTGTCGTTCCCTTGAGGTGGTGGTGAAGGTGATTGTGGTGGATCTTCATGATGCACTTCCTCCTCTTCATCATCTCGTCGTGTACCGCTCGTGGATGCCTCCATGTTGTGTTGAGGTTCACCATGACGTGAAGTGGGAGCTTCCACTTGAGTTGATGAAGTACTTTCCTTCACCTCCATGGGACGAATCTTGCCGATGGGTAGATCTAGAATGGCTTCCGAAGGATCCTTATCACCTACATCATTTGGCAATTGTTTCACTTGCGAACCATTAGATTCATCAAACTTCACATCTAGCGTCGCTTCAACTTTTCTTGTGATGTCGTTGTAGACACGGTAAGTGTGAGAGTTCGATCCGTAACCAAGTAGGAATCCTTCATGAGATTTAGGAGCAAATTTAGTACGACGATGCTTATCAAGAATGTAGCACTTTTAGCCAAATACCCGAAAGTATCTGACTTGGGGTTTGTGATAGGTGAGTAGCTCGTATGTCATTTTACCAAGAAGCTTGTGCAAGTAAAGTCGGTTTGTGGCATGACATGTTGTTTCAACGGCTTCTGCCCAAAAGTGTCTTGGCGTCTTGTATTCGTCAAGCATCGTTATTGCTATCTCAATGAGCATCCGGATCTTCCTATCAACAACTCCATTTTGTTGAGCTGTGTATGTAGCCGAGAACTCATGTGAGACTCCTTCTTCGTCAAGAAAGGTATCCACATGGGTGTTCTTGAACTCCGATCTGTTATCGCTCCGAACCTTCTTGATCTTCACTTCAAACTGATTTTGCGCTTTGCGAGCGAAGTTCTTGAAGATCATTTTAACTGCGACTTATCATCAAGAAAGAATACCCACGTAAATCTGGAAAAATCATCAACTATAACTAGACCATAGGAATTTCCACCGAGACTCTTGTAAGCATTGGGACCAAAAAGATCCATATGAAGTAACTCGAGTGGTCTCCTAGTAGTCATGATGTTCTTAACGGGATGACTTCCACCTACTTGCTTTCCAGCTTGACAAGCACTACACAGTCTATCCTTGTCAAAGATAACATCTTTAACACCAAGTATGATCACATTTGATTAGCTTTCTAGATTGCGCATGCCTACATGTCCAAGTCTTCTATGCCAAAGCCAACCTTTAGAAGATTTTACAATTAAACAAGTGTGAGGCTTGGATGTTTTAGTGAAATAAACAATGTATAGATCACCTCTACGGAAACCAGTAAAGACCATTTTATGATTATCTTGATGAAACACTTGGCAATCTACTTTCGTGAATAAAACATTGAAACCGAAGTCGGCAAGCCTAGATATGGAAAGAAGATTGTATCCAAGGGATTCAACAAGCATAGCATTTTGAATACAGCTATCATGGTATATGGCCACCTTACCAAGGACAAGTACCTTACCCTTAGAGTTGTCTCCAAAGGTCACGTACCATCGAGGACCTTGATTAGGCGTGATCTCTTGGAACATGTCTTTATCACCAGTCATATGTTTCATACATCCGCTGTCAAGAATCCACTTTTTTCCTCTGCACATGTAATCCTTAAGGTTTGCCATGAGGCTCATATTCTTCATGATCTTCTTGTTCTTGATGTCGAACAACTCATCTTCTTCTTAGTAGCCATGTTCCACATTGTCATCATCAAGTAGGAAATCCTCGTCATAAAGAACAAGAGATTTATTAGAATAGTGATCATGACAATGTTCAAGTTTATGAACGCAAATAGCTTTGAAGATAATGTTGTTGATAGTGGTGACATCTCCTTTAGCACGCATAAGATCATGGAGCTCAATAGGCATTGATCAAAGTTTGGATCACTAGGCTTCATTTTCTGAAAAGCAATGCTTTTATGAAGAATTTCATCAAGATTTCCTAAGGAAAGATTTGGATATCATTTCTCCAAATTAGTCCATAAGGTATAGGCACATGCAAAGTTCTTCAATTGAGAAAGCATGAACCTTGGTAAACCTCTAACAATAAGATTGACAATTCTTAGGTTACCAAGCATGTTAGTTTCCTCTTCGCGTGTGGGATGCAATTCAACAATAGGGAGCACATAGGGATTTTCAATATTTTTTGTCAAATGGAATCTATTAAATAGATCAATCATGGCATTCTTCCATTGACTATGGTACTCTCCATCAAGAATGGGCACTCTACAACTCAAACTCTCTACTCTAGACACATCCATCTTCCTCCATGGTGATTAAACCAAAGCAATGGAGACCAAAGCTCTAATACCACTTGTAGTATTGAGAGAGGGGTGTCTAGTGGGGGTGAATAGACTACTAGCAGGAATTTAAAACCTAACCTTTTCCCAAGTTAATTGGTTGGTAGATTTTCACTATTTTAACAAGTCTAGCAAGTCTAAACGCCCTACACATGCATGTCTACAAGTATGGCAGCAGAAAGTAAATACATTGCACATGTAAGTAAAGGGATGGAGGAAGATAAAACGCAATAGGAGATGCAAGGATTTTTCCCGTGGTTCCGATAGGTGGAGCTATCGTACATCCATCTTTATGGAGTCTTCAACCCACGAAGGGTAACGGCCGCGAGAATCCATGGAGGGCTCCACCCATAAGGTTCCATGAAGTAGCAACCTTAAGTATTCATATGACTTCCATCCACGAAGGACTAGCCTCACTATGGGTAGATCTTCACAAAGTAGGCGATCTCCTTGCCCTTACAAACTTCTTGGTTCACTCCACAACACGAAGTAGGAGGCTCCCAAGCGACACCTAACCAATCTAGGAGGCACCACCCTCCAAAAGGTAATAGGCTTGGTAATGACGATGAACTCCTTGCTCTTGTGCTTCAAGATAATAGTCTCCTCAACACACAATCACTCTCTCACAGATTTGGCTTGGTAGAAGAGATGGGATTGGTGGAAAGCAACTTGGGGAGGCTCGAAATAAAGATCCATATGGTTGGAGTGGAAGATCTTGACCTCAACATAAGGGTGGGTGGTTCTCTCTCAGAAAACTGAGTAAGATAGGTATGGAATAGTTCTAAGTGCTTGTCTTTCGAGTAGGTAGCGGTGAAGGGGTATATATAGGCATCCCCAAAAATCCAACCGTTACACACAAATTGACCAACTCGGTGACATCGATGTGTAAATCTCGGTGGTACCGAAGTGACTAAATGTGGCAACTTTTGAATCTTGGAGGGACCGATATATGAATCTCGGTTGCACCAATAAGGTGACCAATGGTTAGATTTGCAATCTCGGTGACGCCGACCCAACATTCTCAGTGGCACCGAAAATGTGAATTTGCGTAACAGAAAGTTGGCAACCTAAACTCGGTGGCACCGATATGGGATCTGTTGCACCAAAGTGGCTAGGGTTTGGCTGTGTCTGTCTAGGGTTTGGAATCGGTGGCACCGGGATAGGAATGTTGGTTGCACCGATTTTGCATATTTTGCTTTGGACAAACTTTGGTGGGAGAGTTTGTGGATGTTTTGGTGACTATGACATGTGCACCTTTGAGCATATTGTTCATCATCAAAACTGTACACCCTTTTAATAATAATGGCTTTCCTATGGACTCAAAGTGATTTCTCACAAATGTAAAATTTAGAGTCCTCTTTGCTTGAAGCTTGGCCAACCTATTTCCTTGAATCTTGGGGTAATTCCACAATCTCCGCAATCCTTTTGCCAACTCAACTCTCCATGGACTATTATCTAAAATACACTAGATAGAGGTGTTAGTCCAAGAGACAATGTATGTTGTCATTAATTATCAAAACCACCAAGGGAGCATGTTGTGCTTTCAGGGTCATCTTGCGCCGGGTCTTCGGGCTCTTCAATCTGAAGATTATCCACATCCCAGTTGTAGTTTAATAAGGCTTCGAATTGAGCATCATCGAAAAGTGGAGACAGATCAACATCAGGGGTGAAGAGATGCTTACGACGTGTTGGGATTAAATTCCTGGCTTCAAAGGTTGGATAGCGCAGCCGTTGGTTGTTCTCATCATAAGCCGCCTGATAAGGAGTCAGATCTGTTTCATCAACCAGTATGGAGGCATGCCTCCTGGAGGCCTTAATGCATTTGGCGTAATCCACCTCAGTAAAATCTGAACCATCATTCTTCTTAGAGGAGAAGCAGTTCATCATTTCTTCAATGGTTAACTCAGGAGCAAATGCGAGGGACCGGCTTAGTGTAGCTATGGCCCCTTTCTTGGCGGCAGATCGCCTTATTTCATCCACTTGCTTGGGAAAAGTTGATAAGACTTCTATGACACCCTTCATATATTTGGGGACATACTTGGTCGTCATCATGGCCTAGATGGTACAGAGGGATCCACTATAGAGTTACTCAATCAAAGTATAGATTGACTTCAATTTCATCACACTACCACAAGATAGCTGGTAGCTCCTCTCGCCTGCAAGAAAAAGGGTAAAGTTATAAGCCGCATGTGTGGTATTTCTTTCATAAGGAAAATTTTTAAGCCGTACATGCTTACCAAAGATAGGGGCAGTCATGTTGGATATGTGGTCTCTGAGAGTCTTCAGCTCTATTGATGCAAGTTTTAGCTGCTCCTCAGTATCGATGGCACGCTTGGACAAGGCAGCTTGTTCAGACTCAGCTGTCTTTTTATATGAGGTGAAGTCGACCTAAAGTTTCTAAAGTTGTTCGACAGCCACCCGTAATTTCTGTTCTACATCAGCTCGGGCATTTTGTTGCGTGGTCAGATTTTCCCTTAAGCCAGCGCGTTCAGACTCGGGTGCGTCTAGTGCCTCATATATTACACAAGTGAAAGATTATAAATATTAAGTCGCCAGGATGGAGATATTTTTTGATACAAGTCCCAAGCAGATTGCAAGCAATGTACTTGGCACTTGGGGGCTAATCTCTGTGTTTTCGCTCCAAGTCTAAGTTCAAATTCCTGCTCATCATTATCATAATGCTCCAGACTTGGGGGCTACACCCGGCGAACTTCCCAAATATGAAAGATCCGGCTCATCATTATCATGATACTCTGGACTTGGGGGCTATACCCGGCGAATTTCTCAAATATGAAAGATCTGGCTCATTACTATAATGATACTCCGGACTTGGGGGATACACTTGGATCTATGAATGAATACAAAGTATCGGCTATTATGCAATTTAACCCGTTACTTGGGGGTTACATGTTAAGTTCTACACAACATGTCAAAGGTTTGGAAGACCGTCCGTTATTTGCAATATTAACCCGGTCCTTGGGGGCTATGTACGGGTATAATAGAAATGCAGAAGATACCTCATTTTTTTTTCTTCATCAAACCAACAAGTTTGGTCTCCATGTTGCGACTGGCAGAAAGGTGGTTTAGATAACCGGCGTGCAGGTCATCTACAGTCATCTTCTCCAAGACAGGGAACTTGAAGCTAAGCTTCTCTAGAGAGTAGGTATCAATCTTGCTGGAATGTCTTGCCAATGTATGATGTGTTGGGGATTGATAACCTGTCCATTTTATGGTAACATCGGGGAGAGACGAATCTTCAGCGGTAGGATTGGGCGGCTGCTGGACTATTGGAAGCCGCCATATGATGACCCGCCAATTCTGATGGCGAAGGAGAGTGCTCAGGTGCTTCCTTGTTAGCGTCAGAAGGTTCAGCATGAGGGGAGAGAGATGGCTTAGCAGGATCCGACTGTTGTGTGGTGCGAGTGAAAGTAGACCCGCCTGTTTTCCTACATTTGTCTTGCACCCTAAAGATGCAAAGAGTTAGCACACAGTACAAAGGTAATACAGGTAATTTACACACGGCAGGGTGAAAGCGTACTCTGGGTTGATTTTCATAGGAGGAAGCTTGGAGGCAGTCGAGTCGCCAGACAAGGGAGGTAACTCCTGTAAATTAAGACAATAAAGCACAAGAGTAAGACAACAGTATAGAAATATAAGACAGATATCGGATTTTTATTAACAAAATACCTCAGCGGGACATTTCCGCGGCGCTGGGGAGTTGGGTAAGCCGGCCATAAGATCCTCAGAGCCGGCGCTCCGGGTCTAACGCTGAGAGTCGTGTTGTTGCTTTTTCAAGGAAAATTTAGGGTCTAAGTAAGCAAGAGGATGTGAAAAAGGAACTTTTTGGACGACCCGCCATATCTTCTCTTGTGGTAAGATTTCTGAGTCGGAAGAGTAAGTTACCTCAGGGACGTTGGCATGGCTCATCTCTGTCTCCTCCTATGTACAATCATTGTCAATAAGTTGCATAAAAAGATGGCCAAGGGAGTCAAGTTCTACCTCTGAGTCATCAAGTTCAAGAAGGTTTTGAGCTGATGTTTTTGGCTTGCGGTCGCGGATGTTACCCGCCTGAGACTTCTTCTTCACAGGGGGAGTATATTTTTTCTTCCAGAAGCTAGAGCTGGCCTATAGGCGAAGCCGCCAAAAGATTTAAGGTTGCCATATAGACAAAGTCAAGACAGAGAGAAAGTGAATTTGAAAGCCGTCCTTTAATCTAGAGCTAGATTTGCAACGCAGAAGGGTCTTAACCCGACTGTACGGCAAGCCTCTTGGGATTCGCGGGTAAGTCCCTTGACAGCAGAGATAATGTTTTCTTCTATCAGGGGTGTGTGGTTGAAGCAGAGAAGATCGTTCATGTCGCCTGTGTATTCACACATAAGCCGGCCGCACCGACTTAGTGGTAAGACTTTCCAGGAAATCCAACAATGGGTTAAGTCAACTCTCGTCAACCCGTTCGCTAGAAGAGCCTTGATTTTGGCGAAAGCCGGAGCATACTTCGCTCGTCTTGTAGCCGACATCCGATCCGGAAGCTCGGTAGAGGTGCAGAGCCAGATAGGACAATAACCCAACAATGGATTTTTTCCCTCTAGAGAGGTGTCTCTGCAGTAGAACCAAGTTATGTTCCAGTGTTTGGGATGGCTTGGCATTTGGACAGCTGGGTAAGCTAGATCTCTTCGTCTTTGGATAGAGACTCCACCGAGCTCCAAGCTTGGACCGGCTGCCACTTCCGTTTGGTGGTTGTCATAGAAGAAATCATGGAAGAGGTCGACGGATGGCTCTTCTTACAGGTAAACCTCACACAAGACTTGAAAGTTGCGTAGGTTGGAGACCGAATTTGGGCCAATGTCTTGAGGATGCAGTTTAAAGAAATGGAGGACGTCTCGGAAGAATTTTGATCCAGGCGGGCTGAAACCACGGTCAAGATGGTCGGTGAAGATAACAATTTCACCTTCTTGTGGGGTGGGTTTCTTCTCTGGCCCCAGAACCTGCCAGTGAATGACGTTCTGAGCCGGAAATGAGCCTGCCTCTACAAAATCCAATAGGAATTGCTCAATGACTCCAGAGCCGACCCAATCATAGGATGCAGACGCTCGAGACATTACGGCAGTTCAAACTATGAAAGGGGCAGGACGCGGCGGGTCAAAAAGCGACCGAAAAATCAAGACGGCTGACTAAGTTAAATAAAGTGTGATGTTAAGCCACTAGCATAGTTTATCGGAAAGAGCCGATGATTCAATGGCAGGTTAAGTGGGCAATGCCATGCTACAAATATTACTAAGGACATACAAATAGGTTTCACATATTCTACCGTGATTACACGATCTACAGGAAGTAAAAAATCAGATTTATTCCAACCTTAAAAAGGGGATGAGGAAGAACAGGCAGTTGGCGCAAGAAGAGGAGTAGTATACGGATCTAAGATAAGATGTATTTGTATTTACACGGACGACCGCAGTGGATAAGCAATATTTCGAGAATCAAAAGGTTATTTATCGGTCTGCATTGTGAGGGCAATTGGATGAACAAGCGAAGCCCGATAATGGAGGTCCGATGAACTCGAAGGGGCTCATGGGAAGTGATTACAGATTGGACAGGAGATAATGGGGGTACCTTGCAGGACCGGTCGGCGCGGGCGGAAATCTGGACTATTCAGGTTGATGCAGCGGCCCAGGCTGGTGATGACGATGAGGTCTCGCCGGTGTGATGGAGCTCGGGAACTACAGGCGTTGGGAGGAGGAAGAAGAACGGTAGCGGCGGAGAATAGGAAAGGACCCCCTCGTGGCCCTATTTAAGGAGATGGGATGGTCGACCGTTTAATGAGAGGATCTATTGCATACGTCACGGAATCTTTTTGGTATATCTGAAGGTGACGTCATGGCGGGTTATGTGTTCTTTTTCAGATAACAAGGATTTGAGACTCACCACTGGATAAAGTGGAGATTGACATGGGCAAGCTCAAAATCAATCTAGGGCCTAACGTTGGGGATATAACCCCGTGGTAAGACCCGTCCAGGAGGGGCCGAGTCATAACTAGTGGCTCGTTATCACATGGGCTGGAAGAGCAAGATTGGGCTGCATGGCGGTTCATCTGATGGGCTAAGCCGGAGGCCCAGATTTGGGAAGAAGACACAAGACCCGGGCGGGTGAGCCGCCTGGAGACAGCCTGCTAGGATAGGCAAGGCAGCTTAGAGACGGAGTCAGATATGTTGTAAGAGTCGGTATGAGACTTGTGTAACCCAGGGTCTTGACCTCCTATATAAAGGAAAGACCCGGGGACGGCTTAGACAGAAACCAATCGATCGAGAGCTAGGTCAAGCGAATACGCTCCCTTGTAATCGATACTCCAATCAATACACACAAAGCAGGCCGTAGGCTTTTATCACATCTCGAGGGGCCGAACCTCGGTAAATCCGTGTCTTTCGTCCCAACCAATCCCTTTGAGTCCACCACCTTAGCGATGGCCTCAAACCTAAGTCTTCGGACATCTGCCGTGACAAAACCACAACATGACCTCTATGCTGGCTAGGTGGCGAGGCCTTGTTGGGTGCACTCCTCCTCGGGGCTCCGCGGGTCACCCCCGGCAAGATCTTGTCGGGGTTCCAGCCTTTGGCCTTCGGTCTTGTGCTTGTTGACTTGAACGTTCCTTCACGTTTTTATATTTGCTTCCAGCAGTCCCCTGGTAGGCCTCGCCGCTCATGTGGCTACAACTGCCCGTGCACAAGTATCGGGTACTCAAAAGCCCAAAATTTAGTACACCAACAAGATGGATGAATTAATGAAATTGTTTGCTAGTAAGAGTGCTCCTATTTATCCTAATGATATACCTTTGTCTTATTTGATTGGGAATAATAATGAATCTATGGATGTGAATTTTGTTGGTAGGAACAATTTTGGTAATAACGCAAATAGAGGTAAATTCAACCCTAGGACATTTCCTAGTAATTCCTCTAATAGTTATGGTAATTCCTTCAACAATTCTTATGGAAATTATAATAAGATGCCCTCTGATCTTGAGAATAATATTAAAGAATTTATTAGTTCACAAAAGGTTTTCAATGCTTCGATTGAAGAAAAATTGCTCAAGATTGATTATTTGGCTAGGAACGTTGATAGAATTTCACATGAGATTGATTCTTTGAAATTTAGATCACTCCACCCAAGCAAGATATTAATGAGTCTTTAAAAACTATAGGAATTTCTATTGATGAGTGTAAGGAAAGAACCGCTAGAATACGTGCTAAGCGTGAATGGCTTGAAAAAGTGTGTTCTCGAAATAATAATGATGAAGATCTCAAAGTGATTGATGTGAATCCTATTGAATCTTTATTTTCCAATATAAATCTTGATAAAGATGGGACTGGAGATAAGTCAACTTTATTTAAAAGTCATACCAATGATTCAGAGTTTATAGATCTTAAAAATTGATAAAAGTGGGATTGAAGAGGTCAAATCTTTAAATAGCAATGAACCCACTCTTTTGGATTTCAAGGACTTCAGTTATAATAGCTATTCTTTGATTGATTGTATTTCCTTGTTGCAATCCATGTTGATTTCTCCACATGCTTATAATCAAAATAAGGCTTTTACTAAACATATCGTTGATGCTATGATGAAATCTTTTGAAGAAAAACTTGACTTGGAACTTTCTATCCCTAGAAAGATTCATGATGAGTGGGAACCTACTATTAAGATTAAAATTAAAGATTATGAGTGCCATGCTTTGTGTGATTTGGGTGCTAGTGTTTCCACGATTCCGAAAACTTTATGTGATGTGCTAGGTTTCCATGAACGTGATGATTGCTCTTTGAATTTGCATCTAGCGGATTACATTATTAAGAAGCCTATGATAAGGACTAGTGTTGTTCTTATTGTTTAAAATAGGAATTATGTGCCCACAGATTTCATTGTTCTTGATATAGATTGCAATCCTACATGTCCTATTATTCTTGGTAGACCTTTCCTTAGAACGAATGGTGCAATTATTGACATGAAAGAAGGAAACATTAGATTCCAATTTCTGTTAAGGAAAGGCATGGAACACTTTCCTATAAAAAATTAAGATTGCCTTATAAATCTATTATGATAGGTACTTTTGGATTGCATACCAAAGATGACAATACCTAGATCTATTGTGTTATGCCTAGCTATGGGCGTTAAACAATAGCGCTTGTTGGGAGGCAACCCAGTTTTATTTTTATGTTCTGTTTTCTTATTCTGTTTTTGAGTGTTCCACACATCATTACCTCTGTAATAATTTGTTTTTCGTGTTTTAATTAGTGTTTGATCCAAGTAAGACCTTTGTAATGGTCTATGGTGATTGTTCAATTGATCTTGCTGAAATAAAGAAACCTTTGCGCCTGGTCCAGGAATTTTATAAATTTATAGGAGAGTCTAATGAGTCTGAAACTTTTACACAAGATTTATATAGACATTTCCAAGGTTTTCCTAATTTTTCAGAATTTTTGGAGTTACAGAACTATACGAAGTTTCCAGATTGCTACAAACTGTTCTATTTTTGATAGATTCTGTTTTCTTTGTGTTGTTTACCTATTTTGATGTATCTATGGGTCGTATCGGGGGGTATGAACCATGGAGAATTTGGAATACAATACATATTACACCAATATAAATAAAGAATGAGTTCACAACAGTACCTAAAGTGGTGATTTATTTTCTTATACTAACGGATCTCACGAGTTTTCTATTAAGTTTTGTGTTGTGAAGTTTTCAAGTTGTGGGTAAAGATTTGATGGACTATGGAATAAGGCGTGGCAAGATCCTAAGCTTGGGATGCCCAAGGAACCCCAAGTAATCAAGGATGCCAAAAATCCTAAGCTTGGGGATGCCCCGGAAGGCATCCCCTCTTTCGTCTTCAATCCATTGGTAAATTTACTTGAGGCAATATATATTTTTATTCACCACATGATATGTGTATTGCTTGCAGAGTCTTGTATGATATGAGTGTTTGCTTTTTACACAACCATCCTTGCTGAACACATCTTTTGAGAGATACGCGCATGAATCGTGAATTTATTAGAATACTCTATGTGCTTCACTTATATATTTTGAGATAGGCAATTTTGCTCTAGTGCTTCACTTATATCCTTTTAGAGCACGATGGTGTTTTGTTTTATAGAAATAATTGAACTCACGTAACTCACTTATATTATTTTGAGAGTCTTTAAACAACATCATAATTCGTTTAGGTTATGAATTTAGTCCTAATATAATAGGCATCCAAGAGGGACATAATAAAAACTTTCATATAAAGTGCATTGAATATTATGAGAAGTTTGATTCCTTGCATAAAGTTTTGAGATATAAAGATGGTAATATTAGAGTCATGTTAGGAAGTAATTCTGAATTGGTAAAAATACTTGTGTAGAGGTTTGTGATTCCCATAGCATGCACGGATGATGAACCATTATGTAAGGAAGTTGGAGTATGAGGTTCGAGAGCATGCGATGGTTTACTCCTACCAACCTCTCCCCTAGGAGCATGCGTCTAATACTTTGCTTCAATGACTAATAGACTTTGGCAATAAGCATGTGAGTTCTTTATGACTAATGTGAGTCCATGGATTATACGCACTCTCTCCCTTCCACTTTTGCTAGCCTCTCTAGTACCACGCAACTTTCGCCGGTGCATTAAACCCACCATATATCCTTCCTCAAAACAGCCACCATACCTACCTATTATGGAATTTCCATAGTCTTTCCGAGATATATTGCCATGCAACTCTCACCGTTTTGTTTATTATGACACGCACCATCATTTTCATATTGCTTTGCATGATCGTAAGATAGCTAGCATGATATTTCCATGGCTTGTCCGTTTTTTGATGTTATTTGCTATGCTAGATCATTGCACATCCCGGTACACCGCCAGAGGTATTCATATAGAGTCATATTTTGTTCTAGATATCGAGTTGTAATTCTTGAGTTGTAAGTAAATAAAGGTGTGATGACCATCATTATTAGAGCATTGTCCCATGTGAGGAAAGGATGATGGAAGCTATGATTCCCTCACAAGTTGGGAAAACAGGCCAGCTAAGCCCAAAATAAGAGGCCATTGATGCCCACCAAAAAAAGAGAGAAACGAGAGAAGGGACAATGCTACTATCCTTTTTTCCACACTTGTGATTCGAAGTAGCACCATGATCTTCATGATAGAGAGTCTCCAATTTTATCACTTTCATATACTAGTGGGATTTTTTCATTATATAACTTGGCTTGTATAGTCAAATGATGGGCTTCCTCAAATTGCTCTAGGTCTTCATGAGCAAGAAAGTTGGATGCACACCCACTTAGTTTCTTTTTGAGCTTTCATAAACTTATAGCTCTAGTGCATTTGTTCCATGGAAATCCCTACTCACTCACATTGATACTATTAATGGGCATCTCCATAGCCCGTTGATACGCCTAGTTGATGTGAGACCATCTTCTCCTTTTTCTTCACAACAACCACCATATTCTATTCCACCTATAGTGCTATATCCTTGGCTTACGCTCATGTATTGCAAAAGATTTGAAAAAGTTTGAGAACATAAAAGGTGTGAAACAATTGCCTGACTTATCATCGGGGTTGTGCATGATATGAAAACTTTGTGTGGGAAGATGGAGCATATCCAGACTATATGATTTTGTAGGGATAACTTTCTTTTGCCATTATATTTTGAAGAGACACAATTGTTTTGTTAGAATGCTGGACATATTATTGTTTTTATGTCAACATTAAGCTTTGCTTTGAGTCTTATGGATCTGAACATTCATGCCACAATAAAGGATATTACATGGATAAATATGTTAGGTAGCATTGCACATCAAAAATTCTGCTTTTATCATTTACCTACTCGAGGACGAGCAGGAATTAAGCTTGGGGATGTTGATACCTCTCCAACGTATCTATAACTTTTGATTGTTCCATGCTATCATATTATCTGCTTTGGATGTTTTATAGGCATTAATATCCTATTTTATATTATTTTTGGGACTAACCTAGCCTACAGCCTAGTGTCAGTTCCTATTTTTTCCTTATTTTGAATATTGTAGATAAGGAATATTAAATGGAGTCCAAACGGAATAAAATATTTGTGATGGTTTTTCTTCGACCAGAAGAAACTTGTCAGACATGGAGAAGAGGCCAGAAGACCCACGAGTGGGCCACAAGCCACCCTACCGCGGCAAGGGGGCCACGCCCTTGGCATGTGGGCCCCTCGTAGATCTCCTAACCCTAATCTTCGGCCTATATATTCCCAAATATTCCCCCGATACCGAAAAGAGCAACAAAAATACTTTTCCGCTACCATAAGTCTCCGTTCCCGAGAGATCCAATCTTGGAGCCTTTTCCGGTAATCTGCCGGAGGGGGATTCGATCACGGAGGGCATCTACATCAACTCATTGCCCCTCCGATGATGCGTGAGTAGTCCACCACAGACCTACGGGTCCATAGCTTGTAGCTAGATGGCTTCTTCTCTCTCTCTCTCTCTCTCTCTCTCTTTGTGCTTCAATACCATGTTCTCCATGATCTCCATCGGGATCTATCCGATGTAATACCCTTTTGTGGTGTGTTTGTTGAGATCCGATGAATTGTGGGTTTATGATCAGCTTATCTATGAATATTATTTGGTTCTTCTCTGAATTCTTATATGCATTATTTCATATATTTGCAAATCTCTTAGGGTTATTGGTTTGGTTTGGCCAACTAGATTGGTAATTCTTGCAATGGGAGAAGTGCTTAGTTTTGGGTTTGACGAGGATATGTACCTAGGGTAGGGTCCTAGGCCTGACCTCGACCCCCTATCTAAGGGCATGACATTGGAGGACTTGAAGATCACAAATAAGCTTCCGATTGGATTCCCGGTGGTGCTCAAGTCACTCGACAGGCAATCCACTTGAAGACTTCTTCCTCCACTCGACGGTCGACCGTCACTCGGAAGACCTCATTTACACTCGACGCTAGAAGACCAGAAGCCACCTCTAGGAGGCCAACGGACAGGCGTTAGGCTTTTAGTCATTAGTAGCTTTTATTATGTACATTACTAGTAACGCCAATTTTAAACCCACGATCGGACCCTTAGATGCCGGGCAATTATGAGGGGAAGTGAACTCTATATAAGTCGCCCCTCCCCTTTCGAACAAGGGTTTGCAGCCAGTGTAATCTCAACATTCCACATGACAAAGCTCCCGAGCACTGAGACGTAGGGCTGTTACCTCCACGAGAGGGGCCTGAACTAATACATCCACGTGTACACCCTCGCCGTAGCTAGGACTCTGTCCTCTCCTTTCGTACCCCTACCTTCTACTGTCAGGCTCGTTCCCAAGGCAGTTGGCACCCATCGTGGGGAAGGCATCTAAGCGACTTCCGGCGAGGTTGCATTTTTCATCCTTCGACATGTCTTCCGGCGGTGTTTTCGCTCTGGGCCACGAGATCCGTTTCAGAGCACTCACCTTCATAGCCAACGATTCGGCATGGCTTCAGAAAGCGCCTCTTGACATTGAGACACTCTCGATCCGCGGGGCCGCGCACTTCTGCGCGAGTTCTTGCGGCATGCTTCTACGTCAGCCGTCGACTCCCTATGCGTTGGCTCCCCTCGTTGTTCGCTGTCCCAAGCGGTCCGGCCGCTCACGACTTGACCGTTTGGGTCAAGCATGCAGTGATGCATCAAATTTCTTCTTCACAGATCGCAGCACTCGAGCCTGCCGAGTCCCTTCATGGCGTGTTCGAGTCGAATTCCGATCCGTCCGATGTCCCTTCCGAGTGCGAGAGCTGTGATCCAGTAGTGGAGGTCCTTATGGCGGGCTCTCATCAAAGCGCACCGCTGGGCTTTGGCGACGGCAAGCGCGATGTTGGCGGCGTGTCGAGTGAACAGCCCCGTCGCGATGGTGAAGTTCTTCATACTCCCATTGTTGGAACAACCGCCGAGGCTCAGGCCTGAGAGGTCATGCGTATTCAGCTGGAGGAGCTCTAGAGGGAACTTGACGAGTGCGCTCGCTAGCGCCCACCAATTGTTGGTCGACGGCAGTGACAACATTTCCCGACTGGATCCCATAACAACGTTGAGGTATATCGTACCCTCGTGTTAAATGTTGTAGCTACTGCTAGGATAGCAGATTCCATTTTGCCATCGCAGTCAGAGGTTGGAAGAGGGCTGATGCAAATCAGAGCACTGTTAGATGCAGCGCAGCATCAGAATTCTATTGTTTCACACTCCTGCAACAGGATACACAACAACTCACCCAGGGCGGAAACCGTTCAGTTAGCACACAGCCCTGGATCGCCCCTGGGTCGTAGTGGTGAAGGCTTTCGTGAAGAGCAAGTTAGAGATCAGTTTCACCGTGAAGACCACCATCGAGTGCCCACTCCTCTGTAGGGTGGTCCACACATGCCCTGGCACCAGAACGAATGGTGCTCGATTGGTGATGAGAGGAATGCAGGTTTTGATGCTCATGATATCCTCACCCAGAAGCGAATCGGCAGGGGCAGAGCCCACAGAGAAGGACCAGATAGAGATTTTCCGAGTGGTAGCTCGGCTGTGATTTCTGGTTCTAAGTGTTTTAGTAGAGCCATCCGTTCTGCAGAGATTCCCCCCAACTTCAGGTTGGCGGTGGGGATTAGGAAATTTTCTAGCGAGTCAAAGCCAGAGACTTGGTTGGAGTATTACCGAGTGGCTATACAGATTGGTGGCGGCAATAATAACGTTGCAATGAAATACATGTCCTTCATCTTAGATGGTTTAGCTCATGCTTGGCTCCTTCTAGTATATATTGCTGGGAGGATCTTGCCCGAGTGTTCATTCGAACCTTTGAGAGCACTTGCAAGCATCCTACCGGGCTGGTCGACTTACAACATTGTGTCCACATGCCCAATGAGACTTTGAGAGATTATATTTAGCGGTGGTCCACTCTGCATCATAAAGTGGAGAATGTGTCAGAACACCAGGTTGTGTGTGCTTTCAAGGCTGGTGTGAGATACAGAGAGCTTTATTTGAGTTCGGTCGAACGGGTGACATTTCACTTGGTAAGATGATGGAAATCGCCACTCCATACGCCAACGGCGTGGAAGAAGACCGCCTCCGTAGCAGCAAAGGAAAGGCAGTCTTTAGTGATACTGGCGGCAACTCCAATCAGAAACAGAAGCGAAAAGCTGAGGGTCCTATCTAAGAAGAAGCGGCCGCACTAGCGACCCAACCAAAGAATAAGGGGAAGGCTAAAGCACAATATGCCCCCAAGAAAGGAAAAAAACCAGTCAGGGACCGATATTATGGATCAGCCGTGTGTAATTGACACAAGAAAAGATGAGGAGGGCAATGTGATTCTACCCAAGCACACCACTCAGAAGTGTCGAACACTTATTCAGCAGTTCAAAGAGACTCCACCGAGTGACAAGACTCCTGAAAAGGAGGAAGATGAAGATAAAGAAACATTCCCAGATGTCACTGCTAGACTTGTGATTTTCGCTGATGTCGAGAGCAAGAGTGGACTGAAGGTCATCAACAGGGAAGTCAACATCGTCGTACCTGCTACCCCCACCTACCTCAAGTGGTCCCGGTATGCTATCACATTCAACCAAACAGACCATCCTGCTCATGTGGCAACTCCTGGTCGACACGCCCTGGTAGTTGATCCGGTGGGGGGCACTTGACTCAGAAAAGTCCTCATGGATGGTGGCAGCGGTCTGAACATCCTCTATGCGGATACCCTGAAAGGGATGGGCATTCCGATGTCTCGACTGAGTGAAAGCAACATGCAATTTCACGGAGTCATCCCAGAAAAGAAGGCCAAGTCACTCGGCCAGATTGCATTGGACGTGACGTTCGGGAACGATAAAAAATTTTGAAAGGAAAAGTCGACGTTTGAAGTCGTGGATTTCCAGACTGCATATCATGCCATTTTGGGTCAACCCGCGTATGCTCGTTTCATGGCCCGTCCATGTTACGTGTATCTCAATTTGAATATGCCGGGCCCTAAGGGTGTGATCACGGTTACTGGCAATCGACAGCGAGCTGAAAATGCCTCCAGCAAGGCTCCAAGATCGCCGATCATCAGATGGCCATGGTCGAGCTGGAGGAGTACAAGAAGAGCGCTGACCCTGCTAATTTGCTCCGTGCAAATAAGCCCGCTTCTGAGTCAGCGTTTCAGTCGGTAGGGGAAGTGAAGAAGGTGCACATCCACCCGACGGATCCAACTGCTGCCCCAACAAATATATCATCAACACTCGACAGCAAATAGGAAGCCGAGCTCATCGAGTTCCTCTGTGAGAACTGGGATATCTTCGCATGGAAGCCTGCTGACATGCCAGGGGTTCTCAAGGGACTGGCTGAGCACCGTCTAAGAGTTGATCCGAAAGCTAAGCCCGTTAGGGAGCATTTGCGTCGATCGGCGGCAGAGAAGCGCAAAGCAATCGGTGAAGAAGTGGCCCGTCTCTTGCAAGCCAAGTTCATTCGGGATATTTACCACTCAGAGTGGCTCTCGAATGTCGTGATGGTGCCCAAAAAGGATAAGTCATTGCGCATGTTCATTGACTTCAAACATCTCAATCGGGTCTGCTCAAAGGATCATTTTCTGCTCCCCCGCATAGATCAGATTGTTGACTAAACTACGGGATGTGAGCGTTTATTGTTTCTAGATGCTTACTCTGGGTACCATCAGATCCGTCTGTATGGCCCAGATGAAATAAAGATAGCCTTCATCACCTCATTCGGGTGTTTTTGCTACATCATTATGCCATTCTGTCTGAAAAATGCCCGCGCTACTTTTATGCGCATGATTCAGAAGTGTTTACTCGACCAGAACCCTCGAAATGTCGAGGCGTACATGGATGATATAGAGGTCAAGCCCGAAAAGGTTCTGACCTGCTGGCTGACTTGGCCAAAACATTCGCCAATCTGAGGAGATACGACATAAAGCTGAATCCGACCAAGTGTACTTTCGGCGTCCCTGGTGGCAAGTTACTCGGTTTTCTCGTTTCCGAACGAGGGATCGATGTCAACCCTAAGAAAATCAGCGCCATTACCCAAATGAAGACTCCTGTGCGAGTGCACGATGTTCAGAAACTCACAGGTTGCCTGGCAGCATTGAGTCAATTCATTTCTCATCTCGGTGAGAAGGCACTTCCTCTATACCAATTGATGAAGAAGTCCGACACATTCGAGTGGACTCCAGGATTGGAAGCAGCATTTGTTGAGCTCAAAGCCCTGCTCTCCACCCAGTCGGTGCTTGCTGCTCCATGCAGCAAAGAGCCATTGCTCCTGTACATCGCGACCACTAATCAGGTCGTCAGTACAGTACTAACTATCGAGCGAGAGGAGGAGGGTAAATCTTACAAAGTCCAACGGCCAGTTTATTATGTCTCTGAAGTTATGTACCCCTCGAAGCAAAGATATCCACACTACCAGAAGCTGGTTTATGGTATTTACCTGTCAGCGAAGAAGGTGGCACATTATCTTCAAGACCACTCGATTTCAGTCGTCAGTGATGCTCCATTGTCTGAGATTTTCAACAATCGAGACGCATTTGGTTGAGTGGCTAAGTGCGCTATCGAACTCAGACATTTTGACATTAAGTTTGAAGCAAGAAAGCAATCAAGTCCCAAGCACTGGCAGATTTTATGGCTGAGTGGATTGAATAGCAACAGCCAATCCAGGTTCACTTGGCACATTGGACCATGTCCGGTGCTGGTGTTGTCTTGATATCTCCCAAGGGCGACAAGCTTAGTTATGTCTTGCAAATTCACTTCGATTCCTCCAACAATGAGGAAGAATATTAAGCACTTTTGTATGGGTTGCGCATGGCTATCTCACTTGGCGTCAAGTGCCTGATGGTTTATGGCGACTCAGATTTGGTGGTGATCAAGTGATGAAAGAGTGGGATGTTCGAAACCCCGCTATGACTGGGTACTGCAATGCTGTCAGAAAGTTGGAAAATAAATTCGAAGGCCTGGAACTTCATCATGTTCCCCGACTGAAGAATCAGGCAGCCGACGAACAAGCAAAGATTGGTCCACTCGACGGCATGTCCCTAGTGATGTGTTCTTAGAGCACCTGCATACTCCATCGGTGCAAGAAGATCCTTTCACCGAAGAGCCACCACAAGCTATGAGCTCCACTGATCTGACTGAAGTCGATGTCCTTGCAGTAATCGATTTGGTCATGGAGATTCTGGTTGCCATTCCTGATTGGACAGTTCCTTACATAGCTTATATCCTCCGACAAGAACTCCTTGAAGATGAAACAGAGGCTCGACAGATTATGCGCAGGTCCAAGGCCTTTACTGTGATGGGAGATCAGCTGTTCAGAGAAAGTGCAACTGGCGTGACGCAGCATTGCATCTCCCCCGAAGAAGGTCGAATGATTGTGGATGAGTTCCACTCAGGAACTTGCGGCCACCATGCGTCGTCATGGAGAATCATCGCTAAAGCATACCGAGCTGGTTTCTTCTGGCGACGGGCTAATGAGATGGCCAAAGACATTGTTGATCATTGTGATGGATGCCAGTTCTATGCAAACTTGTCACATAAGCCGTCCTCTGCTCTGAAGATGATTCCCCTTGCCTGGCCATTTGCTGTTTGGGGACTCGACATGGTTGGTCCCTTTCGGACAAGAAAAGGAGGTTTCACTCATTTGTTGGTTGCAGTCGACAAATTTACAAAGTAGATAGAAGACAAGCCCATCAAGAAATTGAAATCCCACACGGCAGTCACATTCATGAGAGAAATAATTTTTTGATATGGCGTTCCTCACAGCATTATCACGGATAATGGCACCAACTTTGACTCGGAAGAATTCAGAAACTTCTGCACCTCTCAAGGCACTCGGGTGGATTATGCGTCTGTTGCACATTCGCAAACCAATGGGCAAGTCGAGCGAGCCAATGGCCTCATTCTGCAAGGTCTGAAGCCTTGTCTCATGCACGATCTGGATCATGCCGCTGGTGCATGGGTAAATGAGCTGCCGTTTGTGTTGTGGGGCCTGAGAACTATGACAAATCGGTCGACTGGACGGACTCCTTTTTTCCTGGTCTACGGCGCTGAAGCTGTCTTGCCGAGTACTTGTTTCACAATTCTCCCCGAGTGGAACTTTATTCTGAAGCTGAAGCTGAACAAGCTAGGCAAGATGGTGTTGATCTCTTGGAGGAGGAGCGAGAGATGGCTTTGATCCGGACTACAGCTTATCAGCAGGATCTGCGGCGCTTCCATTTGAAGAATGCCAAGAGTCGATCGTTTCATGAGGGAGACTTGGTGCTCCGAGTGGATCAACAATGGCCTCATAAGCTTGCTCCTGCATGGGAAGGTCCCTTCGTCATCACCAAAGTGCTGAACAACGGAGATTATCACCTGTACAATCTCAAGAAGCAAATGGACGAGCCACGGGCCTGGAATGCAGATCTGCTCCGACGCTTTTATACTTAGAGACAGAAGAGTTTTTTATGTAATAAGAATACTTCATCTATGCAAATCAGACTTCCACAATATATTATCGATTCCGATCGTACAGTTTCGCTCTTCGGAAAACTCCAAGTGTCAAGCAATCCTCACACTCGGGGGCTTAGCTACGAACATGCTTTCGCCTAAGTTAAAAACCCTGTCGGGTGGATAGCAGTCCATTCACTCGATGACCTATTTGTGAATCAGTCTTCACTTAGGTTCAAAAATACTCCGAGTGTCGAGCAATCTTCACACTCGGGGGCTTAGCTATGAACATGCTTTCGCCTTAGTTAAAAACCATGTTGGGTGGATAGCAGTCCATTCGCTCGACGACCTATTTGCGAATCAGTCTTCACTTAGGTTCAAAAATACTCCGAGTGTTGAGCAATCCTCACACTCGGGGGCTTAGCTGCGAACATGTTTTCGCCTAAGTTTAAAACCCCGTTGGGTGGATAGCAGTCCATTCACTTGACAACCTACGTACAAAATATTCTTCGCTTAGGTTCAAAAATACTCCGCGTGACAAGCGATCCTCGCACTCGGGGGGCTTAGGTACGAACATGTTTTTGCCTAAGTAAAACTCTTCATCGAGTGGATAGTAATACATCCACTCGACGCCCTAATTGTGAATGAATCTTGACCTAGGGTCAAAAATATTCTGAGTGTTGAGCAATCCTCACACTCATGAGCTTAGTTGTGAACATGTGTTCGCCTAAGTTAAACTCTCAGTCGAGTGGATAGTAATACATCCACTCGATGACCAAGCCGCAAATGAATCTTCTCCTAGGGTCGAAAATATTCTGAGTGTTGAGCAATCCTCCCACTCGGGGGGTTAGCTGCGAACATGTTTTCGCCTAAGCCTAAACACAAACTCAGCTGAGCAAACAATTGAAAGCCAAAGACGGATAAATCCAAAGGTTTAATCGCAGATAAAAGTTTTGCGAGAAAGCAAAGATGCTCAGGCCTAAGTCCTGAATGAAGTTTTAAGCTGATACAGTTTCACTTGGCATACCGAGGCATATAAAGTTTTTCTACTAAAGATCAATTTTTTAAGCGCCCGATGGGCTGGCTGGCTCGACGAAAGTGTCCAAGTCGATGTCGTTCACGATCCTGGTGGCTGCATCGATGAAGGTCTCCATGAAATCTTAAAACTGGAGTTTCTTCGTGTTAACCACTCGGAGCTCCTTCAGCTTGTCTTCCCTCACCTCCCTGCAATGGACCCTCACAAGGGAGAGCACCACGTCAGCACCGCAGCAAGTAGCAGATTTCCTTGAGGCTTGCACTCGACTCGGGAGGTCATTCAGGCGTGCCATAACGGATGTGAGGTCGAGCTGAAGAGTGTCTTGAGGCCACAGCTCCTTGTCGATCCTCTCCACTGCGGTTTTCAATCGAAGGGCATACGCTTGAACACCCTGAAACCTGAAGTTGAGTCTGAGCATGTTCATGGCCACCGCGTCTCCAACAGGTGACTTGCTGGGATCCAAGTTGGGCTCGATCTCCTCAATCTCTTTCTCAAAGTCTTTGTAGCATTCTATGAAGGGAGAATGAGAGAATGGGAGGAGGACTAATGAGATACAGCCGTCAAAAATTTCATAAAGTTCAGTCAACAGAGAAACTCACCATCGAGCAGAATATACATCTTCCGCGAGAACTCTCCCAAGTGCCTCTCTAGGCCGTTACTCCTCTTGGTCAGTTGCTCAGTCTTCTTGATAAGGTCCACACGCTCTTGCTTCAGCTTCGAGTTCTCTTCCTCCATCCTCTTCGCAGCAGCCAACCTCTGGTCAGCAGCTTCAGTTTTCTCCTTCGCCACGTGCTGGGCGTCAGCGAGCGCTTTGTCCTTGTCCTCCAATGCTTTCTTCATGGAATCTAAAGAAATAGCATTGATGAGTCGCGCTTCGAGTTGACAGTTTTCATTGCGTACGTCTGTTCGAGTGAAAGCACTCGGTTCAAAGCATGGAAAGTAAAGATGAGAATGCAGTGGGTCGATGAAAGTTACCTCCTAGAGTTTTTAGCTCAAGCCGCGCTCTCTCCAAAGCATTGTTGGAGGCTTCCAAGTCCACGCGCAACCGGTTCCTTTCATCTTCAAGATCCTTGTAGTGCGTTCCAAGTTCACAAGCCCTCTGAAATCAACAAAGAAAGAAATTCAATCGACAAGAAATATCAGTGCTGAAGTGCAGAAGACCAAAAAGGTCAACTGGGCGGCGCACATCACCTCGCCCCACTATCCTGGAATAGCGTCATATCATGGTTGATCAATGATGTCCATGAAACCTGCGTCCAGGGGAAAGAGAATTCAACGAAAAGTACACTCGACATGTCGGGTGCCTCGTGTACTCCGCGTACTGTAAACAAGTTCAAGACAGTCTTTATCAGACCACCACCGGTGCAAGCACTCGATGGCGGTCTCGGGGACTACACCCAGTGGTTCCACTGGGTGTGCAGTCAAAGAAGACAGGAACTCAATCGGAAATGTACTTACAATCGAACTTACTCGAGCATTCATGCGAAGCACTGTGCTGGCGTCGTAAGCAAGCTTGCTGGCCTCGTACGCCTCCTTGGTGCGCAACATCATCTGCTTCGCCTAGATCATGGCCTCCTTTGAAGCTCTGGTTTGATCTTCCGGAACGCAATGCAGAGGAAAAGCCGTCATCGGTGCGAGCGGCGTAGTGGTTGGGGCAGTCGAAGTAGTCTAGGCAGGTCCGGTTGGAGTTGACGTCATGATGGTTGAAACAGCTGGAGGGGCACTCGCCAGAGGCACTATTGGGTCAGCTCTAATCCGTGTTGAGTCGCCCATCCCCTGGGAGGACTCCACGGTCGACCGCTGAGGCGTCTGTGCAGAGGAAGTTCTTCGAGTGCGTATGCGTGGGATGCTTAAGGTCTCGCCTCTGCCTCCCGTACCCCTAGGGTGTTCTTCATCATCTTCTAGTTGGATGATTTCTGCAACTATCAATCAACGGAATTAGCTTTGACAATTGAAAAATCATATTAAAGAAGCAGAACTGAGGAGTTGATTACCTCTATGAGAAGTGGCTGCATCAGCAGTATCTACATCCATTGCATCCCCTCCATCATGTTGAGGCGACGTCACTAAAGTAGCAGCTCTGATGGATCGAATAACATTCAGACAACAAGGGTTCAAAGTCACAATCGACAGTGAGAATTCAAAAGTAAGCACTCACATGGAGACGATAGGCACAGCCATCTTCATGCGAGGCAGGGCTTTGCGAGTTTTCGCCACATTCGGTTTGGGTTGCTTTGCTGATCGCTCGCTCGACTCAACAGTCGAGGGTCGGCTCTGCTTTGGGTTATTCTCGCTTGGGCCCAGGGCCCTGTCCTCAATAGTTGCAGGATCTTGGCGGGACTTGGAGCGACGTATGGAGCGAGGAGGCGACTCAACTTCTTCCTTGTTTTCATCTGAGTTTTCGTACTCGTCTTCGCAGTCTTCTGAGCCGTCACTGTCCACACTGCCACCCTCGCTCACCACACCATCTTCAGTTTGGTTCCCGTTGGGAACAGGCAAGTACATGTTTGTCCACTCCTGCATGATTCAAACAAAGAACTCGGTCCATAAATCAATATGTCACTCGATAGTACAAGTTATTCAGTCAACAAAGTGCAACTTACCAGATTCTTCGGCGGGTTTTTGGCCGAGTAAGGTTGGATCCTCTTGGCTCCCAAGGGGTTGTCACACGCCCGAGTGATACTGCAAAGCCACTGCTCGACAGTTTTTTGCGGAATCTCTTCTGGGTGCGTCCTGGTCGAATCCTCAGGGCCTGCGTAGTGCCACATGGTGTGATCCCTGGCTTGGAGCGGCTGAATTCGTCGACTGAGGAATGTCTCCAACAGATCCATGCCAGTCACTCCACCTCGAATCAGTTGCACCATGGCTTCCACCAAGATTCCCACTTGGACATGTTCCTCTTCAGTCACCCTCAGAGACTTGGGGACAACTGGACGGTCAGTTGTGAAGGGGGAAAGACTAGTCGATATGTTGGGAGATGCTACATCTTTGCAATAGAACCAAGTCGACTACCACCCTCTAACAGATTCAGGAAAGGTCGTAGAAGGCAAAGAACTATGAGCTCTTTTCTTAAGTCCTAGACCCCCACACAACTGAAGCACATGAGTCTTCCCATCCACAGGGAGAGCTTTCTTCACAGTATCAGATCTGACCGTAAAGATGTGCTTGAACAACCCGCAACGAGGAGGACAGCCCAGAAAACACTCGCACAAGGTAATGAAGGCAGACAGGTAGGAAATTGCATTTGGCGGGAAGTGGTGAAGCTGAGCGCCAAAAAAGAAGTTTAGAAAATCTCTAATGAATGGGTGGGGAGGCAAAGAAAAACCTCTTTCGACGTGGGAGAGGAGGAGGACTCGCTCTCCGTCGCGCGGCTCCGGTTCGCGCTCTCCCTCCAGCAACCTCCAAGCACTGTCTGCCACAAGCCCGTCGGCGACCAAGACGTCTATGTCCTCACAAGTGACCACAGAGGGGAAAAAGTCCCCCTGCATCAATCCCGCCAGTGCGGTGAACCGAGCGGTCGAGGGCTTCTTGCCTTTGCTTTTCACCACCCCCTTCTTGGCGCACTCCAGTTTCTCCGTGGCGCCCTTCGTCATCACGGCGGCTTCTCTCGTCAGAGAAGAACAAGGTGTGGCGCTAGAGATAGGGGAGGCGGAGGAAGAGAGGAAGTTTGGGGAAAACATAATGTGCAATCCGTGGCGCTTTGGAATTTATACCCCGATGAATGCCTCACTGACTGGTGGGCCCGCGAGATCACCGCACACGCCAACCACAGACTGTGCCCTGTACGTGGAGAAATGACTAGTGCAAGAATCGAGGCGTCATCACCCACCTGCTCCGATCGTGGCGTCATCATCGCACGCGCAGGCGCTTCCCAAATTTTTTTATCCCGCAAAATCCAGGTCTGACAGATCGACCCGCCGCCTCCAAAGATTCCTTTGAGTCATTCGGAGAAAAATTGACACTCAAATTTCACTCGGGCACTTTCAAGGTTGAACGGATCCGGATGAATGATGAAGAGTTCAGTTAACGCAAGTTTTGTTGAAGTCCCAAATATCATTCAGAACATTTGATGCCTTATGTTGAACTGGCATCGATGTCCCATTCACCACTCGAACCCCGGTCTGTTCGGGGGCTAATTAACTCCTCGCTACTTTCAAACCTCTTCACCATCTGTTTAGCGTGGAATTGTTGCCTACCAATTGAACCTCCGTCATCTGCTTCATTCATTGTTTATGATGTGTGTTTTGTGTCTCACCTCAAGAGCTGTTATCACATCTCATTTTTCTAGTTGATCATGAGTGCTCGATCTTCGGGAAGATCGAATATTGTAGAGCTCTCTATTCCTGTTGTCTTTCTGCTGGATGAAGATCCTGAAGACAAAGATGTCAAGATCAGCAAGATGCAATGAATCAACATCTTCGAGAAGAGCAACTGGATCGTGAAGATTGTGGTAGTTGTGTCCCCTTTGACCTCTTACCCTACGCTTGAATCTCGGGACGAGATTCTTGTTTAGTGGGGGTGAGTTGTCACAGCCCTGGAAATTGCTTGCATTAGTTGCATCATGGCATCATGTTTATTTTCAAATGAACTTGAAATGGGGATTGTCAAACCCTAGCACCTCATTAAATAAACCAAATTCCAACAACTGAATTTACAATGATTTCAAAATGCTCCTCAAATATGTTCCCCCTCTCTGATAAATGTTGGCAACAACATATTAGGGGACATCCTAATTTTCAAAACAAATATAGCATTTTAAAATACTCATTAATGCTACTGAAATCAATTAATAAAGCATTATAAATATGATAGTTGTCTAAAAATGCCCAAATCTTTTTGTGGAAATTTGAAATAATGAGACTATATTTCATAAAATATTGGGCATCATTGTGCTAGGTATTTCGGCTTCACAAAAATTAAAAGAAGATTGTCAGAATAAAAGAAAACAAGAATTAAAAAAATATAGAGAAGGAAAGGGACTACCTGGCGCTTACCTAGACCAGACCGGCCCAGCCCACCTGGCCATCGCCAATCGTCCCCTACCTCTGCCAGAAGGCAGAGGCGAAGGGAGGCACTGCGAGCGTGGCTAGGGTGCTATGCCTCCTGCCTGCTAGCCTCGCTGGAGGAGGGGATTAGGCCCCAGAGCCATCCGGATCGGGACGACCCCTCTCCTCTCTCTCCCTCGCTCTCTTCCCTCTCCCCTGTCTCCTCCTCCCGGACCCGAAGGCCGCCGTCGCCATTGCTCGCCCCGTCGTTGCCCCGGCCACCCCTCGCCTCTCCAACCGGTCCAAGAGCTCCGTCGCGTCAAGTTGCCCGTCCACGCTGGAGGAATCACGCCGGGAAGCCCCGAGGACGACGACCGTTCCCATTTTCTCCGCCTCCGGTCGCAGGACGCCGTCGTCAATTTGCGCCGCTCTGGTCGTCCCCGAGCCCGCTGGCCAGCCGTCCGACTCCCTGTGAGCCTCCCCGTTCTTTCCCCTCTCTCCTCGCGGTCCTCCCCGTGATCTAACCGCTAACCTCGCCGTTGCTGAGCTCCGGTCGCCGCCGTAGTCAACGCCATGCCCGAACCCAACCTCCCCGCAACCTCCCGTTGCCCCTGTTGGATGCGCTGTCTCGCCAGCAATCCATTCCGACCATTCGCGCACCGAATGGATGCCGGAGCCGCGATTCCAGCGAGCTTCCGCCACTCTGTTGGTCGCTGGCGTCGCCGGCCGGTGACGATGATGTGGCCCCGTCATTAGGAGCTAACCCCCTTCGTCAACTAACTAATAGACACTGACTAGCGGGCCCGCAGCTAGTCAAAGTTGTAGTCAACGTGGGCATTAGCCTCTGCGGATGACATACGGGACCCACAGGTCAGCTTTGACCTGGCCACGTCAGGGTTGACTGGTCCCACCAGTCAGCCTCTGGAGCTGACCCAGTGTCACTGACCAGTGGGCTCCACTGGTCAAGTTTGACCTGGACCTGGCCCTGTTGACTGCTGACGTAATGCTGACGTAATGGTGACGCAGTATCTATTTCTGGATTTAAAACAAATTAGAAAATGGTTTAATAATTACAGAAAATGTTTAAAACTTCTAAAAATCATAGAAAATAATCTGTAAGTCAGATGAAAATAATTTATATATGAAAAATGATCAGAAAAATCCAATGAAACTGTTTATGCCATGAGCATGCATGTTTGAAAAAGGTAACATCATCAAGTAGGACATTTTATGATTAGGCTAATATATGAAATATCATTTGGCGTTGGAAATTCAAATTTGTTTAGATTCCACTTCAACCAATTTGGCTAACCACTCCTCTAGGTTAATTAAGTACCTTAATATGCCATGTCATACATCATGATTGTTGCATTGCATTGAATGTGTTCTTTCTTCCTGTTTGCCGGTGTTTGTTTCCCCTCGGTAGATGATGGTTCCAACGATGTGAACGTTGACACTAATGAAGAGAAGTATATCTTCAGGACTGTCAGGCAAGCAAAAAACCCTTGAGCATACTGATATCAACCCACTCTCTCGCTCCTGCTCTCTTTTACTGCATTAGGACAACAACGATTCAACTGTTACATGTCATCGGTAGTTGAACCCATTCCTTTGCATGACCTGTCTTTGCCACAGTAAATAGTTGAAACCACTTAGCATGAGTAGCAACTGTTTGAGCCTTGTTGTGCTTACTCATACATGCATGCTTACTTACTGTGCCTGCTATGCTTAGAGTCGTGTCGTGTCGGGACTGATACATGTGGGTGATGGATCGGAATGGCAGTGTTCATGTCCTACGGTGTGAGAGCTAAGTGTGTGAACACGATTTGGTAAAGGTAATGATGAGAGGTCATGTAGGAGTACATGGCGGGTTGTCTCATCGGGACCGTCCTTAAGAACTGAGTTCTGTGTATGTTATTCAAGACAAGATACTACCACACATTGGGCTCCGGTAACTCGACCCCTCTCGACTTATTAATCGCCTAGACCTCTGTCCAGGAGTTGCAACTAGTTTCTAGCGTTTGTAGGGAAAGTGTTGGCGGCCGTGTATAGTGCTGCCCGACGGGGTGGACTATGATGCGGTACAGACACAGTGGCACGGTGTACCAAGTGGCACCCGAACGGTGGGCTTGGGAACCCTGCGCACATCGTTTGAGGCTGTAGCGGAAACTTCGGTCGGACTTCCGTGCGGGTTCAACCTCGGATAGGCGATAAACCTAGACTAGGGTCTTGCGTGATTGACGATCGTGGCCGACGCCCACGCTAGTGCTTCTGCTTGAAGGTTGCTGAGATGCATGACGTGCATATGGTGCTAAGTGGCGAGAGCGTGTGTGAAGAAGTATACCCCTGCAGGGTGAAATAATCTGTTCGAATAGCCGCGTCCTTGGATATGGACTACTTGGAGAACTTATGTGGTTCATAGACAACTAAAAGTGGATACTCTAAAATACGCAAGATAAGTGTGAGTGCTATGGATGGCCTTCTCGTAGGGAGACGGAAGTGGATCCATAGTGGTGTATTGATTGGCGAATATGTGGACTCGTGTGCGCTACCCCACCTCAGAGAAAGTACTTGTAGTGGTAGTATAGGTTAGCCAAGAGTCAAAGCTGGCTTGCTGCAATAAACTCCACAACCCCCTTCATTGATACTGATGCATATGTAGTTAGTTCTGATGTAAGTCTTGCTGAGTACTCTTGTACTCACGTTTGCTTAATTTATGTTTTGCAGAGGAGACGTCAGTCTCATTAGTGGTATTTACGATGTGAAGTTTGATGTTGACCGGATTATCTTGGGAATCCCAGACAGAGGTCTGGTTCTTTTGGTTGGGTCGTTGTAGCTTTTCAGGCTCCTCTAGCCACTTTTGTAGATGTCTGTACCCAGACATGTTTAACTTCTGCTTGCTTGTTTGAATGCTCTGTATGTAGGGTCTTCTGACCTCTGTTTGTAACATCTATTGTATTGGCTCTTTCGAGCCTTCTAAATAAATGTTGTAATGTTGTATGGTTATGTTGTGATGCCATAGTTGTATCTATGCATATCGGGCATGTCGTGCGTACGTGTGACGTGCAACGGTATGTATGGGATCCGACACCTAGTTGTGTGCCTTTAGTAGTACTCTTTACGGGGAACTGTCTCTTTGTGCTTCCACCAAGCCTTGGTAGCTTGCTATTGCTCCGGACACATTGATTGACCGGCATGTATCCTTCTTTGCTGCTGTGTCTGTCCCTTCGGGGAAATGTCTCGTAGTGTAATGGAGTCCCTGTAGCCTGCTATGACTCGTCTACGTGCAGTGATGGCATTTATGCCCCACGGCCTAATGGAGTCCTTGTAGCTTGCTATGACTCATCTACACATGCTAGAGATCGACACCTGCATTGCTGGGTTACGTATGACTGTCCCTGTACGGATGTGCCACTTGGGTTCTACGACTAGTCATGTCGGCCCGGGTTCTTTGACATTTGAATGCTAGCGACATTTTCACATACGTGAGTCAAAAGACGCAAACGGTCCCGGCCCAGGTAAGGTGGCAGCCATGGAGATAACCGTGCGTGAGACCGCAAAGTGATGTGATGTGTTACAGGCTGGATTCTTATGGCTTAGGATCGGGGTCCCAACAGTGTCATGTAGTCGATGTTCACATGAATCCATTGAAGGAAGAAACAACATACATATCATCAAAATATCAAACAAATACCAACTTCACATGATTCCTTATAACAAGACTTCTCCCATGTCCTCGAAACAAAAGTAACTGCTCATAAATCAACATCATGTTCAAGATTAGAGGTGTAATGATATGATAAAGGATATGAACATATTCTCTTCCACCAAATAAACCAACAAGCATCAACTACAAGATGTAATCAACACTACTAGCAACCCCAAGTACCAATTTGAAGTTTTGAGACAAAGACTGAGAACAAGAGATGAACTAAGTTTCAGATGATATGGTGCTAGTGAACATATTTATAAAGATTGGTCCTCCCACGAAGGAGGAAGTATTTGTGATGACAATGGCTTCGATTTCACCCTCTTGGAGGGAAGTTTCCCCGGTAGAATCGCTCTGTCAAGGAGCAAAAGAGCTCATGCCAGGTTTCCGCCTCAAGATAGCGGTGCTTCGTCCCGAAAGTATCCTCTTGATTTTTTCAAGGTCAAAACCCTTCATATAGCAGAAGAGGGGCATCAGAGGCTGCCAGGGGGTGAGTGTGCCTTGTTGCCTTGCAAGCAACAAGTCCCCACCCCCTCTGGTGGTTCCTGGCTCCAATAATTCTTATATATTCTATAAAAAAATCTTCATGAAGTTTCAGATCATTTGGAGTCCAAAAATCTTCATGAAGTTTCAGGTCCAGACTTCCAGTTTCCGATGATTTCCCTCTTTGTGTAAACCTTGCAAATTAAGAGAGAAAATGTATTAGAATTGTGTCATTAAGTGGAATAATGACCAAAAACAATATTAATATCAATAGGAATTCATGATGCAAAATGGATGTAATAGTAATCTCCTATTCCTTAAAGTGTCGATTATGGCATGACCGGGATGTTGGAGCACTTTTATTCCTCGTTGAATTCCTTGTGTTATTTGAGTCGGGGACGAGCGATGGTTAACTCCTCCCAACCTCCTCACTAGGGGTACACTGGTAGTATTTTTCTTCGAGAGAGCAAATAAAACTTTCACAATAAGTATATGAGTTCTTTATGACTAATGTGAGTCCATCGATTATACGCCCTCCCACCTTTCCGCAATTTGCTAGCCTCTACGGTACCATGCATTGGCCGACCTCCCCTCGAGAGGTGGTGCAATTTTTTCGGTGCATCCAAACCCCGTGATATGATACGCTCTATCACAGAGAAGCCACCTTATATCTTCCTCAAAAGATCCACCATACCAACCTATTATGGCATTTCCATAGCCATTCTGAGTAAGGGGGTGTTGTGTATGTGTGTTAAGGGGACTTGTTACTTAATGCTATGGTTGGGTTTTACCTAAATGATCTTTAGTAGTTGCGGATGTTTTCTAGAGTGCAAATCCTAAGTTCATATGATCCAAGTGTGGAAAGTATGTTAGCTCATGCCTCTCCCTCATATAAAATTGTAATAATGATTACTGATCTAGTTTTCAATTGCCTAGGACAATCTCGCAAATCCTACCACCACTTTTCCACACTCGCCATATTAACTTAATTATTCTTTTATTAAAATAGCACCTAACTTTTATTTCCAAGTTCTTTAGTATCTTGCAAAACTATCTTACTACATGATGACCCACAAGTGTAGGGTTCAATCGTAGTCCTTTGGATAAATAAGAGTGTTGAACCCAACAAGGAGCAGAAGGAAATGACAAGCGGTTTTCAGTAAGGTAATTTCTATAAGCACTGAAACTATAGGTAATACGTAGTTTGATAGCAAGATAATTGATAATGAGCAACTAACGATAACAATAGATAAAGTGCAGCAAGTTAGCCAATACTTTTGTGGCAAAGGACAGACCAAAACTATCTCTTATAATAAGTAAAGTGTTCTTGAGGTTACACGGGAATTTCATCTAGTCACTTTCATCATGTTGGGTTGATTTGTGTTGGCTACTTTGATAATTTGATATGTGGGTGGGCTGGTGCTTGGGTGATGTTCTTACTTGATCAACCTCCCACTTATGATTAACCCCCTCGCAAGCATATGCAACTACGAGAAAAGTATTAAGATAACATCTAACCATAGCATTAAACATGTGGATCCAAATCAGCCCCTTACGAGTAGCGCATAAACTAGGGTTTAAGCTTCTGTCACGCTAGCAACCCATCATCTAATAACTACTCCACAATGCATTCCCTTAGTCCCAAGGATGGTGAAGTTGCATGTAGTCTATGTTCATATGACACCACTAAGGGAATCACAACATACATATAATCAAAATATCAAACACATATCAAATTCACATGATTACTTGCAACATGACTTCTCCCGCGACCTCAAGAACAAGGGTAACTACTCACAAATAATATGCATGCTCAAGATCACAGGGGTATTGAATAGCATAATGCATCTGAACATATGATCTTCCACCAAATAAACCATATAGTAATCAACTACACAAGGTAATCAACACTACTAGTCACCCACAGGAACCAATCTGAGGTTCCAGTACAAAGATTGAACACAAGAGATGAACTAGGGTTTGAGAGGAGATGGTGTTGTTGAAGATGTTGATTAAGAATGGCCTCCCAAAGATGAGAGGGTTGTTGGTGATGACGATGGCTTCGATTTCTGATACGTCTCCAATGTACCTATAATTTATGAAGTATTCATGCCATGTTTAAAATAATTCTATATGATTTTGCTATGATTTTATTAGAACTAACCCGGACTAACGTTGTTTTCAGCAGAACTACCATGGTGTCGTTTTTTGTACAGAAATAAAAGTTCTCAGAATGGGCTAAAAAATTAGTATGATTTTTTGTGGGCCAAAAGAGACCCCCGAAGCATTGGAGCTAGGCCAGAAGATCCACGAGGAGGCAGCAAGCCTGCCAGGCACGGCCACCCCCCTGGCCGTGCCTAGCAGGCTTGGCACCGCCTCATGGCACCTCTTGACATGAGAATGATGCCAAAAATTCCTATAAATATAGAAACCTCCAAAAAGAAACCTAAATCAGGATTTCCGCCGCTGCAAATCTCCAAAGCCACAAAAAACCAATCGGGAGCCCGTTCCGGCACCCTGCCGGAGGGGGAAACCATCATCGGAGGCCATCTTCATCATCCCTTCGGTCACCATGACGAGGAGGGAGTAGTTCACCCTCGGGGCTGAGGGTATGTACCAGTAGCTATGTGTTTTATCTCTCTCTCTCGTGTTCTTTAGATGACATGATCTTGATGTACCGTGAGCTTTATTGATATAGACGAATCATATGGAGTTTTCCCCTCTCTATCTTCTGGTGATGAATTGAGTTTTCCCTTTGAAGTTTCCTTATCGGATTGAGTCTTTAAGGATTTGAGAACACTTGACGTATGTCTTGCGATGGGATATCCATGGTGACAATGGGATGTTCTATTGATCTTTTTGATGTATGTTTTGGTGATCAACTTACGGGTTCCGTGACCTTGGGAATCGATGCATAGGGGTTGGCACATGTTTTTGTCTTGAATCTCCGGTAGAAACTTTGGGGCACTCTTTGAAGTTCTTTGTGTTGGATTGAACATGATGAATATGAAATTATGTGATGCATATCGTATAACCAGGCCCATGGGTACTTGTGGTGACATTGGAGTATCTAGGTGACATTAGGGTTTTGGTTGATGTGTGTCTCAAGGTGTTATTTTAGTACGAACTCTAGGGTTGTTCGTGACACTTATAGGGATAGCTCATCAGATTGATAATTTTGAGGTGGTTTTGTACCCTACAATAATTTCTTTGTTAGTTCTCCGCTATTTGTGACTTTGGAGTGAACTCTTTGTCGCATGAGAGGTATTTACATATGATTCAACTATGTCAATATTGTTGAGAGAAATTACACTAGTGAAAGTATGGACCCTAGGCCTTGTTTCCAAGCATTTATAAAATGTTTTGCTCGTTGTTTACTATTTGTTACCTTGCTGTTTTTATATTTCTAGATTAAAAAACCTATATCTACCATCCATATTGCACTTGTATCACCATCTCTTCACCGAACTAGTGCACCTATACAATTTGCCATTGTATTGGGTGTGTTGGGGACACAAGATATTTCTTGTATTTGATTGCAAGGTTGTTTGAGAGTGACCATCTTCATCCTACACCTCCCACGGATTGATAAACCTTAGGTCATTCACTTGAGGGAAAATTGACACTGTCCTACAAAACTCTGTGCTTGGAGGCCCAACATGAGTCTACAAGAATAAGGTTGTGTAGTAGACATCAAGATCTTTTCTGGCACCGTTGCCGAGGAGTTGAGTGCTCGAAGGTATATCTTAGATCTTGCAATTGAATATTTTAGTTTATTTTTTTATCAGTAGTTTGGTTTTATAAAAGAAAACTACAAAAAATGGAATTGAGATTGCCTCATATGCTTCATCTTTTTAATGTCTTTCATGAAAATGATGGAAAGGAAAATTGTGCTCAAGTGTTAGAAGAAGAACTTATTAAAATGTTTGGAACTAAATATTTGAGTGATGAGCATGATTGAAATGTTGTTGGTATGAATTCTCTGAATATTCATGATGCTAATTATATGCAAAGCCACAATCTTGGGGATGTTATGTTTGATGAAGATGATATTTTTAGTCCCCCAAGTTTTGATGAGCAAAACTATTATGATTATGGCATACCTCCTATATATGATGATTATTGTGATGAAACGTATGCTATAAAGAGTAATGATAACCATGAAACTTGTCATCATGATTTTAATATTCAAAGTGGTTATGTCAATCAAGTATCTCATGATAGTTATTTTGTTGAGTTTGCTCCCACTACTATGAATAAGAAGAAATTTGCTTATGTGGAGAGTGATAAATTTCCTATACTTTTAGATCATGAAAAAAATGCTTTATGTGCTGGTTATATTGTGGAATTCCTTCATGATGCTAAAGAAAATTATTTTGAGGGAGTAACATATGCTTGTAAGAATTGCAATAATATCAAGTTTCCTCTCTATGTGTTCAAGGTTTTGAAGTTATGCTTGTTTTGCCTTCCTATGCTAGATGATTCTTGTTCCCATAAATTGTTTTCTCAAAAAATCCCTATGAATAGGAAGTGGGTTAGACTCAAATGTGCTTGTCATGAGATTCATGATGCTCTTTTGCATGTTTCAATTATTATTCGTATACGAGCATCATTGAAATCATCATGCCTGGCTAAAAGGCAATAAAGAAAAGCACTTGTTGGGACACAACCCAAAACTTTTTCCTTATGTTTTGATGTGTTCACATGATTAATCTACTATAGTAATCATGTTTTCTGTATTTTATTTCAATAAAGTGCCAAGTAAAGCCTTTGGGATAGTATGGAAACTTGTTTGTTTGATTCTGTGCAAAAACAGAAAGTTTTGCGTCTAGTATATGAATTATCTGATTTTACTAGAGTGTCAAAAAATTATGCAATTTTTACAAAACATTTATATGAAAAATCCTTTAGTTTCCCTATTTTTCAGAATTTGTAGAGTTAGGGAAGTATGGTGATCATTCAGATGTTTACAGACTGTTCTGTTTTTGATAGATTCTATTTTGCATGCGTAGTTTGATTGTTTCAAGTGTTCCTATAGCTTATATTGAGTAATATAAATTGTGGGAATGATGTAATATATTAGGTATCATGTGTTAATAATTATGAATCTTGTCTTGACAGTACCTAAGTGAATGATTTATCTTTACTACACTAACCCTTCTCACGAAGTTTCGTTTAGTTTTGTGTGATTGAAGTTTTCAAGTTTTGGGTGAGACACCGATATGAGGAGAATAAGTAGTGACAAGAACCTAATATTGGGGACTCCCAAGGCACCCCCAAGGTAATATTCAAGTAAGAATCAAGCGTCTAAGCTTGGGGATGCCCCGGAAGGCATCCCCTCTTTCGTCTTCAAAACTATCGCTATATCTTACTTGGAGCTGTATTTTTATTCATCACATAATATGAGTTTTGCTTGGAGCATCATTTTATTTTGTTATTTTATGTTAGTTGTTATTTATAATATTGTTTTTAAATAAAAATTTCCAAGAATTGCCTTTAGAATGCTTGAATTGAATGTTTGATGCGTGTTGTGTAAAAACAAAACCTTCTGATGTAGTGTTTGAATTTTCATAGTTTACTGGAACGTTAAAAGTTTCTGAAATATTTACAAAATGTTTTAATATAAATTTTGTATCATTTCCTAAATATTCATAATTTTTTGAGTTACATAAGTATACTATTTTCATAAATTGCTACAGACTGTTCTGTTTGGACAGATTGATGTCATAGTTTTGTTAATTACTCATCCTATAGTTTCGATAGCCTATATTGGTAAATATAAATTGTGGAAATGATAGTATACAGTACATAATGTTTTAAAATTATTGTGAAACTTGTCTTGGCAGTACATAAAGAGTTGATTTATTATTATGTGTACTAACCTATCTTACGAGTTCTTTTCGAGTTTTGTGTGGATGAAGTTTTTGGGAATAGGTGAAACCATGATATGAGAGGATTGAAAGAGATACAAAATCTCAATCTAGGGTATGCACAAGGCACCCCAAGTAAATATTTCAAGAAGTCTCAAGCATCGAAGCTTGGGGATGCTACGCATCCCATCTCTCTTCATCAACATTTATCAGTTAGCCTATGTTGAACCTAAATTTTAATTCGTTCACATGATGCATGCTATTCTTGGAGTGCTATTTTTATTTTTCTTGATTTTTCAATAAAAAACTCAGATCTGGAAATATTTATTGAGGGAGAGAGAGAGAGAAATTCCTCACATAGTTACTTAATTGTTTGACTACTTATTGATCTTCACTTATATGTTTTGGAGTAGTTTTGTCATTTACTCTCGTGCTTCACTTATATCCTTTGAGTAAAGGGTTGAATGAATTGAATATCATAAATCTGTAATTATATATGTTTGATATGCTTATCCATGGGGAGTAATGACTTCACAAATAAGAAGTATAGGTGGTAAAATTTATTGAAAGTTAGCAAACACCGCATTGGTCACTTGAACCATTCATGACAGAATATTGAAGGAAGAGAGATTTCACATATAAATATACTATCTTGGACATATTCTATGATTGTGAACACCCATTAATCATTTTCAAATTTGAGCAAATTAGAAGATGCTGGACAAGGAAGACAACGTAATGAGTTATGCTTGGGTATATTTGTATAGAAGTTATATTGTTATGGACCCTCCAACATGTGGTGCTTGCTTCCACCTCATATTAGCCAAAAACTTCTGCACCAACTAGAAATACTACTTGTGCATCCAAACAACCTTAAACCCAAAGTTGTTCCATATGAGTCCACCATACCTACCTAAATGCGGTATTTACCTGCCGTTCCAAGTAAATTTGCATGTGCCAAACTCTAAACCATCAAATAGTATTATATTTTGTATGCCTGAATCGCTCATATACTAACTAGGGGCTGTCAGTATCTTCCATGCTAGGTGGGTTATTCTCACGATATGTGTTGATTCACTATCATTCACAAGAAAGTGGCTGGTAATAGGGATTCCCAGTCCCAAAATCAAGAAAAAAATGCAGATAATCAAACAAAACTCCCCTAGGAATGTTGTTGGTATGGACGGTACCCATGGAATTTGGATCGCCGTGGAGTGTGATTGATTCGTGGAGGGGGAGTAAAAACTTTACCATTATGTTTGGGAACCGCCTATAATGTATCTAGCATGGAAGATACCGAGATCTCTCGGTTTTTATGGTGAGAATGAAAGCATACCGCCTATCGTGGGAACAAGCCTGACAGTAGATGGTAGGGGTACGTAAGGAGAGGGCAGAGTCCAAGCTACGGCAAGGGTGTACACACGGATGTATGAGTTCAGGCCCCTCTCGTGGAGGTAACAGCCCTACGTCTCAGTGCTCAGGAGCTTATGTCGTGTGGAATATAGAGATTACAATGGTTGCGAACCCTTGTGCAGGAGGGGAGGGGCGTCTTATATAGAGTTCGCTGCCCCTCATAATTACCCAGCATCTAAGGGTCCGATCGTGGGGTTAAAGTCTACCATTACTGGTAACGTACATAATAAAAGCTATGAATGACAATTGAACCAACGTCTGCCCAATGGGCTCTTGATGATGGCTCCTGGTCTTCTGGCATCGAGTGAGAATGAGGTCTTCCGAGTGACACGCAACTACCGAGTGAAGGAAGGAGTCTCCGAGAGGATATCCTCTCGAGTGACTTTGAACATCTCCTAGAATCCACTCGGAAGTTTATGCTTGATCTTCAAGTCCTCCAATGTAGTGTCCTTAGGTAGGGTATGTAGGCCTTGCCTAGGACCCTACCCTAGGTACATATCCTCGTCATTAGCCCCCGAATGGATCGGGGTTCGAGTGGTGAAATGGGGTATCAATGCCAATCTTCAATTAGGGCATCAAATCTTCCGAATGATATTTGGGGTTTCAATGAAACTTCCGTCAACTGAACTTTGAGTATTAACGTCAATTCAGGATCGACACGCCAAATCTTCCGAATGATATTCGGGGCTTCAACAAAACTTGCGTCGATTGAATTCTTCTCCGTTCGCCCGGATCGATTCAGCCTTAAAAGTGTCCGAGTAGATGTTCAATGCCTATTTTGCTTCGAATGAACTGAAAGCATCTTTGGAGGTGACGGGTCGGTTTGTCAGACCCGGATTTTGCGAGATATGAAAATTTGGGAAGCGCGCACGTGAGATAATGATGCCACGATCAGGGCAAGTGGAGGCACGATGCCTCGATTCTCGCGCTGGTCATATCGCCACGTACTGGGCGCCGTTAGCGGTTGGCGTGCACTGTGTTCTCGTAGGCCTACTGGTCAGTGGGACACTCGGCAGAGTATAAAGCTTCACGCACCGCGATTTGCATAGTACCTCTGCCCATTCTTTCTCCTTTCCTCCGCCTCCTCTGCCTCCAGTGCCCCACTCCGTTCCTCCCTGGCGAGAGCTGCCGCGCCGATGACGAAGAACGCGACGGAGAAGCTGGAGCGGGCCAAGAAGGGGGCGACAAAGGTCAAGGGCTAAAAGCCCTCGACCGGTCGGTTCACTGCGCCGGCGAGATGGATGCAGGGTGACTTCCTCCCTTCGGTGGTCACCCGCCAGGACATCGACATCTTGGTTTCCGATGGGCTCATGGAAGAAGGAGCATGGAGGCTGCTGGGGGGAGAGCGCGAGCTAGAGACACACGACGGGGAGCGGGTCCTCCTCCTCTCCCATGTGGAAAGAGGTTTCTCCATGCCCCTGCATCCTTTCTTTAGAGGGTTCTTGAATTTCTTTGGCGCTCAGCTGCATCATCTCCCACTAAATACCATTGCGTACTTGTCGTCGTTCATAACTTTGTGCGAGTGTTTCCTAGGGTGTCCTCCCCACTTGGGACTCTTTAAGCACATTTTTACGGTTAGATCTTAGACAGTGAAGAAAGCAGACCCGTCGGGTGGAAAGACCCATGTGCTGCAGCTGTATGGGGGTTGGGGGCTTCAGAAGAGAGCGCAACGTTCTTTCCCTGCCATGACTTTCCTTGAATCTGTTAGAGGCTGGCAGTCGACTTGGTTCTATTGCAAGGACACAGCTTCACCCAATATGTTGACTGGCCTTCCCCCTTACACATCTGACCTCCCGGCTGCCCCCAAGTCCTTAAAGGTGACTGAAGAGGAACAGGATCAGGTGGTGACCTTGGTGGATGCCCTGGTGAAATTGGTCCGGGGTGGAGTGACTGGCCTGGATCTATTGGAGACTTTTCTTAGTCGACGGATTCAGCCTCTCCAAGCCAGAGATCACACCATGTGACATTATGCGGGCCCCAAGGACTCGACCAGGATGCATCCAGAGGAGGTTCCGCAAAATACTGTCGAGCAGTGGCTTCACAACATCATCGGGGCATGCGACAACCCCGTGGAAGCCAAGAGGATCCTCCCTCACTCAGCCGAGAACCCACCGAAGAATCTTGTAAGTTGTACTTTGTTGACTAAAGTACTTGTATTGTCGAGTGGTATAAACTGATTTTTTAAACTAACTTCCTTGTTGGGATTGTGTAGGAATGGACAAACTTGCACTCGCTAGTTCCCAACGGGAACTAACTTGAAGATGGCATAGCGAACAAGGGTGGCACCATGGATGGCGACGATCTCTCTGACTTCGAGGATGAATACGAGGACTCTGGCGAAGAGGAAGAAGTCGAGTAACCTCCCCGGTGTGAAGGCCGCACCAAGTCCCGCCAGGATCCGGCAGCTGTCGACGACAGGGCTTCGGGCCCTAGTGAGAAGAACCCGAAGTGAAGTCACCCGTCAACTATTGAGTCGAGTGAGAGGTTGGCCAAGCATCCCAAGCAAATCATGACCAAACCTCGCAAGGCTCTGTCTCGCATGAGGATGGATGTACCTGTCATCTCCACGTAAGTATTTATTTTCGAATTCTTTCTGTCGACTATGACCTTGAGTTGTAGTTGACTGAGTGTTGTTCGATCTATTAGAGCTGCTACATCTGTAACCTCGCCTCATCGAGACGGAGGGGAGGTGATCAACATCGACACTGGTGATGCTGCCACTTCTCATAGAGGTTAATAAGTTGTTGATTCATCCGAATGGGACTCGTCACTTGCAAATGTTAACACTATCGGTTGTTGTTGCAGAGATCATCCAGGTGGAAGACGACAAGGAGCACCTGGACACTTTGCGCACTCGCACCCGAAGAGCTTCATCAGCGCAGGCGCTTCAGCGCTCGACTGCAGAGTCCTCCCAGGGGGTAGGTGACTCGGCACAACTCAGATCTGAACCTGTAGCACCTCTGTCGAATGCTCCTCCAGCTGTCTCGACCATTATGACGTCGACTCCAACCGGACCCGCTCAGACTCCCTCAGCTGCCCCAGCAACTACGCCGATTCCACCTATGACGGCTTTCTCTCTGCATCGTGTCCCGGAAGATTAGACCGGAGCTGCGAAGGAGGCTATGATCCAGGCGGAGCAGATAATGCTGCGAACCAAGGAGGCGTACGAGGCCACCAAGCTGGCTTACAATGTCAGCGCAGCCCTCCACACCAATGTCCGAGTAAGTTCGATTGTAAGTACATTTCTGATTGAATTCTTGTCTTTTCTTGACTGTACACCCACTGGGTGATTATTGTAGAATGTTTGAAATTTATCCACTCGAATAGGTCGGATCGTAGTCGAGTAGGATTGGGATCGATAGTATGCGTGGTACTAGAGTCACTCGACATGTTGAGTGCATTTTTTCTGACGAGTTACTCGACGGATCGAGAGTTAACCGTCTCAGTGGGGGCACTCTCAGTGCACCCACTAGGTGTATTCCCCGAGACCACTGTCGAGTGCTTGCATCGGCAGGGGTCTCAAAGCTTGTCGTATCCACCACTCCGCAGTTACGATGTAGGTTTCATGGATATTATTGACAAACCATGATATGACGCTACATAAGGATAGATTGAACTTCTTAGAGTGATAGATATTCCAATGATGGATGTTTCTGCCACTTGACTGATCGAGAGTTGGCAGATCCAGCGGGGGCACGCTAAGTGCACCCACTGGGTGTAGTCCCCGAGACCGCTGTTGAGTGTTTACAGCGGCAAGGGTCTTAGAGTTTATTGTATACGGGATACGTTTCGCCTTGAATCACACCACTTGAAAGCTACCTTGTAGGTTTCATAGATATTATTGACAAACCATGATATGATGCTACATAAGGGTAGATTGAACTTCACAGAGCAGGGAGGCGCGTCGCTCGATGGCTCGAGTGGCGGGTGAATGTTCTGACAGGGCTGACCTTGCTGAATGTTTCAGTAACCAGTGGGGGCACGCTAAGTGCACCCACTGGGTGTAGTCCCCAAGGCTACTATTAATCGCAGATGATAAGCAGTAGTCTTGAAAACTTGTCATACGCAGAGTACTAGAGTCACTCGACATGTTGAGTGCACTTTTTTCTGACGAGTTACTCGACAGGTCGAGTGTTAACCGTCTCAGTGGGGGCACTCTAAGTGCACCCACTGGGTGTAGTCCCCGAGACCACTGTCGAGTGCTTGCACTGGCAGGGGTCTTAATAGAGACAACTTGGAATTTGTTTATAGCGCACGGAGTGCCAGGGCCACTCGACATGTCGAGTGGACTTTTTGCTTGATTTCTTCTTTCCCTGGTGGACATCATAGGTCGACCAATATATGACGTTATTCCAAGGTAGTAAGATAGTCATTCAACGGTGTTCATAGCCCAGTTGACTGTCCTTGGCATCACTTGCCGATTGAATTTCTTTCTTTTGTTGGTTTTAGAGGGCTTGCGAACTTGGGACGCGGTACAAGGACCTGAAGGATGAGAGGAACCGGCTGCAAGTGGATCTAGAGGCCTTCAGCAATGCTCTAGAGTGAGCGCGTGTTGAACTAAAGTCTCTGGGAGGTAATTACTGATGACTTTCTACATTCCCATCTTCACTTTTCATGTTTTGGACTGAGTGCTCTCACTCGAACAGACGAGCGCAATGAAAACCGTCGACTCCAAGCGCGACTCAACAATGTTGTTTCTTTAGATTCCATGAAGAAGGCACTAGAGGAGAAGGACAAAGCACTCGCCGACGCCCAACGAGTGGCCAGGGACAAGACCGAAGCTGCAGATCGGAAGCTGACGGCCGCGAAGAAACGATTCTCCTCCCATTCCAACTCTTCAACACAATTCTACCAAGACTTCGAGAAGGATACAGAGGAGGTTGAGCCCAATCTGGATCCCACTAAGTCACCAGTCGCTGATGAAGTGGCCATGAACATGCTCACACTCAACTTCCGGCTCCAAGGCATCTAGGCATATATTGCCCGACTGAAATCTGCAATGGAGAGAATTGACAAGGAGCTATGGCCTGAGGACACTCTTCAGCTCGACCTCAACTCTATGATGGCTTGCCTGAATGAACTTCCTAGTCGAGCGCAGGCCTGGAAGAAATCTGTTGCTTGCTGTGGGGCCGACATGGCGTTATCACCTGTCAGGGTCCATTGCAGGGACGTGAGGGAAGAGAAGCTGAAGAAGATCCAGGTGGTAAACAAGAAGAAACTCCAGTTTGAGGACTTCATGGAAACCTTCATTGAGGCGGCCACCAGAATCGCTGACGGCATCGACTTGGACACTTTTGTCGAGCCAGCCAGCCCGTCAGGTGCTTAAAAAACTTGGTCTTTGGAAGAAATACTTGTATTCACCTCGGTATGCCGAGTGGAATTGTATCCCTTAAAACTTCATTCAGGCATTAGCCTGAGCACATTTGCTTCTTTACGAAACGTTTATCCGCGGTTTACCCTTTGGATTTTATTCGTATTTGGCTTTCAATAGTCTGTTTGACTGAGTTTATTTTTCACTTAGGCAAAACATGTTCACAGCTAAGCCCCCGAGTGTGAGGATTGCTCACCACTCGGGATATTTTCAAACTTAGGCGAATGTCAATTCGCCGCTAGGCTGTCGAGTGTATGGATTGCTATCCACCCGACGGGGTGTTTAACTTAGGCGAAGCATGTTCGCAGCTAAGCCCCCGAGTGTGAGGATTGCTCATCACTCGAAGTTATTTTCGAACTTGGGCGAATGTTGATTCATAGCTAAGTTGTCGAGTGAATGGATTGCTATCCACCCGACGAGATTTTTAACTTAGGCGAAACATGTTCGCAGCTAAGCCCCCGAGCGTGAGGATCGCTCATTGCTCGGAGTTATTTTCGAACTTAGGCGAATGTTGATTTGCAGCTAAGCTGTCGAGTGAATGGATTGCTATCCACCCGACGAGATTTTTAACTTAGGCGAAACATGTTTGCAGCTAAGCCCCCGAGTGTGAGGATTGCTCATCACTCGGAGTTATTTTCGAACTTAGGCGAATGTCGATTCACAGCTAAGCTGTCGAGTGAATGGACTGCTATCCACCCGACAAGGCTTTTAACTTAGGCAAAACATGTTCGCAACAAAGCCCCCGAGCATGAGGATTGCTCATCACTCGGAGTTATTTTCGAACTTAGGCGAATATCGATTCGCAGCTAAGTTGTCGAGTGAATGGACTGCTATCCACCCGACAAGGCTTTTAACTTAGGCGAAACATGTTTGCAGCTAAGACCCCGAGCATGAGGATCACTCATCACTCGGAGTATTTTTGAACCTAAGTGAAGAAGGATTTGCAAATAGGTCGTCGAGTGAGTGGACTGCTATCCACCCGACGTTTTTTTAACCTAGGCAAAACATGTTCGTAGCTAAGCCCTCGAGTGCGAGGATTGCGCATCACTCAGAGTATTCCCAAGAATGAAACTATACGATTGGAATCGACAATATATATTGCAGAAACATGAATTGCATTGATGAAGTATTCTTATTACATTAGAGGATTCTTTTGTCTCAAGTATAAAAACGCCGGAGCAGATCTGCGTTCCAGGCTCGTGGCTCGTCTATCCGCTTCATGAGATTGTACAGGTGATAGGCTCCATTTTTTAGCACCTTAGTGACGACGAAAGGACCTTCCCATGCAGGAGGAAGCTTGTGAGGTCGGTGTTGATTCACTCGAAGCACCAGGTCTCCTTCATGAAATGACCAACTCTTGATATTCTTCGTATGGAAGCGCTGCAGGTCTTGCTGATAGGAAGTGGTCCAGATCAGAGCCATCTCTCATTCCTCCTCTAGAAGATCTACGCCGTCCTGTTTGGCTTGCTTAGCTTCAGCCTCAGAATACAGCTCCACTGGAGGAATTGTGAAACAAGTCACTCGGCAGTACGGCTTCAGCACCATAGACCAAGAAGGAAGGAGTCCATCCAGTCGACAGATTAGGCGTTGTCCTCAGACTTCACAAAACAGACGGCAGCTCAGTTACCCAGGCTCCAGCGGCATGATCCAAATCGCTCATGAGACGAGGCTTCAGACCTTGCAGGATGAGACCATTAGCTCGCTCGACTTGTCCATTGGTTTGAGGATGTGCACCAGATGCATAATCCACTCAGGTGCCTTGGGAGTTACAGAAGTTCCTGAATTCTTCCGAGTCAAAATTAGTGTCATTATCTGTGACGATGTTGTGTGGAATGTCGTATCGATAAATTATCTCTCTCATGAATGTGACCGCCGTGCGGGAGTTCAGCTTCTTCATTGGATTGGCTTCTATCCACTTGGTGAATTTGTCGACTGCTACCAGCAAGTGAGTGAATCCTCCTTCTCCGGGTCGAAAGGGGCCAACCATGTCGAGTCCCCAAACAGCAAACGGCCAGGCAAGAGGAATTGTCTTCATAGAAGATGCCGGCTTGTGTGACAAGTTCGCATAGAACTGGCATCCATCACAATGATCCACGATGTCTTTAGCCATCTCATTAGCTCGTGGCTAGTAAAAACTAGCTCGGTATGCTTTAGCGACAGTCGTCCTTGAGGACGCATGGTGGCCACAAGTTCCCGAGTGAATCTCGTCTAGAATCATTCGACCTTCCTCGGGGGAAATGCAGCGCTGTGTAACACCAGTCGCACTTTCTCTGAATAGCTGATCTCCCATCACAATGAAAGCCTTGGACCTGCGCACAATCTGTCGAGCCTCTGTTTCATCTTTAGGGAGCTCTTGTCTAAGGGTATAGGCAATGTAAGGCATAGTCCAATCGGGAGTGATAACCAGAATCTCCATGACCAAATCAATCACTGCAGGGACATCGACTTCTGTCGGGTCAATGGAACTCAAAGCTTGTGGGGGCTCTTTGGTGAAAGGATCTTCTTGAACCGAAGGAGAGTGCAAGTGCTCCAAGAACACACCGTTGGGGACAGGCCGTCGAGTGGAACCAATCTTGGATAGCTCATCGGTCGCCTGATTTTTCAGTCGGGGAACATGATGAAGTTCCAAGCCTTCAAATTTCTTCTCCAACTTTTGGATTGCATTGCAGTATCCAGTCATAGCGGGCTTTCGAACATCCCACTCTTTCATCACTTGATTCACCACCAGATCTGAGTCGCCATAAACCATCAGGCGCTTGATGCCGAGTGAGATGCGCAACCCATACAAAAGTGCTTCATCCTCTGCCTCATTATTGGAGGAATCGAAGTGAATTTGCAAGACATAGCTGAGCTTGTCGCCCCTAGGAGATATCAGGACAACACCAGCACCGGACCCATTCAACATTTTGGAGCCATCAAAGAACATTGTCCAATGCGTCGAGTGAACTTGGATAGGTTGTTGCTGTTCAATCCACTCGGCCATGAAATTTGCCAATGCTTGGGATTTGATTGCTTTTTTGACTTTGAATCTGATGTCAAAGTGTGCAAGCTCGATTGCCCATTTAGCCTCTCGACCTGGTGCATTTCGATTATTGAAAATCTCAGACAAAGGAGCATCACTGACAACTAAAATCGAGTGGTCTTGGAAATAATGCGCCACCTTCTTCGTTGATAGGTAAATACCATAAAATAGCTTCTGATAGTGTGGATATCTTTGCTTTGAGGGGTACAGTACTTCCGAGACATAATAAACTGGCCGCTGGACTTTATAAGGTTTACCCTCCTCTTTGCACTCGATAGTTAGTACTGTACTGACGACCTGATTTGTGGCCGCGATGTCCAGGAGCAAGGGCTCTTTGCTGGCAGGAGCGGCAAGCACTGGCTAGGTGGAGAGCAGGGCTTTGATCTCAACAAATGCTGCTTTGGCTTCAGGAGTCCAGTCGAACGTGTCGGACTTCTTCATCAATTGACATAAAGGAGGGCCTTCTCACCAAGACAAGAAATGAATTGTCTAAATGTTGCCAAGCAACCTGTGAGCTTCTGAACATCGTGCACTCGCACGGGAGTCTTCATATGGGTAATGGCGCTGATTTTCTCAGGGTTGACATCAATTCCTCACTCGGAAACGAGAAAACCGGGTAACTTGCCGCCAGGGACGCCAAAAGTACATTTGGCTGGATTCAGCTTTATGTCGAATTGCCTCAGATTGGCGAATATCTCGGCCAAGTTAGCCAATAAGTCGGAACCTTTGCGGGACTTGACCACTATATCTTCCATGTACGCCTTGACATTCTGAGGGATCTTTTCGAGTAAACATTTCTGAATCATGTGCATAAAAGTAGCGCCGGCATTCTTGAAACCAAAAGGCATAGTGATGTAACAAAAACACCCAAATGGGGTGATGAAGGCTGTCTTTATTTTGTCTGGGCCATACAGACGGATCTGATGGTACCCAGAGTAAGCATCCAAAAACGATAAACGCTCACACCCCGCGGTCGATTCAACAATTTGATCTATGCGGGGGAGCGGAAAATGATCTTTTGGGCACACCGTATTGAGATGTTTGAAGTCAATGCACATGCGCAATGACTTATCTTTCGTTGGCACCATCACCACATTCGAGAGCCACTCGGAGTGGTAAATCTCCCGAATGAACTTGGCTTGCAAGAGACGGGCCACTTCTCCTCCGATTGCCTTGCGCTTCTCCGCCACTGAGCGACGCAAATGCTCCCTGATGGGTTTGGCTTTCGGATCCACTCGCAGACGGTGCTCACCCATCTCCCTAGGAATCCCCGGCATGTCAGCAGGTTTCCATGCAAAGATATCCCAGTTCTTAAGGAGGAACTAGATAATCTCAGCTTCCTATTTATTGTCGAGTGTTCATGAGATATTCGTCGGGGCAGCAGTAGGATCCGTCGGATGGATGTGTACCTTCTTCACTTCCCCTGCCAACTGAAATGCCGACTCAGAAGCCGGCTTCTTTGCATGGAGCAAATCAGCAGGGCCGGCGGTTTCTTGTACTCCTCCAACTCAACCATGGCCATCTGGTGATCGGCGATCTTGGAGCCTTGCTGGAGGCATTCTTCAGCCCGCTGTCGATTTCCTGTGACCGTGATCACGCCCTTGGGGCCTGGCATCTTCAACTTGAGATACACGTAACATGGTCAGGCCATGAAACGGGCATACGCAGGTCGACCCAGAATGGCGTGGTAAGCACTCTTGAAATCCACGACTTCAAATGTCAACTTTTCTTTTTGGAAATTTTTTTCATTCCCGAATGTCACATCCAATGCTATTTGGCCGAGTGACTTGCCCTTCTTTCCTGGGATGACCCTGTGAAACTGCATGTTTCTTTCACTCAGACGGGATATTGGAATGCCCATCCCTTTTAGGGTATCCGCATAGAGAATGTTCAGGCCACTGCCACCGTCCATGAGGACCTTTCTAAGTCGAGTCCCCCCCACCACCAGATCAACTACCAGAGCCTAGCAACCGGGAGTGGCCACATGAGCAGGATGGTCTGTTTGGTCGAATGTGATAGCATATTGGGACCACTTGAGGTAGGTGGGGGTATCCGGTACAGCCATGTTGATTTCTCTATTGATGACTTTCAGACGGCTCTTGCTCTCAACATCAGCAAAGATCACCAGTGTAGCAATGACATCCGGGGATGTTTCTTTATCTTCATCTTCATCTTCCTTCTCAGGAGATTTATCACTCGGCGGGTCCCCTTTGAATTGCTAGATAAGGGTTCGACATTGTCGAGTGGTATGCTTGGGCAAAATCAGATTGCCTTCCGCATCTTTCCTCGTGTGAATTACACACGATTGATCCATGATATCAGTTCCTGACTGATTTTTCCCCTTCTTGGGAGCATACTGCGCTTTAGCTTTGCCCTTACTCTTCGACTGAGTCGTCAGTGCTGCCGCCTCTGCTTGAACCGGATCTTTAGCTTTTCGCTTCTGTTTGCGATTGTTACTGCAACCAGCCTCATTAACGATTGTCTTTCCTTTGCCGCTACGGAGGCGGTCTTCTTCTTTTCCATTGGTGTACCAAGTGGCAATTTCCATCATCTTGCCGAGTGAAATATCACCCGTTCGCCCAATCTTCAGATATAGCTCCATGTATCTCACACCAGCCTTGAATGCACAAACAGCCTAGTGTTCCGACACATTCTCCACTGTATGATGCAGAGTGGACCATCACTGAATAATCTCTCAAAGTTTCATTGGGCTTCTGGACACAGTGTTATAAGTCGACCAGACCTGCTGAATGCTTGCAAGTGCCCTCAAAGGTTCGTACAAACACTCAGGTAAGATCCTCCCAGCAATGTATATTGGAAGGAGCCAAACGATTCAGCCAAGCTCGAGCTAGACCATCTAACATCAAGGACAGGTGCTTCATTGCAACATTGTCATTTCCGCCACCAATTTGCATAGTCACTCGGTAATCATCTAACCAAGTCTCTGGTTTTGTTTCGCCAGTAAACTTCCCGATCCCTGCCGCCAACCTGAAGTTGGGGGAATCTCTTCCGAACGTATGGCTCTGCTGAAACACTTAGGACCAGAAACCACAGCTGAGCTACCACTTAGGAAATCTTTGTCGTGTCCTTCTCTGTGGGCTCGTCCCCTGTCAATCCGCTTCTGAACGAGGAGGTCGCGGACGTCAAAGCCCGCATTCCGCTCATCACCAAAGGAGCGCCTATCGTCCTGGCGCCAGGGCGCATACGGACCACTCCGCGGAGGAGTGGGCACTCGACGGTGGTTTTCGCAGTGAAACTGATCTCTAACCTGCTCTTCACGGAAACCCCCGCCCCGGCGGCGCAAGGGCGATCCAGGGTTGTGTGCCGACTGAACAGTTTCTGCCTTGGGTGAATTACTATGTATCCTGTCACGGGACTAAAAAACTACTGAATTCTGACACTGTGCTGCATCTAACAGTGCTCTAATCTACATCAACCCTCTTCTAGCCTTTGACTGGGATAGCTGAATGGAATCTGCTATCCTAGTAGCAACAACAACATCTAACACAGGAGTTCGATATACCTCAACATCATCGTGAGATCCAGTCGAAAACAGCTGTCGCTGATGTCGACTGGGGCGTGGCGGGCGCTGGCGAGCGCGCTCGTCAAGTTCTGCCTGGAGCTCTTCCAGATGAATGCGCGTGGCCTCCAAAGCTTGAGCCTCGGTATTTGCGCCAACGATGGGAGTATGAAGAACCTCCTCCTCACGGTGCGGCTGCTCATTCAACGAACTGCCAGCCTCGCGCCTGCCATGGCCAAAGCCAGGCGGTGAACTCTGATAAGAGCCCGCCATCAAGACCTCCGCTGCGGGATCGCAGCTTTCGCACTCGGAAGGCACGTCGGACAGATCGGAATCCGACTCAAACATGCCATGAAGGGACTCGATGGTCTCAAGTGCTGCAATCTGCGAAGAACTTTGACGCGCCACTGCGTGTTTGACCTAGCGTTGAAGTCATGAGTGGCCGGACCTCTTGCGGCCGCGAACAGCGAGGGGAGCCGATGTGTAGGGAGTCGAAGCCTGATGCAGCAACACACCGTAGGAACTTGCACGGAAGTGCACGGCCCCGCGGACCGGGAGCGCCTCGACATCGAGAGGTGCTTGCTGGAGCCATGCTGAATCATCGGCGATGAAGGTGAGCGCTCCGAAACGGATCTAGTGGACCAAAGCAAAAACACCGCCGGAAGACAAGTCGAAGAATGGAAAATGCAACCTCGCCGGAAGTCGCTTAGACGCCTGCCCCACTGTGGGTGCCAACTGTCGTGGGAATGAGCCTTATAGTAGATGGTAGGGGTGCGTAAGGAGAGGGCAGAGTCCTAGCTATGGTGAGGGTGTACACACGGATGTATGAGTTCAGGCCCCTCTCGTGGAGGTAACAGCCCTACGTCTCAGTGCTCAGGAGCTTATGTCGTGTGGAATATAGAGATTACAATGGTTGCGAACCCTTGTGTAGGAGGGGAGGGGCGGCTTATATAGAGTTCGCTGCCCCTGATAATTAGCCAGCATCTAATGGTCCGATCGTGGGGTTAAAGTCTGTCATTACTAGTAATGTACGTAATAAAAGCTATTAATGACGATTCAACCAACGTCTGCCCATTGGGCTCTTGATGATGGCTCCTGGTCTTCTGGTGTCGAGTGAGAATGAGGTCTTCCGAGTGACACGCGACTGCCGAGTGAAGGAAGGAGTCTCCGAGTGGATATCCTGTCGAGTGAGTTTGAATGTCTCCTGGAATCCACTCGGAAGTTTATGCTTGATCTTTAAGTCCTCCAATGTAGTGTCCTTAGGTAGGGTATGTAGGCCTTGCCTAGTCCCCTACCCTAGGTATATATCCTCGTCACCGCCCAAAATTGTTATTCATCTCTGTTTTAAAATCTCGAGCTCTCGCACCTTTGCAAATCAATGCTTCCCTCTACGAAGAGCCTATCTTTTACTTTCTAGTACTTACCTTTATGCAAGAGTCATGGTGATCTTCACCACCTCCTATATTTCACCTTTTTATCTTGGCAAGCGTCATGTGTTGGGGAAAGATCCAAGCATATATGGCCATTCAAATATATTTGATCATGAATTATTATTGTTGACAAGTATCTATATGATAAATAAGTTGGGAGGCAAAACTTTAAGCCCCTATCTTTCTTTGTGTTCGACAGATGTCATATGTTCTAATATGCTTTGAGTGTTAGCAATCATGGAAGACTATATGATAGTTGAGTATGTCGAATTTGCTAAATCAAAGCTCTTACAAAAGACCCTTCATGAAAATAAGATGAATTGCAATTGTTTGGTGACTGAAAGCATAGTTTGTTAATCTATACTTTAACATGTGGATAGCTTGTTATTTCATCATGAGAAGGTTTATGAGATGAGCTACTTTTTATGATATATAATGATGCTAGAAAAATTGTTTGGATTTCTCATTGGTCAAATTTATGCACTATGCTAGCATTCACACTTCATAAATTATTTCTTTTATCATTTACCTACAAGAGGACGAGCAGGAATTAACCTTGGGGATGCTGATACATCTCCAACGTATCTATAATTTATGAAGTATTTGTGCCCTGTTTACAATAATTCTATATGATTTTGGTATGATTTTATTAGAACTAACCCGGACTGACGTTGTTTACAGCAAAACTACCATGGTGTCATTTTTTGTGCAGAAATAAAAGTTTTCAGAATGGGCTGAAAATTTAGTATGATTTTTTGGGGACCAAAAGAGACCCCCGAAGCATTGAAGCTGGTCTAGAAGAGACATGAGGAGGCAACAAGCCTGCCAGGTGCGACCACCCACCCCTCACCCCGGCCGTGCCTAGCAGGCTTGCCATCGCCTCGTGGCACCCCTTCATGTGAGATCGATGCCAAAAATTCCTATAAATATAGAAACCTCCAAAAATAAACCTAGATCGAGAGTTCCGCCGCCGCAAAACTCCAGAGCCATGAAAACCCAATTGGGAGCCCGTTTTGACACCCTGCGTGAAGGGGAGACCATCACCGGAGGCCATCTTCATCATCCCGGCGGTCTCCATGACGAGGAGGGAGTAGTTCACCCTTGGGGCTGAGGGTATGTACCAGTATTTATGTGTTTGATCTCTCTGTCTCTCTCTCTCTCTCGTGTTCTAGAGATGACACGATCTTGATGTACTGCGAGCTTTATTGATATAGATGAATCATATGGAGTTTTCCCCTCTCTATCTTCTTGTGATGAATTGAGTTTTCCCTTTGAAGTTTTCTTATCGGATTGAGTCTTTAAGGATTTGAGAACACTTTATGTATGTCTTGCGATGGGATATCCATGGTGACAATGGGATGTTCTATTGATCTACTTGATTTATGTTTTGGTGATTAGCTGGCGGGTTTCGTGACCTTGGGAATCTATGCATAGGGGTTGGCACATGTTTTCATCTTGAATCTCTCGTAGAAACTTTGGGGCACTCTTTGAAGTTCTTTGTGTTGGATTGAACATGATGAATCTGAGATTATGTGATGCATATTTTATAATCAAGCCCATGGGTACTTGTGGTGACATTGGAGTATCTAGGTGACATTAGGGTTTTGGTAGATGTGTGTCTTAAGGTGTTATTTTAGTACGAGCTCTAGGGCTGTTCGTGACACTTATAGGGATAGCTCATAAGATTGATCGAAAAAGATAACTTTGAGGTGGTTTCGTACCCTACAATAATTTCTTCGTTAGTTCTCTGCTATTTGTGACTTTGCAGTGAACTCTTTGTCGCACGAGAGGTATTTACATATGATTCAACTATGTCAATATTGTTGAGAGAAACTGCACTAGTGAAAGTATGGACCCTAGGCCTTGTTTCCAAGCATTTATACAATGTTTTGCTCGTTGTTTACTATTTTTTACCTTGCTGTTTTTATATTTTCAGATTACAAAAATCTATATCTACCATCCATATTGCACTTGTATCACCATCTCTTCGCCGAACTAGTGCACCTATACAATTTGCCATTGTATTGGGTGTGTTGGGGACAGAAGAGATTTCTTGTATTTTATTGTAGGGTTGTTTGAGAGAGACCATCTTCATCCTACACCTCCCACATATTGATAAACCTTAGGTCATCCACTTGAGGGAAAATTGCCACTGCCCTACAAAACTCTACTCTTAGAGGCCCAAAACGAGTCTACAAGAAGAAGGTTGTGTGGTAGACATCAATTTCCCCCTCCGGGAGGGAAGTTCCCCTGGAGAAATCGCTCCGTCGCAGGGAAAAAGTGATCCTACCCAAGTTCCGCCTCGATACGGCAGTGTTCCATCCCAAAAGTCCTCTCTTGATTTTTTTTTTCTACGTCAAAACCACTTATATACTAGAAGATGGGCTCCAGAGTTGGGCCATGTTGAGCACAACCCACCAGGGCGCGCCTAGGGGTCTGGCGTGCCCTGGTGGCTTGTGCTCACCAGGGTGGGCCCCTCCGATAGTTATCTGCTCAAATATTTCTTATATATTCCATAAAAAATCCCTGTGAAGTTTCAGCTCATTTGAACATGTGCAGAATAGGTATCTCTGACATGCTTTTTTAGGTCCAGATTTCCAACTGTTGGTATTCTCCCTCTTTGTGCAAACCTTGCAAATTATGAGAGAAAAAGCATTAGAAATACTCCATGAAGCATTATTATTCATAAAAACATTGTAAATAACGGTAAGAAATCATGATGCAAAATGGACGTATCACTACAACTACAAAGTACTTCTAGTTTTATTCACATAAAGTAGTTTATTTCTTGTACTAGGTATAGTGAACATTGTTGCGCCTAGAGTTGTATCGGTGGTCGATAGAACTTAAGAGAATATTAATTCTACCTTTAGCTCCTCGTTGGGTTTGGCATTCTTACTTATGGAAAAGCTGCAATCGATCCCCTATACTTGTGGGTTATCATGAGTTCATGGAATATAGGCACCCCCACCTTTCCGCAATTTGGTAGCAGTTGGAAATATGCCCTAGAGGCAATAATAAAATGGTTATTATTATATTTCCTTGTTCATGATAATTGTCTATTGTTCATGCTATAATTGTATTATATGTGGGAATTATATGTGGTTATGGTGATGCTAGAGTTGTAATGGGAATTATATGTGGTTACCCAAAGTTGTTCGGAGTCCTGGATGAGATATTGGACGTCACGTGGAGTTCCAGAATAGTCCGGAGGTGAAGATTTATGTATGAGAAGTCCAGTTTCAGTCACGGGAAAAATTTCAGGGTTTATCAGTATTGTACTAGGACCACCAAAAGGGTTCCGAGGGTCCACCGGGAGGGTCCACATACCCTGGAGGACCTAATGGGCTATAGTTGCATGGGAACCAATCCCTTAGTGGGCTGGTGCGCCTCCCCCTAGGGCCCAAGGCGCCTAGGGCAGCCAACCCTAGGGTTGTGGGGGCGCCCCCACCAAACTTGGGGGTCAAGCTCCCCCCTTGGCCGTCGGCCCCACCCTAGATTGGATCTAGGGGGCCATCCCCCTCTCCCCCTAGCCTATAAATAGTGAGGGGTTGGTAGGGCAGACGGACCCTTCCCCCTGGCGCAGTCCACCCCCCTCCTACACCTCCTCCTCCGTAGTGCTTAGCGAAGCTCTACCGGAGAACCACGAGCTCCACCGCCACCACGCCGTCGTGTTGCCAGATCTCTCCCTCAACTTATCCCCCCCTTGCTGGATCAAGAAGGAGGATACGTCCCCGAGATGTACGTGTGTTGAATGCGGAGGCGCCGCCCGTTCGGTGCTTGGATCGGATCTTTCGCGATTTGAATCACCGTGAGTACGACTCCATCAACCGCGTTCTTTGCAACGCTTTCGCTTAGCAATCTTCAAGGGTATGAAGATGCACTCCCTCTCTCTTGTTTCTAGTATCTCCTAGTTAGGTCTTGGTGACACGTAGGAAAATTTTGAATTATTACTACATTCCCCAACAGTGGCATCATGAGCTAGGTCTATGCGTAGATTCTATGCACGAGTAGAACACAAGTAGTTGTGGGCGATGATTTGGGCAATTTGCTTGCCGTTGCTAGTCCTATCTTGATTCAGTGGCATTGTGGAATGAAGCGGCCCGGACCAACTTTACACGTATGCTTATGTGAGACTGTTGGAAATATGCCCTAGAGGCAATAATAAATTAGTTATTATCATATTTCCTTGTTCATGATAATCGTTTATTATCCATGCTATAATTGTATTGATTGGAGACTTAAATGCATATGTGGATACATAGACAAAACCATGTCCCTAGTATGCCTCTAATAGACTAGCTCGTTGATCAAAAGATGGTTAAGGTTTCCTAGCCATGGACATGAGATGTCATTTGATAACGGGGTCACATCATTAGGAGAATGATGTGATGGACAAGACCCAAACTGCAAACGTAGCATATGATCGTGTCAGTTTATTGCTACTGTTTTCCGCATGTCAAGTATGTGTTCCTATGACCATGAGATCATGCAACTCATAGATATCGGAGGAGTGCCTTGTGTGTATCAAACGTCGCAACGTAACTGGGTGACTATAAAGGTGCTCTACAGGTATCTCCGATGGTGTCTGTTGAGTTGGCATGGATCGAGATTGGGATTTGTTACTCCGTGTGACGGAGAGGTATCTCGGGGCCCACTCGATAATGCAACATCACAATAAGCCTTGCAAGCAATCTGACTAATTGTTAGTTGCGGGATCTTGTATTACGGAACGAGTAAAGAGACTTGCCGGTAACGAGGTTGAACTAGGTAGGGAGATACCGACGATCGAATCTCGGGCAAGTAACATACCGAAGAACAAAGGGAACGATATACGGGATTAACTCAATCCTTGACATAGAGGTTCGACCGATAAAGATCTTCGTAGAATATGTAGGAACCAATGTGGACGTCCAGGTCCCGCCATTGGTTATTGACCGTAGAGTGTCTCGGTCATGTCTACATAGTTCTCGAACCGGCAGGGTCTGCACACTTAAGGTTCGGTGACGTTTCGGTAGTGTAGAGTTATGTATGGTGGTGACCGAAGTTTGTTTGGAGTCCCGGATGAGATCCCGGACGTCACGAGGAGCTCCGGAATGGTCCGGAGGTAAAGATTCATATATAGGAAGTCCCAGTTTGGTTTCCGGAAAAGTTTCGGGCTCATCGGTAGTGTACCGGGAGTGCCGGTAGTGTACCGGGAGTGCCGGTAGTGTACCGGGAGGCCTCCGGGAGGGGTATTTCGACCCCAAGAGGTCCATAGGCTGTAGGAGAATAATAACCAGCCCTTAGTGGGCTGGGAAAACAGCCACAAAGGCCCATGGCGCAGGAGAGAAAGTCCTAAAGCAAAAAGTGGAAAATCAGCCAATAGGAGGCAATCCTACTCCAACTAGGATTGGAGGTGAAGTAGGATTGCTTCCCACCTCCTATTTTGGCCGACCCAAAGGCCTTGGCTGCCTCTCCTCTCCTCTCCTCCTATATATACTAGTGTATTGGGTGGTTTTTGGACAGAATTTCCGGCCACGTGCTACCCGTTACACCGGTGCATAGTTTCTCCTCTAGATCGGTTTTCTGCAGCGCTTAGGCGAAGCCCTGCCGGAATTGCTCCACCACCATCACCGGAGCGCCATCACGCTGCCAGTGAACTCTCTCTCCTCTCCACCTCCTCTCGCTGGATCGAGACGGTGGAGATCATCATCAAGCTGCACGTGTGCTGAACGCGGAGGTGCCGTCCGTTCGGCGCTAGATCGGAAGGACCGTGATCGAGATCGCGAGACGGTTCATGATGTGATCACGGAACGGATCGTGATGAGTTCGCGGGACAGATCGTGATCAAGATTGTGAGACGGATCATGATGAGTTCGCGGGACGGATCATGATGTGTTCGCGGGACGGTTCGTGATTGGATCGCGGGACGCTCGGCGATTTGGATCGCGAAGAAGTTCGACTACACCAACCGCGTTTCTTAACGCTTCCCGCTTAGCGATCTACAAGGGTACGTAGATCCACTCTCCCTCTCGTAGATGCTCATCACCATGGATAGGTTTGCGTGTGCGTAGGAAAATTTTTGTTTCCCATGCGACGTTCCCCAACAGTGGTATCAGAGCTAGGTTGATGGTTCGATGAGATCTCGAGTAGAATACAAAAGGTTTGTGGGCATTGATGCTTAGATTGATTCCTCCCTTGGTCGGATTTTGGTTCAGCGGGATTGTGAGATGAAGCGGCCCGGACCAACATTACTCGTACGCTTACAAGAGACCGGTTCCCTCGACGCAACTTGTTGCTTAGATGGCTTGCGGGTGACAGTTTCTCTCACTTTAGTTGGATCGGATCCGACAAAGATGGTCCTTGAGAATGTTGAAAAGCAATCTATGTATCACCGTTGTGTTTTATGTGTAGGTGAGAATCGTTCTTGCTAGATACCCATAGCAGCCACGTAAAACATGCAACAACAATTAGAGGACGTCTAACTTGTTTTTGCAGGGTATGTTGTGATGTGATATGGCCAATTACATATGAGATATATGTGATGTATGAGATGATCATGTGATGTATAGAATTTCACGACTTGCATGTCGTTGAGTACGGCAACCGGCAGGAGCCATAGGGTTGTCTTTAATTATTGTATGACCTACGTGTCAATCATTAAGCGTTATGTAATGCTTTACTTTATCGCTAAGCGGTAGCAATAGAAGTAGAAGCATTGCTGGCGCCGCAACCCCAATGGCAACACATTGATGGAGATCAAGATGATGGAGATCATGGTGTTGTGCCGGTGACGATGGAGATCATGCCGGTGTTTCGAAGATGGAGATCTTAAACACAAGTTCATGGCCATATCATGTCACTTATGAATTGCATGAGATGTTAATCCTTTTATGCACCTTGTTTTGCTTAGTACGGCGGTAGCATTATAAGGTGATCCCTCACTTGAATTTCAAGATGAACTGTGTTCTCCCCGAGTGTGCACCATTGCGAAAGTTCGTCGTGTTGAGACATCACGTGATGATCGGGTGTGATAGACTCTACGTTCACATACAACGGGTGCAAGCCAGATTTGCACACGCAGAACACTCGGGTTAAACTTGACGAGCCTAGCATGTACAGACATGGCCTCAGAACAAGAGAGACAGAAAGGTCGAACATGAGTCATATAGTAGATATGATCAACATAATGATGTTCACCATTGCAGCCACCTCAACTCACGTGATGATCGGACTTGAGTTGGTGAATTTGGATCATGTATCACTCGAATGATCGGAGGGATGTCAATTTGAGTGGGAGTTCTTAAGTAATATGATTAATTGAACTCATTATCATGAACATAGTCAAAGTGTCTTTGCAAATTATGTTGTAGATTACTAGCTCGCGCTGTAGCTCCCTTAAATTTTTACATGTTCCTAGAGAAATAGAGTTGAAAGATGTTGGTAGCAATATTGCGGACTGGGTCCGTGATCTGAGGATTGTCCTCATTGCTGCACAGAAGGCTTATGTCCTTAATGCACCGCTCGGTGCGCCACCCCCTCTAGCGTCGTCTATAGATGTTGTGAACATCTGACACGCACGTTTCGATGACTACTTGATAGTTTAGTGCGTCATGCATTACGGCTTAGAATTGAGGCTCCGAAACGTTTTGAACGTCACGGAACATATGAGATGTTCTAGGAGCAGAGATTGTGATCTCAGGCTCGTGCCTGTGTTGCGAGATATGAGATCTCCAACAAGATTCTTTGCCTGTAAGATGAAGGAGAATAGCTCAATCGTTGAGCATGTACTCAGATTGTCTGGGTACTACAATCGCTTGAATCAAGTGGGAGTTGATCTTCCAGATAAGATAGTGATTGATATAGTTCTCCCAGTCACTGTCACTAAAGCTACTAGAACTTAGTGATGAACTATAATACACCAGGGATAGAAGTATTGATCCCTGAGCTGTTCGCGATGTTTGACACCGCGAAGGTAGAAATCAAGAAGGAGCGTCAAGTGTTGATGGTTAATCAAACCAGTAGTTTCGAAAAGGGCAAGAGCAAGGAGGGAAACTTCATGGATAGCAAGTCAGTTGCTGCTCCAGTGAAGCAACCCAAAGTTGAACTCAAACCCGAGACTAAGTGCTTCTATTATGAGGTGAGAGGTCGCTGAAGCGGAACAACCCTAGATACTTGGTAGATAAGAAGGCTGGCAACATCGACAGAAGTATATTTGATATACGAGTTATTGATGTGCACCTTGCTAGTACTCCTAGTAGCACCTGGGAATTGGATACCGGTTCGGTTGCTAAATGTTAGTAACTCGAAATAAAAGCTACGGAATAAACGAAGAACTAGCTAAGGGTGAGGTGACGATGTGTGTTGGAAATGTTTCCAAGGTTGATGTGATCAACATCGCACGCTCTCTCTACCTTCAGGATTAGTGACGAACCTAAATAAATGTTATTTGGTGTTTTGCCTTGAGCATGAACATGATTATATCATGTTTGTTGCAATACGGTTATTCATTTAAGTCAGAGAATAATAGTTATTTTGTTTACATGAATAATACCTTCAATGATCATGCACCCAGTGAGAATGGTTTGTTGAAATCTTGATCGTAATAATACACATGTTCATAACATTGATGTCAAAAGATACAAAGTTAAATAATGATAGTACCACATACTTGTGGCACTGCCGCAAAATGTCATATTGGTATAAAGCGCATGAAGAAACTCCATGGTGATGGATATTTGGACTCATTCGATTCCGAATCGGTTGAGGCATGCGAACCATGCCTCTTGGGCAAGATGACTAAAGGACCCCGTTGGATGGAGCGGGCAAGTGATTCATTGGAAATGACACATGTTGATGTATGCAATCTAGTGAGTCTTGTAGCGTGCAGTGGATATCGTTATTTTCTTACCTTCACTGATGATTTGAGTAGATATAGTGTATATTTACTTAATGAAACACAAGTCTGAATCGTTTGAAAGGTTCAAGCAAATTCAGAGTGAAGTTTAAAGATCATCGTGACAAGAAGATAAAAATGACTGCGATGTGATCGCGGAGGTGAATATCTGAGTCACGAGTTTGGCATACAACTTAAGACAATGTGAAAGTTGTTTCACAACTAAACGCCACGTGGAACACCATAGTGTGATGGTGCGTCCAAACATCATAGTTATGCTCTATTGGACATGGTGCGTGCTATGATGTCTCTTGTTGTTTTACTACTATAATTTTGGGGTTATGCATTAGAGACAACTACATTCACTTTAAAAGGGCACCATCTAAATCCGTTGAGATGATACCGCGTAAATTATGGTTTGATAGAAACCTAAGCTGTCATTTCTTAATGTTTGGGGCTGCGACGCTTGTGTGGAAAATGTTTTCACCTAATGAGGTCGAACCCAAGGCGGACAAATGCATGTTCATAGAATACCCTAAGATCAGTTGGGTGAACCTTCTATCTCAGATCCAAGTGCAAAGTGTTTGTTGCTTAAACGGATCCTTTCTTGAGGAAATGTTTCTCTCGAAAGAATTGAGTGGGAGGAAGATAGAACTTGATGAGGTTGTTAAACCTTTGTTCAACCAGAGAGTAGTGCAACGCAGAAAGATGTTTCTGTAAAGCCTACGTTAGTTGAAGAGGAAGTTAATGGTGATGATCATGAAGCTTCAGGATCAAGTTACTATCGAACTTCGTAGGTCGACAAGGATGTGTACTGCTCCTGAGCGGTACGGAAACCCTGTCTTGGAGGTCATGTTGTTGGACAACGATGAACCTACGAGCTATGGATAAGCGATGATGGGCCCGGATTCTGACAAATGGTTGGAGGCCATGAAATCCGGGATAGGATCCATGTATGAAAACCAAGTATAGACTTTGGTAGACTTGCTCGTTGGACAGCAGGTCGTTGAGTACATATGGATCTTTAAAATGAAGACAGACACTGATGGTAAATGTCACCATTTGTAAAGCTCAACTTGTTGCAAAGATGTTTGTGACAAGTTCAAGGAGTTGACTGCGATGAGGCTTTCTCACTCGTAGCGATGCTAAAAGTCTATTGGAATTATGTTAGCAGTTGCTGCATTTTCAATTATGAAATCTGGCAGATGGATGTCAAAACATCGTTTCCTTAACGGTTTACTTGAAGAAACGTTGTATGTGATACAACCAGAAGGTTTTGTCAGTCCTAAGGATGCTAAAAGGTGAGCAAGCTTCAGTGATCCTTCTATGGACTGAAGCAAGCATCTCGGAGTTGGAATATACGCTTTGATGAGTTGATCAAAGTTTTTGAGTTTATACAAAGTTTACGAGAAACTTGTATTTACAATAAAGTGAGTGGGAGCACTATAGAATTTCTGATAAGTATATGTGGATGACATATTGTTGATCAGAAATAATGTAGAATTTCTAGAAAGCATAAACAGTTGTTTGGAAAGTGATTTTCAAAGTAAAACCTGGATAAAACTACCTAATTGTTGAGCATCAAGATCTATAGAGATAGATCAAGGATGACTTGATGAGACTTTCAATGAGTACATACCTTGACAAAGATTTTGAAAGAGTTCAAAATGGATCAGTCAGAGAAAGAGTTCTCGCCTGATTTGTAAGGTGTGAAGTTGAGTGAGACTCAAAGCTCGACCACGGCAGAAGAAAGAGAAAGGACGAACGTCGTCCCCTATGCCTTAGCCATAGGCTCTGTATAGTATGCCATGCTGTGTACCGCACCTGTGTGTTCCTTGCCATGAGTCTGTCAAGGGGTACGAAAGTGACCCAGGAGTAGGATCACTGGACAGCAGTCAAGATTATCCTTAGTAACTAAAAGACTGAGGAGATGTTTCTCGATTATGGAGCTGATAAAGGGTTCGTTGTAAAGAGTTACGTCGATGCAAGCTTTAGCACCAATCCGGATGACTAGTAGTAGCAATCTGGATACGTATAGTGGAGCAGCCATTTGGAAGTAGTACCAAGTGGAGTGTGGTAGCAGTGTTTACGGTTTGACATAGAGATTTGCAAAGTACACACGGACCTGAATATCGCGGACCCGTTGACTATAAGACCTCTCTCACATGCAAAGCATGATCGAGCCCCAATACTTGTTGGGTGTTAGATTCATAACAATGCGAATAACATGGTGATGTGAACTAGATTATTGACTCTAGTGCAAGTGGGAGACTATTGGAAATATGCCCTAGAGGCAATAATAAATTAGTTATTATCATATTTCCTTGTTCATGATAATCGTTTATTATCCATGCTATAATTGTATTGATCGGAGACTTAAATGCATGTGTGGATACATAGACAAAACCATGTCCCTAGTATGCCTCTAATAGACTAGCTCGTTGATCAAAAGATGGTTAAGGTTTCCTATCCATGGACATGAGATGTCATTTGATAACGGGGTCACATCATTAGGAGAATGATGTGATGGACAAGACCCAAACTGCAAACGTAGCATATGATCGTGTCAGTTTATTGCTACTGTTTTCCGCATGTCAAGTATGTGTTCCTATGACCATGAGATCATGCAACTCACAGATATCGGAGGAGTGCCTTGTGTGTATCAAACGTCGCAACGTAACTGGGTGACTATAAAGGTGCTCTACAGGTATCTCCGATGGTGTCTGTTGAGTTGGCATGGATCGAGACTGGGATTTGTTACTCCGTGTGATGGAGAGGTATCTCGGGGCCCACTCGGTAATGCAACATCACAATAAGCCTTGCAATAAATGTGACTAATTGTTAGTTGCGGGATCTTGTATTACGGAATGAGTAAAGAGACTTGCCGGTAACGAGGTTGAACTAGGTATGGAGATACCGACGATCGAATCTCGGGCAAGTAACATCGAAGAACAAAGGGAACGATATACGGGATTAACTCAATCCTTGACACAGAGGTTCGACCGATAAAGATCTTCATAGAATATGTAGGAACCAATGTGGACGTCCAGGTCCCGCCATTGGTTATTGACCGTAGAGGTGTCTCGGTCATGTCTACATAGTTCTCGAACCCGCAGGGTCTGCACACTTAAGGTTCGGTGACGTTTCGGTAGTGTAGAGTTATGTATGGTGGTGACCGAAGTTTGTTTGGAGTCCCGTATGATATCCCGGATGTCACTAGGAGCTCCAGAATGGTCCGGAGGTAAAGATTCATATATAGGAAGTCCCGGTTTGGTTTCCGGAAAAGTTTCGGGCTCATCGGTAGTGTACCGGGAGTGCCGGTAGTGTACCGGGAGTGCCGGTAGTGTACCGGGAGGCCTCCGGGAGGGGTATTTCGACCCCAAGAGGTCCATGGGCTGTAGTAGAATAATAACCAGCCCTTAGTGGTCTGGGAAAACAGCCACAAAGGCCCATGGCGCAGGAGAGAAAGTCCTAAAGCAAAAAGTGGAAAATCAGCCAATAGGAGGCAATCCTACTCCAACTAGGATTGGAGGTGAAGTAGGATTGCTTCCCACCTCCTATTTCGGCCGACCCAAAGGCCTTGGATGCCTCTCCTCTCCTCTCCTCCTATATATACTAGTGGATTCGGTGGTTTTTGGACAGAATTTCCGGCCACGTGCTACCCGTTACACCGGTGCATAGTTTCTCCTCTAGATCGGTTTTCTGCAGCGCTTAGGCGAAGCCCTGCCGGAATTGCTCCACCACCATTACCGGAGCGCCATCACGCTGTCGGTTAACTCTCTCTCCTCTCCACCTCCTCTCGCTGGATCGAGACGGTGGAGATCGTCATTAAGATGCATGTGTGCTGAACGCGGAGGTGTCGTCCGTTCGGCGCTAGATCGGAAGGACCGTGATCGAGATCGCGAGACGGTTCATGATGTGATCACGGAACGGATAGTGATGAGTTCGCGGGATAGATCGTGATCAAGATCGTGAGACGGATCGTGATGAGTTCGCGGGACGGATCATGATGTGTTCGCGGGACGGTTCGTGATTGGATCGCGGGACGCTCGGCGATTTGGATCGCGAAGAAGTTCGACTACACCAACCGCGTTTCTTAACGCTTCCCGCTTAGCAATCTACAAGGGTACGTAGATCCACTCTCCCTCTCGTAGATGCTCATCACCATGGATAGGTTTGCGTGTGCGTAGGAAAATTTTTGTTTCCCATGCGACGTTCCCCAACAGAGACTGGTTCCACCGCCTGACATGCACTTGTTGCATAAGGTGACTAGCGGGTGTCTGTCTCTCCTACTTTAGTCAAATCGGATTCGATGACGAGGGTCCTTATGAAGGGTAAATAGCAATTGGCATATCACCGTTGTGGCTTTTGCGTAGGTAAGAAACGTTCTTGCTAGAAACCCATAGCAGCCACGTAAAACTTGCAACAGCAATTAGAGGACGTCTAACCTTTTATTGCAAGGTATGCTATGTGATGTCATATGGCCAAAAGGATGTGATGAAATATATGTGATTTATGAGTTCGATCATGTTCTTTTAATAGGAATCACGACTTGCATGTCGATGAGTATGACAACCGGCAGGAGCCATAGAAGATGTCTTAATTTATTGTATGACCTACGTGTCAATCAAAAACGCCATGTAATTACTTTAGTTTATTGCTAACCGTTAGCCATAGTAGTAGAAGTAATAGTTGGCGAGACAACTTCATGAAGACACGATGATGGAGATCATGGTGTCGTGCCGGTGACAATGGTGATCATGCCGCGCCCCAAAGATGGAGATCAAAGGCGCAAGATGATATTGGACATATCATGTCACTTTATGATTTGCATGTGATGTTTATCATATTTCTACATCTTATTTGCTTAGAACGATGATAGCATAAATAAGATGATCCCTCACTAAAATTTCAAGAAATGTCTTCCCCCTAAGTGTGCACCATTGCGAGGGATCGTTGTTTTGAAGCACCAGGTGATGATCGGGTGTGATAGATTCTAATGTTCGCATAGAACGGGTGTAAGCCAAATTTAAACACGTGAAACACTTAGGTTGACTTGACGAGCCTAGCATGTACAGACATGGCCTCGAAACATGAGAGACCAAAAGGTCGAACGTGAGTCGTATACTAGATGCGATCAACATGGAGATGTTCACCATTGATGACTAGTTCGTCTCACATGATGACCGGACATGGCCTAGTCGATATGTATCATGTATCACTTAGATGACTAGAGGGATGTCTATCTGAGTGGGAGTTCATTAAATAATTTGATTAGATGAACTTAATTATCATGAACTTAGTTTATAATTGTATTTACAATCTATCTTGTAGATCCAATGGCCCACTCTAATGTTGCCCTCAACTTCAGTGCGTTCCTAGAGAAAACCAAGCTGAAAGATGGTGGAAGCAACTATACGGACTGGGTCCGTAACTTGAGGCTCATCTGCATAGCTTCCAAGAAAACATATGTCCTTGATGCACTGCTAGGTGGCACACCCATTTTCCCAGCAACTCAAGACGTTATGAACGCCTGGCAGTCACGTAATAATGATTACTCCCTAGTTCAGTGTGGCATGCTTTACAGCTTAGAACCGGGGCTCCAAAAGTGTTTTGAGAAACACGGAGCATATGAGATGTTCCAAGAGCTGAGAATGGTTTTCCAAGCTCATGCCCGGGTCGAGAGATATGAAGTCTCTGACAAGTTCTTCAGTTGTAAGATGGAGGAAAATAGCTCTGTTAGCGAGCACATACTCAAAATGTCTGGGTTGCACAGCCGCTTGTCTCAGCTGGGAGTTAATCTTCCTAATGACTCGGTTATTGACAGAATCCTCCAGTCGCTTCCACCTAGCTACAAGAGCTTTGTGATGAAATACAATATTCAAGGGATGGAGAAGTCCATTCCTGAGTTATATTCGATGCTGAAATTAGCAGAGGTGGAGATCAAAAAGGAACATTATGTGTTGATGGTGAATAAGACCACCAGTTTCAAGAAAGGCAAGGGTAAGAAGAACTTCAAGAAGGACGAAAAAATAGTTGCCGCGCCCGGTAAATCAGTTGCCGGGAAGAAGCCCAAGAATGGACCCAAGCCTGAGACTGAGTGCTTTTATTGCAAGGGAACCGGACACTGGAAGCGGAACTGCCCCATGTACTTAGCGGATAAGAAGGCCGACAACGTCAAAGGTATATATGATATACATGTTATTGATGTGTACCTTACCAGCGCTCATAGTAGCTCCGAGGTATTTGATACCGGTGCGGTTGCTCACATTTGTAACTCAAAACAGGAGTTGCGGAATAAGAAGAGACATGCGAAGGATGAGGTGACGATGCGCGTCGGGAATGGTTCCAAGGTCGATGTGATCGCCATAGGCACGCTACCTCTACATCTACCTTCGGGATTAGTTTTAAACCTCAATAATTATTATTTAGTGCCAACTTTGAGCATGAACATTGCATCTGGATCTCGTTTGATGCGAGATGGCTACTCATTTAAATCCGAGAATAATGGTTGTTCTATTTATATGAGAGATATGTTTTATGGTCATGCCCTACTGGTCAATGGTTTATTTTTATTTAATCTTAAATGTGATGTTACACATATTCATAGTGTGAATACCAAATGATGTAAGGCCCACATACTTGTGGCAGTGCCGCCTTGGTCATATTGGTGTCAAACGCATGAAGAAACTCCATGCAGATGGACTTTTGGAGTCTCTTGATTATGAATCATTTGACACGTGTGAACCATGCCTCATGGGCAAGATGACTAAGACACCGTTCTCCGGAACATTGGAGCGAGAAACCAACTTTTTGGAAATGATATGTACCGATGAATGCGGCCCAATGAGCGTTGAGGCTCGCGGTGGCTATCGTTATGTTCTCGCCCTCACTGATGACTTAAGCAGATATGGGTATGTCTACTTAATGAAACACAAGTCTGAGATCTTTGAAAAGTTCAAGTAATTTCAGAGTGAAGTACAGAATTAACGTGATAACAAAATAAAGTTCTTACGATCTGATCATGGAGGAGAATATTTGAGTCACGAGTTTGGCACGCACTTAAGGAAATGTGGAATTGTTTCACAACTCATGCCGCCTAGCACACCTCAGCATAATGGGGTGTACGAACATCGTAATCGCACTCTATTGGATATGGTGCGATGTATGATGTCTCTTACTGATTTACCGCTATCATTTTGGGGATATGCATTAGAGACTGCCGTATTCACTTTAAATAGGGCACCATCTATATTCATTGAGACGAAACCGTATGAATTATGGTTTGGGAAGAAACCTAAGATGTCGTTTCTGAAAGTTTGGGGATGCGATGCTTATGTCAAGAAACTTCAACCTGAAAAGCTCAAACCCAAATCAGAAAAGTGCATCTTCATAGGATACCCTAAGGAAACTATTGGGTATACCTTCTATCTCAGATCCGAAGGCAGGATCTTTGTTGCCAAGAATGGATCCTTTCTAGAGAAAGAGTTTCTCTCGAAAGAAGTAAGTGGGAGGAAAGTAGAACTTGATGAGGTAATTGTACCCCTCTAGAACCGGAGAGCAGCGCAGTGCAAGAAAATGTTTCTGTGGTGCCTACACCGATTAGAGAGGAAGTTAATGATGATGATCATGAAACTTCGGACCAAGTTACTACTGAACTTCATAGGTCCATGAGGACACGTTCCGCACCAGAGTGGTACGACAACCCTGTCCTGGAAATCATGTTGTTAAACAACGGTGAACCTTCGAACTATAGAGAAACCATGGCGGGCCCAGATTCCAACAAATGGCTTGAAGCCATGAAATCTGAGATAGGATCCATGTATGAGAACAAAGTATGGACTTTGGTGGACTTGCCTGATGATCAGCAGGCCATAGAAAATAAACGGATATTTAAGAAGAAGACTTACGCGGATGGTAATGTGACCGTCTATAAGGTCCGGCTTGTCACTAAGGGTTATTGACAAGTTCAAGGAGTTGACTATGACAAGACTTTCTCACCCGTAGTTGAAGTCCGTCCGAATCATGTTAGTAGTTGCCGCATTTTATGACTATGAGATCTGGAAAATGGACGTCAAAACGGCATTCCTTAACGGTTTCCTTAAGGAAGAATTGTATATGATGTAGCCGGAAGGTTTTGTCGATCCTAAGAATGTTGACAAGGTATGCAAGCTCCAGCGCTCCATCTATGGGCTGGTGCAAGCATCTCAAAGTTGGAACATTCGCTTTGATGAGGTGATCAAAGCATTTGGGTTAATACGGACTTATGGAGAAGCCTGTATTTACAAGAAAGTGAGTGGGAGATCTGTAGCATCTCTCATTTTATATGTGGATGATGTATTGTTGATGGGAAATGATATAGAACTTTTGGAAAGCATAAATTCCTACTTGAATAAGTGTTTTTCAATGAAGGACCTTGGAGAATCTGCTTACATATTAGGCATCAAGATCTATAGAGATAGATCGATATGCCTCATTGGTATTTTGCAAAGCACATACCTTGACAAGCTATTAAAGAAGTTCAATATGGACCAGTCCAAGAAGGGGTTCTTGCCTGTATTGCAAGGTGTGAGATTGAGCACATCTCAATGCCCGACCTCGGCAGAAGATAGAGAAAAGATGAGTGGCATCCCCTATGCCTCTATTATGTATGCCATGTTGTGTACCAGACCAGATGTGAACCTTGCCATAAGTTTGGTAGGGAGGTACCAAAGTGATCCCGGAATGGAACACTAGACAGCGTTCAAGAATATCCTTAAGTACCTAAAAAGGACTAAGGATATGTTTCTCATTTATGGAGGTGCCGAAGAGCTCGTCGTAAAGGGTTATGTCGATGCTAGCTTCGACACAGATCCGGATGACTCCAAGTCACAAACCGGATACGTGTATATTTTGAATGGTGGGGCAGTCAGCTGGTGTAGTTGTAAGCAAAGCATCGTGGTGGCATCTACATGTGAAGTGGAGTACATAGCTGCTTCGAAAGAAGCACAGGAAGGAGTTTGGATGAAGGAGTTCATCACCGACCTAGGAGTGATTCCCAATGCATCGGGCCCGACGACTCTCTTTTGTGACAACACTGGAGCTATTGCCATTGCCAAGGAGCCTAGGTTTCAAAAGAAGACCAAGCACATCAAGCGCCGCTTCAACTCCACTCGTGGTTACATTCGGTATGGAGATACAGATATTTGTAAAGTACATACGGATCTGAATGCCGCAGATCCGTTGACTAAACCTATTTCACGAGCGAAACATGATCATCACCAGAACTCTATGGGTGTTCGATTCATCACAATGTAACTAGATTACGGACTCTAGTGCAAGTGGGAGACTATTGGAAATATGCCATAGAGGCAATAATAAAATGGTTATTGTTATATTTCCTTGTTCATGATAATTGTCTATTATTCTTGCTATAATTTAATTAACCAGAAACCGTAATACATGTGTGAATACATAGACCACACCATGTCCCTAGTGAGCCTCTAGTTGACTAGCTCGTTTATCAATAGATGGTCATGGTTTCCTAACCATGGACATTGGATGTCATTGATAATGGGATCATATCATTAGGAGAATGATGTGATGGACAAGATCCAATCCTAAGCATAGCACAAGATCGTGTAATTCGTCTACCAGAGCTTTTCTAATGTCAAGTATCATTTCCTTAGACCATGAGATTGTGCAACTCCCGGATATCGTAGGAATGCTTTGGGTGTATCAAACGTCACAACATAACTGGGTGACTATAAAGGTGCACTACAGGTGTCTCCGAAAGTGTCTGTTGGGTTGGCACGAATCGAGATTGGGATTTGGCACTTCATGTGATGGAGAGGTATCTCTGGGTCCACTCGGTAATACATCATCACAATGAGCTCAATGTGAATAAGGAGTTAGTAATGGGATCATGTGTTACGGAACGAGTAAAGAGACTTGCTAGTAACAAGATTGAACAAGGTATAGGGATACTGACGATCGAATTTTGGGCAAGTAACATACCGATGGACAAAGGGAATTGTATACGAGATTAAGTGAATCCCCGACATCGTGGTTCATCTGATGAGATCATCGTGGAACATGTGGGAGCCAATATGGGTATCCAGATCCTTCTATTGGTTATTGCCGGAGAGGTGTCTCGGTCATGTCTGCGTAGTTCCCGAACCCGTAGGGTCTACACACTTAAGGTTCGGTGATGCTAGAGTTGTAATGGGAATTATATGTGGCTATCCAAAGTTGTTAGGAGTCCTGGATGAGATCTTGGATGTCACATGGAGTTCCGGAATAGTACGGAGGTGAAGATTTGTATATGGGAAGTCCAGTTTCAGTCACGGGAAAAATTTCAGGGTTTATCGGTATTGTACCAGGACCACCGAAAGGGTTCCGGGGGTCCACCAGGAGGGTCCACCTGCCCCGGAGGACCTAATGGGCTATAGTTGGGTGGGAACCAGCCCCTTAGTGGGCTGGTGCGCCTCCCCCTAGGGCCCAAGGCACCTAGGGCAGCCAATCCTAGGGGTGTGGGGGCGCTCTCACCAAACTTGGGGGTCAAGCTCCCCCCTTGGCCGCCACCCCCACCCTAGATTGGATCTAGGGAGACGGACCCCTCTCCCCCTAGCCTATAAATAGTGTGGGGTTGGGAGGGCAGACGCACCCTTCCCCCTGGCGCAGCCCTCCCCCTCCTACACCTCCTCCTCTGTAGTGCTTAGCGAAGTTCTGCCGGAGAACCACGAGCTCCACCGCCACCATGTCATCGTGCTGCTAGAGCTCTCCCTCAACTTCTCCTCCCCCTTGTTGGGAAGGAGGAGACGTCCCCAGGTTGTACATGTGTTGAACGCGGAGGCGCCGTCCTTCGGCACCTAGATCAGATCTTCCGCGATTTGAATTGCCGCGAGTACGACTCCATCAACCGCGTTCTTTGCAACGCTTCCGCTTAGCGATCTTCAAGGGTACGAAGATGCACTCCCTCTCTCTCGTTGCTAGCATATCCTTGATTGATCTTGGTGACACGTAGGAAAATTTTGAATTATTACTACGTTCCCCAACAGTAGCCTCTATGGTACCATGCATTTCCCGATCTCCCCTCGAGAGTTGGTGCAAATTTTTCCAGTGCATCCAAACCCTATGATATGATACGCTCTATCACATACAAGCCACCTTATAGATTCCTGAAAATAGCCACCATACCTACCTATCATGGCATTTCCATAGCTATTCTGAGATATATTGCCATGCACTTGCACCGTTCCATCACATGACATGTGTGTTCATTTTCAGATTGCATGATCATATAGAGGTAGTATGATATTTGTGGTGAATCCACCACATCATGGAATATTGCACATCTAGTACACTACCATAGGCATTCATATAGAGTCATACATTGTAATAGGTTCTATTGAGTTGTAAGTAAATAAAAGTGTGATGATCATCATTTTTAGAGCATTGTCCCAGTGAGGAAAATAATGGATGATGGAGGCTAATTATTCCTCCTAACAATGAGGATGAGGTTACGGACTATGAGAGATGAAAAAAGAGAGAAAAGGAGAGAGGAGGCAATGCAACTATCCTTTACCACACTTGTGCTTCAAATTAGCACCATATTCTTCAGATAGAGGGTCTCATGATTTGTCATTTTCATATGCTAGTGGGAAATTTCGTTATAGGAATTGGCTTGTATATTATAATAATGGTCTTCCTCAAATGCCACAGGTCTTCATGAGCAGGCAAGTTAGATGCACACCCACTTAATTAGTTTCACTTTGAGCTTTCAAACGTATAGATATTAGTGCATCAAAATTTGCATGGCAATCCCTACTCCTCGCACCGATATCGATTGGAATGCATCTTCATAGCCTAACGATCAGCCTAGTTGGTGTGAGACTATCCAAACTTTTGTCTTCCCTTATTCATCTCTAACAGCATATTTTATTCCGCCGGTAATGCTATGTCCATGAATCACGCTCATGTATTGAGTGTAAGTTGAAAATGCTGAAGCACGTGAAAAACTCTCAGCCAAATGACCAGCTTGACACCAGGGCGATCATGATTTGAACTTGTGCTAGGAAGATAGAGTCATGACATTGCTTACATAATTAAATTAGTAGAGATAACTGTTGGGGAACATCGCATGGGAAATAAAAAAATTCCTACGTTCACACAAGACCTATCCATGGTGATGAGCATCTACAAGAGGGAGAGTGGATCTACGTACCCTTGTAGATCGAGTGGGAAGCGCTAAGAAACGCGGTTGGTGTAGTCGAACGTCTTCACGATCCAAATCGCCAAGCGTCCCACGATCCAATCACGATCCGTCCCGATCAAGCACCGAACGGACGGCACCTCCGCGTTCAGCGCACGTACAGCTTGATGACGATCTCCGCCTTCTTGATCCAGCAAGAGGGAGAGGAGAGGTAGAAGAGTTCTCCGGCAGCATGATGGCTCTCCGGCAATGGTGGTGGAGCTATTCTGGCAGGGCTTCGCCTAAGCACTGCAGAAATCCGATCTAGAGGAGAAACTATGCACTCGAGGAATGGGTAACACGTGGCTGAAAATCTTGTGCCAAAACCCTAAAAACCTCTAGTATATATAGGAGGAGAGGAGGAGGAGGCTTGGCCCTCAAGGATCCAGCCCTAGGCTTCGGCCAAACCAAGAGGGAGGAGTCCTCCTCCTCCACTCCTAGTAGGATTAGGACTCCTTCCTTATCTTAGCCTTTTTGCCTTTTTCCACCTTTTTCCTTTTGGAATTTTCTTCCCAGCCGCATGGGCCTTGTGTGGGACTTACACCAGCCCACTAAGGGCTGGTATTCATCCTCCCACAGCCCATGTAGCCTCTTGGGTCGAGATACCCCTCCCGATGGTCTCTCGGTACACTACCGATACCCCCGGTACACTACCGATGAGCTCGGAACCTTTCCGGCGACCAAAATAGGACTTCCTATATATCAATCTTTACCTCCAGACCATTTCGGAGCTCCTCGAGACTTCCGGGATATCATCTGGGACTCCAAAAAACCTTCAGTAACCACCATACATAACTCTATACTACCGAAACGTCACCAAACCTTAAGTGTGCAGACCCTGCGGGTTCGAGAACTATGTAGACATGACCGAGACACCTCTATGGTCAATAACCAATAGAGGGACCTGGATGTCCATATTGGTTCCTACATATTCTACAAAGATCTTTATCGGTCGAACCTCTATGTCAAAGATTCAGTTAATCTCATATGATGTTCCCTTTGTTCTTCGGTATGTTACTTGCCCGAGATTCGGTCGTCGGTATCTCCATACCTAGTTCAACCTCATTACCGGCAAGTCTCTTTACTCGTTCCGTAATAGAAGATTCCGTGACTAACATTTAGTCACATTGCTTGCAAGGCTTATTGTGATGTTGTATTACCGAGTGGGCCCTGAGATACCTCTCCGTCACAAGGAGTAACAAATCCTAGTCTTGATCCATGCCAACCCAACAGACACCCTCAGAGATACCTGTAGAGCACCTTTATAATCACCCGGTTACGTTGCAACGTTTGATACACACAAGGCACTCTTTTGGTGTCCGTGAGTTGCATGATCTCATGGTCATAGAAACATATACTTGACATGCAAAAAACAGTAGCAATAAACTGACATGATCATATGCTACGTTTGTAGTTTGGGTCTTGTCCATCACATCATTCTTCTAATGATGTGATCCCGTTATCAAATGACATCACATGTCAATGTCCAGGAAACCTTGACCATCTTTGACCAACGAGCTAGTTCACTAGAGGCATACTAGGGACAAAGTGTTGTCTATTTACCCACACATGTAATGTGTTTCCAATCAATACAATTATAGCATGGATAATAAACAATTATCATGAACAAGGAAATATAATATTAAACACTTTATTTATTGCCTCTAGGGCATATTTCCAACAGTCTACCACTTGCACTAGAGTCAATAATCTAGTTCACATCACTATGTGATTTACATTGTAATGAATCGAACACCCATGTAGTTATGGTGTTGATCATGTTTAGCCCTTGGAAGAGGTTTAGTCAAAGGGTCTGCAACATTGAGATCCGTGTGCAGTTTGCAAATATTTATGTCATTTTCCTCGATGTAATCGCAGATGGAGTTGAAGCGTCGCTTTATGTCTCTGGTCCTCTTGTGAAACCTTGGTTCCTTGGCCAGCGCAATGACACCAATGTTGTCATAGAACAGGTTCATTGGATTCAGTGCACCGGGCACTACTCCAAGATCTGTCATGAACTGCTTCATCCAGACACCTTCCTTTGCTACCTCCGAGGCTGCGATGTACTCCGCTTCGCACGTAGCATCGGCTACCACGCTTTGCTTGGAACTGCACCAGCTTACCGCTCCCCTATTGAGAATAAATATGTATCCGGTTTGTGACTTAGAGTCATCTGGATCAGTGTCAAAGCTTGTATCGACGTAACCCTTTACGATGAGCTCTTCATCACCTCCATAAACAAGAAACATTTCCTTAGGCCTTTTCAGGTACTTCAGGATATTCTTCAACGCTGCCTAATGCTCCATTCCAGGATCACTTTGAAACCTACCGGTCATACTTATGGCAAGGCTAACATCGGGTCTTGTGCACAGCATTGCATACATGATAGAGCCTATGGCTGAAGCATAGGGGATGACACTCATCTTTTCCCTATCTTCTGCAGTTACTGGGCATTGAGTCTTACTCAACTTCACACCTTGTAACACAGGCAAGAACCCCTTCTTGGACTGATCCATTTTGAACTTCTTCAAAACTTTATCAAGGTATGTGCTCTGTGAAAGTGCTATTAAGCGTCTCGATCTATCTCTATAGATTTTAATGCCTAATATGAAAGCAGCTTCTCCTAGGTCCTTCATTGAAAAACTCTTGTTCAAATATTCCTTCACGCTTTCCAGCATTTCTATATTGTTTCCAATCAGCAATATGTCATCCACATATAATATTAGAAACGCTATAGAGCTCCCACTCACTTTCTTGTAAATACAAGCTTCTCCATAAACTTGTATAAACTCGAACGATTTGATCACCTCATCAAAACGCTTATTCCAACTCCAAGATGCTTGCACCAGCCCATAAATGGATCGCTGGAGTTTGCAAACTTTGTCAGCATTCTCTGGATCGACAAAACCTTCTGGTTGCATCATATACAACTCTTCCTCAAGGAAACCATTGAGGAACGCTGTTTTGACATCCATCTGCCAAATTTCATAGTCGAAATAAGCAGCTATTGCCAACATGATTTTGACAGACTTAAGCATCGCTACGGGTGAGAAGGTCTCATCGTAGTCAACTCCTTGAACTTGTGAAAAACCCTTTGCCACAAGTCGAGCTTTATAGACGGTGATATTACCGTCCGCGTCTATCTTCTTCTTAAAGATCCATTTGTTCTGAATGGCCTTTCGCCCTTCAGGTAATACTTCCAAAGTCCATACTTTGTTTTCATACATGGATCCCATCTCGGATTTCATAGCCTCTAACCATTTCTCGGAATTTGGGCCCATCACCGCTCCACCATAGCTTGTAGGTTCATTGTTGTCCAACAACATGACCTCCAAGACAGGGTTGCCATACCACTCAGGAGTAGTATGCGCCCTTGTTGACCTACAAGGTTCAATAGTAGCTTGATCCGAAGCTTCATGATCATCATCATTAACTTCCTCTTCTACCGTCATAGGTTCACAGAAACATCTTTCTATGCTACGCTACTTTCTGGTTGAAGTAAAGGTTCAATAACCTCATCAAGCTCTATTTTCCTCCCACTCAATTCTTTCGAGAGAAACTCTTTCTCAAGAAATGTTCTGTTCTTGGCGACAAACACTTTGCCTTCGGATCTGAGATAGAAGGTATACCCGACTGTCTCTTTTGGGTATCCTATGAAGACACATTTCTCCACTTTGGGTTCCAGCTTTCAGGCTGAAGCTTTTTGACATAAGCATCACATCCCCAAAATTTAAGAAACGACAACTTTGGCCTCTTGCCAAACCATAGTTCATATGGCGTCGTCGCAACGGATTTCGATGGTGCCCTATTTAAAGTGAATGTAGTTGTCTCTAATGCATAACCCCAAAACGGTAGTGGCAAATCAGCAAGAGACATCATAGAACGCACCATATCTAATAAGGTTCGATTACGAAGTTCGGACACACCATTACGCTGTGGTGTTCCAGGCGGTGTCAACTATGAAACAATTCCACACTATCTTAAGTGACTACCAAACTCATAACTTAGATATTCACCTCCTCGATCAGATCGCAGGAATTTAATCTTCTTGTTACGATGATTCTCAACTTCACCCTGAAATTGCTTGAACTTTTCAAACGTTTCAGACTTGTGTTTCATTAAGTAAATATACCCATATCTACTTAAGTCATCAGTGAAGGTGAGAAAATAATGATATCCACCACGCGCTGTAACATTCATTGGACCGCACACATCAGTATGTATGATTTCCAATAAGTCACTTGCCCGTTCCATTGTTCCAGAGAACGACGTTTTAGTCATCTTGCCCATGAGGCACGATTCACATGTGTCAAGTGATTCAAAATCAAGTGACTCCAAAAGTCCATCAGCATGGAGCTTCCTCGTGCGTTTTACACAAATATGACCTAAACGACAGTGCCACAAGAAAGTGGTACTATCATTATCAACTCTACATCTTTTGGCATCAATGTTATGAACATGTGTGTCATGACTATCAATATTCAATATGAATAAACCCCTCACATTGGGTGCATGACCATAACATATATTACTCATATAAATAGAACAACCTTTATTCTCCGATTTAAATGAGTAACCATCTCGCAATAAACAAGATCCAGATATAATGTTCATGCTTAACACAGGCACTAAATAACAATTATTCAGGTTCGTCACTAATCCCGATGGTAATCGAAGAGAGAGCGTGCCGACGGCGATCACGTCAACCTTGGAACCATTTCCCACGCGCATCATCACTTCATCCTTTGCTAGCCTTCGTCTATTCCGTAGTTCTTGTTTTGAGTTGCAAATGTGAGCAACCGAACTGGTATCAAATACCCAGGCACTACAACGAGAGCTAGTAAGGTACACATCAATAACATGTATATCATATATACCTTGTTTGTCGTTGGCCGCCTTCTTGTCAGACAGGTACTTGGGGCAGTTCCACTTCCAGTGACCCGTTCCCTTGCAATGAAAGCACTCAGTTTCTGGCTTGGGTCCATGCTTGGGTTTCTTTACAGGAGTGGCAACTGCTTTGTCATCCTTCTTGGTTTTACCCTTCTTGCCCTTGCCCTTACCCTTGCCATTGTTCTTGAAACTAGTGGTATTATTGACCATCAACACATGATGTTCTTTCTGGATTTCAGACTCGGCGACTTTTAGCATCGCAAACAGCTCGGCGACTGACTTGTCATCCCGTGCACGTTATAGTTCATTACAAAGCTCTTGTAACTAGGTGGCAGTGATTGAAGAACTCTGTCGGTGATCGCCTCTGGCGGAAGGGCAATTCCCAACTCCACTAGACGAGTTGAATACCCGGATATTCTGAGTATATGTTCATTGATAGACCCGTTCTCCTCCATCTTGCAAGCATAGAACTTATCAAAGGTCTCATACCTCTCGATCCGGACATTCTTCTGAAAGATAAACTTCAACTCCTAGAACATCTCATATGCTCCATGATGTTTGAAATGTCTTTGAAGTCTCGGTTCTAAGCCATACAATATTGCACACTGAACTATTGAGTAATCTCCAGAACGTGCCTCCCAAGCGTTCTTAACGTCTTCGAAAGACATGTCTTCTGGTTGGTCACCAAGCGGTGCATCAAGGACATATGATTTCTGGGAAGCCGTGAGGATAATCCTCAGATTACGGGCCTAGTCAACAAAGTTACTTCCATCATCTTTCAACTTAGCTTTCTCTAGGAACGCATTAAAATTCAGGGGTGCTACTGCGCGAGCCATTGATCTACAACATAAATATGCAAAGGTTACTTAGACTATTGTTCAAGATAATGAGTTTAGTTAATAAAATTACTAAAGCTCCCACTCAAATTGACATCCCTCAGGTCATCTGAGTGTCACATGATCCAAATTCACCAACTCAAGTCCAATCATCATGTGAGTTGAGGTGGTTTCAATGGTGAACATCATCATGTTGATCATATCTACTATATGACTCATGTTCGACCTTTCGGTCTCTTGTGTTCCAAGGCCATGTCTCTACATGCTAGGCTCGTCAAGTTTAACCCGAGTGTTCTGCATGTGCAACACTGGCTTGCACCCATTGTATGTGAACATAGAGTCTATCACACCCGATCATCATGTGGTGTCTCGACACGACGAACTTTCGCAACGGTGCACACTCGGGGAAAACACAATTCATCTTGAAATTTAAGTGAGGGATCACCTTATAATGCTACCGTCGTCCTAAGAAAAACAAGATGCATAAAAGGATTAACATCACATGCAAATCATAAGTGACATGATATGGCCATGAACTTGTGCTTTTGATCTCCATCTTGAAAGCACCGGCATGATCTCCATCATCACCGGCATGACACCGTGATCTCCATCATCTTGATCTCCATCAACGTGTCACCATCTAGGTTGTCATGCGCATCATGCTTGTATTACTATTGCTACCATTTAGCGATAAAGTAAAGCATTACATAGCGCTTAATGATGGACACACAGGTCATACAATAATTAAAGACAACCCTATGGCTCCTGCCGGTTGTCGTACTCATCGACATGCAAGTTGTGATATTCTATACAACACATGATCATCTCATACATCACATATATCACATCATGTAATTAGCCATATCACATCACAACATACCCTGCAAAAACAAGTTAGACGTCCTCTAATTGTTGTTGCATGTTTTACGTGGCTGCTACGGGTATCTAGCAAGAACAATTCTCACCTACGCGTAAACCACAATGGTGATGCATAATTTTCTTTTCAACCTTCTCAATGACCGCCTTAGTCAAATCCGATCCAACTAAAGTAGGAGAAACAGACACCCTCCAGCCATCTTTGTGCAACGAAGTTACACGTCAGTCGATGGAACCGGTCTCTCGTAAGCGTACGAGTAAGGTTGGTCCGGGCTACTTCATCCCACAATACCGCTGAACCGAAACACGACCAAGGGAGTAAGCAATCTAAACATCAACGCCCACAAACTCTTTGGGTTCTACTCGAGATCTCATCTACACATAGACCTAGCTCATGATGCCACTGTTGGGGAACGTCGCATGGGAAACAAAAATTTTCCTATGTTCACACAAGACCTATCCATGGTGATGAGCATCTACGAGAGCGAGAGTGGATCTATGTACCCTTGTAGATCGTTAACTGGGAAGCATTAAGAAACGTGGTTGGTGTAGTCAACCGTCTTCGCGGTCCAAATCGCCGAGCGTCCCGCGATCCAGTCACGATCCGTCCCGATCAAGCACCGAACGGATGGCACCTCCGCATACAACTTGATGACGATCTACGCCTTCTTGATCCAGCAAGAGGGAGCAGAGAGGTAGAAGATTTCTCCGGAAGCGTGATGGCGCTCCGGTGATGGTGATGGAGCTATTTTGGCAGGGCTTCGCCTAAGCACTGTAGAAATCCGATCTAGAGGAGAAACTATGCACTCGAGGAACGGGTAGCACGTGGCTGAAAATCTTGTGCCAAAACCCTAAAAACCTCTAGTATATATAGGAGGAGAGGAGGAGGAGGCTTGGCCCTCAAGGATCCAGCCCTAGGCTTCGGCCAAACCAAGAGGGAGGAGTCCTCCTCCACTCCTAGTGGTATTAGGACTCCCTCCTTATCTTAGCCTTTTTGCCTTTTTCCACCTTTTTCCTTTTGGGCTTTTCTTTCCAGTCGCATGTGCCTTGTGTGGGACTTCCACCAGCCCACTGAGGGCTGGTATTCATCCTCCCACAGCCCATGTAGCCTCTCGGGTCGAAATACCCCTCCCGATGGTCTCCCGGTACACTACCGGTACTCCCGGTACACTACCGATGAGCCCGAAACCTTTTCGGCGACCAAAATAGGACTTCCTATATATAAATCTTTACCTCCGGACCATTTCGTAGCTCCTCATGACATCCGGTATCTCATTCGAGACTCCGAAAAACCTTCGATCACCACCATACATAACTCTATACTACCGAAACGTCACCAAACCTTAAGTATGCAGACCCTGTGGGTTCGAGAAGGATGTAGACATGACCGAGACACCTCTACGGTCAATAACCAATAGCGGGACCTGGATGTCCATATTGGTTCCTACATATTCTACGAAGATCTTTATCGGTCGAACCTCTATGTCAAGGATTCAGTTAATCCCGTATGATGTTCCCTTTGTTCTTCGGTATGTTACTTGCCCAAGATTCGATCGTAGGTATCTCCATACCTAGTTCAACCTCGTTACCGGCAAGTCTCTTTACTCGTTCTGTAATACAAGATCCCATGACTAACATTTAGTCACATTGCTTGGAAGGCTTATTGTGATGTTGTATTACCGAGTGGGCCCTGAGATACCTCTCTGTCACATGGAGTAACATATCCCAGTCTTGATCCATGCCAACCCAACAGACACCCTCAGAGATACTTGTAGAGCACCTTTATAGTCACCCAGTTACGTTGTGATGTTTGATACACACAAGGCACTCTTCCAGTGTTTGTGAGTTGCATGATCTCATGGTCATAGAAACATATACTTGACATGCAAAAAACAGTAGCAATAAACTGACATGATCATATGCTACGTTTGTAGTTTGGGTCTTGTCCATCACATCATTCTTCTAATGATGTGATCCCATTATCAAATGACATCACATGTCAATTGCCAGGAAACCTTGACCATATTTGACCAACGAGCTAGTTCACTAGAGGCATACTAGGGACAAAGTGTTGTCTATTTACCCACACATGTAATGTGTTTCTAATCAATACAATTATAGCATGGATAATGAACGATTATCATGAACAATGAAATATAATAATAAACACTGTATTGCCTCTAGGGCATATTTCCAACAATAACATTCCCTAAGCATCTTATATTTTGAAACAATAATGATTATGTACTTATATTCATGGATATTATTATGTTGATATTGATTACTTAATTGTTTGAGAGATTACATGCTAAACATGTTAGGTAGCATTCAACATCCAAAATTCTATTTTTATCATTTACTTACTCGAGGACGAGCAGGAATTAAAATTGGGGATGCTTGATACATCTCCAACGTATCTATATTTTTTATTGTTTCATGCTATTATATTATCAATCTCGGTGATTTTTTCTGTACCAGAAGGGACCCGGGAGCATCAGAGGGAGACCAGACGCTACACGAGAGGGCCACAATCTCAGGCGGTGCGCCCCAAGGGGGGCACCGTGTGAGATTGTGGGCCCCTCATAGGTCCCCCTAACCTAATTTCACTTCTATAAATTCCCTAAAATCCGAAAAACCTCTATAAGAAGACCCAAAACAATTTATCCATCGCTGCAAGCCTCTGTTCTTCCGTGATCCCATGTGAAGGCCTCCGCCGGTACTCTGCTGGAGGGGAAATCGATCACAAATGATATGTTCATCAACCTTGGTGTCTCCATGATGATGTGTGAGTATTTCACCATAGACCTACGGGTCCATAGTGATTACCAAGATGAATCTCTCTCTCTCTTTGATCTTCAATACAATGTTCTTCTTGAGAAACTATCTGATGTAATCCTCTTTTGCAGTGTCTTTGTTGGAATCCGATGAATTGTGGCTTTATGATCAGATTATTCATTGACAGTATTTGAGTCAAATGTGAACTTTATTATGTGTGATTGTTATATCTATGTATACATTTCAATCTGTAAGTTTGCTTTGGCCAAGTAGATGAGTAGATCATTAGAGGGAGTGGTGCATAGTGTTGGGTTCAATCTTGCGGTGTCCTCACCTCGTTACAGAAGGGGTAGCAAGGCACGTATTTTTATTGTTGCCACCAACGATAAAACTACGGGGCCTGAACATATTGCATGTCTTACTTTTTCTACATTATGCCATCTTCCTTAAAGCGTTACTCTGTTTATCATGAACTTAACACCATAGATGCATGCTAGATAGCGATCGATGGATGGAGTAATAGTAGTAGATGGATGCAGGAGTCGGTCTACTTGTTACTGACATAATGCCTATAACAATGATCATGCCACGAATAACGTCATAACTATGTGCTTTTCTATCAATTTCCCAAGAGTAATTTGTTTACCCACTTATGTTATGTTCTTGAGAGAGATGCCTCTAGTGAAAACTATTCCCCCTGGTCTATCAAATATATTTAGTAAAAACATATTTACCTTGTTGACCTTATTTCATTTTATTTTTTTTAATTTTATTTATTTATCTATCCACCACAATCATATTTAATCCTTTTGATTAACGAGTACAAGGGGACTGACAATGCTCTTGTCCGCGTTGGGTGCAAGTTCTTGTGTGTGTAGGTACTGTTGACAGGAGTTTGTTTGATCCTCCTATTGATTCGATAAACCTTGGTTCTTACTGAGGGAAATACTCATTGCTACTTTACTTCGTCCATCTCTTCCTCTTCGGGGAAAAACCCAACACATCTACACAAAGTAGCACTTGCATATTCCGATGACGGGCTTCCTCGATTTCCCTAGGTCTTCATGAGCAAGTAAGTTGGATGCACACTCAATTATTTTCAGTAGATAGCTTTCATAGACTTATAGATCTAGTGCATCCATTGCATGGCAATCCCTACTCCTCGCATAAACATCAATTGAAAGGCGTCTCCATGGCCTAGCGATCGATGGAGTTGATACAAGACTTTCTCTACTTTTTTTCTTCCCTTATGAACCCCGACCATCATTCTATTCCACCTAAAGTGCTAAGTACATGGCTAACACTCGGGTATTGAGTGAAGTTGAAAATGCTGAAGCGCGTAAAAAAATAGGATACAAATGCTTGGTTTGGCACCGAGGTTTTTATGATTTATACTTTTCACAAGGAAGACCGAGTTATGTCATTGCTTACATGATTAAATGAGTAGGGATAACATTATTTAGCATTATTATTTTTAAAAGTAATGTTTATTTGCTAGTATTCATCTATATTATTGATACTTACTAAGTCATCGTTTCACAACATTCATACTGAAATGACTACATGATTAAGACATGTTAGGTAGAATTCAACATCAAAAACTAAGTGTTTATCATTTACCTACTAGAGGACGAGCCGGAATTAAGCTTGGGGATGTTGATACGTCTCCAACACATCTATAATTTCTGATTGTTTCATGCTATTATATTATCAATCGTGTATAGTTTATACGTCATTTTTATCATTTTTGGGAACTAGCCTATTAACCCAGTGCCAAGTGTCAATTGTTGTTTTCTATTTGTTTTTGGTTTTACAGACAAACTGTAAAAATGGAGTCCAAACATGACAAAACTTTTTGACAATTTTTCCTGGAGCACAAGACACCCTAGAACCTTCGGGAGGAGGCTAGAAGCCTCACGAGGAGATGACAAGGCACTAGGGTGTGGCCTGGGGGGTAGGCACACCTTGCCCCCTTGTGGGATCCTTGTGGCTCCTTTCGCCCTAATTCTTGGCCTATGAATTCACATATATTAAGAAACCCTCGGGGCAGCACCCGAAACAATTCTTCCACCACCACAAGCCTCTGTTCTTCTGCGATCCCATCTGGAGGCCTTTTGCGGTACTCTGTCGGAGTTGGAATCCATTACGGAGGCCATCTTCATCAACCTTTCTACCTCCCCAATCATTTGGGAGTAGTTCCCGCAGGACCTATGGGTCCATAGCAATAGCTAGATCTCTCTCTCTATGCATGTATTGATTTATAGTTTATGACCATATTATATTTTTATTTAACTATCCTTTACTATCAGGATTAATCCTTGCAATTGAAGAGTACAAAGGAATTGACAACCCTCTTGCCCGTGTTGGGTGCAAGTATTTATTTGTTTGTGTGCAGGTGCTATCGATCGTTCATTTGCTTGATCTCCTATTGGTTCGATAAACCTTGGTTCTTAAGGGAGGGGAACAACAACTGGAAACGGTTGCTAATACCCCGTAGGCTGAGGAGCAAAAGGAGAAATCCGCCCAAGGAGGGGCTCGCGTCTGATTAGCTAGTTGGTGAGGCAATAGTTTACCAAGGCGATGATCAGTAGCTGGTCCGAGAGGATGATTAGCCACATTGGGACTGAGACACGGCCCAGACTCCTACAGGAGGCAGCAGTGGGGAATTTTGAGGACAATACTTTCTGCTACTATACTACATCACCCTTCCTCTTCGAGGAAATCCCAACGCCTATCACAAGTAGCACGCAACCATGCACCATCTCTCTCATGTTCAATAGGCAAGTCTCTAGACCTCTAGCTCTCTTGAAAAATCTCCATTCATGTTTGTATGTGTCTAGTGGTGCACCAATCCAAGGTGAGGTGGTCATCACCCTCAGTCTACTCTTCCAGGACAGAAGGTAATCGTCGGGTGCCTGGCATCACCGCCATCCCCTCACACTTACTATCACCCTCGGGACACCATGGCTCTTGCGAAACCCAACCAAGCAAAGTGTTACAATCAAATCCATCATGAAACTCATATAGAATGTCGTTACATATATCCACATTCTCACTAAAGTAAATAATTCAACTACTTAATGTGATAATGGCCTTACCTACAATAACTACCAAAGATGCCATCACCTAACTTGTAGGCTCCAGAAAAGGCGTAGCTTGGTAATTTAATAAAATATTAATATTAAGTGATGTTAGGAACCGAGCAGTGATCCTGTGTCAGAGCATACGTTGGTGACCTCATCCACCCCATTTTTTATATACTATTAATTTTCTAATTGGACACCAAACCACCTAAGATTTGCAAAATTCTAATTACCTTCTTCTATAACAAGCTTCTAAATTCCCTTCTCCCTTTCGACGAACGGATTCATTGCCACAAGTTTCTCATCCTTCTCCAAAAACATAGCCATGCACCCACTCTCTCATGTTCTATAAGCAAGTCTACACCTCTCGCTCTCTTCAAAATCATATTTCATGTTTGTATGTGTCTAGTGGTGCGCCATTCCAAGGCATGGTGGCCATCACCCTCTATCTACTCCTCTAGAAGAGAAGGGATTCATCGGGGGTTTGGCATCACCACCATCCTCTCACATTTACTATCACCATTGGGACACAATGGTTCTAGCCAAACTAAACCTAATACAACATTACATCCAAATCCGTTGATTATGGTACTAATATAGAATGTCGTTAGCTATAGCCATACTCGAACTAAAGCACATAATGCAACTACTTAATGATATAATTGCCTTAGCTAGAATAACGACAAAAAATGTCATCATGTAACTTGTAGGCTTTATAAAAGGTGTATTGTAGTTATCTAATAAAATATTAATATGAAGTGACACTCGCAACCGAGCAGTGATCCGGCTGGTTAGAGCACATGTTAGTGAGCTCATCTACCCCGTTATTTATATACTATTAATTCCCCAATTAGACCCCAAACCACCTAAGACTCGCAAAATCCCTTATTACCGTCTTCATTACCAATCCTCTATGTCCATTTGACATCGGCGCCAGACCCTCACACTTACTATCACGCTAGAGACACGAGGCCTCTTGCAAAATCCGACCTAGCGAAGCGTTACGACCAAATCTATTATGATACTAATATGGAATGTCGTTAGCTATAGACGCATTTGCACTAAAGCAAATAACGTAACTACATCATGTGACAATGATCTTAGCTAGAGTAACGACAAAGTATGCCTTCACATAAATTGTAGGCTCGAGAAAAAGGCGTAGCTTAATATTTAATAAAATATTAATATGAAGTGACACTAGAAACCATGTAGTGCTCTGGTTGGTGGGAGCACACGTTTAGTGAGCTCATCCACAAAATTCTCTATATGCTATTAATTTCCCAATCGGACCCCAAACAATCTAAGACCGATTTTTTCCCTTATTACCTTCTTAAGTAACAACTCTCTATTTTCCCTCTCCCTTTCGACGAACGGATCCACCATCACCGTCTCCTTATCATTTTTCATAAACACCGCTATGCACCCTCTCTCTCATGTTCAATAAGCAAGTCTCTAGAGTTCTCGCTCTATTCAAAATCTCCATTCATGTTTGTATGTGCCTCCTGGTGCGCCAATCCAAGGCAAGGTGGGCATCACCCTCAATCTATTCCTTTGGGAGAGAAGGGAATCGTCATGGGTTTGACATCGTCGCCATACCCTCACACTTACTATCACCCTCGGGATACAATGGCTCCCGACAAACCCAACCTAACGAAGCATTACAACCAAATCAATTACGATCCTAATAAGGAATGTCATTAGCTATACCCGGATTAACACTAAAATGAATAATGCAACTACTTAAATGTAATATCGGCCTTAGCTAGAATAATGACAAAAGATGCCATCATAGGCTCGAGAAAAGGTGTAGCATAGTTATTTAATAAAATATTTATATTTAGTGACACTATGAACCGACCAGTACTATGATTGGTCAGAACTCAGAACACATGTTAGTGAGCTCATCCACCCCCCATTAGAAGCGCAGTCTATGCCTCATTTCTAGTTTCTAGGTTATAAAACAGGCTTTCAAAGTTGCTTCACGTACCACAGAATAATTACGATTTCTGTATGATGGAATATGGCCACCGTTGATCAACGCTGGTTTAAGATGGGTTAACGGTGGATTGCACAATCGGACAGGCTTTCATCGTACCTGAGTTAATTCCGTTTGATTTTCGAGCTGACAACAATGAGCGGCGAAACTTTTTGCTTTTAAGCACGCTTCCTCTGTACACACACAATGAGGTGACACAGGACAATCAATTATTATTTCCCAATAAATAAACGAGATATGGGAAGAAGGACTAGAAAAAATTGGACCACCCCCAATAGAAAAACAGGAAGAAGGCCCAGGCCTACCGAAGGTCACAAACCATCGACGCCAAGCCCAAAACCTCGACAGTTCCGTGAACATAAAACACAGACAGCATGGCAGAATTGTAGATACGACCATACCCCGATGGCGAAAGCCGAAAGGCCCCTTAAAAATATCTGGCATCGGCACGAACTCTGGAACCTTCACTGGCCCCAATCTCCGACGACCAAAAACTCTATTTAGATATTTTTTTCCCACGCCCCCGACTCCCCACGGGAATAAACGCCTCTTTCCTGGTACTTCCCCCGGCTCCCCCTCATCAAAATTCTCAAATCCACCAATCTCTGCACCCCCCCACCCACCGTCTCCATCCCAATTCCATGGTGCAATAGCAGCTTAGCCGCTTTTCGTTTCCTCGCCGTCGCGTCGTCGACGGTTGGCCTCACCCCATGGACGCCTCCGCCGGAGCCGCCGGATCCGGCAATGCCCCCGGCGCCGGCGCCGGCGCCGGCGCGTCGTCTTGCTGCTACTACGCCCTGCTCGGCATCCGTAAGAACTCCTCCTCTACCGACATACGCGCCGCCTACCGAAGGCTCGCCATGGTACGTACGCTCCTCGCCTCCGCTCCCTGCGCACATGGGCGCTTGATTGGTTTCCTTCTCGGAGGAACGGACGTGCTAATAATCCAATGCCTCGCTCTGACCGCCCAGAAGTGGCACCCGGATCGGTGGGCGAGCGAGCCCGGCGCGACCGGCGAGGCGAAACGGCGGTTCCAGCGGATCCAGGAGGCCTACTCCGGTAAGGCGTCGCGAGCTTCTTCCCATTAGCCCTTGCCCGCGCGAGATTTTTGATCGAATTCCCTTTGTCGGCGTTGCAGTTTTGTCCGACAAGGGGAAGAGGGCCATGTACGACGCCGGCCTCTTTGATCCCCTCGACGACGACGACCAGGTGGCCGCTCTGCTTTCTCTCCATGCTTATTGTCCCGTCGATATTCTCTCGATCATCATATATTATATTCTCTCGATCATCATATATTATTTTATTGATTGAAAACAAGTGGGAAATTACCCGCTCGTGTCCGGGGACAGACCGACGTACATTGCCCCTGAAATTTTGCTCTGGTTTTGGACGGCCAGGATTTCTCGGACTTCATGCAGGAGATGCTGGTGATGATGGATAGCGTGAAAAACGAGGTAGCCGCAACCGCTGACCCAACCGCCATTAGTTTAATCGATCTTAATCGTGAGTACTTAGCGATTTGTTGTTACAATCTCGTGCAGAAGCCGGACACGCTTGAAGACCTGCAGAAGATGCTGGATGACATAGTCAACGGCGACGGCGGTAGCCGCGCCACTGCCGGTGGTAGCGGCGGCGGCGGCGGTGGCTGCGGTGGTCGCGTTCCACCGGAAGCCAACCGCAGAACTCGTGTCGCCCCTTACCCGCAGCCTTCGCGAAGGTGATTGTCGCGCCGGTGTACGAGATGTGCACGCACCGTTGCGCTTGTAGGAGAGATCAGAGCAAGAAGACAGCAACCAGCATGAAAAAAACCAATAAAAAGAATTGGCAAGCCAGAATTGTTGCTCAATCCCCTTGTCGGGGTGGTAGTTTTTAGTTCCTCTTTGATGACAATTGACGCCGTCGATCTGTTTAATTGTGTCATGTTACTTTAGCTGGATGGTGTTTAGGTCGCGGCCGCGGCAGCCAAGAATTGGCCGCCTAACGATTCCATTATCTTTCCGGCCGTTTCGTCCCTCGGTTGAATTTGTTCTTCCAATTGTTGCTGGAATATACCTAATCTCCATTAACGTTTCCCCTTGTGGTGAGTCCTGTCCTGAGTTGTGTGTGGCCCTTTTGGCCTGCCAAGCGGTTTGCTGACTTCGGCAGTTAGAGTATCTCCAGTCGGGGGAAGGGGGCTTCCGTGGTAATTTTTCAACGTGGACGTCTAAAATTCTAAAAGTCGGTTCAGTCTCGTTTCTAGGAAATCATTTTTCGTCGGTTTAGATCGAAACTGATGCTGCGGACCCAGGCCGAATCTAACGCACTGGGGCGTTCGTGAATGCTGGGGCGAGCGATTTTGACGCGAAAGAGCCGCAGGCCTGTTGGGTCAGCAACACGCGTCTCATCTTTTCTTAGAATGCCTTGGTTTTCAACGGGGAATCAATGGCAATGCTGTCGCCGGTCAACCTTTCCATTGATTCACGTCCGACGTGTTGACGCCTCCTCTTCCGCCACGCGTACACACGGTGCGGGGCTATAAACCAGCGCCTCCCCTTCGCCTTTGGCCACACAGCCCACATCCGCCGCCGAGCTCTGCCTCTCTCCCCGTTCGTTGACGTTCCTCCCCTTCCCTCTCTCCCCAAGCCCAAAACGGTGGCCGAGCGATTCCCTGGTGATGCGGCGGCGGCCAACGGCTTCGGCCGCCGCTCGCTCCACCAGTGGGAGGCCTACCTCTTCTTCCAGACGAACATCCCGGCGTCACCGGACATGCGCGTCGGGCCGACGGGATGGAGGCTCAGCGATGGGGGCGTCCCATTCCCCCGATGCCCGACGTCGACGCGCTCCCCGCCATCTTCGCCGCTGAGGTCGACCGCGTGCGGGCGTCCCTGACGGAGGAGCAGCGCGCCCTCCCCCAATACGCTGTCGACAACCACGCCTCGTGGGCGGCATACTTCCAGCGCCGGTAGGCGCAGCGGCGGGCATCCACCAACGGGGCGCCGGTGGTGGGGGGCACCAAGAACAGCAAGGGACGCCGCCTATGGTGGGGCGCCCCCGGCCGTACCCTCCACGAGGTACTCCAACACCTCGAGGGCGGCAATGGCCCGCCGCTGGCATACCCTGCCATGGCGGCCGCCCTCGCCCCCCACTAGAGCGTCGGGCAATGGATGCCCAGGAGGTTCGGCTCCTCCTCGTCTTCATCCTCTCAATCCTCCTCCCGTTCCTCTTCCCATTCCTCCGCCTCGCCAGCGGTGTTCGGCGTCAAGGCCGAGCCCGCAACGGAGACGCTGCTCGGTTGGCGCACTCGCAGCGTCGGCATCGTCATCAACGAGGGCGGTAGGCGTGCCTCCTCCTCGGCTCCTCCGTGCTACGTCAAACCAAAGACGGAGCCAGGGCTCGCCGCCGTGAAGACGGAGCCGGGGCTTCCCGTCGTGAAGACGGAGCCCGGGCTCGCCGGCGGCGTTAAGGAGGAGCTCGACGACGCGGCGGCCCTGAAATGGGCGTGTGAAGACTGGGCGCGCACGGAGCTGGAGCGCTAGTGCCGCGCCTACGAGCAGTTCACCGCTCGGCGCCATGGCCGCGACGAGGGAGGCCTCGTCGTCCTCGACGACAGCGACGATGACGAGCCGTCGTCACCGATCCGCCAGAGCGCCGCCGGGCAGGGGTCCAGCAGGGGTGCCCACGTCAAGGAGGAGAAGGCTGCCGCCGCCGCCGCCGAGGATGGCGGCGACGTCGGTGACTTTGCCGCGCTTAGCGACTTCTTCGCCCCTTAGTTGTGTTTTTTTAAATAACTTATATAATGTCGAATATGTCAAATATGTCAAATATATGTCGAGTTTGCCAAACTTAGCCGAATATATGTTCAATTTACCGAATTTTGCCGAATTTCATTTTTTTTAAAACCCGTGTCTCGGGTGACCTTGGAGCCGGCGGTTGGAAATCCGCTCGCCTCCACGCCGATTTTGACGATTTTGACGCCAACTCGTCTCCAGACGACGATTTGTCTTCTAGAAGGCCAACAACTGAAGATGCTTTTAGCTGTAACCAGAGATAGTTCTAGCAGGCCGATAGTAACACTAGCGCACTGAATGTGGTGTCATACTGGGATTTGCATCTTGGCGTTTGCGAGTCGAGATCAGCGGCAGCGACGTTTCTGTTCTGGACGGCTCGTACCAACGAAAACAACGAGACGGTCCCGTGGAATGCCCTAGCAAGTTGCGTGGCGCCATCATCCGTATTTGCCACCACGCTGGATGTTGCTCCTCCAATTTGCTGGGACGCGGGATGGTTTCGGACCATAGGATTTCTCCGGGAACGAATCGCCGGGGCATCGGCGTGGAGAAATATCATCCGAAAATGGTCGATCGCATATCATCATCCAAGGACGGATGGAGCATCTCTCGTACGTATCGTCGATTGGGTTTAGACCAGGGAAAAGCAAAGCGATGGACCCGAGCGTTTGGTGGTCCACCGGTGGACAACGTATGGACGCGGTTTTTTTAATGGCTCTTTTTAATTTTCCCTTTAGAAAAAGCCAAGATTAGGACGGGCTGATTCGAGATACTTCCGGCGCTGGATCTACTTTGTTGGGCAGGTTCAACATCTTTTCGTGCATATTACTTCCTTCGTTTCATAATATAATACGTTTTCGGTTTCGAACTTTTAATTTGATCATAAATTTAACCAACAAAATCAATTGTGACGGGAGTAATAATTGTATTGTCGAAAACTTTATTCGAATACGAATTCAATGATATAATTTTTACTCCCGCCGCATTAAATTTCATTGGTTGAATTTATGATTAAATATAGATTTTGAAAAGTGCGGTCGTACTATATTATGAAATGGAAAAAGTATTGATTATTAATATAATAGAATAGATAGGCGTACAGCGCCGGTGTTTCTTGAAGTATCCGTACGAGGAAATACAAAATATCCACGCCCATGCTGCACGTAGGAAGCCAACGAGCTCCCATGGCGCACCTCGAACAATCTGGCCGGAACAGTTTGTTTTATTTTTGGAAGGAGGCGTCGGTTTAACTGGAGACTGGAACACTCGAGCTTTCTTGCCGCCATGCTCCCGATTTAGTAACGCGAGCTTTGTTGTCCGGGAGTGGCAAGTTGCGTCGCGTCATGCTCCGTTCTCGAACCTACAGATATGAGCTCCTACTAACGTCTCCCGTTAAATCTGAGATCACTTGTGTTGCTGTCGCCTCTGGCGTGTCGTTGCTTGACGTCGCGAGTTTGCCGTCGCGCCTTAAACTTTCCGCTTCTGTGCAACTTGACTCGTCCATTTTTGCAACGGCGGCCGAGGTCGATGTCTACGTGAATTCACGGTTGTGCAAACCACGCAAGCATGTTTGCACTGCGCGAGAACATGCATGCACGAGGTGAGCCACCGCCACACGTTGTAGTACACCATGGCAACTTGCGTGCTTCCCCCCCCCCCCCCCCCCCCAAAAAAAAACAATGTAAATAGATGAAAAAACAACAACAACTTGCGTGCTTGCACTTTTACGATGAGGATGAGCACAAAGCAGCTCGTTTTCTCACTCTGCAGGGGCCAAGTTGTGGTGTGCAGTGTGCGGTGTGTAGGTTGTCGGCAAGGTTTTCTTCAAGCAATTTAGCTTTGTCGGTGAAACAAAAATATGCGTAAGCAATCAAGGGATTCTCTGGTTTGCACGGTAGAAAGCAGAAAACTGGCACCGGCGTATATTCGAATCAGTTGTCTTGGCCATGGACTTCTTCTGACATGGGTTCGGCGAGCTCCAGCTACGGGCTACTCTCGTCGGACCAACTCTAATGTGCCGATTCATTTTGGTTGTTCGCGTCTGTTTAGATCGTTGTGAATAAAAACAGACGTTCAACGCGTCGTTTCAGTCTCAAATCACGTCCGTTTCGCGTCCGCACCGATCCATTTCAGACCCAAATTTAGGCCGGATTTGCGTCGGCACGGACGCCAAGCGGATGCGCCGCACGTCCTCTCGTGTCCACCTCGGCTCCACTTGTCGACCGGTCAACCGCTCCCGGTCGTATTAAATGCGACCAGCTACCTTTGGGGCCCGCCTGACAGTGGATGGAAGGTGGACGCGTGTCGTCTTTTTAATGAAAGCGTGCGGCGGGGCCGACCTCATCCGCTTCCGTCCATATCTAGCCACGCTTGCTCCCACGCCGGCGACCAGCTAAACCCTAGCCATTCAGCGCGCCATGGGGTTTTTCGGACGGAAGGGAGGAAAGGGCAAGTTCAGGGTCGATGCGAGCTCTTCGCGTGGGGCCTAGGAGGTGGAGGACGGCAAGCGGCAGATCGAGTGGGAGAAAGACGCGAAGGCGTTGCGCCTGGAGGAGGAGGAGGAGGAGGAGGAGCGCGCCCGGCTCGCCGCAATGCCGCCGCCGGAGGAGGCTGCCCTGGCGGCCTACCAAGCGGCGTTCGGTGGGCTAGGCCGCCTCCTGCCATCGTCGACCTCACCGGCGGTGATGGCGATGGCGATGGCGACGTCAAGGGCAAGGGCAAGGTGGACGACTAGGGGCAGCGGGCGCGTAGGTTTTTTACTGTTTTATGTTTAATTATGTTTTAAGTGGATTTTGGCCGGCGGTTATCCGGTCATTTATGTTTAATTAATGTTTTATTATGTTTATTTTATGCCACGTCTTATTTTTTTATCGGTGACAAATTTAGATCGACCTCAGTTGGGCGCACGCGCCGACCCATTTCGCAAAGCGGACACGGACGTTCGTTTCGCCGACCCAAACGGACAAAAGGCGGACAAAGGCCGCATCCGTTTGGGTCGGCCGGTTGGAGTTGCTCTCAAGGCATGACTCATTTTCAGGCTAGCTAAGATTGCTATTATATGAGTTGGGCTCCTCTGAAAATGTACTACTTCCTTTATTCTATAATGTAATGTGTCTTTGATTTTCGAGCTTGAAGTTTGATCATAAATTTAATCAACGAGACCGATTATGACGGAAGTAAAAAAAATTATATCACCGAATTCGTATCGAAAATATTAATTCAGTGATATAAACTTAGATCTCGAAAAGTGTGAGTGCATTACATTACATTGTGGAATGAAGGGAGTAAGATTTTGGCCTGACCGGCGATTCAACGCAGGCTTTGAACCTGAGATCGCATGCATCGACACTGTTTGCAAGCCTAACTTCAACATGATTTACTTCTTGTCAGGACAAGGACACAGTGGACCAGTTTCTATCCGGTGCGTCTCCGCTCGAGAAGCTTGGCATAGGAATTTTAGAGCATCTACACCCGCATCCCGCATATCTCCCTCAAACGTCCGGGCAGGCCGCCTGGGTACCGATCGGTCACAAAAAATGGACCCAGCTGACCCTCTCAAGTTGGCCTCACATGCCCGGGCTGACTGGCACCCCTCATATCCTGCCCAAATATGGGGCGGCTATGGGGAGCCCGGGCATGCCCGGGCACGTCCGCACTAGCCCGCATCGACCCCACATATATTCAGCCTCATCCGTTTGCCGGAGCAAACCCTTGACACTTCACTCCAACCCCTCCACTCCCCTGCACTCCCATCCACCTCCCTAGCTTATCACCGACAATCTCCGACCTTCTTCGGCTTGGACGACATCGGATCTGACTTTGACCAGTCCGGATCCATCGAGTGTGGGGTCATCGCCTTCGTGTTGGAGGAGGCAATGACGGTTCACATTGCACTCCGCCGCTCCCTGAGGACAACGCCCGACCTATGGTAGGATCTTTCCGCTACGACTCCATAGCATCCTCTCAACGGGCGCTCGGTTCCCTTGGGGCGGCCGGATCATCGAGGTCTCGCTGGGCGGATCCATCATCCGGTCCGGTGGACTTCGAGTCCCACCGGGAACGGCCTGCCTTGGGAAGGAGAAGATAAGGGTCGCCGAGGCCCATCTCGCGAAGGAAATGGCGGAGGCGGAGGCGGCTAATGCAGCTGCATGGATGGCCAAAGAGGAGGAATCCATATGCACTCGCATTTGAATAAACGGGAGCGGAGGAACACACATGCCCTCGCCCAAGAGCAGAATCGAGCGGTCAGTGAAATGGTTGGACTGTCGCCGAAGGAGGAGGTGAGCGACAGTGAGGACAGCTCCAACGACGAGCGGATCTGGCTCTCGATCTGTATTGCGTCTTTGATTGGTACTTCGGCGAGAAGGACGACATGAGCTCCGGGAAGGGCAAGGGCAGCCGTGGCTAATGTCCACCATAGCCAAACATGCCAAATTTTGGTAGTCCGATGGCATGTTAGTAGTGATGGAGTAACCGGACGATGTGAGTAATGTATCGACTTTAATAGTTGCATGGTTTTTATGGATTTGAGATATGAGATTTGAGGTGTCCGGTTGTAAGTGCTTTAAGAGCATCTACAGTCGGAACTTGCAAATCCGGCCCCTCAACGCCCATGGATGCGCCGAGGAGCGTCCGCAGACACTGACCTATCACGCATCAAATAATGCATTCTATATTGAGATTGTAGGATCACTAGAAGAATGTCTAGGGGGGGGTGAATAGACTACCAGCAGGAATTTAAAACCTAACCTTTTCCCAAGATAATTGGTTGGCAGATTGTAACAGTTTTAGCAAGTCTAGCAAGTCTAACAGCCCTACACATGCACGTCTACAAATATGGCAGCAGAAAGTAAAGACATTGAACATGAAGTAAAGAGATGAGATAGGAAGATCAAATGCAATAGGAGACGCAAAGATTCTCCCTATGGTTCCGATAGGTGGTGCTATCGTACGTCCATGTTTATGGAGTCTTCAACCCACGGAGGGTAACGGTCGCAAGAGTCCACGGAGGGCTCCACCCATAAGGGTCCACGAAGTAGCAACCTTGACTATTCCATATGGCTTCCAACCATGAAGGACTAGCCTCACTATGGGTAGATCTTCACGAAGTAGGCGATCTTCTTTCCCTTACAAACTTCTTGGTTCACTCCACAACACGAAATAGGAGGCTCCCAAGTGACACCTAACCAAACCAGGAGGCACCACCCTCCAAAAGGTAATAGGCTCAGTAATGACGATGAACTCCTTGCTCTTGTGCTTCAAGATGATAGACTCCTCAACACACAATCACTCTTTCACAGATTTGGCTTGGTAGAAGAGATGGGATTGGTGGAAAGCAACTTGGGAAGGCTAGAAATCAAGATCCATGTGGTTGGAGTGGAAGATCTTGATCTCAACACAAGGGTAGGTGGTTCTCCCCTGCACGACAGATCAGGGGCTGGATTCGGTGCCGACGGTTCAGGAGCCGGGCATCCGGGTCAAAATCTTTAGTGGCCAAGGCTTTTCGACATGGGTTTTTCTAGTTGACGACTCACAAGGATGTAGAAGACTTAGTTCGTAAGTGTGACGGCTACCAGAAATTTGGCCGGCGTGCTCACGGTCCGGGTCAAAAATTTGAGTTGAAGTGGTTTGTTCGCCGTCAAAACGGCTGATATATCATCCGACTTTATGCCCTATCAAGCGCTGTTGTAGGGAGGCTTCTTGCCTTCGGGTATAGCTTACATCTCCCCTGCACAGTCTGCTTTTACGTTGTTGCAAGGAGGCTTCTTGCCTTCGGGTATAGCTTACACCTCCCTTGCACAGCCGGCGTCATGCCCAATTAAGCACTATTGCAAAGAGGCTTCTTGCCTTCGGGTATTGCTTACATCTCCTTTGCACAACCAACTATTATTAAACTGTTGCAAGGAGGCTTCTTGCCTTCGGGTATAGCTTACATCTCCCTTGCACAGTTGGCTTTATGCCCTATCAAGCGCTGTTGCAGGGAGGCTTCTTGCCTTCGAGTATAGCTTACATCTCCCCTGCACAGTCTGCTTTTACGCTGTTGCAAGGAGGCTTCTTGCCTTCGGGTATAGCTTACATCTCCGTTGCACAGCCGACGTTATGCCCAATTAAGCACTGTTGCAAAGAGGCTTCTTGCCTTTGGGTATAGCTTACATCTCCTTTGCACAGCCAGCTGTTATTAAACTATTGCAAGGAGGCTTCTTGCCTTCGGGTATAGCTTACATCTCCCTTGCACAATTGGCTTTATGCCTAGTTTGGTTACATGAAGCGCTGTTGTTGATGGAGGCTTCTTACCTTTGGTATAGCTTACATGACCGCAAGACAATAGCGTGTAGACCAAATTCCAGTTGCTTATCAACTACGGCCATCGAAGGGGGTTTCTTACCGACGGGTTCGCTTATCTCACCCTAATGGCCGGCTTTATGCCACTTCCGGTTACTTATTAACCGCGGTTGTCGAAGGGGGCTTCTTACCGATGGGTTCGCTTATCTCACCCTAACAACCGGCGTTTACGCCAAAACTCAGTTGCTTATCAACTGTAGCTGTTGAAAGAGGCTTCTTGCCTTCGGGTATAACTTACATCTCCTTTCAAACAGCCGACTTTATGCCGTCTCAGGCTAATTATTAGCCGCGGCTGTCGATGGAGGCTTCTTGCCTTGGGGTATAGCTTACATCTCCCATCGACAGCCGGTGTTCGCGCATACAACATTTGCTGTTAAAAGAAGGCTTCTTACCGTGGGTATAGCTTACATTACCCTTCATACAGCCGGCTTTAGGCCGCTTCCGGTTCATCAATAGCCGCAGTTGTCGATAGAGGCTTCTTACCATCAGGTATAGCTTACATTATCCTAAGACAACTGGCTCCTTAATGGATTCATCCGACAAGAGCCGGAGACATGTTGCTCCAGTTGACAAAATTCAAGTTTTCAAAGATATTATCCGGCTCTAATCTTCTGGAGAAGGAATGACGTCTTCAAAGACAAACACCCCTCATCAAAAAAGCTCAAGGTATATTTATGCAAAGGAGCGATCAATCAATGGAGAGCCGGCAACACATCAAATAGAAACACGGAGAGACGGAAAGTATACACCAAGATATGGAAATATATACAACCGACACTATCTTTAGAACGGCAGAGTCATCCTTAAGCTATTACAAAAATTGCTCTCAGAAGGAGCAAAAGCATTACCAAGTTTCAACCGCCCGCGGCGGGTCATTGCATGACCCATCGCTCAAAAGGTTACAAAATGCAAAGTCAGACGGCCGGATCATCCTGCTCCGGCTCTTCTATTGGCTTCATCTGGAGAGTTTCCAAATCCCAGCTGTAGTCAGCTAGCGCGGCGAAGGACCCTTCTTCAAAAAAGGGAGACGTGTCGAGATCATTAGGAAAGAGTTCCTTACTGCGGGCGGGTGTTAGATATTTCCACTCGTAGAGAGGCCCGCGGATGCTCTTATCCTCGCCATCATAAGCCGTCTGGTAGACATTTAAGTTGGCTTCATCTGCAAGTACAGACGCCAAGAAGCGGGAGTCCTTGACACACTAGATGTAGTCCGCCTCTGTGAATTCTAAGTCGTTGTCTTTCTTCGATGGATAGCCATCCATCATTTTAGCAGGCGTCAGCTCAGGGGCGAAGGCCAGAGCCCGGCTCAATCTGACGACTGCTCCTTGACGAAAAGCTGATTTCTTCAGTTCTTCAATCTGTTTTGGCATGGTGGAGAAGAGTTCCAAGACCCCTTTTAGAGCGGTGGGGATCTTCTCCTTATATTGAACACTCTTTATTGTGAAGATGGCGCCGCAGTATAGTTGTTCCGCAAAGGTGTAGATGGCCTTCAGTGGCAGAAGGCTATCAGAAGCCAACTGTCGGCTCCTGGGACCTGGATAAGCCGGATAAAGCTAATGAGTCGCCAGTTTTTCAATAGCAATGTTAAAATACGAAGTAAAACAGAAGCTTACCAAATAGGGCGGCTGACATCTTCGCTATGTGCCGCTTCGGGCCTTGGAGTTCCTCCGCCACAGCTATAAGCCGCTGGTCGGCGTCGTCCGCCCGTTTGGTCAGAGCGGCCTTTTCAGATTCTGCCGTTTCTTTCAAAGAGGTAAGCTCAACAATGGCATTGGTCAGCTCCTCAGAGAGAAGCCGACACTTTTTGTCAGCAATGCTTCGGGATTCTTGCTAAGCCGCCAAGTTGGCCTTCAGATCCGCCAATTGAGACCCGGCTTCGCTTAAAGTTTCCTGCAAAACATCAAAATACAGGATAAGCCGCCGAAGGAAAGGTCATATCAAATGATGAGTGTTGACAACAAAGATTATGCAAGTCTCAAACAGATTGCAAGCAATATATTTGCCACTTGGGGGCTAATGTATGTTTGATCTTTGAGTATGCAATGTAGTTTCGGTTCATCTTCTTCAAAGTTAATCCGGAACTTGGGGGCCACACTATGGCTGTTCAATTTACTTCTAATGGAAGCCCCGACTCAAACTTTGTTAAGTTTTGAGTCGGCCCTTGGGGGCTGCACTATGGCTCTTCACTTTACTTCTAATGGAAGCCCCGACTCAAAGTTTGTTAAGTTTTGAGTCGGCCCTTGGGGGCTGTAGGCGATTTTTCAAGATATCTACACTAAAGATCCGACTCAACTTTATCAAGCTTGAGCCGGCCCTTGGGGGCTACGACTGGCGGTTTAAGTTATATAAAGAAAGATCTGACTCAATTTTGGCAAATTAAGCCGACTCTAGGGGACAATGGCTATGAATTTTTCTAACAGAAAGTTAAACAAAGACCCGGTTCAACGATTGAGTACATTGAACCGGCCCTTGGGGGCTAAGTAAGGGTATGGCAACAAGAAGAGTCCCTCGTATTTTGTCTTCATTAAAGAGACCAGCCGAAGTTCCAGATCCCGGCTGGTGGTAACCCGGTTTATATACCCGACGTGGAGCTCCTCGGCTGTCATCTTCTCGTACGAAGAGTCAAAGTTTAGCTTCTTCGAGGCCTCGGCCGTCTCTGTATGCTTGGTCAGCACATGAGCCGGAGGAGTTTGATGACCAGACCCGGTGATAACAACATCTAGAGTTGCAGGGGTCTTGGCAGGAGTCGCCGGTTTTGAAGGAGCCCTTGGAGGGATCTCCATGATGACATCGACAACAGCCGGTTCTGTGGAGGCAGCTTGTGGATTTTCTTCTGCGTCAGCCTCCTCCGGTTGTTCAAGCTCTGGCTCTTGGATAACAGGGCTGGGGGAGGGCTTGTTGGTCTTGCGACACTTGGCTTGAGCACTGCAAAATAGAAGGATCAACAGTCGAAGATGTTGCTATCATATTAAGAGTCGGATGTCCGGATATCATAGTAAGGAATGCTTACAGCGGATTGATCTTGGGCGGTGGTAGAACTGACGCCGAAGAGTCGCCGGAGGAAGGGGATTTCTAAAAAGAATAAAACAAAAAGATGAGAAAGTGTCAAGTTTACAAAGGAAAGTCAAAGGAAAAGTAGAGACATAAACCTCTGCGGGGCGTTTCTTTGGAGCCGGAGAATTTGGTAACCCGGACACGAGCTCAGTAGAGCCGGTGCTTCGAGTCTGTCGATGCTCGGCCTGTTGTTGCTTTTTCAAGAGATAATCGGGAGCCAGGTAAGCAAGAGGGTGAGAAAGAGGAACTTTTCTGATAACCCGCCGCGGCTTTCGGGGGACTAAACATTCTGAGCCGGAAGAAACATAATTTACCTCAGGAGCATTGGTGCGGCTGGTTTCCACTTCATCCTGCGAGTAAAACAAGCATTAATAAAGCAGGAAGGTAAAAGATCAAGCAAAGCAATTAAAGTATTACCTCTGAGCTGGATGATGGTGGCGGGTCAAACAAATTCTCTTGCAGGGCATGTTTTTTAGCCCTCTTGGTCGCGCCCTTCTTCCTGGATTTCTTTGGAGGGGCAACATATTCCTTCTTCCAGAAGTCTGAGTCGGCCTACAGGAATGACCTGGAGAAAGAATAGAAAATCAACAAAGTACAAGCAACATCTAAGAGACGGATGGGAAGAGATTAACTTACATCGGGAGCCGGATTATTGACGCAGAAAGGCGCCAGGCCGATGGCACTGCATGAGCCGGAGGCTTCGTGGACAAGGCTCCGGATGGTAGTGGTAATATCATCCTCTGTCAGTGTTGACTTGCTGAAGCACAACGAGCTATCATATTTGCCTTCGTACTCGCACATAAGCTGAACTCTGCGGCTTAAAGGCATGATCCGCCAGGAAATCCAGCAACGGATCAAATCCAATCCTATTAAACCATTGGCCAGGAGCGCTTTGATCTTGGCGTGGAATGACTCGTATCTGGCACACTCCGAGGCTGAGAGCTAGCCAGGAAGCTCTGTGTCTGTCCTAAGCCGGGAGGGGTGGTAATCCGCCAACGAGTGCTCTTTCTCAGGAGGGGTCTCTTGGTAGTAGAACCACGTCTTATTCCAATCCTTTGGGTGACTCGGCATTGGAGTCGCAGGAAAGATGATCTCTCGACGACATTGAATAGAAATGTCGCCCAGCTCCAGACTCGGACCACCCTTCATTTCAGTTTGGCGGTTGGCATAGAAGAACTCTCGAAAGAACCCCACAGATGGCTTAGTTTGCAGATAAGCTTCGCAGAGAACTTGGAAGTTGCAGATGTTTGGGACGGAGTTGGGTGCCAAGTCTTGAGGATGCAGCTTGTAAAAATGAAGAATATCCTAGAAAAACTTAGAGCCGGGCGGCATGAACCCTCGCTCGATGTGATCAGTGAAGACTACTATCTCTCCTTTTTGGGGAGAAGGCCGGGTCTCTTTACCCGGAACCCGCCAATTGAGGACCTCTTTGGGAGGGAGAGTACCCGCTTCAACATAATCTGCTAAGTACTCCTCCATAACGCAAGAACCAACCCAGTTGCATGAGTTGGACGCACGAGACATATTGGCAGCTTAAATACTGTGCAAGGTAAAGGGCGTGATGAGTCAAGCGCAAGCAAATATTTATGATGGCTTATAGGTTTAAGGGTTCTACGGATAATGTGGAAAGACCCGGTTGATGAGAGCCGGAGAAGCTTAGCGACTCAACAGAGGAAAGGAAGATTGAAAATCGGCTAAGTTCTAAAAAACAGATTCCGCAAACTACTACTATGGCTACGGATCTACAAAAGCGGAGAAAAGGATTTTAATCCTGACCTAGCGATGAACAGTGGAAGAAAAGAAAATGGACCGGAGCAATCGCGGTCCGCGCATTATGCGCGGCCGGCACGCGCGCGACGGCGAGGCGAGAGCGCACTCTAAAGGCGCCAACAGCGTCGAGATATACTCGCGGTGGCGGTGCCGAAGCCCGAGCGGCGGCGGCGGAGCCCCCGGTGAAACTCTACTACGGTGGTGGGCGATCTAAGAAGAAGGAGAACTCACCGGAGATGTCGCAGCGGAGGCGAAAGGTCTCGGGTACGAATCAGGGTGATGTAGCGGCCCGGTCGGTGTAGCTGCGAAGACGGCGCCGGACGACGAGGACGCTGGAGCGGCGGTGACAGGAAGAAGAAGAAGAGGCGTGAGTGGGAAGAGTGAAAGGCTTCGACCCGCACGGGTCGTATTTAAAGAGGGAATGAGGAAGGTTTAAAAATCCAAGCGACGACACTGTTTGACCGAGGAAGACGCTTTGATTCTCGGGACGACTATTTAATGAAAGATTCGGTGATACGTCAGTGGATCTCATGACGTCACGCCGGGTCATTTCTGGGCGACTCGCCAAAATCAGAAGAGAAGGATGAAGTGAGCAAGCTCAATTCAACCTGGGGCCTAATGTTGGGGATATAACCCCGCAACATGACCCGCCCTGGAGGCTCCGGGTCATGTTACTGGCTCGTGATCCGGCCCAAGGGTGAGCCGTAAGACTGGTGGCCTAGGAAGATAGGCGGCTCAAGGTGTGGGCCGTACGATGGCCCGGACGGAGAAGACCAGGGCATGTAAGCCATCTCAAAGACAGCTTGGACAAGAAGATAGGGAGAGATTCGGACATACAATAAGACTCGGTCAACAATTGTAACGACCCGGTGGTCCTGACCTCCTATATAAAGGCAGACCCGAGGCGACGTAGAGGACAGGTTATCAAGAACTAGGTCAAGCTTCTAGCTCCTTGTAATCGATACACAAGCAATACAAATACAAGCAGGACGTAGGCTATTACCTCAACTTGAGGGGCCGAACTTGGGTAAATCCGTGTCTTTCGTCCCGATCAACCCCTTTGAGTACACCCCGTTAGCGATGGCCTCGAATCCAAGTCCGTTCACCCAGACATATGCCGTGATAAATCCATGATAGTAAGTTTGAGAGTTCGATCCGTAACCAAGTAGGAATCCTTCATGAGATTTAGGAGCAAATTTAGTACGACGATGCTTATCAAGAATGTAGCACTTTGAGCCAAATACCCGAAAGTATTCGACTTGGGGTTTGTTACCAGTGAGTAGCTCGTATGCCGTTTTACCGAGAAGCTTGTGCAAGTAAAGTTGGTTTGTGACATGACATGCTGTTTCAACGGCTTCTTCCCAAAAGTGTCTTGGCGTCTTGTATTCGTCAAGCATCGTTCTTGCCATCTCAATGAGCGTCCGGTTCTTCCTCTCAACAACTCCATTTTGTTGAGGTGTGTACGTAGCTGAGAACTCATGTGAGACACCTTCTTCGTCAAGAAAGGTATCCACAGGGGTGTTCTTGAACTCTGATCCATTATCGCTCCGAACCTTCTTGATCTTCACTTCAAATTGATTTTGCGCTTTGCGAGCGAAGTTCTTGAAGATCTTTTGAACCTGCGACTTGTCATCAAGAAAGAATACCCACGTAAATCTGGAAAAATCATCAACTATAACTAGACCATAGGAATTTCCACCGAGACTCTTGTAAGCATTAGGACCAAAAAGTTCCATGTGAAGTAACTCGAGTGGTCTCCTAGTAGTCATGATATTCTTAACGGGATGACTTCCACCTACTTGCTTTCCAGCCTGACAAGCACTACAAAGTCTATCTTTGTCAAACATAACATCTTTAACACCAAGTATATGATCACTTTGATGAGTTTGTCTAAATTACGCATGCCAACATGTCCTAGTCTTCTATGCCAAAGCCACCCTTTAGAAGATTTTGCAATAAGACAAGTACGAGGTTTGGATCTCTTAGTGAAATCAAAAATGTATAGATCACCTCTACAGAAACCGGTAAAGACCATTTTATGATTATCTTGGTGAAACACTTGGCAATCTACTTTCGTGAATAACACATTGAAACCAAAGTCGGCAAGTCTAGATACGGAAAGAAGATTGTAGCCAAGATATTCAACAAGCATAACATTTTGAATAGAGCTATCATGGGATATGTCCACCTTACCAAGACCAAGTACCTTACCTTTAGAGTTATCTCCAAACGTTACGTACCTTCACGGTCCATGGTTTGGTGTGATCTCTTCGAACATCTCTCTATCCCCGGTCATATGATCGGTACATCCATTGTTGAGAATCCACTCTTTTCCTCCGGACATGTAATCCTTGAAGTTTGCCATAAGACTCAGATTCTTCATGACCTTTTCATGCTCGATGTCGAACAACTCATCTTCACCAAAGTAGTCATGTTCCACATTGCCATCATCAAGTGGGAAATCCTCGTCATAAAGAGCAAGAGATTTGTTAGAATTGTGATCATGACAATGTTCAAGTTTATGAATGCGAATGGCTTCAAAGATAATATTGCTGATAGTGGTGACATCTCCCTTAGCACGCATAAGATCACGAAGCTCAAATAGGCATTTATCAAAGTTTGGATCACTAGGCTTCATTTTGTGAAAAGCAATGATTTTATGAAGAATTTCATCAAGATTTCCTAATGAAAGATTCGGATAACGTTTCTCCAAATCAGTCCACAAGGTATAAGCACATGCAAAGTTCTTCAATTGAGAAAGCACGAATCTTGGTAAGCCTCTAATAATAAGATTGACAGTCCTAAGGTTACCAAGCATGTTAATTTCCTCTTCGTGTGTGGGATGCAATTCATCAATGGAGAGCACATAGGGATCTTCAATATATTTTTTTAAATGGAATTTATCAAATATATAAATCATTGCATTTTTCCATTAACTATAGTACTCTCCATCAAGAATGGGCACTCTACAACTCAAACTCTCTATAGTAGAAACATCCATGTTCATCCACGGTGATTAAACCGAAGCAATGGAGACCAATGCTCTGATACCAATTGTAGGATCACTAGAAGAGTGTATAGAGGGGGGGGGGTGAATAGACTACTAGCAGGAATTTGAAACCTAACCTTTTCCCAAGTTAACCGGTTGGCAGATTTTAACAGTTTTAGCAAGTCTAACAAGTCTAACAGCCCTACACATGCATGTTTACAAATATGGCAGCGGAAACTAAAGACATTGCACATGAAGTAAAGAGATGAGGCATGAAGATCAAACGCAATAGGAGACGCAAAGATTTTTCCCATGGTTCCGATAGGTGGTGCTATCGTACGTCTATGTTTATGGAGTTTTTAACCCACTGAGGGTAACGGTCTCGAGAGTCCACAGAGGGCTCCACCCATAAGGGTCCATGAAGTAGCAACCTTGACTATTCCATATGGCTTCCGTCCACGAAGGACTAGCCTCACTATGGGTAGATCTTCACGAAGTAGGCGATCTCCTTGCCCTTACACACTTCTTGGTTCACTCCACAACACGAAGTAGGAGGCTGCCAAGCGACACCTAACCAATCTAGGAGGCACGACCCTCCAAAAGGTAATAGGCTCGGTAATGACGATGAACTTCTAGCTCTTGTGCTTCAAGATGATAGACTCCTCAACACACAATCAGCCTCTCACAGATTTGGCTTGTTTGAAGAGATGGGATTGGTGAAAAGCAACTTGGGGAGGCTAGAAATCAAGATCCATATGGTTGGAGTGGAAGATCTTGATCTCAACACAAGGGTAGGTGGTTCTCTCTCAGAAAATCTGATAGAATAGGTATGGAATAGTTCTGAGTGCTTCTCTTTCAAGTAGGTGGTGGTGAAGGGGTATATATAGGCATCCCCAAAAATCCAACCGTTACACACAAAATGACCAACTCGGTGACACCGATGTGTTAATCTTGGTGGTATCGAAGTGACCAAAAGGTGGCAACTTTGGAATCTCGGAGCGACGATATACGAATCTCGGTTGCACCGATAAGGTGACCAACGGTCAGATTTCCAATTTCAGTGACGCCGACCCAACAATCTAGGTGGTACCGAAAATGTGAATTTGCATAACAAAAAGTTAGCAACCTAAACTCGGTGGCACCGGTATGGAATCGGTTGCACCGAAGTGGCTAGGGTTTGGCTGAGTCTGTCTAGGTTCTGGAATCGGTGGCCCCGGGATAGGAATGTTGGTTGCACCAATTTTGAATGTTTGTCTATAGATAGACTTTGGTGGGAGAGCTTGTGGATGTTTTTGGTGACTATCACTTGTGCACGTATGAGCATTTTGTTCATGAAAAAACCTTACCCCTTTTACTAGTATTGGCTTTCCTATGGACTCAAAGTGATTTCTCACAAATGTAAAATGTAGAGTCCTCTTGCTTGAAGCTTGGAAAACCTATTTCCTTGCGTCTTGGGGTAATTCCAAAATCTCCACAATTATTTTTCCATCCCAACTCTCCATGGACTATTATCTGAAATACACTAGATAGAGGTGTTTGTCCAAGAGACAATGTATGTTGTCATGAATTATGAAAACCACCAAGGGAGCATGTTGTGCTTTTAGAGATACCTCAAATTAGAAACCTCAAATCCATATTATTACATGAAATTTAAACCTAATACTAAGCAGAGGTCGTCCGTCTCCGCCGTGCCCATGTCCGGCGGCTGGCTGCAGCCCTCGTAGTGTCGGTTCGGTCACTTGCAAGGTAGAGTAGGACACTGGACACTATCCGACTCACGAGACTCGATCTCCTTCCGTCTCCCATGCCCTAATCTTCTTTGTCGGAGCCCGTAACCTGTACAGTACTAGTGGACATGAGCTCAGTGACGAATCCTTCCTAGAAGGAGCCGACATTCACCACGACGTGGCTGCGATGCCCAAACTGGTGCACCCTACGGGGCACTGGAGAGTGTGACTCCGCCTCTCCAACATCCACCGTCAGGAGGGCCTCCACCACCTCTCACGTCCGATACCTCTCCCGGAGGGCATGCCGTGCCATGATATTGTCCGGGGACGGCCATGCTTCGTGCTCGGCGCACCAACAGAGGGGTTGCGCTTCACCACGACATTTGCACCCAGATGGACAACACCACCTTCGATGAAGCAATGACGCCAGATCCAAGCACCGGATGAGCCGACACAATGGATTCCCGGCATTGCGAGTTCGAGCGATGCCGACTGGTGGCTGAAAGCACATTGTGATCCCTTGGTGGTTATGATAATTCATGACAACATACATTATCTCTTGGACTAATACTTTCATCTAGTGTATGTCAGATAAAGTCCATAGAGAGAGATGGGTTGGCAAAAAGGAGTTTGGAGAGTATCCCCAAGAAGAAGAAAGCAATGAAATAGCATTGGCAAAGCTTCAAGCAAGAGGACTCTACATTTTACTTTGTGAGAAATCACTTTGAGTCCATAGGAAAGCCAATACTATAAAAAGGAGGGAAGGTACTGTTGGTGAACGAAATGCTCATACGTGCACAAGTGATAGTGACCACATACACCCACAAGCTCTTCCACAAAAGTCTGTCCAAAGCCATATATCCAAAATCGGTGAAACCAACACTTTCCACTCAGTGCCACCGATTCTCAGCCTGAGACAGACTCAGCCAAACCCTATCCCTTCGGTGCAACCGATTCTGATTCGTTGCCACTGAGTTTGGGTTGCCAACATTCTGTTACACAAATTCACAAAATCAGTCAGAGCAAGTTTGTTGAACCGGCGTCACTGAGTGTGGCAATCTGACTATTGGTCACCTTATCGGTGCAACTGAGTTTTATGTATCGGTCTCACCGAGATTCAAAGTTGCTCCTTTTAGGCAACTCGGGTACCACCGAGATTAACACATCGGTGTCACCGAGTTGAACTTATCATATGTAACATTTGGATTTTTGGAGATGCCTATATATACCCCTCCACCACCACTCACTCACAAAAAAAGCACTCCAAATAGAACCCCACTTATACCAACTGATTTACTGAGAGAGAGACACCTACTCATGTGTTGAGATCATGCTATTCCATTCCAACCTTATGAATCTTGATCTCTAGCCTCCCCAAGTTGCTTTACACCCAATCAATCTCTTCCACCAAGCCAAATCTGTGAGAGAGTGATTGTGTGTTGAGGAGTGTATCATCTTGAAGCACAACAGCAAGGATTTCATCAACATTATCGAGCCTATTACCTTTTGGAGGGTGGTGCCTCCTAGATTGTTTAGGTGTCGCTTGGGAGCCTCCTACCTCGTGTTGTGGAGTGAACCAAGAAGTTTGTAAGGGCAAGGAGATCGCCTCCTTCATGAAGATCTACCCCAAGTGAGTCTAGTCCTTCGTGGGCAGAAGCCATTATGGAAGAGTCAAGGTTTCTCCTTCGTGGACCCTTATGGATGGAGCTCTCCATGGACTCTCGCGACCGTTACCCTCCGTGGGTTGAAGACTCCATATATGTGGACGTACGATGGCACCACCTATCGGAACCATGGGAAAAATCTTCATGTCCTTCATGCGTTTGATCTTCCTATCTCTACTCCTTACTTTCATGTGCAATGTCTTTACATTCTGCTGCTATACTTGATGACTTGCATGTCTAGGGTGTGCTAGACTTGCTCTATTTGCTAAAATCTGCCAACACTTAACTTTTCATCTTGTGTAGATTTTAAATTCCTGCTAGTAGTCTATTCACCCCCATCTAGACATACTCTTCTAGTGATTCCACAATTGGTATCAGAGCTTTGGTCTCCATTGCTTCGGTTTCATCATCGTGGAGGAAGATGGATGTGTCTAGTGTGGAGAGTTTGTATTGTAGAGTGCCCATTCTTTATGGAGAGTACTAAAGTCGATGGAAGAGTGTCATGATTGATCTATTTGACAAATTCCATTTGAGAAAACATATTGAAAATCCCTATGTGCTCCCCATTGATGAATTGCATCCCACACACGAAGAGGAAATTAACATGCTTGGTAACCTAAGAACTGTCAATCTTATTGTTAGAGGTTTACCAAGATTTGTGCTTTCTCAATTGAAGAACTTTGCATGTGCTTATGCTTTGTGGAATGATTTGGAGAAACGATATCCAAATCTTACATTAAGTAATCTTGATGAAATTCTTCATAAAATTGTTGCTTTTCACAAAATGAAGCCTAGTGATCCAAACTTTGATAAATGCCTATTTGAGGTTCGTGATCTTATGCATGCTAAAGGAGATGTCACAACTATCAACAACATTATTATTGAAGCCATTCACATTCATAAACTTGAAAATTGTCATGGTTATGATTCTAATGAGTCTCTTGGTTTCTATGACGAGGAGATTCCACCAAATGATGACAATGAAGAAGATGGCTACTATGATGAAGATGAGTTGTTCGACATCGAGGATGAAAAGATCATGAAGAATCTAAGTCTAATGGCAAACTTCAAGGATTACATGTCAGGTGGAAAAGAGTGGATTCTCGACAGTGGATGCACAGCTCACATGACTGGTGATAAAGACATGTTCCAAGAGATCATGCCTAATCAAGGTCCTCGGAGGTACGTGACCTTTGGAGACAACTCTAAGGGTAAGGTACTTGGCCTTGGTAAGGTGGCCATATCTCATGATAGCTCCATTCAAAATGTTATGTTTGTTAAATCCCTTGGCTACAATCTTCTTTTCATATCTAGACTAGCAGACTTCGGTTTCAATGTGCTATTTACCAAAGTAGATTGCCAAGAGTTTCGATGTGATAATCATAAAATTGTCTTTACCGGTATTTGTAGAGGTGATTTATACATTATTGATTTCACTAAAAAGGCCCAACCTCGTACTTGACTTATTGCAACATCATCTAAAAGTTGGCTATGGCATAGAAGTCTAGGACATGTAGGCATGCACAATCTAGATAAGCTTATCAAGGGCGATCACATTCTTGGTGTAAAAGATGTTATCTTTGACAAAGATAGGCTTTGTAGGGCTTGTCAAGCAGGAAAGCAAGTAGGTGGAAGCCATCCAGTCAAAAACATCATGACCACTAAGAGACCACTCGAGTTACTTCATATGGATCTCTTTGGTACTAATGCTTACAAGAGTCTCGGTGGAAACTCTTATGGTCTAGTGATAGTTGATGATTTTTCCAGATTTACATGGGTATTGTTTCTTGATGATAATTCACAGGTAAAATAGATCTTCAAGAACTTTGCACACAAAGCACAAAATCAATTTGAAGTGAATATCAAGAAGGTTCGAAGTGATAACGGATCGGAGTTCAAGAACACCCATGTGGATACCTTTCTTGACGAAGAGGGTATTTCACATGAGTTCTTGGCCACGTACATGCCTCATCAAAATGGAGTTGTTGAGAGAAAGAACCGAACCGTCATTGAGATGGCAAGAACGATGCTTTACGAATACAAGACGCCAAGACACTTTTGGGCAGAAGTCGTGGAAACAGCATGTCATCTCACAAACTGACTCTACTTGCACAAGCTTCTTGGTAAAACGTCATACGAGCCTCTCACCGGTAACAAACCCCAAGCTGGATAGTTTCGGGTATTCGGCTCCAAGTGTTACATTCTTGATAAGCATCGTCGTGCTAAATTTGCTCCCAAATCTCATGAAGGTTTCCTACTTGGTTATGGATCGAACTCTCACACCTACCGTGTCTACAACAACTTCACTCAAAAATTTGAAGAGATGGTAGATGTGAAGTTTAATGAGTCTAATGGTTCGCAAGTCAAACAATTGCCAAATGGTGTCGGTGATAAAGATCCTTCGGAAGCTATCCAAGATTTCCCCATCGGCAAGATTCGTCCCATAGAGGTGAAGGAAAGCACTTCATCAACCCAAGTGGATGCTCCTACTTCGGATCAAGGCTACCGACAAAACAACATGGAAGCATCCACAAGTGGTACACGACAAGATGAATAGGAGGAGGAAGTACATTAGTGTGTTCCACAACCTCCTTCACCACCACCTCAAGGAGATGACCAGGTCGACAACAACAGAGATGAAGGAGATGATGAAGGAGAAGAATCTCCTCCAACTAACAAACCAAAGCTACCTCGAGTTCGAGCACAAGTGACCAAGAACCATCCCCTAAACCAAATCTTTGGTGATATACAAACATGGAGGATCACTCGCTCTAAAACTTGCTTGGCTAACTTTTGTGAGCATTATTCTTTCATCTCTAGCATTAAATCCTTGAACGTTGAATAAGCTCTTGAGGAGGCGGATTGGGTGAACTCTATGCATGAAGAGCTTCACAACTTTGAGAGGAACAAAGTGTGGACACTCGTGGAGAGGCCCAAGGATGAGCAAAACATCATCGGCACGAAATGGGTATTTTGGTCACAAGCAAGATGAACATGGTCAGGTCGTTCGCAACAAGGCTCGTCTGGTAGCCCAAGGATATACGCAAGTTGAAGGTATGGACTACGATGAGACCTACGCCCCCGTTGCTAGACTAGAAGATATTCAGATTCTTCTTGCTTATGCCAATCACCATGATATCATGCTTTACCAAATGGACATTAAAAGTGTATTCTTAAATGGTGATATTAAAGAAGAGGTCTATGTTAAGAAACCACCTGGTTTTGTAAATCCTAAGAAACCTGACCACATTTACAAACTTCGCAAAGCTTTATATGGTATTAAGCAAGCTCCTCGCGCTTGGTATAAATGCCTAAAAAAGTTTCTCATTGAAAAAGGATTTGAAATTGGTAAAATTGACGCAACCTTATTCCCAAAGAGAGTTAATGGTGAATTATTTGTGTGCCAAATTTATGTGGATGATATTATCTTTGGATCTACTAACCCACAATTTAGTGAGAAATTTGGAAGGTTGATGTTAGAGAAGTATGAGATGTCTATGATGTGTGAGCTGAAATTCTTCATTGATCTACAAATCAAGCAAATGAGAGAAGGGACATTTATCTCTCAAACCAAATACACCAAGAACTTGATCAAGAAGTTCAACATGTAAGAGTGCAAAGGTATGAAAAATCCCATGCCCACTAGTGGACACGATGATCTCACTAAGGAGGGTGAACCGATTGATCAAAAGTTTTATTGATCAATGATTGGTTTATTGCAATATCTATGTGCCTCCCGTCCTGATATTATGCTTAGTGTGTGCAGCTGTGCCCGATATCAAGCTGTACCTAAAGAGTGTCATCTTAAGGTTGTGAAATGCATTGTGAGATGCTTGATTCATACACCAAACTTTGGCATTTGGTATCCCAAGGGATCTTATTTTAATCTTGTTAGGTACTCTGACTCGGAATATGCGGGTGGCAAGGTTGATAGAAAATCCAACCTCGGGTACATGTCAATTTCTTGGTAGATCTCTTGTGTCTTGGTCCTCCATGAAATAACTCGGTATCTCTATCCACCGCCGAAGCTGAATATATTGCTGCTGGATCATGTTGTGTGCAATTATTATGGATGACACAAACGCTTAAAGATTATGGAATCTATGTTAAAAAATATGCCATTACTATGTGACAATGAGAGTGCTATTAAGATTGGACATAATCCTATGCAACAATCTTGAACCAAGCATATTCAAGTTCGACATCATTTCATTCATGATCATGTTGCCAAAGAAGATATTAATCTTAAGCATGTTCCTATTAACAAACAATTGGCCAATATATTTACTAAGCCACTTGATGAAAATGTGTTTTGTCATTTGAGGAGTGAGTTGAACATCATTGATGCTTGAAACTTGAGCTAAGCTCACTCGGATGCATGCACGGGGATGAGCTTGATTGTCTATTCCATGCTGTTATTATCTTGAATATCATATGCCTTGGAATTCTATGCTCCCTTGTCTTGCATCTAACCCTTTTGTAGGTACTTGGAAGAACAACACTCCACAAGATTGCAACCAACTCATATCTTGAGCAATCTTGTCATGACCAAGTATCCACACCTCGCTTTGATGATGAAAGTAAGAAGACAACAAAACATATCCTTGACATATATTTCACAATTGATATCAACTCACAATTGGTATTGATTCATTTCGATATATCATATTCTTCCTTGTGTGACTAACCAATGTAGGTGAAAAGTGAACGAAAACACAAGAATTGCTCCCAACTCAAGATGAACTTCATCAACTTCGAGCATCCTCATCAAGTGCACCTACAAGCTAAATCAACAACATCACTCAAAGGTATGTATTCATATACTTGAAAATGCTTTAGTCCAAGTCATGAGATGAAGCAACTCAAGTCATATGAATACATTAAATGCTTAATCGAAAAATGGTAACCCCATTTTGAGCTTAATGATGAGTATGACCTATGATCAAGTATTCTTCCTTGGCTCGTAATTTGATATAATCTAATATAGGTGACCTAGTCACCTCCCACCATCTAGTTTAGAATCTTGTTTGGTTCATTCTCTATATTGCAAGATTTCTTGGAACCATTCAAATATTCACTAGCTGACATCCTTTTGTAAATTCCTTGCATTTCCTTTACAAAATCGTTTTGACACTTCTTTAAAAAGTTTCACAAATTTGCAAGTTTCTCAAACTTTGTCAAGTTTCAGTTTTAGCCTCGGAGCCTCCAATACAAAGGACTCGGTTACACCGATTCAGCAGATGAGCTGCATAACATCATATTGGTAACATTATATTTCCGTCTGTGTTTGTATCTGTAAATCTTTGTAATCATTCTATGATATTTGCAATTCTTCGATGATCCCTTTTATTCAAAGGGGGGGATAACTTCATTCAAGGATCCCTAACTCAAAGGAGGAGAACTTCCATAAATTCTTAGTTTAGTCAAAAGGAGAGAAACAATTTTCCATGATTTCCTTAGTTTTTCATGATCCCTACATTCAATGACCCTTGTTCTCAAGGATCCCTTCCTAATCAATGATCCATGTATCTGACCCTATGTATGGCCTTTTTGGAACTTAATGCCAAAGGGGGAGGAATACCAAAGCTTCAAAGCTAAAGGGGGAGATACATGATGATTATGCAAAGGGGGAGATATAATTTAGGGGGAGAGGAGAATATCAAAGTTTATACTTATATAAACAAGGGGAGAATACCACAGTAGGGGGAAAATATGTTTGGGAGTAAGATGTTTTTATTACATTTGATTATTCATGTTAGACTTTTCTCACCCTATCCCATCCCAATGTCTACATGCTAAGATTCAAGGGGAGAGGATGTCCTACTATTTCTTATCTAGGGGAGAAAGCTCTATATGATCTTGGAGACATATCAATCCTAAGGAATACTATCTTCTATATGTTCTCCATATCTTGGTACTTTTGAGTTCTATTTCTTTTGATTGTTAGAATACTCTTGTGTTTCCTAACATTGTTTTCTCAAGTGTATTTCTGCTACTAGAACGCTCAAGAACTCACGGAAAGTATATGCATCATATCCTTGATCAAGATGATCTCTTGCTTCTTGCACATATTGTTTGCAAGAGTGAAATCTTGAACAAGGATACATCTCATTCATATACATTTGATGCATATAGCCTAGATACACATGACTTATCATATCACTTATACTATATGTGTGTCCATGCATTCCAAATCAACTATCCTTTAGAGGGATTGCACACATGTAGGGGGAGCAAGTCTAAGTCATGTGTCTCTCAAAGTCTTCAATATACCCATGCATATGTTTATTTCAAGCTTTGATTGTATGTTGTCATCAATTACCAAAAAGGGGGAGATTGAAAGCGCAATGTGCTCCCTTGGTGGTTTTGATAATTCATGACAACATACATTGTCTCTTGGACCAATACTTTCATCTAGTGTATGTCAAATAAAGTCCATAGAGAGAGATGGGTTGACAAAAAGGAGTTTGGAGAGTATACCCAAGAAGAAGAAGGCAAGGAAATAGCATTGGCAAAGCTTCAAGCAAGAGGACTCTACATTTTACTTTGTGTAAATCACTTTGAGTCCATAGAAAAGCCAGTACTATCAAAAGGGGGTAAGGTACTGTTGGTGAAGAAAATGCTCATGCGTGCACAAGTGATAGTCACCACATACACCCACAAGATCTTCCAAAAAAGTTTGCCCAAATCCAAATATCCAAAATCAGTGCAACCAACACTTTCCACTCGGTGCCACCGATTCTCAGCCTCAGATAGACTCAGCCAAACCCTATCCCTTTGGTGCAAGCGATTATGATTCGGTGCCACCGAGTTTGGGTAGCCAACCTTCTGTTACGCAAATTAACAAAGTCGCCCTGAACGATTTTGTTGAATTGGCGTCACCGAGTCTGGCAATCTGACTGTTGGTCACCTTATCGGTGCAATCGAATTTTATGTATCAGTCTCACCGAGATTCAAAAGTTGCTACCTTTTAGGCAACTCGGTACCATCAAGATTAACATATCGGTGTCACCGAGTTAAACTTATCAGGTGTAATAGTTGGATTTTTGGAGATGCCTATATACCCCTCCACCACCACTCACTCGCAAAAAAGCACTCCGAACAGAACCCCACTCATACCCACTGATTTACTGAGAGAGAGCCACCTACTCATGTGTTGAGATAATGCTATTAAATTCCAGCCATATGAATCTTGATCTCTAGCCTCCCCAAGTTGCTTTCCACCCAATCAATCTCTGCCACCAAGCCAAATCTATGAGAGAGTGATTGTGTGTTGAGGAGTCTATCATCTTGAAACACAAGAGCAAGGAGTTCATCGACATTATCGAGCCTATTACCTTTTGGAGGGTGGTGCCTCCTAGATTGGTTAGGGTCACTTGGGAGGCTCCTACTTCGTGTTATGGAGTGAACCAAGAAGTTTGTAAGGGCAAGGAGATAGCCTACTTCGTGAAGATCTACCCCGAGTGAGGCTAGTCCTTCGTGGATGGAACCGTTATGGAATAGTCAAGGTTGCTCCTTTGTGGACCCTTATGGTGGAGCCCTCCATGGACTCTCGCGACCGTTACCCTCCGTGGGTTGAAGACTATAAATGTGTACGTACGACATCATCACCTATCGGAACCACGGGAAAAATCTCTGTGTCCTTCTTAAAGAACATTTGCTCCCTTGGTGGTTTTGGTAATTAATAACAACATATAAGTCATTGAACTAATCTTTCCACCAAGTATATTTCAGGAAAAGTTCAATGATAGGAATGGCAAAAAGGATTGTGGAGATTGTGGAATTACTTCAAGATGCAAGGAAATAGGTTGGCCAAGCTTCAAGCAAGAGGACTCTACATTTTACATTTGTGAGAAATCACTTTGAATGTATAGGAAAGCCAATACTATTAAAAGGGGGGTAAGGTTTTGTTGCTGAACAAAATGCTCATACGTGCACAAGTGATAGTCACCAAAAACATCCACAAGCTCTCCCACCAAAGTTAGTCTATAGCCAAACATTCAAAATCGGTGCAACCAACATTCCTATCCCGGTGCCACCGATTCCAAACCCTAGACAGACTAAGCCAAACCCTAACCCTTCGGTGCAGCCGTCACTGCTTTCGGTGCCATCGAGTTAGGCTGGCAACTTTCTGTTACGCAAGTTGACATTTTCGGTCCATCTGAGAATGTTGAATCGGCGTCACCGAGTCTGGCAATTCTGACCGTTGGTCACCTTGTCTGTGCAACCGAGATTCCTATATCGGTCTCATCGAGATTCAAAACTTGCCACCTTTTAGTCACTTTGGTACCACCGAGATTAACACATCGGTGTCACCGAGTCTGACTTATTGTGTGTAATGGTTGGATTTTTGGGGATGCCTATATATACCCCTTCACCACCACCTACTCGAAAGAGAAGCACTCGGAACTATTCCATACCTATCCTATCAGATTTTCCGAGAGAGAACCACCTACCCTTGTGTTGAGATCAAGATCTTCCACTCCAACCATATGGATCTTGATTTCTAGCCTCCCCAAGTTGCTTTCCACCAATCCCATCTCTTCCAGCAAGCGAAATCTGTGAGAGAGTGATTGTGTGTGTTGATGAGTCTATCATCTTGAAGCACAAGAGCAAGGAGTTCATCGTCATTACCGAGCCTATTATGTTTTGGAGGGTGGTGCCTCCTAGATTGGTTAGGTGTTGCTTGGGATCCTCCTACTACGTGTTGTGGAGTGAACCAAGAAGTTTGTAAGGGCAAGGAGATCGCCTACTTCGTGAAGATCTACCCATAGTGAGGCTAGTCCTTCATGGATGGAAGCCTTATGGAATAGTCAAGGTTGCTACTTTGTGGACCCTTATGGGTGGAGCCCTCTGTGGACTCTCGCGACCGTTATCCTCCGTGGGTTGAAGACTCCATAAACGTGGATGTACGATAGAGCCACCTATCGGAACCATAGGAAAAATCATCGTGTCTACAATTGTGTTTGATCTTCCTACCCTATCCCTTTTACTCATGCTTGTTGTTAGTTTCCTCTGCTATACTCTTAGACTTTCATGCGTAGGGTGTACTTGATATGCTATGAATGCTAAACCTTGCCAAGAATTAAAATTGGGAAAAAGCATAGTTTTAATTGGTCAAGTAGTCTAATCACCCCCTCTAGATCTACTTTCGATCCTACAAGTGGTATCAGAGCTTTGGTCTCCATTGCATTGGTTTCACAACCTAGGAGAAGTATGGCATCTAGTGAGGGAAATTATCACTATAGAGGTCCGTACTTTGATGGCACAAATTTTGCTAGTTGGAAGCACAAAATGAAAATGCATTTGTTTGGTCATAATCCTGCCGTTTGGGCTGTTGTTCGTGTTGGCTTGCAAGGTAAATTCTTTGCGATAGGAAAGGAACCCGATCGTGAAGCGACTGCAGATGAATTGAAGATGTTGCAACTCAATGCTCAAGCATGTGACATTCTGTTCAACTGCCTATGCCCCGAAGAATTCGACAAAATCAGCCGTCTTGAACACGCAAAAGAGATTTGGGATAGTTTGGTTGATATGCATGAAGGAACTAAGTCCGTGAGAGTATCCAAGTTAGATGTTCTTCAAGGTCAACTTGACAAGTTCAAGATGAAGGATGGTGAAGGAGTCGCTGATATGTACTCTAGGCTAGCTCTCATCACCAATGAGATTGCTGACTTAGGAAGCAAAGAAATGACAGACAAATTCATCATCAAGAAGATATTTCGAGCCATGGATGATCGATCTGACACCGTTTGCACATTGATCCAAATGATGCCGAACTACAAAGATATCAAACCAACGGAAGTGATTGGTAGAATTGTTGCTCATGAGATGACACTCAAAGACAAGGAAGAGCTTCACCACAAGTCTAGCGGTGCTTACAAAACCACAAGGGATGCTCCCGCTACCTCAAGCGACAACCTTGTCACAAATGAAGAGATAAGCCTCATGGTCTAGAAATTCAACAAGTTCTACAAGAATTGAAGCAAATATTGAAGATCCAACTCAAGACATGAAGAGAAGCGTTCATCAAGTCGTGACCGAAACTGCTACAATTGTGGGAAGCCCGGACACTACTCCAATGAGTGCACAACTCCCTACAAACGAAGAGAAGAGTCACCAAGAAGATGAAGCTCAAGAGATGAATCACCTCGAAGAGAGAGAAGGAGTAGAGATGATCGTTATCAACGAAGACCCTCAAGGAGAAGTAGGGACTCGGATAAGAAGGACAAGTACACCAAGAGATACTCAAGAACAAAACATCAAGCTCATGTTGGTGAATGGGTTTCCGGCTCCGACTCCGACAACCACTCCGAGAGAAGCTATCACTCCAACTCCGACTATAGTCAAGATGAAGGTGTTGCCGGAATTGCTCTAGTGAAAACCAACTCCTATCATCTATTTGATTCACTAAATGAAGGGAGTGGAAGTTGCTTCATGGCTAAAGTCCCCAAGGTATCACACCTCGAATATCGTGATTTCGATAGTGTGAAGATGATTTGCTTTATGATGATGACTTGCTATGTGATAAAACTAGTGATGTTGATCATAATGAACTTCATAATTCTCATGCTAGTCAAGATAGGTCAATTGACGATGATAAGATGAAAATATAATAACTAACTAAAGAACTTAACACTCTTAAGTTAGCCCATGAATCTACTCTTGAAGATCATAGAGAGCTTGTAAGAACTCATGAGAAGCTACGGTTCAAGAAGCTCAATTTGGAGCAAGAACATGAATTTCTTAAAGCTATCAATGACAATCTCCGAAAGAAGACTTCATCTTATCTTGCCAAACGACTACTCCTGTCTACATTCATGCCACAAGTCAAATCTAAGAAAACTAGTAACAAAGGCAAGAAAAGTTCTTCATCTAGTAGGAACAATAAAAATGCTAAACCCAATGATGTTGCTCCTAGTAGTTCTATTGATTCCACTAATGATGATTCTCTTAGCCAAGTTACACTTGAGCAAGAAAATGCTTTATTGAAAGGGATTATAGACAAAGGTATCTCCAAGAGTCTTGTCGGGTGCAAACAATTTGAGGAGATTGTACGCAAGCACGGAGGATACCGGAAGAATCATGGTGTTGGCTACTTCAACACAAATGGAGTTGAATGGGAAGAAGGTCAATATCCCGAGCCCAAGTTTGTTCCTCAAAAGGAGAAGTATGAAAATACTCTTCCCAAGGGGCAAACACTCAAGATGACCTTCCACCACAAGACACGAAGCTCAAGGGAAAGAACAAGCTTCAAGAGGACATTGACTCATATGAAGATGAATCCCAAACTTTGGTGAAGTGGGTTCCCAAGGCTACTGCAAGCTCAACTTCTACAAGTGCTTCTTCAACACCAAGGATCCCCATAAACTTGATGCGTGTCGTGGGAACGAGCCTGACAGTAGAAGGTAGGGGTACGAAAGGAGAGGGTAGAGTCCTAGCTATGGCGAGGGTGTACACACGGATGTATGAGTTCAGGCCCCTCTCGTGGAGGTAACAGCCCTACGTCTCAGTGCTCGGGAGCTTATGTCGTGTGGAATGTTAAGATTACAATGGTTGTGAACCCTTGTGCCAAAGGGGAGGTGTTGGGGATATAACCCCACGGTATGACCCGCCCTAAGGGCTCCGGGTTATTCCTGACGGCTCGTGCACCGGCCCAAGTGTAAGCCATAGGATTAGAGCCCAAGGCGCTTGGCGGCTCATAGGATGGGCCGGAAGGTGGCCCGGACAGAGAAGACCTGGGTGTGTAAGCCGCCCGGGGAAAACTTGGACACAGAAGATGGAGGAAGACTCAGATAGGCAATGAGATTCGGTTACAACTTGTATGACCCATGGTCTTGACCTCCTATATAAAGGTAGACCCGGGGTGACTTAGAGGCAAGTGATCGAGAACTAGGACAAGCTTTAGCTCCCTTGTAATCGATACAACAAGCAATACAAGCACAAGCAGGATGTAGGCTATTACCTCGACATGAGGGGCCAAACCTGGGTAAACTTGTGTCCTTCAACCCAATCAACCCCTTTGAGTCCATCACGTTAGCGATGGCCTCGAACCCAAGTCCGTTGACCCGGACATCTGCCGTGACAAAACCACGACAGCTAGTGCCCACCGTGGGGCTTGTGCTTGGTGGTGTTGAGTTTTCAAAGGGCTCTCTTCCGGGTCTCGAGGGATACATAGTGAAGGATGAGCAAGCGTCGCCACGGCGACTCTACATCAACGACGCCGGCTAGGGGCTTGATGCTGATTCTGTGGAATATGGATTCCGGGTTCCGTTCGGCGGGATCCACGTTTTCATCGGAAGGGTTGACGGATCTACGCCCGCGCCGGATATCTGCACCAACACCATCGAGCCGGCTCAGCGTAAGAAAACCGCCGGTAAAGTGCAACCCGCCCGCGTCAAGTCGGGTCGGAAGCACGTCTTCGTGGGCTTCACTCAAGGTATGGGTCTGGAGGTTTCTGGATCGCAGGAAACCCTTGTCTATTGAGAGGATGAATCTTCAAGTGGAGAAACAGAGTCGGTTTACCAGCTGCACAACGGCGGCCTCGGGGGTAACGGCGAGCTTTGCCCTGAGTCGGATCGCTCTGAATCAGACGATATTGAGCGGCCGATTCATGCTGCCGTGTTCATGGCAGGGTCAGTCCCAGGCAAGAGTGGTACCACCACGGGAGCTGCAACCTCAGGTGCTGACCCGCCATCGCCGGTTGAAGTTCTTATGGAACTAATGGACGAGCTCGCAGCCCTAATGGCTACTAAGGTTACACCCGACAACCAAGCAGCTCGGAACTTAGAGATCGTAAGAATCAAGGACCGGATGGCGGAAGAGCAACAGAGGATGGCTGAGCTAAAGATCCAGATGGAGCAAGAGGCGGAATGCATCAAGACAGACGCTTTCTGTCTCGAGCTGGAGCAACAGTCGGCAGCTGCGGTGCATCGGATGAGGCATCAATCCCTCCTGCCGGAACGTTATGAGGCAAGGAACCTCTTCAACATGCCAAGGGCGGGGCGAGCAACAGAGGCGCTTGGAAGCCACCCGACGGCTCGGCGACGACTCATCCGGCCCGATGAAACCCGGCCTCACTAGCGGCCTTTCCGACACCGGCGGGTCATTATTCTAACCTGACAGAGAATATGGTGGCGACAACCACCCAGCTCGAGACAATTCCTATTCCGAATGAAGCGCCCTTCGCGGAGGATGTGCGGAACGCCATTGGATACCACAAATGGCGATTGCCCAGTAGGAGAAGTATACTCATAGCCAGAGCCATGTTCATTCAACTCCTCTCCCCAGCTAGAGCTTCAGCCGGCGCTACGTGTCACCGGCGGGTTCCAGCAGTAACTGGCACAGAGAGATTCAGACGGGTCATCAGCCAGACGCACAAGCAATCGTAAACCGGGAAAGAAGCCAACAATAGTCGGCAGCTCTACCCGCGGCGGCTCACCAAGATCCCGTGCCCTCTGTTTCAATATGGGTGGGAGTGACCACCAGGGCGGTAGGAGTGCCGTGTTTGTCCCCAGCTCTACGTAGTGAGCGATTGCCAAAGGATTTCAAAGGACCCTGCAAGGTCCCAAATTATACTGCCGATTTACCCCCAGAGGCTTGGGTGGAAAGTTACGAGCTAGCCATGGAGATGTTGGATGTTAGTGAGGCGGTTTGTGTCAAGTACTTCATCATGAAGCTTGAAGGCCCGACTCGCACATGGTTAAAGGGATTGCCACCCAATACTATCAATTCATGGGCGGAGCTGAGAGCCAGGTTCACCAAAAACTTTCAAGGAATGTGCAAACAACCTATGACCATCGTGGACCTGGATCATTGTGTTCAGCAGGAGAATGAGTCGGCTCATCATTGGGTTCGCCGAGTCTCAACAATCATCCACTCCTCAGAGCAGATCACGGCGGCTCAGGCAGTGCTGATCTTAGAGAAGAACTACCACTTTATCCCTTTGAAGCAGAAAATCAGCCGACTCAAGCGTACGTGTCAGGATATGGGAGAGCTCATGATGGATCTCAAAAATATGCCGACTCTGACAATACAAAGGATCCGGGTTCTGACGAAGAGAAGGCCAGCCAAGGCAAGAAGAATAGTCAGAGCAAGGGTGCGGCAAATAATGGTAACCAGAGTAAGCGCAAGAATCCTGATGCCGGATCAGAGCTGGTGGCCAATGCAAGCACAGGTAAGAATCACCCTAAGGGTAACTGGAGGTTCAGGCCACTTTTTGGCAAGGACAGGCCTCCTTTCGATTTGGAAGAGGCTCTTAAGAGGCCCTGTCCGGATCACAGTCAGCCTGATAAGCCGGCGAACCATACATTGGGTGAGTGCCATTTTATGCAGAAACTCAAGAATCACTTCGCACAACCCAACAATCAGGACGGTGGCCCGCTAGGCGGCTCAAGACGTGGCGGGTCAGGGGCTGGATTTGGGACCGGCAGCTCAGGGTCCGGTCATCCGGGTCAAGGTAATCAAGGAGGACACCAGCAGCATTCTGGTAACAACAATCAGCAACATCATAATCAGTCTGGTTATCAGAGTAATCCGAAACAACTCAGTTCTAGCCAGTATCATGTCTTCACGACCAGCCTCAGCAAATGGGTCCAGAAGTTGTGCAAGCAGGCGGTCAATGCAGTTGCACCGGCTCTACCGCAATATTTAAAATGGTCCGAGTATAACATAACGTGGAGCCGAGAGGATCACCCGCCGCGTGTCGATTACCCAGGGCGGCTAGCTTTGGTTGTGGCCCCCCAAGTGGGAGGATATATGGTGAACAAGGTACCGATGGACGGTGGCAGTAGTATCAACATCCTTTACTATGATACCTTTCGGTGGATGAAATTGCTTGATAAGGATTTAAAGCCCTCATCCACCGTTTTTCATGGGGTGGTGCCAGGCAAGTCAGCGCATCCGGTGGGCAGGATTTCTTTGGAGGTGGCTTTTGGTGACGAGTATAATTACAGGGTGGAGTCCTTGTGGTTTGAAGTGGTCAAGATCAAGAGTCCTTACAATGCATTATTTGGATGACCGACTTATGCTAAGTTCATGGCCAAGCCCTGCTATGTGTACTTACAACTCAAGATGCCCGGTTTAAATGGTACCATTACTGTTCATGGTGACCGAAATACGGCTATTGAGTGCGAAGAAGGGGATGCGGCTTACGCAGAATCCATTTGCACTTAGGAGGAGCTGAAATTTTATAAGGAGAATGTTGACCCGAAGGACATGACCCCGCTGAAAAAGCCTACCACGGAGGTTGAGCCGCCCCTCAAGTTTTCAACAGATGATACTAAGGCGGTAGATTTCACTTCGGGCGACTCGTTCAAACAGTTCATCATTGGAGCTCACATGGATCCCAAATAGGAAAGCACACTCATCTAATTCATCCGTGAGAATCGGGATTTCTTCGTATGGAAACCATCTGACATTCGGGTGTACCGAGAGAGTTCGCTGAGCACAACCTTAATGTGGATCCGAAGTTTAAGCCGATTAAGCAGTTTCTACGGCGGTTTAATGAGGAGAGACGCAAGGCCATTGGGGAAGAAGTTTCCCGGCTCTTGGCAGCGGATTTCATTGTTGAGGTTTTTCACCCGGAGTGGTTGGCTAACCCGATGCTGGTGCTCAAGAAGAACGGGACTTGGCGTATGTGTGTGGACTACATGGACCTTAACAAGGCTTGCCCGGCTGATCCGTTTGCTCTCCCTCTTATTGATCAAATCATTGATGCTATGGCGGGTTGTGAAAGCTTGTGTTTCCTGGACGCTTACTCAGGCTATCATCAGATCAAAATGGTGGTTAAAGACCAGGAGAAGACGACTTTTATTACACCTTTCAGGGCTTTCTATTATGTATCTATGCCTTTCGGGCTCAAGAGTGCCCAAGCGACTTATCAGCGATGTGTGCAGAACTGCCTTCACAGTTAGATCGGCCACAACGTCCATGCTTACATGGATGACATTGTGATCAAATCCAGGAAGAAGGAGGCCCTTTTGGGCGACTTAAGGGAAGCCTTTGATAATCTCCGGGTCTATAAGATGATGCTTAACCCGACTAAATGTGTCTGTGTTCCGGCTGGCAAGCTCCTGGGTTTTCTGGTTTCTGAACATGGCATTGAGGCTAACCCGGATAAAATCAAGGCTATCACTTCTCTGGCAGAGCCGACCTGTATTAACGATGTCCAGCGCTTGGCGGGGCAGATCGCCGCGTTGAGCTGTTTCATAAGCCGCCTTGGAGAGAAGGCTATTCCTTTATATCAGATGATGAAGAAGACGGACAAATTTGTCTAGAGCAAGGCGGCGGCTGAAGCACTTGAGGTGCTCAAAAAAAAGCTGACTGAGCCGCTGGTGCTGGCTGCTCCGGCTGAGAAAGAACCGTTACTTATATACGTGGCAGGTAATAACCGGGCAATAAGCGCTGTAATTGTGGTCGAGTGCAAGGAATCTGGGAAGGAGTATCCGGTTCAAAGGCCGGTTTATTATATCAATGAGGTCCTGACGAAGTCCAAGCAAAGGTATTCGCATTGGTAGAAGCTGGTATATGGGGTTTTCATGGCTAGCCGCAAATTAAAGCACTATTTTTAGGGCACTAGATAACTGTGGTTAGTTCTGCTCCGTTGGGGGACATAATCCAGAACAGAGAAGCCACTGGAAGGATTGCTAAGTGGGCATTGGAGTTGGGATCTCTCAATCTAAAATATGTGCCTCGTATGGCCATCAAGTCCCAAGCTCTTGTGGATTTTATAAATGATTGGATGGAATGTCAAGCCCCCGAGGAAAAGCCGGATGACACATACTGGACTATACACTTTGACGGATCCAAGCAGTTAGAAGGTTCAAGGGCAGGAGTTGTTTTGACATCTCCCAAAGGTGATAAGTTTTGTTATGTGCTCCGGTTAATGTTCCCTTGCACTAACAATGCGGCTGAGTACGAGGCTCTGCTTCATGGTCTCAGAGTGGCCAAGGAGATGAATTTAAGATGGGTACGTTGTTCGGGCGACTCAGATCTGGTGGCTCAGCAAGTTTTGGGCACTTGGGATTCCAAAGACCCGCGGATGGCGGCTTACCGTCAGGCGGTTGATGTTATTGCTGGTCACTTGAAAGGATATCGGGTGGATCACATTGATCGTCGCAGGAATGAGGCGTCGGATGCGCTGTCACGGTTAGGTTCTCAACGAAAGCCGGTGCCGCCCAATGTCTTCCTGGACGTCTTACACCATTCGACCGTTAAGATACCTTCGGAAGAGGATTTGGCTGTTCCTGACCCGAAGGGGGAATTAGTGGCGGCTCTACATGCTATCCTGGATTGGACTGTGCCTTACCTAGACTATTTGACTCGGGGCGAGTTACCTGATGATGAAAACCTGGCCAGACAGATCACCCGGCGTTCTAAATCCATGACAATGGTTAATGGTGACGTTGCACAAATGCAGCATGACTGGAGTTTTTCAACGTTGTGTCTCACCAGAAGAGGGCCAGCAAATACTGAATGAAATTCATGCTAGAGACTGTGGACACCACGCCGGCTCAAAATCTTTAGTGGCCAAAGCCTTCTGACACGGTTTTTTCTGGTTGACGGCTCACAAAGATGCAGAGGACCTGGTCCGCATGTGCGACGGCTATCAATAGTTGTGCCGGCGTGCTCATGTTCCGGCTCAAGAATTGAGGATGATACCAATCACTTGGCCGTTTGCGGTCTGGGGGCTTGACATGGTGGGACCGTTCAAGAGGTCCAAGGATAAGAAAACGCACCTCTTGGTGGCGGTTGATAAGTTCACCAAATGGGTAGAGGCGGAGCCGATCAACAAGTGTGACGTGGCTATGGCGGTCCAATTTGTTAAAAAGTTGATTTACCATTTTGGTTACCCCCACAGCATCATCTCTGATAATGGCACAAATTTGTCGAAGGGGGCTATGAAAAAGTTCCGCGACGAGGAGCACATCTGGCTTGATGTTTCAGCGGTCGCGCGTCCACAGTCCAATGGTCAGGCGGAACATGCAAATCAAGAAATTTTAAGGGGCATCAAGCCACGGCTTCTAGTTCCTTTGCAACGAACGCCCGGGTGTTGGGTAGAAGAGTTGCCTTCCGTCTTATGGAGCATCAGAACCACCCCAACAGATCTACAGGCTATACACCTTTCTTTATGGTGCACGGTGCCGAGGCGGTGTTACCAAGTGATATCCTGCATGACTCGCCACGAGTGACGGCTTATGTTGAGACGGATAATGAGACGGCACGTCAAGATGCATTGGACGCTTTGGAAGAGGCACGAGAGCTAGCGGCTGCCTAGTCGGCGATTTATCAACAAGACCTGCGCCGCTATCATAGCCGCAGGGTCAAGACCCGAACGTTCCAGGAGGGTGACTTAGTGCTCCGGCTGATTCAAGACTAGACAGATATGCATAAGTTATCTCCCCCTTGGGAAGGACCTTTCATGGTCAGCAGAAATCTCAACAATGGGTCGTACTATCTCATTGATATCCGGGATGACTCAGAAATGGCGGGTCAGGAGACCCGCCGGCCATGGAACATAGCGCATCTCCGGCCTTATTACACTTAAAGGTGTTGAGACTCACCATTTTACACTATCATTGTACATATCATAATTATATATAAAGTAGCATCCCTGCAAGACGGGGCCTCTGCTGTTTCACACATCTTCGCTCATACAAGAAAGAGTTCACAAACATTTCAGTTGATATATCAACTGTGACTGCCGAGGGCGGCTTCTTACCTTCGAGTATCGCTTCTAATGCCTTATCGGCCGGCTTTATGCCAAATCTCTGGCTAACATGATTAGCCACGGCGGAGGGCGGCTTCTTACCTTCGGGTATCGCTTCTAATGCCTTATCGGCCGGCTTTATGCCAAATTTTCGGCTAACACGATTAGCCGCGGTGGAGGGTGGCTTCTTAGCTGTGGGTATCGCTTCTAACACCTTATTGACCGGCGTTTACACCATATTGCTGAAGGGGGCTTCTTACCGACGGGTATCGCTTCTAACACCCAATCGTTCGGCTTTATGCCATCTTCCGGCTAACACGATTAGCCGCGGTTGTAGGGGGTTTATTACCGACGGGTATCTAACACCCTATCAACCGGCGTTCATGCCATACTGCTGAGGGTGGCTTCTTACCTATGGGTATCGCTTCTAACACCTTATCGGCCGGCTTTATGCTATCTCCGGCTAACACGATTAGCCATGGTTGTCAAAGGGGGCTTGCCACCTCCGGGTGTAGCTTATAACACCCTATAAATCGGTGTTTACGCCATACTGCTGAGGGTGGCTTCTTACCTTCGGGTATCGCTTCTAATACCTTATCGGCCGGCTTTATGTCATCTCCGGCTAACACGATTAGCCATGGTTGTTCAAGGGGGCTTCCCACCTACGGGTGTAGCTTATCTAACCCTATCAATCGGCGTTCGCGCCATATTATTGAAGGTGTCTTCTTACCTACGGGTATCGCTTCTAATACCTTATCGACCGGCTTTATGCCATCTTCGGCTAACATGATTATCCATGGTTATACAGGGGGCTTCCTGCCCTCTGAGTGAGGCTTATTAAAACCTCTCGGCCGATTCTCAATCCAAGCAAAAGTTTCCTATCCACACGCCGGGAAGATACGACATTTTCAGGTTACGCTTTTAAGCCGCCCCCCAAAAGGTGTACAAGTGTGCTTATGTATACAAGGACATAAGCTACGAAGAATCGGAAAGGCATAGAACAGGGAAGGACAAGAAAGATGGCAGATTTAAAGCCGGACTTTTTCATATAAGCACGATGGCACAAGTTCGGCAAGAGAAAAAGCTACGGCTAGTCTATAACAAATGCCCTCTGTGGAGCCCAAAATATCGATCAAGTATTGCGACACCATACGGCGGGTCACGGAGAGCCGTCTATTACAAAATTTCTATACATGATCAGCTGGCTGGCGGGTCATCCTGCTCCGGTTCTTCGGTTGCCTTGATCTAGAGATTGTCCAAGTCCGAGTTGCAGTCGGTTAGAGTTGCAAAACTTTATTCTTCAAAGAAAGGGGATGGGTCAAGGTCAGAGGCAAAGAGGTTCTTACGGCGGGCGGGTGTCAAGTCTTTACACTCATAAAGCGGGCCACGAATCCTCTTTTGGTTGGCACCGTAAGCCGCCTGATAAGTTGCCAAGTCTACCTATTCTACTAAGATGGAGGCTAGAGTCCTGGAGTCCTTCATACACCGGGTGTAATCAGCTTCCATGAATTCAGAGCTGTCATCCTTCTTAGAGGGAAACCCATCCATCATGTCAGCTGGAGTAAGTTCCAGAGCGAAAGCCAAAGCCCGGCTGATGCCTACAATTGCCCCTTGCCGGGAAGCTGATTTCTTTAGTTCGGCGATTTGCTTCGGCATAGTTGAAAAAATTCCGACACCCCTTTGAGAGTTGACAGGATCTTATCTTTGTACTGCATGGCTTTGATGGTGAACATTGCACCGCAGTAGAGTTGCTTCGTCAGAGTATAGATGGCTTTCAGAGGTAGCAATCTATCAGAAGCTAGTTGGCGGCTCCTGGGACCTATGTAAGTTGGAGGTTTCATGATAAGTCGCCAGCACAAGCGTTTAAATGCCAATTGAGTGAAAGTGGTTGAAAACTCACCAAAGAGGGCGGCTGTCATTTTGGTGATGTGGCGTTTTGAAGATTGAAGCTCATCAGATACGATCATCATCAGCTGATCAGCATCATCCGCCCGCTTAGTCAAAGTAACCTTCTCAGACCCGGCAGACTCCTTGAAAGTCGTGAAGTCGGCCTTGATTTTAACCAACTCCTCGGACAGGAGCCAGCATTTTTCATCTGCAGCGTTCCGGGCAGCTAGTTGAGTAGCCAAACCGGCTTTTAAGTTGGCCAATTGTGACCCGGCTTCAGTTAAAGTTTCCTGTGGCATATCAAAGCATAGAATAAATGGGCAAGTCTCAAATAGATTGCAAGCAATATGCATGACCCTTGGGGGCTAATGTCTATTTTCAGAGGTTCGACATGAAAAGTCCTGACTCAACCTTTGGAAAGATTAAGCCGGCCCTTGGGGGCTATAAACTGGATTTTCTAGAGGAGGATTATGAAAAGTCCCAACTCAACCTTTGGAAAGATTAAGCCGGCCCTTGGGGGCTACGTTAGGATATAAGGAGAAGAAAGGAATACCTCATATTTCTTCTTCATGAGGTTAACTAGTTGGAACTCCAGATCCCGGCTTGTGGATAGCCGGTTCATATAGCTAGCATGAAGGTCCTCGGCTGTCATCTTCTCCAAAGCAGAGGGTTCAAACTCCAATTTCCTTGAAGCTTCAGCCGGTTCTTTATGCTTGGTCAGCACGTGAGCCGGGGGAGAGTGAAAGCCAGTGCCAGTAACCACAACGTCCGGAGCGGTGGTGTCCTTGGCCACTTGGACAGGGCTCGGCGTCCTGGAAGGGTCCCTTGGCGGGCTCTGTGGGGTGACATCATCAGCCGGATCCTGAGATGTTGCGGGGGATCCACAGCCGGCCGTGACTCATCCAGCTGGACATGCTCCGGCTTTGGGGCAGCAGGGCCAGGGGAGGACTTGTTGGTCTTTCGGAGCTTGGCTTGAGCCCTAAAAAGCACGAAAGTCAGAACCCAAAGGTTACATCTGCTGAGAGAACTAAACGCAAGATTAGAGGAAGCACTTACAGGGGATTAATCTTGGGAGGTGGCAGGGCGGTTGCCGAAGAGCCACCAGAGGACGGTGACCTCTGAGAGACAATTCAGAAGAGATAAGACATCGTTGAGTTTGCAAAGGTAAAGCTAAATCAAGCGGAGATGCACACCTCTACGGGGCGCTTCTTCAGAACCGGAGAATTCGGTAATCTGGACATAAGATCGGTAGAGCCGGCGCTCCGGGTCTGACGACGTTCAGCCTGTTGTTGCTTTTTCAAAAGAAATTGGGGATCTAGATAAGCAAGTGGATGAGAAAGAGGAACTTTTCCAATAACCCGCCGTGGGTTCCGGGGTTCAAATATTCTGAGCCGAAAGAAATATAGATTACCTCAGGGGCGTTGGCACGGCTTGTCTCTACGTTATCCTATGAGTCAAGCAGGTGTTAGTAAAATGAAAGAACAAGATCGCAAAAAATAGCCAAGATTTTACCTCTGAACAGGATGACTGGGGCGAGTCAAACCATTCCTCTTGTGGGGCGGTCTTCTTGTGCTTCTTAACTGGGGCCTTCTTCTTGGTTTTCTTCAAAGGAGGGACATACTCTTTCTTCCAGAAATCAGAGTCAGCTTGGAAAAGTAATCTGGTTAACGGTAATGAAATTGGCAAAATATGAGTGAACCAAGAGAAAAAGGGTGTGAAGAGTCGCCTTACATTTGGAGCAGGATTAATGGCACTAAAAGGCGCTAGCCCAATAGCGCTGCAAGTCCCGGATGTCTCATGGACAAGACTCCGGATAATAGTAGTGATGTCATCTTCTATTAAGGTGGACCGGCTGAAGCATAACGAACCATCATACTTGCCTTGGTATTCGCACATGAGGCGGCTTCTATGGCTTAAAGGCATAATCCGCCAGGAAACCCAGCAGCGGATCAAGTCCAGTTCGGTTAAACCATTGGCCATGAGGGCTCTTATCTTGGTGTGAGCCGGCTCATACCTTGTGCGCTCAGAAGCTGACAGTCGGCCAGGAAGTTCAAAAATTGTCTTGAGCTGGGAGGGACGATAACCTGGCAATGGACGCTCACCCTCCAGAGAAGTATCCTTGCAATAGAACCAGGTCTTATTCTAGTCTTTCGGATGACTCGGCATCTGCACAGCTGGAAAGGTAATATCCCTGCGCCTCTGGATAGAAATTCCACCCACCTCTAGACTCGGGCCGGCTTTCACCTCGGTTTGCCGGTTCACGTAGAAGAACTCTCGGAAGAAGCCCACAGACGTCTTGATTTGCAAGTAAACCTCACAGAGCACTTGAAAGTTGCATATGTTTGATACAAAATTAGAGGCGAGGTCTTGAGGATGGAGGTTGTAGAAGTGAAGGACGTCACGGAAGAACCTTGAGTCGGGGGGCATGAACCCACGTTCAATATGATGTGAAAAAACAACCACCTTACCTTCCTGTGGAATGGGCCTCAATTCATCACCCGGGACCCGCCAATGGATGACCTCTTCGGAAGGAAGAGTGCCCGCGTGTACGAAATCCATCAGGAACTCCTCCGTAATGCAAGACCCGACCCAATTGCAGGAATTGGATGCGCGTGACATGGCGGTGGTTTAAAACTGTGCAAATCAAACATAGCGAGTCAAGAAAAGGTAAAGTATCCATGGGCGACTTACGAGCTTAAGACTCTACAAATGAGGCGCCATGATCCGGCTGAGGAGAGCCGGAACGACATGGCGGGTCAACATAGCAAGAAGACAGAGTAAAATTCGGCTAAGTCCTAAAAACAGGTTTCGCAAAGTGCCGCTATGATCATGGATCTACAAAATCAAGGAAATACTTATATTTTCAGAACTAAGAATGAACTGGCGAAACAAGGAAAACCTAAAATGACGAACGGAGCCACGATGGATCTACATAGTATTGAGGACGGCCCAATACATAGCGGTGCGGTGAGGATGAGCTATCTTTCAAAGATTCATGCGCAAGGCGTGGCCGACATTAATGGAGCCCAAGTTTCAGAATGGTGGCGGTGGAGCTTCCGTGAAAAACCCCTTCCGAAGCCATGGCGGATCTAAGGGGAGAAGAGTTTACCGGCGTTGATGCGATGAATACGGAAGGCACTCTGGTTCGCAACAAGTTGATGTAGCGGCCCCGTCAATGGCGAAACGAAAACGTCACCGGAGCGGGAGGTGATAGAAACAACAGCGTCGAGAGGAACAATATGATAGAGCAAGCGGGAAAAGAAAATGCCACCCAGGGCGATCCTATTTAAAAGGAAAAAGGGGAACGGGTGCGAGAGTCCAGGCGATAGAAACCATCTGGCCGAGGCGGATGCCTCGATTTTTGAGATGGCCATTTAATAAAGGGATTTGGTGTATACGTCGACGAATCTTTTTTGTAGGGTTGACATGATGTCACGACGGGTCATTTCCAGGCGACTCGCCGAGGAAGCAAGAAGAAAGGATGAAGTGAGCAAGCTCAAATCAACCTGGGGCCTAATGTTGGGGATATAACCCCATGGTATGACCCGCCCTAAGGGCTCCGGGTTATACCTGACAGCTCGTGCACCGGCCCAAGTGTAAGCCGTAGGCTTAGAGCCCAGGGCGCTTGGCGGCTCATCGGATGGGTCGGAAGGTGGCCCGGACAGAGAAGACCCGGGTGTGTAAGCCGCCCGGGGACAACTTGGACAGAGAAGATGGAGGAAGACTCAGATAGGCAATGAGAGTCGGTTACAACTTGTATGACCCGTGGTCTTGACCTCCTATATAAAGGTAGACCCGGGGCGACTTAGAGGCAGGTGATCAAGAACTAGGTCAAGCTTTAGCTCCCTTGTAATCAATACAACAAGCAATACAAGCACAAGTAGGACGTAGGCTATTACCTCGACGTGAGGGGCCGAACCTGGGTAAACTCGTGTCCTTAAACCCAATCAACCCCTTTGAGTCCATCACATTAGATTTCGCCTCGAACCCAAGTCCGTTGACCAGGACATCTGCCATGACAAAACCACGACAGGAGGGGCGGCTTATATAGAGTTCGCTGCCCCTCATAAGTGCCCGGCATCTAAGGGTCCGATAGTGGGTTTAAAGTCTGGCGTTACTGGTAACGTACATAATAAATGCTACTAATGACGAAGGACCAACGACTGCCCGTTAGCCTCCTGATGGTGGCTCCTAGTCTTCTGGTGTCGACTAAGAATGAGGTCTACCGAGTGACAGGCGACTGTCGAGTGAAGGAAGAAGACTCCAAGTGGATTGAATGTCGAGTGACTTGAATGTCACATGGCATCCAGTTGGAAGCTTATGCCTGATCTTCCAGTCCTCCAATGTAGTGTCCTTAGGTAGGGTATGTAGGCCTTTCCTAGGACCCTACCATTGTTACACATCCTTGTCATTAGCCCCCGAATGGATCGGGGTTTGAGTGGTGAACTAGGAGTATCAATGCCAGTCTTGAATTAAGGCATCAAATCTTCTGAATGATATTCGGGGCTTCAACGAAATTTGCATCGATTGAACTCTGAGTATTGATGTCAATTCAGGATCAACATGCCAAATCTTCTGAATGATATTCGGGGCTTCAACGAAACTTGCGTCGATTGAACTCTTTGCCGTTCGCCCGGATCCATTTAGCCTTAAAAGTGTCCGAGTGAATGTACAATGCCTATTTTGCTCCGAGTGAACTGAAAGCATCTTTGGAGGTGACGGGTCGGTCTGTCAGACTCGGTTTTGCGGGATACGAAAATTTGGGAAGTGCGTGCACGTGCGATGATGACGCCATGATCAGGGCAAGTGGGGGCACGACAGCTCGATCTCCGCGCCGGTCATTTCGCGATGTACTGGACACAGACTTTGGCTGGTGTGTGCGGTGATCTCGCGGGTCCACTAGTCAGCGAGGCACTCGGGGGGATATAAATCTGGAAGCGCTATGGTTCGCACAGTACTTTTCCCCAAACTTCCTCTCTTCCTCCACCTCCCTATCTTCAGCACCCCCACTCCATTCCTCTCCGATGAGAGCCGCCACGACAATGATGAAGAGCACCACGGAGAAGCTAGAGCGAGCTAAGAAGGGGGCGACGAAGGTCAAGGGCAAGAAGCCCTCGTCCGCTCGGTTCACTGCACTGGCGGGATGGATGTAGGGGGACTTTCTCTCCTCCGTAGTCATTCATGAGGACATGGAGGGTCTTGTCGCTGATGGGCTCGTGGCGGACGGCGCCTGGAGGCTACCGGAGGGAGAGCGCGAGCCGGAGCCGCGCGATGGGGAGAGGGTCCTCCTTCTCTCCCATGTTGAAAGAGGTTTCTCTATGCCACCCCACCCATTCTTTACAGGGTTCTTGAATTTCTTCGGAGCTCAACTACACCATCTCGCACTGAATACTATTGCATACTTGTCTGCCTTCGTTACTTTGTGCGAGTGTTTTCTGGGTTGTTCTCCTCATTGGGGGCTGTTCAGGCACATCTTTACGGTCAGATCCCAGACTATGAAGAAAGCCCTCCCTGCTGATGGGAAGACTCATGTGCTTCAGTTGTGTGGGGGTTTAGGACTTCAGAAAAGAGCCCGTAGTTCTTTCCCTGCCATGACTTTTCCTGAGTCTGTTAGAGGCTTGTAGTCGACTTTGTTCTACTGCATAGACGTAGCATCGCCCAACATGTCGACTGGCCTTGCCCCCTATACACTTGACCGTCTAGCTGTCCCCAAGTCTCTAAGGGTGACCAAAGAGGAACATGTCCAAGTGGGAATCTTGGTTGAAGCTGTGGTGCAACTGATTCGAGGTGGAGTGACTGGCATGGATCTGTTGGAAATAGTTCTCAGTCGACGTATTCAGCCGCTCCAAGCCAGCGATCACACCATGTGGCACTGCGCCGGCCCCGAGGACTCGACCAGGGCGCACCCAGAAGAGGTTCCGCAACAACATGTCGAGCAGTGGCTTCACATCATTACTAGAGCATGCAACAACCCTTTGGGAGCCAAGAGGATCCGGCCTTACTCGGCCGAAAACCCGCCGAAGAATCTGGTGAGTTGCGTTGTGTTGATTGATGTACTTGTATCGTCGAGTGATATATTGACTTATGAACTGACTTCTTTACTTGAATCATGCAGGAGTGGAAGCACATGCACTCGCTCGTTCCTAATGGGAACCACGTTGACGATGGAGTTGTGAGTGAAGGCAGTAGCATGGACAGCGACAATTCAGAAGACTCCGAGGACGAGTACGAAAACTCGGACGAAAACGAGCCAGAAGTCGAGCCACCTCTTTGCACGGAACACCGCACAAAGGCTAAGATCCTGTGGCTGCTGAGGACAGGGCTCCGGGCCCAAGCGAGAAGAACCCGAAGCGGAGTCGCCCCTCGACTGTCGAGTCGAGCGAACGATCGCCGAAGCAACCCAAAGTGACCATGGCCAAACCTCGTAAAGCCTTGCTTCGCATGAAGATGACCGTGCCTGTCATATCCACGTGAGTGTTTACTTTCAAATTCTTTCCGTCGATTGTGACTTTGCGTTGTTGCTAACCGAGTGTTGTTTGATCCATCAGAGCTGCTACTTCTATAGCATCTCCTCCTCGAGACGGAGGGGAAGCGATGGACAATGACACTGCTGACGCTGCAACTTCTCACAGAGGTTAACAAGTCTTCGATTCTTCCGAATGAGATTCGTCGCTTGCAAAAGTTGACACTGTTGATTGACGTTGCAGAGGTCATCCAGCTAGAAGAGGATGAGGAACACCCAGATGCCTCGCGTGCTCGCACTCAAAGAGCTTCATCAGTGCAGACACTTCAGCGGTCGACTGCAGAATCCTCCCAGGGGATGGACGACTCGACACGAATCAGAGCTGATCATGCAGTACCTCTGTCGAGTGCCCCTCCAGCTGCCTTGACCATCGTGACATCAACTTCAACTGGACCTGCTTAGACTGCTTCAGCTGCCCCAGCTACTACGCCGATCCCGCCCATGACGGCTTTCCCTCTCCATCGCGTCCCGGAAGATCAGACCGGAGCTGCGAAGGAGGCTATGATTCAGGCAGAGCAGATGATGCTGTGAACCAAAGAGGCGTACGAGGCCATCAAGCTGGATTACGATGCCAGCACGGCCCTCCGCACCAATGTCCGAGTAAGTTCGATTGTAAGTACATTTCCAATTGAATTCCTATCTTTTCTTGATCATACACCCAGTGGGTGCTTATTTTCCACTCGTAGAATGTTTGAAATTTCTCCACTCGAGTAGGTCAGGTCTTAGTCGAGTAGGTTTTCGATCGATAGTACGCGTAGTACTAGAGCCACTCGACATGTCGAGTGCATATATCTTTTTTTCTTCTGATGGGCCACTCGACGAATAGAGTGTTAACCGTCTCAGTGGGGCACTCTGAGTGCACCCACCGGGTGTAGCCCCCCGAGACTGCTGTCGAGTGCTTGCATCGTCAGGGGTCGTCGTATGCTTGATACGTTTGCCCTTGGTCACACCACTCCGCATCTACTTTGTAGGTTCCATGGATATCGTTGATAAACCATGATATGACGCCACATAAGGATAGACTGCACTTCACAGAGTAGGGAGGGGCATGTCACTCGACAGATCGAGTGATGGATATTCCAATGACGGATGTTTTCTGCCACTCGACTGATCGAGAATTGGCAGATCCAGTGGGAGCATGCTAAGTGCACCCACTGGGTGTAGTCCCCGAGACCGCTTTTGAGTGCTTGCACTGGCATGGGTCTTAGAGTTTTTTGTATGCGGGATACATTTTGCATTTGATCACACCACTCCGAAGCTACCTTGTAGGTTTCACGGATATCATTGATAAACCATGATATGATGCTACATAAGGATAGATTGAACTTCAGAGAGTAGGGAGGCGCGTCACTTGACGGGTCGAGTGACGGATTAATGTTCTAACAGGGCTGACCTTGTCAACCGTTTCGATAACAAATGGGGGCACGCTAAGTGCACCCACTGGGTGTAGTCCCCGAGGCTACTGCTAATCGCAGACAATAAGCAGTAGTCTTGAAAACTTGAAATCGGGATTTCCATCGTACGCATAGTACTGGAGTCACTCGACATGTCGAGTGCATATTTTTTCTAACGAGTTACTCGACAGGTCGAGTGTTAACCGTCTCAGTGGGGGCACTCTGAGTGCACCCACTGGGTATAGTCCTCGAGACCACCGTCGGGTGCTTGCACCGACAGGGGTCTTAATAGAGACTGCTTTGAATTTGTTTACGGCACGCGGAGCGCTGGAGCCACTCGACACGTCGAGTGGAATTTTTCTTGAATTCTTCTTCCCCTGGACACGGGCTTCATGGACATCATAGGTCAACCATTATATGGCGCTGTTCTAGGATAGTAAGACAAGCATTCGATGGTATTCATAGCCCAGTCGACCGTCCTCGGTATTTCTTGTCGATTGAATTTCTTTCTTTTGTGGTTTCAGAGGGCTTGCGAACTTGGAACGTAGTATAAAGATCTTGAGGATAAAAGGAACCGACTGCACGTGGATCTGGAAGCCTCCAACAATGCTCTGGACCGAGCGCGGGCTGAGCTGAAGTCTCTGGGAGGTAACTACCGTCGACTCTCTGCATTCCCATCTTCACTTTTCATGCTTTGAACCGAGTGCTCTCACTCGAAGAGACGTGCGCAATGAAAATCATCGACTCCAAGCGCGACTCAACAGTGTTGTTTCTTTAGATTCCATGAAGAAGGCGCTGGAGGACAAGGACAAAGCACTCGCCGACGCCCAACGGGTGGCCAAGGATAAAACCGAGACTGCAGATCGGAAGCTGGCGGCTGCCAAGAAGCTGGAGGAGCAGAACACAAAGCTAAATCAAGAGCACGTGGACCTCGTCAAAAGGGCCGAGCAGCTGAACAAAAGGAGCAACGGCCTGTAGAAGCATTTGGGAGAATTCTCGAGGAAGATGTACATCATGCTCGACGGTGAGTGACTCTTGTCGACTGAACTTTGTAAAATCCATGAAGATCGTACCTCACCGATTCTCCTCCCATTCCTTCTCTTCAATAGAATTTTGCCAAGACTTCGAAAAGGAGACAGAGGAGATTGAGCCCAACTTAGATCCCACCGAGTCTCTTGTCGCAGACCACCTCGCCATGAACATGCTCAGACTCAATTTCCGGCTCCAAGGCGTCCAGGCATATCTTGTCCCACTGAAATCTGCGATGAGGAGGATTGATAAGGAGTTGTGGCCTGAGGACACTCTTCAGCTCGACCTCAATTCCATGATGGCCCGTCTGAATGATCTTACAAGTTGAGTGCAGGCCTGGAAGAAGTCTGCTGCTCGTTGCGGGGCCGACTTGGCGCTATCACTCGTCAAGGTCCATTGTAGGGACGTGAGGGAGGAGAAGCTGAAGGAGCTCCGAGTGGTTAACACAAACAAGCTTCAGTTCGAGGACTTCATGGAGACCTTCATCGAAACAGGTACCAGAATCGCAGATGGCATCGACTTGGACACTTTTGTCGAGCCAACCAGCCTGTCAGATGATTAAAAAACTTGACCTTCAGAAGAAACACTTTTATTCACCTCGGTATGCTGAGTGAAACATCCCTTAAAACTTCATTCAGGCCTTAGGCCCGAGCACTTTTGCTTTCTCGCAAAACTTTTATCTGCGATTAACCCTTTGGATTTATCCGTATTTGGCTTTCAATCGTTTGTTCGACTAAGTTTGTTCTTAGGGTTAGGCGAAAACATGTTCGCAGCCAAGTTCCCGAGTGTGAGGATTGCTCAACACTCGGAATATTTTTGACCCTAGGCGAAGATTTATTTGTGGCTAGGGTGTCAAGTGGATGTATTACTATCCACCCGGCAGGGTTTTTAACTTAGGTGAAAGGATGTTTGCAGCTAAGCCGCTGAGTGTGAGGATTACTCACCACTCGGAGTAGTTTTGAACCTTAGCGAAGACGGATTCGCAAATGGGCCGTCGAGTGAATGGAATACTATCCACCCGACAAGGTTTTTAGCTTAGGCGAAAGCATGTTCGCAGCTAAGCCCCCGAGTATGAGGATTTTTCACCACTTGGAGTATTTTTGAACCTAAGCAAAGACAGATTCGCAAATAGGCCATCGAGTGAATGGACTACTATCCACCTGAAGGGTTTTTAACTTAGGTGAAAGCATGTTCGCAGCTAAGACCCCAAGTGTGAGGATTGCTCACTACTCGGAGTATTTTTGAACCTAAGCGAAGACGGATTCGCAAAGAGGCCGTCGAGTGAATGGCCTGCTATCCACCCGACATGGTTTTTAACTTGGGCGAAACATATTCAAAGCTAAGCCCCCGAGTGTGAGGATTTCTCATCACTCGGAGTTTTTTCGAACTTAGGTGAATGTCAATTCGTAGCTAAGTCGTCGAGTGAATGGACTGCTATCCACCTGACAATATTTTTAACTTAGGCGAAAGCATGTTCGCAGCTAAGCCCCCGAGTGTGAGGATTGCTCAACACTCGGAGTATTCCCAAGAGTGAAACTGTTCGATCGGAATCGACAATATATATTGCAGAAATTTCAATTGCATTGATGAAGTATTCTTATTACATCAGAAGATTCTGCTATCTCTTAAGTATAAAAATGCTGGAGCATATCTACATTCCAGGCTTGTGGCTCGTCTATGTGCTTCATGAGATTATACAGATGATAAGCTCCGTTGTTTGGCACTTTTGTGACGACGAAAGGACCTTCCCATGTAGGAGCAAGCTTGTGAGGTCGGTGTTAATTCACTCGGAGCACCAAGTCTCCCTGATGAAACGATCGACTCTTGACATTCTTCGCATGGAAGCGCCGCAGATCTTGCTGATAGGCAGTAGTCTGGATCATAGCCATCTCTCGTTCTTCCTCCAGGAGATCTACACCATCCTTCCTAGCCTATTCGACTTTAGCCTCAGCATACAGTTCCACTCGAGGAGAATTGTGAAACAAGTCACTCGACAAGACAACTTCAGCACCATAAACCAGGAAAAAAGGAGTCTGTCTAGTCGACCGATTTGGCGTAGTTCTTAGGTCCATAACACAGACAACAACTCAGTTACCCAGGCACCAGCCGCATGATCCAGGTCGTGCATGAGACAAGGCTTAAGACCATACAAGATGAGGCCATTGGCTCGCTCGACTTGCCCATTGGTTTGCGGGTGAGAGACAGATGCATAATCTACCTGAGTGCCTTGAGATGTGCAGAAGTTTCTGAACTCCTCTGAGTCAAAGTTGGTGCCGTTATCTGTGATAATGCTATGAGGAATGCCATACCGGAAAATTATCTCTCTCATGAATGTAACTGCCGTAAGGGAGTTCAATTTCTTGATGGGCTTGGCTTCTATCCACTTGGTAAACTTGTCGACTGCAACCATCAAATGAGTGAAACCACCTTTTCCAGTCCAAAAGGGACCAACCATGTCGAGTCCCCAAACAGAAAACGACCAGGAAAGGGGAATTGTCTTCAGAGCAGAGGCCGGCTTGTGTGACAAGTTTGCATAGAACTGGCATCCATCATAGTGATCGACGATGTCTTTAGCCATCTCATTAGCTCGGGGCCAGAAGAAGCTAGCTCTGTATGCTTTGGCAACAATCGTCCGTGAGGACTCATGATGACCGCAAGTTCCCGAGTGGATCTCATTCGGAATCATTCGACCTTCCTCACGGGAAATGCAATGCTGTGTAACGCCAGTCGCACTCTCTCTGAACAGCTGATCTCCCATCACAGTAAAAGCCTTCGACCTGCGCACAATCTGTCGAGCCTCTGTTTCATCTTCAGGGAGCTCTTATCTGAGGATATAGGCAATGTAAGGCACAGTCCAATCGCGACTGGCAACCAGAATCTCCATGACTAGATCAATCACTGCAGGGACATCAACTTTTGTCGGGTCATTGGAGCTCAAAGCTTGTGGGGGCTCTTCGGTGAAAGGATCTTCTTGTACCGAAGGAGTGTGCAAGTGCTCTAAGAACACATCATTGGGGACGAGCCGTCGAGTGGACCCAATATTGGCTAGCTCGTCGGCCGCCTGATTTTTCAGTCAGGGAACATGATGAAGTTCCAAGCCTTCAAATTTCTTCTCCAACTTTTTGACTGCATTGCAGTACCCAGTCATAGTGGGGTTTCGAACATCACACTCTTTCGTCACTCGATTCACCACCAGATCTGAGTTGCCATAAACCATCAGGCGCTTGACGCCGAGTGAGATAGCCATGCGCAACCCATACAAAAGTGCTTCATATTCTGCCAAATTGTTGGAGGAATCGAAGTGAATTTGCAAAACATAGCTGAGCTTGTCGCCCCTTGGAGATATCAAGACAACACCAGCACCGGAGCCATTCAACATTTTAGATCCGTCAAAGAACATAGTGCAATGTGTCGAGTGAATCTGGATTGGTTGTTGCCATTCAATACACTCGGCCATAAAATCTGCCAATGCTTGGGACTTGATTGCTTTCTTGGGTTCGAATCTGATGTCAAAGTGTCCAAGCTTGATTGCCCATTTAGCCGCTCGACCTGATGCGTCTCAATTATTGAAAATCTCGTACAGAGGAGCATCACTGACGACTAAAATTGAGTGGTCTTGGAAATAATGCGCCACCTTCTTCGCTGATAGGTAAATACCATAAACCAGCTTCTGATAGTGTGGATATCTTTGCTTTGAGGGGCACAAAACTACCGAGACATAATAGACTGACCAATGGACTTTATAAGCTTTACCCTCCTCTTCCCGCTTGACAGTTAACACTCTACTGACGACCTGATTTGTGGCCGCGATGTACATGAGCAAGGGCTCTTTGCTGCAAGGAGCAGCAAGCACCGGCTGGGTGGAGAGCAGGGCTTTGAGCTCAACGAATGCTGCTTCGGCTTCGGGAATCCTCAAACGTGTCGGACTTCTTCATCAATTGATACAAAGGTAGAGCCTTCTCACCAAGACGAGAGATGAATCGACTCAATGCTGCCAAGCAACCTGTGAGCTTCTGAACATTGTGCACTCGCACGGGGGTCTTCATTCGGGTAATGGCGCTTATTTTCTCAGGGTTGACATCGATCCCCCGTTCGGAAACGAGATAACCGAGTAATTTGCCACCGGGGACACCGAAAGTACACTTGGCCGGATTCAGCTTTATGTCGAATCTCCTCAGATTGGCGAATGTTTCGGCCAAGTCGGCCAGCAGGTCGGAACCTTAGCGGTAATTGACCACTATATCATTCATGGACGCCTCGACATTCTGAGGGATCTGGTCGAGTAAACATTTTTGAATCATGCGCATAGAAGTTGCACCGGCATTTTTGAGACCGAATGGCATAGTGATGTAACAGAAACACCCAAATGGGCTGATGAAAGCTGTCTCTATTTCATCCGAGCCATACAGACGGATCTGATGGTACCCAGAGTAAGCATCTAGAAATGATAAACGCTCGCACCCCGCAGTCGAGTCAACAATTTGATCTATGCAGGGGAGCGGAAAATGATCCTTCGGGCATACCCGATTGAGATGTTTGTAGTCAATGCACATACGCAAAGACTTATCTTTCTTTGGCACCACCACAACATTCGAAAGCCACTCGGAGTGGTAAATCTCCCGAATGAACTTGGCTCGCAATAGACATGCCACTTCTTTGCCGATTGCCTTGCGCTTCTCCGCCGCTGAACGATGCAAATGCTCCTTGATGGATTTGGCTTTCGGATCCACTCTCAGACGGTGCTCAGCCAGCTCCCTAGGAACCCTCGACATGTCAGCAGGCTTCCATGCGAAGATATCCCAGTTCCCACGGAGGAACTGGATGAGCTCGGCTTCCTATTTGCTGTCGAGTGTTGATGAGATATTCGTCAGGGCAACAGTAGGATCTGTCGGGTGGATGTGCACCTTCTTCACTTCCCCTGCCGACTGAAATGCCGACTCGGAAGCCGGCTTCTCTTCATGGAGCAAATCAGCAGGGTTAGCGGTTTTCTTGTACTCTTCCAGCTCGACCATGGCCATCTGGTGATCGGCGATCTTAGAGCCTTGCTGGAGGCATTCTTCGGCCCGCTGTCGATTACCAGTGACTGTGATCATGCCCTTGGGCCTGTTAGCTTCAACTTGAGATACACGTAACATGGTCAGGCCATGAAACGTGCATATGCGGGTCGACCTAGAATGGCATGTAAGCACTCTGGAAATCCACAACTTCAAACGTCAATTTTTCTTTTTGGAAATTTTTGTCATTCCCGAATGTCACATCTAATGCTATCTGGCCGAGTGACTTGGCCTTCTTCCCTGGGATGACCCCGTGAAATTGCATGTTGCTTTCACTCAGTCGGGACATCAGAATGCCCATCCCTTTTAGGGTATCCGCATAGAGAATGTTCAGGCCGCTGCCACCGTCCATGAGGACCTTTCTGAGTCAAGTGCCCCCCACCACCAGATCAACTACCAGAGCCTGTCGACCAGGAGTGGCCACATGAATAGGATGGTCTATTTGGTCGAATGTGATGGAATACTGGGACCACTTGAGGTAGGTGGGAGTAGCAGGTATAGCCATGTTGACTTCTCCATTGATGACTTTCAGACGACTCTTGCTCTCGACATCAGCAAAAATCACAAGTGTAGCAGTGACATCTGGGAATGTTTCTTTATCTTCATCTTCATCACCCTTCTCAGGAGATTTATCACTCGGTGGGTCCCCTTTGAATTGCTGGATAAGGGTCCGACAATGTCAAGTGGTGTGCTTGGGTAAAATCACATTGCCTTCCGCATCTTTCCTCGTGTGAATTACACACGGCTGATCCATGATATCAGTTCCTGACTGATTTTTTCCTTTCTTGGGGGCATACTGTGCTTTAGGCTTGCCCTTGTTTTTTGATTGGGTCACCAGTGCTACTGCTTCTGCTTCCGATTGTTATTGCCACCAGCCTCACTGGCGACTGCCTTTCCTTTGCCGCTAAGGAGGCGGTCTTCATCCTCGCCATTGGTGTACCGAGTGGCGATTTCCATCATCTTGCCGAGTGAAATATCATCCGTGCGCCCGACCTTCAGGTACAGCTCCCTGTATCTCACACCGGCCTTGAAAGCACACACAGCCTGGTGTTCTGACACATTCTCCACTGTATGATGCAAAGTGGACCACCGCTGAATATCTCTCTCAAAGTTTCATCAGGCTTTTGGACACAATGTTGTAAGTCAACCAGACCTGCAGGATGCTTGCAAGTACCCTCAAAGGTTCGGATAAACACTCGGGCAAGATCCTGTCAGCAATATATACTGGAAGGAGCCAAGCGATTCAACCAAGCTCGAGCTGAACCATCGAGCATCAAGGAGAAGTGCTTCATTGCGACGTTGTCGTTGCTGCCACCAATCTGTACAACCACTCGATAATCATCTAACCAAGTCTCTGGCTTGGACTCGCCAGAAAATTTTCCGATCCCAGACGCCAACCTGAAGTTGGGGGAAATCTCCGCAGAACGGATGGCTCTGCTGAAACACTCAGGACCAAAAATCACGACTGAGCTACCACTCGGAAAGTCTCTATCTTGGCCTTCTCAGTGGGCTCTGCCCCTGTCGATCCGTTTCTGGGTGAGGATATCTCGAGCATCAAACTCCGCATTCTGTTCATCACCAAACGACGCATATCGTCCGGGTGCCAGGGCACGCGCGGACTGCCCTGCGGAGGAGCGGGCACTCGATGGTGGTCTTCACGATGAAACTGATCTATGACCTGATCCTTGTGAAAGCCCCCACCCTACGACGCAGGGGCGATCCAGGGCTGTGTGCCAACTGAACGGTTTTGGCCCTGGGTGAGTTTCTGTGTATCCTGTTGCGGGACTGTGAAACTACAGAATTCTGACGCTGTGCTGCATCTAACAGTGCTCTGATCTGCATCAACCCTCTTCGAGCCTCTGATCGTGATGGCTGAATGGAATCTGCTATCCTAGCAGCAACTGCAACATTTAACACAGGAGTTCGATATACCTCAACATCGTTGCGGGAGCTAGTCAGGAACAACTATCGCTGCCATCAACCGGCAACAAGTGGACGCCGAAGAGCGTGCTCGTCGAGTTCTCGCTAGAGCTCTTCTAGCCGAATGCGCATGACATCCGAGGCCTGGGCCTCAATGGTCGGACCAATGATGCGGGTATGAAGAACCTCCCCCTCGCAACGCGGTTGTTCACTTGACGCACCACCAACATCACGCTTGTCGTGGTCAAAGCCCGACGGCGGGCTTTGATGAGAGCCCGCCATAAGGACCTCCGCTGCTAGATCGCAGCTTTCACACTCGAAGGGGATATCGGATGGATTGGAATCCGACTCGAACATGCCGTGAAGAGACTCGGCAGGCTCGAGCAATGTGATCTGCAGAGAACAAATTTAACGCGCCACTGCGTGCTTGACCCAACGCTGGAGTCATGAGCGGCCAGACCGCTTGCGACTGCGGACAGCGAGGGGAGCCAACATATAGGGAGTCGACGGCTGACGCAGCAACACGCCGCAGGAACTCGTGCGGAAGTGTGCGGCCCTGCGGACTGGGAGCGCCTCGACATCGAGAGGCCCTTCTTGAAGCCATGCCGAATCGTCGGCAATGAAGGTGAGCGCACCAAACCGGATCTCGTGGCCCAGAGCGAAAATATCGCCGGAAGACATGTTGAAGGATGGAAAATGCAACCTCGTCGGAAGTCGCTTAGATGCCTACCCCACGGTGGGCGCCAGCTGTCGTGGGAACGAGCCTGACAGTAGAAGGTAGGGGTACGAAAGGAGAGGGCAGAGTCCTAGCTATGGCGAGGGTGTATACACGGATGTATGAGTTCAGCCCCCTCTCATGGACATAACAGCCCTACGTCTCGGTGCTCGGGAGTTTATGTCGTATGGAATGTTAAGATTACAATGGTTGCGAACCCTTGTGCCAGAGGGGAGGGGCGGCTTATATAGAGTTCTCCGCCCCTCATAAGTGCCCGACATATAAGGGTCCGATCGTGGGTTTAAGGTCTGGCGTTACTGGTAACATACATAATAAATGCTAGTAATGACGAAGGACTAACGACTGCCCATTGGCCTCGTGATGGTCGCTCTTGGTCTTCTGGTGTCGACTGAGAATTAGGTCTATCGAGTGATAGGCGACTGTTGAGTGAAGGAAGAAGACTCCGAGTGGATTGAATGTCGAGTGACTTGAACGTCACATGGGATCCAGTCGGAAGCTTATGACTGATCTTCCAGTCCTCCAATGTAGTGTCCTTAGGTAGGGTATGTAGGCCTTGCCTAGGACCCTACCCTAGGTACATATCCTCTTCAATGTTGGTCCCCAAGAATAAGAACTAGAATGTTCTTGAGGGGTGACTCCGCCAATGAGATTCACTCACATTCATTATTGGCAAGATTTATTTGCAATGAACATCAACCCTATGCAATAGTTCAAGGAGTCACACATTCCCTCAAAGGTAAGCAAGGGACAAGGTAATCAACAAATAAATGGACATCATCACACATGCTTTGCACTCCATGTCCATAGTATCCTTGTATTTGTCTCTTATGTGTTGGGACTAACCCATGTACGTGAGAAGAGTAAGGAAACAACAAGGATGCTCCCAACTCTTGGTGATCTTCATCAACTTTGAGCATCCACCACTACCTCACCAACATGAAGTCTTGATCGACAATACCCAAGGTTAGTTTATCCCTCTTATGGGGGATGTCACATCAAGGGGGAGCTTTACTCTAAGACTTGAGTCAAAGCATCTCTTAGTATGTGACAACATTAAATGCTTTATGTAAAAGTGGTAACCCCACTTGTGCTTAAACGACGAGTATGACCTATGATCAAGTATTCTTACTTGGCTCCTAATTCAAATACTCATATATAGATGACTTCGTCATCGCCGAAGTGCTTGTTAGATACTATTATGTTTGTGCATGTTTGCCATGATTTCATTTGACTTCTTATTGTGTGAGCATGTTGGTCTGCATTTATTGTCTCATTCGAGGATATCCAATTGTTGCTGTTTGGCTTTTGATTTCTCTTTTGCCAATTGGATATACAAGAATGCCTAGGACCACTCTTTAGCTATCTATGCTTTCTCGCCTCATACTCTATTCATGCTGCATCACAAAATTTGAACAAGTGCTTTTCGATCCCTTTGTGTGTGGAGCACTTGGAGTTCCGTATCGACAAGGACTGACCATTAAAACCTTCCAATTGAATCTTGGTGGAACCAACCACAAAATCTCGGTCTCACCGAATGCCTAGGGTTGATCTAGTTTTCAATCTTGGTACCACCGATTCCATCTTCTCGGTTACACCAAATTTCCCTATCAACTGACAGTTGAGGAACTCGGTGACACCGAAAAGTTAGAATCGATGTCACCGACAGTGGTGGGTATAAATACTATGGACCCCGACGCTTTGAATTTCATCCTCAAATCATCGCGCCTCAGAACCCTAAGCTGCCGCCTTCGAGACCCCTGGTCATTGCCCTTGTCTCCCTGCGCTCCTCTGCCGTTGGGAATCGCTGCCGTCGATAAAATCCTCTCCATCGTCGCCGACATAGCAGATCCGCGCCATGTTAGGGTACGGATTCGACCTCCTTTGTGCTCCTTGTCTGATTCTTGCGCATTGGATTTGATTTTATCTATAAGCCACTCATCGCATGTATTCCTATCCACACAAAATTTCAATAGTCTAGCGAATTTTAGATTTTCTAGGGTTTGCCTTCCGGCCGATGGAACTCGAAGGAACCGAAGCAAACAAATTGGTCTCACCGATTTGACTTTCTGTGTTGCTGAGAACCATCTCGGTGGAACCGAGTACTTCTTTTTGTTCTCACCAAAAAGAGTGCCAAGGTTCTGTTAAGAGGGACAGTCAGTCTTGGTAGCACCGAAAATTTTACTTCTGCTCTACTGATATTTATTTGACAGAATGCAAAACTTTGGAAATATATTGTTCAAATTTCAAAAACCAGCCTCATTTTGTGATGACTCATCTTCTTTTGCTCTTCCATACTCCATTCACAGGGTCAGTATGTCAGATGCTGAGGACAATCAGAATATGCCAGAGCAAGGTGCTGACATGAGTTTAGGCACAAGCCCAGAGTCCAATTCATTTTCAGATCCAGGCACCCCTAGATCACATGGGTAGCCCAAGGCTACTACAAGGACCAAAAGAAGCTGAATTCAGATGAGGAGGATTCAGACTTTTCCCTGAGGAGATTCTTGCCAAGAAGTAAGAAAAGGCTACTAAGAAGTCTGCTACTAGAGCCACCTCTGAAACTATCAAAGCACATGAGAGTGCTGGAGCCACAATGTCCATTGATCCCCCAAGGAAGTCTATGCCGAAGAAGGCAGGGGAGAAGAAAGCCAGAAAGAGGATTGTTCATGTGATTGGTAGGCCTACATCCATGTCGTCATTTTCTCACGACAGATGCCATGGGTAGGCTTATCATAGGTGGTTGGGGCTGAAGGATGCCGACGGGCTCTGGGTACGAGATTGGGCACAAGCGATGGCGACACATGATGTACCCAGGTTCAGGGCCTTCCGAGGGAGATAATACCCTTAGTCATGCTTGGTCTAGTTGGATGGATAGTTGTGTTTACAAGGGTGCTCCTGGAGCTATGTCTAGAGGAGGAAGAAGGAGCAGCCGGCTCGTCCTCCTCCATTGCTAGTGGTGGAAGGAGAGGGAAGCTCTATGCAGGTGTGTGTGAGTGATTGTCTATCCCCGTTGCATGGGGGCTCGGGGTTTTTTTATAGGCCAACCCCCGGCTCTATAATATGTTCTAAAGTACATGGGGGGACCCGGCTGGCAGTCTCTCCGGCTGGCTAGGGGTCCCCCCATTCGTGTTGTCTCATCGCCTGTAGGGTCGACCGGCTAAGTGGTCCCGTATCCCACTGGGGCCCGCTAGCCGGCTCTGCGATTGGCCCATGCCCACCTGCCGCGGCACGGGTCGCCCGAGAGGCGTCGTCTTTCGCCAGCCGACCGATGTCTTCGTACGGCTGGCTACACTCTAGCCACTTGGGGGAGGTAATCGAGTGGGCGACGGCGTGTCGGCACTGTTTCCCCACCCGGTCGCGCTCGCCAAGGTCATCGGCCTGGATGGCCGGACTGTAGCAATTCGCCCCAGTGCGTCAGCGGCTACTGTGGCCACAGGACCGCCCGTCATGGCGGTCACGTCTTGTCGTCGTACCGTGCCAAGGAGGATGGGACGTCGCATGTACGCCCCTGGGTCAACGGCTAGAGGCGGCCCGAAAAGCAGCCGACCGCGCCCAACCGGCCAGTGGTTGAACCGGTCATGCGTCCAGCCGCCCGTGTCGCCAGCCGGCAGCACATCGAGCCGGTCGTCCTCCAGCCGGCCATGGACAACTGGCCACTTAGTTTTCTTCGAAGCGGAAGGGGGGAGAACACCATTGCTTTGGCCTACTAAGGGGTAAGAACCCCATAAGTAGTCCCCGAAACTGGTGGGGGCCCATGTCCGTCAGACAGAAGGGAGCCGGCGGCTTCCCACTTGCGGTACCCGCCTTCGGCGCGAAACTGAAGGGGCAGCCGGGTCGGCCGTTAGACCCGACGCCTCGGGTACCGGTGCATCGCCCCGGGACCCGCGCCGACCCGCCGCATGCCACACGGCGAGTAATGATGCATCGGGCCCTACACATGCGGGGGACACGGGACATCGGCCTAGGCCTAGCCCGCTAGCCCCGGACATAGCCCACTAGGCCTCGGGGCGCAGACTGGGATCCTCTGCGCCCCGAAGAGGCCGTTACGATCTAGGGCCACCCACGCGCGCGCGGAGCTTCCTGGGGAGTGGGCACAATTAATCCCACGTACCCCGCTCGTGGCCTCCCCTATAAAAGGGGTGGAAGGGTAGGGGCGGAGATACCCGCATCCCTCTCGCCCAATGCTGCCCCACCTTTGTGCCTTCTCCATCCTCCTCGCCTTCCTGTGCAACACCACGCCTGAGCCCGCAACCGGGCCCGCATGCTGCCCCACCGCCGAGATGGCCGATGGACGCGGAGGTGGGGTGGCTTCATCGTCGTCGAAGGGGACATTGTGGAGCTTCGCCGCGCGCGGATGCTACCGCCGGCGGAGTGGGTGGTCGCACGCGTGCCTGGCGATGAGGTGGCGCCGGTGCCGCAGCCGGGGCAACACGTCATCTTCCTCTGGCACTTTGTGTGCGGCTTTGGGCTCCCTGTAAGCCACTTCTTCCGCCTACTCCTCGACAACTTTGATCTCCACCCACATCATCTTGGCCCCAATGCGATCTTGTACCTCGCCGCGTTCGTGACGCTGTGCGAGGGATATCTTGGGGTTCTTCCTTTTCTTTAGCTCTTCAATGCCCTTTTCTATCTCAAGACACTGAAGAGCAGCACCCGCATGGGCACGATGGTGTGCTGCCGCGGCACCGCACGCTTCCCTCCGGTTTCTCTACTCGACCCCATCAAGGGGTGGCACCGGACGTTCTTCTACATGTAGAACGCCGACCCGGGTTTGGATTTCATCCGGCTACCGCCATTTGTCGACGTGCAGTCAACCCAGGTAAACTGGTAGGGAACTGCCATGCGCGGCGTGGCCCTGGCGGAGCTCGGCTGGCTCGCACAGCTGAAGTGCTCCGAGGGGCTGGTCACCGCCGATCTAGTGACGGCCTTCATCTCACGCTGGGTGTTGCCTCTCCAGATGAGGCCGCACCGGATCTTCGATATGTCCGATGCTGCGACCCCTGCCGTCTGTCCACCATCGACCTGACTGCGGCTCAAGTGGCGAAGTGGGTGAACACCCTTACGATGTTCAAGCTGAAGCCTGAGTCGTGGTCCTTCGGCATTGAGCCGTACGACCGCATCAACCACCCCCTGGTAAGTCTTTATGAGACGGTCTTTCTTCATTTGATTCTCTCCAGCCGGCAGCCGGCTGCGGACCTCACTTTCCCGTGCTGACGACAACTGTTGGTGCGACAGAACACGCCGGACGGCCCACACCCCATATTTTCGAGGTGGAGCGCGAACACTCTGACTCCGAAGACTACGAGCAGGGAGGCCCGCCGGAGGAGGGGGTGGACTCCTCGGGAGGAGTCGATGAGCCGGCGGACCCGCGAGCCGGCGACCCTAGTGGAGCCGGTGAATCCGGCGCCGCTGGGGATCCCAGTGGAGCGGGTGAGTTCCTTCTTGCCCCCACGATCAGGTACTGGACGGACGATGATGGTGACGATGACGATGACGATGTAATGATGCTGAATGAGCTTCCTCCCTTAGCGTGTCAGGGTCGGCGAAGCGAAGAGCGTCCGGCTCAAGCCCCGGCAGCCGGAGCTTCCGGCCAGGCGACGAGGATGGCCCAGGAGGGGGCCAGCGGCTCCGCCACCAGTCCTTAAGCGGGTGAAGGTGGCGGCACGGAAGTCGCCGGCGCGCGCCAAGCAGGCCTTGCCCCTCATCATCGGGTAAGTCTCTTTTTTTGTCTTGCATGTGTTTTCCTCCGGGTCGCGAGCCCGTGGGTGACCTGCCTTTATGCGTTGTAGGGACCCCATCGAGCTTCACGAGGGGAGACGGCGGGGGAACCGACGAATGCTGCCAGCCGGCTGGCTCGCGAGCACACGGCTACCTAGTAGGAGGAGAAGAGGAGGCTCGCGGAGCTATGAGCCTCAAAGTCCGGAACATGGGGTGGTGCCTTGCATTCTGGGACATCGAGTGGCGGGCGATAGAGGAGGTCCGCGGACCCTGCGCGGGCATCGGACTCGGCGGCGGAGTCGACCCTTCTGTCGAGGCCTCCTCCGAGCGAGCCGCGAGGGGCGACCATGGACCCGCCTACACCTCCGTCCGCGGAGGAGGCAGCCCAAGCAAGGGCAGCGGCAGCGAAGCCGGCTCCCGAGGCGACCCGGCCAGAGGTGCTGGCCGTGACATCGCCCGCGGCCGAGCCGGGTCGGGTCGACGTGCCGGAGGCCCCGGTGGCCTAGGAGGCGGCATCAGAGGCGGCGCCGGAGGTGGCAGCCATGGAGGTGGAGGCGCCCTCCATCGTGATCGTCGCGCCAGAGCGCTAGGGAGCGGGCACAACGATGGCGTCGGGCGGAGGGCCGGTGGGGGGCAACACCCAGACCCTCACTGTTGTTGACCCACCGCCAGTGGCCGACACTGTGGTGAGCCCGGGCGGCAATGGCGGCCGGGCCCGGAGGACCCTGCGGACCATGCAGGAGGTGCTCTGGGACTAGCAAGCGCTGGCGGGCGTGCCAGCCCTACCGGCTCCCTAGGCGGGCGGCCCGGTCCCCTTGTTCGGGGACTTGGGGAGCGTCCTGGACCGATGCCGACAGGAGCTGGCCTGGTTCACAGAGGCGGCAGACGCCACCATGCAGCATGCGGAGGTAAGCGTCATTGCCCTTGTCTCAGATTTTTTAGTGGGGGCACGCAAGCGCACCCACTAGGTGTAGCCCCCGAGATACGGGCCGGCTGACCGGCTGACGGGTAGCCGGGCTGGATCTCTTTTGGGCATGTGTTGATTTTTGGCTCTATGTGACAGGAGGGGAACTCCTTGTGGCAGAAGCTATTTGAGGAGGCGGTCACCATCCACGACCGCGGCAAGCACGACTTCTACCGCCTAGAGGAGGAGCTGGAGCGCGTGTAGGGTAAGTTGAATTTTACGGGAGGGGTATGCAGCCCCCGAGTGCCGGCTGACACCTGCCTTTTCTTGCGAGCGATCTGACCGCCCTCCAGGACAAAAAGGTAGGGCTTGTCTCCGAGCGGGACCGGCTGGCGCAGGATGTCCAGGCAGCTGCACAGGAGAAAGACCGGTTGGCCGCGCTGTTGGTGATGGGGAGGCGGCCCAGGACCGCCTCAAGGCCACCTTGGCGAAGGAGGTGGCGAAGGAGACGACCATTAAGGAGGCGGCTGACGCCACCCGGAGGACCGCCGACCTTCAAGACGAGGTGACCCGCCTCGAGAGGTCGCTCGAGGAGGTCAGGGGCTCCCTTGCCGCATCAGAGGCGGTGCTTGCGTCGGAGCGGAAGGCGGCGCTCAACTTTGCCATCAGGGTGGACAACGCCATCGAAGGTAATCGTCTGGTTTTCCCTTCTCCAGTGGGTTGCTTTTTTTCCTTTCGTGGTTCTTGTGTTTGATTTGCCTTTCTTCCCTCTTCTTCCCCTTTCTCCCAGGGCATTTCCCGGAAAATCAGCGCTGCGCTGAACGCGCCATCGAGGAGCACCGGGATTACCTTCGGGAGCATGGGCGCTCCATCGAGGAGGACGCCGTGCGGGACATGGATTAGCTTGGGGTCGCCATCGAGTACCGGCTGACCCACCTCGAGCAGAGCGTGGAGCGGCTGAACACGGTCGGGAAAGAGATCATCGCCGCTCTGTGGCCGGGCCATGGAGGAGCTCCAGCGAACCACATGGCCTTATGACTGGAGCAGGGCGTGGCCCAGCTCAAGGCCTGGAAGGAATCAGCAGCCCGAGCCAGCGTGTAGATGGCGCTCCGGTTCGTCATGTCGTGGTACCGCTGCGTGGACTTGGGCCGTCTGGCCACCATGCGGGACGAGCCGGTCGAGGAGTGGGAGGCCCGTGAGATGGCCCTTGTCCGCCAGGCCAGCGAGCCCGCGTTGTACATTTACGAGGACGAGTTCCTATCGGCCCTTGGCAAGGACGGCGAGCCGATGCCTGAAGACTCCTTCGACATCCCCCAAGGCCCAGCGGACGACAAGGCTGTTGACGAGAGCATCGACTTGAGCGGTGAGACGGCCGGAACCTCGGAGGCCGCCTCGAAGGCTAGGAGGCCGACCTGAAGGCCGCGACCACCTCCGAGGCGAGAGTCGAGCCACCCAACGACGCGCCGGCTGGAGGCACGCCGGCTAGCAATGTGTCGATGGCCTGAGCCCCTGGGCGCCTTTATCTTTCTTTTTTCTTTCCTGCAAGTTAGGCTTGAGTCCACCCACTGAGGGTGTTATGTAATGAACCGTAATGGCCGTGGGCCACTTTTATCTTAACGTTTGCATTGTGAATATTTGTGTTTGCCTTATTGCTCGTGCCAACTTGTCCTTATCCTTTTTTTCCCTCTTGGTTCTTTTCGATCCCCCCCGTTTTCCGCTTTGGTTTTGGCCCCGCCAGCCCGACAACCGGGAGCCAGTCTGTAGCTGGGTCGGGGTGTTCACCTCGAGGGAGCCGGTTCAGAACTTAGGAACCATGAGCGCCTTTCGGGATAAGTAGAATGGCAGAGGTGAGGTGGTGGTCCGGCTAGGCCTAGCCGGCATCTCCCTTCGATTGATCTTTCATGTGAGCTAAGCCTTGCCGCCCCGAAGCCTCGTCAATCGGACAACCGGGAGCCAGATCTGTAGATGGGAGGGATGGGAGGGGTGGGAGGGGTGGGAGGGCTCACACTACTTAGCCAATTTTCGAAAAAAGCGACTTAGGACCAGCCGCCGAGCCCTCGGGCCCGGGAGCCGGGCCGGGGAGCTGGTGAGCAAGGAAACCTTTGAGGGAAGCTAAACAGGGCATGCCCCAAGAGCCGGCCTGGGCACCCATTGCATTCATAAGCCCAAAAGGGTAGGGATACGTACATACATTGGTGTTTTCAGTAGTATAACGGGCGGAGGAGCGCCACATTCCATGGGTGCTCCGTCTCCTAGCTGGAGGCACTCTGGGTGTCTATTAGGTAGTATGCGTTGTTGTGTAGCGCCTTGCTTATGACGAACATGCCCTCCCATGGGGAGGACAGCTTGTGTTGTCCAGCTGTCCACTGGATCCGCCTGAGGACCAGGTCCCCTTCGCGAAAGGACACTGGCCAGATCCGCTTGCTATGGTAGTGCCGGAGCTTCTGCTGGTAGATTGCCATCCGGTTTAAGGCCAGTTCGCGAGCTTCCTCGAGTAGGTTAACTCTGTCTTCTCTTGCCTGCTTTGCGTCCTTCTCCATGTATAGGGTGACCCAAGGCGAGTCGAACTCTCTATCGGTGGGGATGATCGCCTCAGACCCGTACCCAAGGAAGAAGGGAGTGTAGCCGGTTGACCGGTTGGGGTGGTCCTGAGACTCCAAAGGATGTCTGGTAGCTCGTCGATCCAGCAGCCGGATGACCTTACCAGGGGCGTCATGAGCCAGGGCTTGATGTCGGACAGGATGAGGCCATTTGCCCTCTCGACCTGGCCGTTTGACTACGGATGAGCGACGGAGGCTAGGTCGAGCTGGATTCCTTGCTTGGAGCAGTAACGTGCGAGTGCGCCCTTGGCGAAGTTTGTGCCGTTGTCAGTGATGATGCCGTGGGGGACGCCATAGTGAACCGTGATGTCATCGATGAACCGGACGGCCGTGGGGCCATCCAGTTTCTTGATTGGTCGTGCCTCGATCCACTTGGTGAATTTGTCGACAACCACCAGCAAGTGCGTCATTCCGCCTCGTGTGGTCTTGAAGGGCCCCACCATGTCCAACCCCCAGACGGAGAAGGGCCACGAGAGGGGGATGGTTTGGAGGGCTGATGCTGGTAGGTGGATCTTCATGCTGAAGCGCTAGCAACCCTCGCACTCGTCGACCAATTTCTTGGCTGTCTCGAGAGTGGTGGGCCAGTAGAAGCCGTGGTGGAAGGCCTTGGCCACGAGGGTCCTAGAGGTGGCATGTTGCATGCACTCACCCTGGTGGATATCGAGGAGGATTTCCAGACCCTTATCCGACTCGATGCACCGCTGGAAAACGCCGATGGTACTCGATGGACGAGCTCGTTGTTGATGATGCTGTATGCCGGGGCCCGGTGTTGGATATGCCTTGCCAAGGCTTCGTCCGGGGGGATCTCACCTCATAGAAGGAACACCAGGATAGGTTGGGCCCATGAGGGGGCCGAGACAGGGGCCTACTCGAGAGCCCCCGGGATTGGATGGTCAGCCCCCGGGACCGGCTCGCCAGCACCCGGGGCCGGCTCGCCAGTCCCCAAGGCCTGCTGTTCGATTGCCATCATGATGTCCGTGTCGTTGGAGCTGCCAGTCTTGGACGTAACGGGCTCAACTAGTGCCGGCAGGGCGTTCAAGGTTGCGGGAGCCGGTGGTGAAGACGCCGAAGGGACAGCCGGATCCACCGATGGGCCGGCAGTGTCTGCCGGCATGAGGATTGACTCCGATTCTGGGGAAGGCTTGATCGATGGCTTGAGCAGCCGCTCGAGGGAGACGCCAACTAGGAAGGCCTGCCAGGTGGAGCCGATCTTTGCCAGCACGTCGGCCACCTCGTTGTCCGCCCGTGGGACATGATGAAACTCACATCCCTTGAAGGAGCCGGTGAGCTGTTGTACGAGGAAGCGGTAGCTGGCCATGTTGGCGTCCCTAGCATCGCATTCGCCAGAGACCTACTACACCATGAGGTCGGAGTTGCCGAAGCATAGGATGCGCCTGATGCCGATCTCCTTGGCGAGCCAGAGGCCATGGTTGAAGGCCTCATACTCGGCCATGTTGTTGGAGGCGGCAAAGTGGATCTGGAGGGCGTACTTGAGATGGTCACCTTTTGGGGAGGAGAGGACTATGCCGGCACCCAGGCCGGTCCTCATTTTCGAGCCGTCGAAATGCATATGCCAATGCGTGGAGTCTGGGGGAGGCGGCACGAATTCCATCTCTGCCCAGTCGACGAGGAAGTCAGCCAACGCCTGTGACTTGATGGCGGTTCTTGGCTCGTACCGCATCTCATGATTGGCGAGGGCGATGACCCATCTGGCGATCCGGCCGGTGGAATCCCGGTCGCTCATGATCTTGGCAAGCGGGGCCGTGCTCACCACGATGATGGTATGCTCCTGGAAGTATTGCTTGACCTTCTTGGCGGCGAAGTATATGCCGTAACACATCTTTTGGTAGTGGGGGTAGTTTTGCTTGGATGCGGAGAGGACCTCGCTGAGGTAGTAAACGGGCCGCTGGACCGGCAGGGACTTGCCCTCCTCCGGAGTCCCGACCACCATGACGACTCTGATGATGCTGGTGGTCACCGTGATGTAGGCGAGCAGTGGTTCCTTCTCAGCCGGCGCGGCCAGGATGGGCGCGCGAGTGAGAGCCTTCTTGAGGCCGCGAAAGGCCTCGTCTGCCTTGTTGGGCCAATCAAACATGCCTGGATTCTTTGTGTGACCCGGCTTGATCAGAGCCATCTTGCGAAGGAGTCCTTAGAGGGGGAGGGCCTTCTCCCCCAGCCGACTGATGAACCGGCTGAGCAAGGCAAGGCAGCCGGTGAACTTCTCGACGTTGCGGAGCCGGGTCGGCTTGGGCATGCGCTCAATTGCGCTGATCTTCTCGAGGTTCGCCTCGATGACGTGAGCAGACACGAAGAAACCCAGGAGTTGGCCGGCTGGGACGCCGAAGACACACTTCTTCGGGTTGAGCTTGATCTTGTACTCACGCAGATTCGCAAAGGTCTCCGGAGATCATCGAGGAGGCTGAAGTGCTTCTTGGTTTTGACGACGATGTCATCGACGTAGACGTGGACGTTCCTGCCTATCTGAGGCAGGAGGCACTTCTGCATGCACCGCTGGAAGGTGGTGCCTGCGTTCTACAGGCCGAAGGACATGGTGATGTACCAGTAGGCCCCAAAGGGGCGTGATGAAGGAGGTCTTGAGCCGGTCTTCTGGATCCAGCTGATCTGGTGGTAGCCGGAGTGGGCGTCCAGGAAGGACAGTATTCGCAACCAGCAGTGGAGTCGATGACTTGATCGATCAGCGGCAGGGCGAAAACACCTTGTTCAGGCTAGTGTAGTCGATGCACATGCGCCAGGTTTTGTTTTTCTTCAGCACCAAGACTGGGTTAGCTAGCCAGTCCGGGTGAAACACTTCCATGATGAACCCGGTTGCGAGCAGCCAGGCGATCTCTTCTCCTATGGTACGCCGCTTATCCTCTGAGAAGCGGCGCAAGGGTTGCTTGACCGGCTTGACGTCTGGCCGGACATGTAGTTTGTGCTCGGAGAACTTCCTCGGAACACCCGACATGTCCTTGGGGGACCATGCGAATATGTCCCTATTCTCATGGAGGAAGTCGACGAGCTCGCCTTCCTATTTGCTGTTGGGGCGGGAGCCGATGGTGACGCACTGAGCCGGGTTGGCCGGGTTGAGCGGGATTTGCTTGGTGTCCTTGGACGGCTGGAAGGAAGCCTTGCCGGTGGACTGCGAGGGGGGAGCCGGCATGGCCGGCTGGCTGGCTGCAAGGGCCATGAGCCGGTCGAGCTGCCGCTTCTTCTCGGCGATTTCTAGGGCCTCGGCCAGCCGGCTGCCGTCTCGAGCGCACTCGATTGACATCTTGTAGTCGCCCGTGATGGTGATGATTCCTTTGGGTCCCGACATCTTGAGCTTGAGGTAGGCGTAATGGGGGGCCGCCATGAATTTGACAAGGGCCAGTCGGCGCAACAGCGCGTGGTAGGGGCTCGCGAGGTCCATGACCTCGAACAGTACTGGCTCACGGCGGAAGTGGCCGGGTCTGCCGAAGAGGACATCGAGTGATCTTGCCGACAAGGGAGCATGATATTCCAAGCATGATGCCATGGAAGACCGTCCGAGTCGCCTATAGGTCTTCTATCTTCAGCCCCAGCTCGTGCATCGTGTCAAGGTACAGGATGTTGATGCTGCTGCCATCATCGACCATCATCCATGAGAAGCGGCAGGTGCGCTTCTCGGTGGCGATGGTGCGGTCGAGGACCAAGGCATAGCTGCTAGTACTAGGCATTATGGAGGGATGATCTGCCCGACTCTAGGTGACCGGTTTCTTCAACCAGTGCATGAACTGGGAGTTACCGGCATGGTGGCATTCACCTCATGGTGGCGCCGACACTGAGCGTGTTTGCCTGTCTCTTCACTGGTGAAGACGACGTAGCAGTCGTCTTGGTTGGGGAACTGGTCAATTAGACGACTGTCATTCTGGGCTGGAGCTAGAGCCGGCACCGGGGCGGCAGCTTGGGCCGGGGCCGGCGCGCAGGCAGGCGGCACGGGGGGAGCCGGAAGGCCATCCCCCCGGGCCAATCGCTGTGAGAAGCTGCACTATCGGAGCATGTGCGTAGAGGGCTTGGCCCCTGAATGGTTCTTGCAGGGGAGGTCGAGCATCTGCTCAAAGGTGAGCTTTGGCTGCCAGGTAGCCTTGCCAATGCGCTGGCGCTGACTGAAAGGCTGGGCAGCCGGCTCCTGGTCCTTAATGGTGTTGCCCTGTCGGCTCCCGTAGCGGGGATCCGTCTGGTCGTTCTTACGTTTGTTGTTCTACGGCTGCTGGTTGTCGGCAGCCGACCCGGACGTTGCCGGTGTTGTCGTTGCCTTGGCGGGCAGGGTCTTCTTGACCCGGATGGCTGAATCAGCTGTGGTGTATTTGACCGCCTTGGTCATGAGCTCGGCAAGCATGGCCGTCTCGGAGCACAGAAGCTTGTGTTTGAGGGGAGTGCCGTCTCGACATCCTTCGATGAAGTACTGCATGTCTTGCACCTCGTGCACCCCCTCGTAGGAGTTGCAGAGCTCGGTCCACTGCGTGAGGTAGTCGCAAAGGGACTCGTCCGGCCCCTGAATGCACATGGCGAGTTCACAGGGGGCGGCCAGGCCGCTTGTAGGTGCCGGTGAAGTTGCGAACTAAGGCCTCCTCTTAGTCTTTCCAGGTGTTGACGCTGCCGGCCGCCAGGCTATTGAGCCAGGTGCGGGCCGAGCCGATGAACACGAGGGGGGCGTAGCGAACGGCTACGTGCTTGTTTCCCCTGGCAATGCTGACCGCGGTAGTGTAGTTGATCAACCAGTCCTCGGGCTTGGCGGCCCCATTATACTTTGGGGTGTCCCAGGGGAGAGTGAAGCCGGTTGAGAACGGCTCATTGCGGATTTGAGGGCCAAAACAAGCCGGGATGATCGAGCCCTCCTCTTCGAGGAGGGCTGACTGCGCAAGGTGGTCGATGCGGTTGCGAGCATCGTTCTCGCTGCAGGGGACGCGCGGCCTGATCCGGTCCGAGAGCCCGAGGCGAATGACGGGCGGAACCGACCGTTCCATCTCGCACCGCGGGGGTGGCCGCGAGGGCGGTGGCGTCCTCGAATAGGATGCGACGAACTGCCTGGAGGTTAGCCGCGACAACATTGGGTTCGGGTCGGGGCGATAGGGGTGCTCAAGCCCCAGAGGGCCGCACCGAGCGGGTCAGAAGTGCCGCCGCGGGCCGCGGCGGCGTCAGCCCCGGCCCGCACACGTCCGTAGGAGGTGGAGGAGATGATGGCCATTGCCCCCACGCGATCGTGGGAGCTGCTGGACTGGGTCACAGCGAGTGCTCCCACGGCCATGGGCAGATCGGCACGGATGAGCACCTGCCCGGCGAGGCTGAGCTTGCCGAAGCGCTCGGTGAGTGCATCGATGTCAGCCGTGAGGCCGATGGGGTTGCCCATAGGGCGTGCCGGAGCAAGCCCCACGAGCCCGCGGTTTCGCCTGGATGTGCGGCGGCGGCGGGGAATGGCAAGGGGTCCCACCCGGAGCATGAATCCGACCGGTGCCGCGTACGGCCCCATGGTGGGCGCCAACTGTCGCCGTTTTCTCATGACAGATGCCATGGGTAGGCTTATCGTAGGTGGTTGGGGCCGAAGGATGCCGACGGGCTCCGGTTACGAGATTGGGCACAAGCGGTGGCGACACATGATGTACCCAGGTTCAGGGCCCTCCGAGGGAGGTAATACCCCTAGTCCTGCTTGGTCTAGTTGGATGGATAGTTGTGTTTACAAGGGTACTCCTGGAGCTATGTCTAGAGGAGGAAGAAAGAGCAGCCGACTCGTCCTCCTCCGTTGCTAGTGGTGGAATGAGAGGAAAGCTCTGTGTGGGTGTGTGTGAATGATCGTCCATCCCTGTTGCATGGGGGGCTCGGGGGGTTTTATAGGCCAACCCCCAGCTCTATAATATGTTCCAAAGTACAAGGGTGGAGGACTCGGCCGACAGTCTCTCCGGCTGGCCAGGGGGTCCCCCCTTCATGCTGTCTCATCGCCTGTAGGGTCCACCGGCTGAGCGGTCCCGTCTCCCACTAGGGCCCGACAGCCGGCTCTACGATTGGCCCTTGCCCACCTGCCGCGGCACGGGTCGCCTGGGAGGCGTCGTCTAGCGCCAGCCAACCGAAGTCTCCAGTATAGCCGACTACACTATAGCCACATCAGGGCGGGTAATCGAGTGGGCGAGGGCGTACCAACACTACTTCCCTGCCCGGTCGTGCTCGCCAAAGTCTGCGGCCTGGACATCCAGACTGTAGCCATGCGCCCCAGTGCGTCAGCGGCTACTATGGCCATAAGACCGCCCGTCGTGGCAGTCACGTCTTGTCGTCGTACCCGCGCCCAGGAGGATGGGACGTCGCACGTCCGCCCCTTTGTCAACGGCTAGAGGCGCCCTGGAAAGCAGCCGGCCACGCCTAGTCGGCCGGTGGTCGAACCTGTCGTGCGACTAGCCGCCCGTGTCGCCAGTCGGTAGTACATCGAGCCAGCCTTCCTCCAGCCGTCCATGGACAGCCGGCCATGTAGTTTTCTTCAAAGTGGAAGGGCAGAGAACCCCATTTCTTTGGCCTACCTAGGGGTAATAACCCTGTCAGTCCATGTATGAAGATCCAGAAATGAGCAAATGGATCTTTTGATCTCAACAATTCAGGGCATGCAGAAGGATATTAAGGGGATTCTGGACAACCAAAACTGTCTTGTGAGGATCTTTGAAACAAGGATCAAGACTCTAAATGATCAGGTGGACAAGGTGACTAAGGCATTCATAGAGCTTCAGAAGGAAGTTGACTCAGTGCACATCCCTCGGGTTTCTTCGACTTCTTCTTCTTCTTCTTCTTCTTCTTCTTCTTCTGATGATGATGATGAGGATGGATCACCTCTTGGTACGAGCACATAGTTCACTACTCAGGCTAGATCAGCCACAGTGCCTGCTCCACACTTGAGGCCCTCTTCATCACCTCTTGCTACTGTCAGCTCAGCTCCTGCTCCATCAGCTCCAGTTCCTCTAGTATCCACTCCAGCTCCATCCACGACATCTACAGAGATCTTCGCCGACGCTGTTCTCTCGACTCCTTTATCAACAACCAGAGGAGATCAGCCCAAGAACGCTTAGATATATGCCTCTAAACTTTTTGGTAACTTGTTGCCAAAGGGGGAGAAGTGTATATAGATCTTTAGGCTTCGAGTGAGAGAGCGTTTGGTGTTTGTTGCTTTTTCAAAACAAACAATTGCTTTTGGTTATTGTGATACTCTTTTGCTTTGCTTGTGATACACATTTGATGATGTTTGATCATACGCTTTAATGTGTGATGCTACTATTTCCTATCATCTTATTGCTTATGTGATGATAATTCATCTTTGGTTGATTGTGTTGTGCTACGATGTTCACTCTAATTATTCTTGCACACCACCAAGTGGTATGTGACATGGAAGAAGTGACCCATGTACCTAATATATTATGCATTTGCATTCAAACGCAAATTTAAAATAATGCACAAATTTAGGGGGAGCTCTTGCTTATCACATACTTCACAAAGCGACGATTATATTCATTGATTATATCTTTGTCGAACCTTTGATCTATATGTTGTCATCAATTACCAAAAGGGGGAGATTGAAAGCACATTTCAGGAACTAATAACAACATATAAGTCATGGAACTAATGTTTCCACCAAGTATATTTCAGGAAAAGTTCAATGATAGGAATGGCAAAAAGGATTGTGGAGATTGTGGAATTACCTCAAGATGCAAGGAAATAGGTTGGCTCAGATTCAAGCAAGAGGACTCTAGAATTTACATTTGTGAGAAATCACTTTGAGTCCATAGGAAAGCCAATACTATTAAAAGGGGGTAAGGTTTTGTTGGTGAACAAAATGCTCATACGTGAACAAGTGATAGTGACAAAAAACATCCACAAGATCTCCCACCAAAGTCTGTCTATAGCCAAACATTCAAAATAGATGCAACCAACATTCCTATCCCGGTGCCACCGATTCCAGAACCTAGACAGACTCAGCCAAACCCTAGCCACTTCGATGCAACCGATTCCATACCGGTGCCACTGAGGTTAGGTTGCTAATGTTCTGTTACGCAAATTCACATTTTCGGTCCATCCGAGAATGTTGAATCGGCATCACCGAGTTTGGCATTTCTGAGAGTTGGTTACGTTGTCGGTGCAACCGAGATTCCTATATCGGTCTCACCAAGATTCAAAAGTTGCCACCTTTTGGTCACTTCGGTACCACCGAGATTAACACATCGGTGTCACCAAGTCTGACTTATTGTGTGTAACGGTTGGACTTTTGGGTACGCCTATATATACCCCTCCTCCACCACCTACTCAAAAGAGAAGCACTCAAAACTATTCCATACCTATCCTATCAGATTTTCTGAGAGAGAACCACCTACCCTTGTGTTGAGATCAAGATCTTCCACTCCAACCATATGGATCTTGATTTCTAGCCTCCCCAAGTTGATTTCCACGAATACCATCTCTTCCACCAAGACAAATCTGTGAGAGAGTGATTGTGGTGAGGAGTATATCATGTTGAAGGACAAGAGCAAGGAGTTCATCATCATTACCGAGCTTATTACCTTTTGGAGGGTGGTGCCTCCTAGATTGGTTAGGTGTCGCTTGGGAGCCTCCTACTTCGTGTTGTGGAGTGAACCAAGAAGTTTGTCAGGGTAAGGAGATCGCCTACGTCGTGAAGATCTACCCATAGTGAGGCTAGTTCTTCGTGGATGGAAGCCGTATGGAATAGTCAAGGTTGCTACTTCATGGACCCTTATGGGTGGAGCCCTCCATGGACTCTCGCGACCGTTACTCTCCGTGGGTTGAAGACTCCATAAACGTGGATGTACGATAGCGCCACCTATCGGAACCATGGGAAAAATCATCGTGTCTACAATTGCATTTGATCTTCCTACCTATCACGCCCAAGATGCGTGCCTATCCATATTAAGACACGAGGGCCTCGACAGGGATAGAGGCGCATCTTGCCATTCGCAAGTACATTATCATTACATACATTTAGGAAGGTAAGGTTATACGAGTTGGCTTACAATCGCCACATACTAAATTACAAATCCACACAATTTATTCAATCATCCATAAAAGGCAGGGTCTGTCTACGGACGAAATCAAACGATAAAATGATGCAATGACACTGGCTTGCTAGCCCAAAGATCTTGACCATGCCCACTCTACTCGTCTGGATAAGTGACGTACATCTTGCCACGCTCCTCGTCATACTCCCACTAGTGCTGCATCACGTCATGTGGCACGATCTCATCTGTACCTACACCTGGATTGTTGTAGTAATCTATGAGCCACAGGGACTCAGTAATCTCGTGCCCGGGTACCAAGACTATTGAAGCTTATAGGTTGGAATGGGGTATGTGTTAAGTTTGAAGCAACACTAAGCATTTATGGTGGCTAATCTTACGAAACATGAAAGTAAATATGTGGTCTATGATAAATGATCGAGACTAGATTGACCTCTAAGAGATCCTGAACACCTACTTACGTCAATCATAACCCCACCATGCTCTCTCTCGGATCATGTTCACGAGCAGAGACGATCATGGTTACTCACATAGTTGGTGCATTTTATTAGATTTTACGTCAAGTTAACTATAACCGGGTGTTAAACAAATATCCAAGTTGCCACATAACCACGAGCACGGCTTTCCGAAAGTTTTAACCCTGCAAGGGTGCTCCAACTAGTCCATCATAAATTAACCACACTCCATGGGAATAACCTCGACCACGGATCTCGTGATCATCATAGGCAACTCCAAAGGAATTCCAACACCTCGAGATAGCCCGAAGAAAGTTAGAGTCCACACGCAAGCCACTTGATAAAGGTAAAACAAATCCAGCAAGACCACCCAACGTGTCGATGAACCCAATAAGAGCCGCGTATCGCGTTACCATGCCAATCACTGAGTTGCCCCGGTCGGCGTTAATAAGCTGCTCTGGGTTGGACCAACACTCATGAGGAGCACTGGCCTGGGTTGTTGATTAATCCACGGGGTTGCAAAGCCCTATGCAAGTTTTATTAAGTTGTTTAAGAAAATAGTGGCAATGTTGAGTCTTGCCAGACAAGTTTTAATCTCAACCGAATAATCTAGCGGGTCCCCATAACAACCCCGAGCATGTTAGGAGCGCAAAGTATGGAAACATAACACCGGTAACAAGAAACTATGGCAGTAAAAGTGGAACAAAACACCTAGCAAAAGGCCAAGCCTTCCACCATACCAAGATATATATGTGCATTAAATTAAATAGCACATAATATTGTGATATGCCAAATCCATGTTATCACATGGATACAACCTGCACCTGCAACTAAGAACGCTATAAGAGGGGCTGAGCAGCGGTAACTTAGCCAAACAAGGTTTGCTAGGATGTGGAGGGGCTAGAGGCTTTCAAGTCAATGTAGGATGCTTGACATTCAAGTGGTAGGTAACACATAAGTAATTATAAGAGCGAGACATCTAGCAAAGCAAAAATAGTGTCGGGATCCATGTATGATCATGTTGCCTGTTGGTTCTTCAGAGGGACAAAGAGCGGGGTCCTCGTAGTGGCACTCTCCTGGATCCTCGTACTCAGTTTCAACACTCGCGTCTGCCCAAGAGAAACAGCAATAATAAACATCCAACCAGGGTGCAATGCACAAACAAGATGATGCATGATTCATTTGAAGTATGTAACATGGCAATCCGAAACTAGTCATGTTTCACATGCATTAGTTTGGTTATTTGCAATTCTGGACATACCCTCATGTTAAGTTTTTTTAAACATGCATGATAATGGAAATTATGGATGCTTCATGCAAAAATGATACAAATGCATATGTAGAACTAAGAAACGGAGTTACGATTCTCACGCCACGCTCACGACAAGTTAGAAGGCAAAACACAAGATAAAGATGGCCATGGGCTATTCCTTGTCATTCCAAGGTATCCAATGGTTAGGCAATGAAAAACCAACCACAATGGAGTCAAATATAAAGCAATTCCATGGAGTATAGCTCCCACAAGTCACAAAACACTAAAACAAACAATCTGCCACAAAACAGCAACATAGCAACTTTCACAGCCAATAACTAGAGCTACAGGAAATCTCCAACCACAAACAAGGCATTGACAGAAACTACATAGCATGCTTATCAAATTATCCAACTACAGAATTTGGAATGGAGGCACACATCAATAAGCATGAAGCTCACACGTTGGCATGATGAAACAGATTTTAGGGACTTAGTGAAAATAACATTTTTCTGGAATCTGAATTAAGCTGATATCAAGTTGAGAGTAGAAGCTAATGGTGATAGAGACCACCTCATGGCATCAAAATTAACAGGATGGTAGAGGACAACATCTACTTCAAAACACTAGCACCGAGCTTGAGCTAATTCTCAACATATCACTGGTAGCATCCACTCTTCATGGCATACAAATATTAACAGATTCTCAGACTTAGAAATATTTAGCATGTTTGAAAACAACAACATTTTAGTAGCTACTTTAGAGCATGGTTCCCACTTATATGTAAGTTTAACATGATAAAAATAAACACCATGTCATTCTACTCATCAAAGGATATTCATGTTGGCACAATTATCATAGCATGCATGGATTAAATATAACAAAAATGACAAAATGGCACTTTGAGACAAAATGACATTTTGACAAACTTTCTCATAAGACCAAACCAATTGTACCAATGGATTTCTGAGATTTTTATACCCCAATTTCATGTATCATACTCATATGTTTACATGGAGCATCATGGCAAAACACAAGATAGCAAAACACCACTCATTCCTATAAGTGAAAATTTACTATAAATGCACATATCCATAAATGCTCATACCAGATTTAGCAATTATACTACAAAAGGAAATAATCCATTTAACACAATTGAACACAAACATAATAAAATAAAAACAACATTATATAGGAGGGGCCCACCTGGCATAGGCACCAGGGCCCCTCTAGTGGATGACAAGTGGGGCCAGGGCCCACTTGCCATACACACACCAGCACATATACACACATACACACTCTGCCACACACACTCTAGATCCTGCTGGCCACAACAGATCCCCCCCACACACGACACACACACACACACACACGCACACAACACCACAACCACACACTGGATCCGGCTCACACACAGGATCCGCACACGGCACACCACACCTAGCCAATGGAAAAAGGGAGCAAAAGGGGGGAGCTGAGATCGAATCCGCGACCTTGCGATCGTTTCCCCGAGCCGGTTTCCACTGAGCTATGCTTCGGATCTCGACAAGAAGGAGGGGGAGCGCTTCTAATGCTATCTGACCTAGCAGAACTCTGACGAAACTGAACATAATGTCCACCGGCGACGATTCCGGCAACTACGGGCCTCTCCGGTGACGCGGACTGGCAGAAGAGAGGCAGGGATCTACGGGGTCCATTCCCCTGCTCATCTCACGACGAGGAGGACGGAGGCAAATACGCTCAAGGCCACACCTTTTCCGCCAGCGGCGTCGAACACTACGGCGACGCGCACGGGCCTACGCGGGGGAAGGAAGGGCTGCAGCGATGGCTGCTCACCAAGGGGCTGCCTGGAGATTAAGGAACGCGGCGATGGAGAGGAAGAGACGAAGAAGACACCGACAACGCCCTTTCTTCCTTGCGGACGACGGCGATGGTGAAGCGACGCTGTGGGGAGGTGCTCCTCACCCCCTAGCATGCGTAATGGAACGCGGACGGCACCGGGAAGCCACACGCCATCTCCACCAGCGACGAGGGCCATCGGGCGACGACGACGATGGCGAGGAAGACCGGCGACACACTCTAAACTTACCTCTCTCACTCCGAACCTGGGAGAAAGAAGAATAAGAAGGGAGAAGAATGAGGAGGAAGAAGCGGCGGTGGCTAGGAGGGAGAAGGGGAAACCCTAGGCGTCCGTGCCCTTATAAAGGGGGGGGGGCAAAACGGCGACACGATGCGCACACTCTGTGATGAGCGCACTGAACTGACGGAGGACGATGGGAGCAGGTAGCCGTCTCGCTACCTGGGCTGGGCCACGCGGGAGGGAAAGGCCCAGCCTCCCTCTCTCTCATAGAGAAAACAAATCAGGGTTTTCCTTTTTTATAAATAAAAGAAAAACAAAACAAAGCCCTAGTGGAAAGAAAATGGATTTTTAACAAAATAAAAAAAATACTTGACACCATAAGGAATTAGGCCCTATTTGAATAAAATACCAAGATGATTTTTAAGGCCAGTGAATTAAATACCTTTTCAAATAGCAACCCCTATTTTATTTAGAACCCCAAAATCACAAAGCTCAAAACACCAAAAGGACAACACACATAGACTCAAAATAATATTTCCTTCATCTTGAACATTTTAAACAGATTTATTGAACAAGTTGATTCTGATGAAGAATGACAATAAAAATAAAAGGTTTAAGTTTTTATTTTGAAAGCAAAGGGAGAGGGGAGAAGTTGATGCCCACACATGCACTCATCACAAACCACACAAGAGCTATTCACAATCTCAACAAGTTCACATGGAAGCACACCACATTATATTATGCAAGACATGATGATGAATGACATGATGCATGATGCATGAGACAATGACATGGCAAAGGAGAAAAATCCTATCATACAACACATGACACATGGGTCCACATAGGTTACATGGCCATAAAAGGCAGGGACAGCACTTGGGCTGTCACACTACCCTATCCCTTTTACTCATGCTTGTTGTTACTTTCCGCTGCTATACTCTTAGACTTGCATGTGTAGGATGTACTTGATATGCTATGAATGCTAAAACGTGCGAAGAATTAAAATTGGGAAAAAACATAGTTTTAATTGGTCAAGTAGTCTAATCACCCCCCCTCTAGACCTACTTTCGATCCTACACCTTCATGCGTTTGATCTTCCTATCTCTACTCCTTACTTTCATGTGCAATGTCTTTACATTCCGCTGCTATACTTGATGACTTGTATGTGTAGGGTGTGGTAGACTTGCTCTATTTGCTAAAATCAGCCAACACTTAACTTTGCAGCTTGTGTAGATTTTAAATTCCTGCTAGTAGTCTATTCACCCCCCTCTAGACATACTCTTCTCGTGATCCCACAACGGCCACCTCCCAGGAGTGGCGGAGAGAAAGTCGGACGACCATCTCCTCCTAGGGGCCATGTGGGATGATCTCGTGGTCCACGAATCTGGAGGTGAAGGACTCAAATCTGTTGCCTGCCATGGCGGAGAAGGCTGGAGATCGCGGTGGTGAGCCAGGGTGGCGGATGGGAGTGGAGTGAAGTGGCTAGGGTGTTGGGTTCTACTGTAGGTGCAACGCATGCGAATTAAAATTTTCCTACGCGCAGAACATCCAAGAACATGCTATAGAGGTGGATCACAGATCGTTACCACTAGACGCAAAGTGCCGTGCAGCGGAAGAAGAGGTGGGGCAGCGCGTCCGCGTGGTCTGTCTCCTCCTCGTCCGTTCTCCCTCGAGCAACCGGCCCGATCTCCCTCGAACAGCCAGTCCGTCGAATCCCGCGTACAGGTTCGCCGGAGCGGTGCAAGTGCTTCGCCTCTAACGGTACCCGCGCATGTAGGAGGAACACACCGTGCGGCAGACTGCTAGGTCCGAACACACAGTCGACAGCGAGTGGAGATGGCTGTTCACAACACATGCAAACCCTGATGATGACACCGAAGCGATCAACCGGATGGGTGTGCCGCACCTCCAATATATATAGGCATGCGGCACGGGCTCAACTCTCGGGCCTCTCACGGATCCTAAAGCCCACGTGTTCCATCCCTTAAGCGCGCGACCCCTTAGGTTCTCGTTCACTTGGTCACGTGTCAGATCACATCCGACTCGACCAGTCTGTAGCATCCTCTAGCAAAACGTGCCGACTCCAAGTGTCCGATGAAGCTGGTTAGGCGAACCTGTACTTCACAATTCGGTTTCCTTTTGCACACGATATATGTTGTCCTGCACAAGGCGACATGGTCGTCCTTGTTGCAGCACGACCTCTTTCTCATTCCGGTGAATCCGACCAGCACTTCGGATTATCTCATAATCCTCATCGCACGGACATGCTTATTCAGGTCGGATCACCCGAGGGGCCCATAGTATATCTCTCCTGATCGGAGGGGCAAATCCTATCTTGCTCGACCATGTCTCGCAGCATGGGTCTTGACAAGCCTGCAACCTACCTTTGTAACTACCCAGTCATGAAACAGTGTTTCGTGAGCACAAACCAAGTCTGTCACCATCCCGAGTACATGCGCCAGCTCAGGTCTTAGGACATAGAACGTATGTTGTACTAGAGACTCATAGTTGATCTATCGATGCGTCTCATAGTTGGGTGTTTTCAACTCACACATTATCTCAACTCGGATCCGACTATGTTGAATCCGATCAGACCTTTCTGAGTCCATATTATCCGGCTAGCATCCAATGCTACATGGTCAGTGAGACCGAACCATCCACCGTGTCATATGCTAGTCCAACTGGCTGCGCATCCACACAACCCTTTCAACGAGGGACCATTTAGGACAGTTATCATACAATTCATAGTCTCACAAACAAGTCATGTACTTGTTAATACACATCACTGATAATGTCCAAGGACTATCTTTATTCATAAACGCATAGGAAATATCATCATACATGATTGCCTCTAAGGCATATTTCCAACAGTCTCCCACTTGCACTAGAGTCAATCAAATAGACATCGAATGCCCATAGCTCTAACGTGCCCTCATGGTTGGGTTGTGGAAGCGGCTTAGTCAACGGATCTACAACATTTGAATCCGTATGAATGTTGAATAAATTTGAATCACCTTTCTGTATGAGCTTTCGTGTTAGGTGATATTTTCGGTCTATGTGCCTAGTCTTGTGGTGTTGTATCCGCTCCTTGGCCTGTGTGATGGCACCTAAATTATCACAATAAAGGTCCAAAGGTTTTGACCAGCCCGGGAACACACCAACATCTTCCAGGAACTTCCGAATGCAAACACCTTCCTTTGCGGCTTCACAAGCCGCAATGTATTCGGCTTATGTTGTGGAGTCGGCCATCGTATCTTGGTTGGAACTCGTTCAGCTCACTGCTCCCCCATTCATGACATACACGAATCTAGTTTGCGATCGATAATCATCCCTATAGGTTTGGAAACTAGCATCAGCATAACCCTTTATGCAGAGCTCCTCCTCACCTCCATAAACTAGGAACATCTCTTTAGTCCTTTTTAGGTACTTTAAGATAGATTTCACTACTGCCTAGTCACTCTCACCTGGGTCAGCCTAGTATCTGCTTGTTAAGCTTATTGTATAGGCAACATCAGGTCATGTACATAGCATGGCATACATGATGGATCCAATTGCCGAGGCATATAGAATCCTACTCATCTGGTTTCGCTCATTAGAAGTCGTAGGACTCCGAGTCTTTCTTAGCCTTATACCATGTGAGACGAGAAATAACCCTTTCTTGGTCTCACTCATGTTGAACCTCTTCAACACTTTGTCTATGTACGTGCTCTGGCTTAAGCCGAGCAGCCTCCTTGATCTATCTCTATAGATCTTGATGTCTAAAATGTACACTGCCTCTCCAAGGTCTTTCATCGAAAACTTTCCATTCAATGATTCCTTGACTGAGTTCAGCATCGAAACATCATTTCCGATCAGCAGTATGTCATCCACATACAAGATCAAAAATACTACCGACCTCCCACTAGACTTCTTGTATAAACAATAGTCCTCTTTGTTCTTGATGAAACCAAGGTCAACAATGACTTCATCAAAACGAATGTTCCAACTCCGAGCTGCTTGCCTCAATCCATAAATGGATCTCTTGAGCTTGCATATTTTACCAGCGTTAGTTGGATCAACAAAACCTTCGGGCTGTATCATGTATACATCCTCTTTAAAATTTCCATGAAGGAAAGCCATTTTGACATCCATCTGCCATATATCATAATCGAAATATGTAGCTATAGCTAGTATGATCCTCACCGACTTTAGCATCGCTACCGGCGAGTAGGTCTCGTGGTAGTCAATTCCTTGAACTTGTCCATAACCTTTAGCGACAAGCCGTGCTTTGTGGATCTGAACATTTCCATCCACATCGGTTTTCTTCTTAAAGACCCATTTACAACCAATGGCTACTATGCCAGGTGGCGGATCAACTAAGTCCTAGACTTGATTGTCATCCATAGACTTTAACTTGGATCTCATGGCCTCGAGCCATGCCTCGGAATCTGGGATCACCATCGCTTCTGCATACGTGGCCGGCTCGTCATTTTCCAGCAACAATACATCACGCACTCTACGCAATCTTTTAGACGTCCGTGGCTTCGGTGCTGACTCCACTACGGGTTCCCTAATGAACTCCGGTATGTTCTCACCACCAGCCGAGTTGTCCCCAAATGGCTCTCGAATTACTTCGAGTCGCACCGTTCTCCCACTGGCCTCCTGATTGAGAAACTCTTTCTCAAGGAAAACCCCGTTCCGAGCAACAAACACTTTGTTCTCTTCTCGGCTGTAGAATATGTATCCCAAGGTTTCCCTTAGATATCCCACGAATATGCATTTATCCGACTTGGGTGTAAGCTTGTCCGACATGAGTTGCTTGACAAATGCTTCACAACCCCAAATCTTTGGAAAAGACAAACTACGAGTCTTCCTAGTCAACATCTCATATGGTGTCTTGTCAACGGATTTTGATGGTACCCTATTAAGTGTATAAGCTACAGTTTCTAGACCGTATCCCCAGAATGACAAGGGTAAATCCGATTTGCTCATCATCGACCGGACCATGTCCAACAAGGTTTGATTTCTCCATTCGGACACACCGTTTCTCTATGGTGTACCCGTAGGTGTGAGCTGAGGTACTATACTTCGATTTTTTCAGATGGTTATCAAACTCCTGGTTCATGTACTCACCTCCACGATCTGATCATAGAAGTTTTATCGTCTTGCCGAGCTGATTTTCAACCTCATTCTGAAACTCTTAGAACTTTTTAAAAGTTTCTGACTTGTGCCTCATCAAATAGATATATCCATATCTACTCAAGTCGTCAGTAAAAGTCACGAAGTACTGATAGCCACCTCTATCCGTTGTGCAAATTGGACAACACACATCACTGTGTATAAGCTCCAACAGCTCGGACGCCCTCTCGCAACTCTTTGCAAAAGGAGACTTAGTCATCTTGCCTAGCAAGCATGATTCAAATGTCTCGAACGACTCGAAGTCGGACGAAGTTAGGAGTCCATCATCATGGAGCCTCTTCATGCGTTTCAGACTAATGTGTCCAAGCCGGGAATGCCAGAAGTATGTCGGATTTATCTCATTAGGCTTATGCCTCTTGAGATTCACGTTATAGTCTGGTTCCATTTCTAGATTTAAAATAAATAGCCCATCTACTATGGGTGCATAGCCATGGAACATTCCATTCAAATAAAATGAACAACCATTGTCCTTTATATTGAATTCATAACCTTCACTTCTCAAGCATGAGGTGGAAATAATGTTCTGACTAAGTGCGGGAATGTAATAACAATTATTCAATTCCAAAATAAATCCAGAAGGAAGATTGAGCTGCATCGTGCCGACCTCCAACGTAGCAACTCTTGCTTTGTTGCCGACCCTGATGTCAATCTCCCCTTGTGCCACACGCCTAGTTCTTACCAGCCCTTGCATCGAGTTGCAAATATGAACAACCGATCTGGTATAAAATACCCAAGAGCTACTAGGTATGTCAGCAAGGTAAATGTCTATAACATATGTGACAAGTGTACCTTTGCTTGAAGAAGCATCTCCGTCCTTCTTGCCGTGCTCAGCAAGCCACTTTCTACAGTTCCTCTTCCAGTGACCAGCTTCCTTGCAGTGAAATCAAATGGTCTTTGAGTTCGGTCCGGACTTCGGCTCAGTGGCTGAGACAACCTTCTCCGTGCCCTTTGCCTTACCCTTTTTCTTAGACCAACTCTTCTTGAACTTAGCCGAGTTCTGCACCATCAACACTTGACGCGTGCCTTTCTTAATATCTTGCTCTGCCACCTTGAGCATCCCATGCAATTCAGTGAGCTTCTTATCCATGCCGTGCATATGATAGTTCGATACGAGCGTCCCATAGCTAGGTGCAAGAGAACCCAAAATTGCATCTGTGGATAGCTCGTCCCCAAGTGGGAAGCCTAACCGATCCAAAGCTTGCAAGTACCCGATCATCTTGATCACATGTGGGCTCAATGGATCACCCTCCTTCAGCTTACAATCCGTCAAGGATTGCCAGACGTTGAACCTCTTGGTCCTAGCCTGCACCTGAAACATGCTCTTCAGACTCTCGATCATATCGAAAGCCTGAATGTTTTTGAAATGTTGTTGCAAATCAGGCTCCATACAAGCCAGCATGAGGCAGCTGATCTCGTTTGATTCATCAAAGAGTTTCTGGTGGGCATTCTTGGTTGTGGCATTAGCATTCTTGGCAGTTCCTATGGAAGTGGATCCTCTAGAACATGTTCCTTTTTATCGTTCTTGAGAACAATTCTCAAATTTCTATATCAGGTGTTAAAGTTTGTTCCATTCAGTTTATCCTTTTCGAGAATTGATTTCAATGGAAAGTTGGGTTGAGCAGGTGGTGCCATTGATCTACAACAGAAAATATGCAATCACTAAGCAATGTGTTTATGTAGAGTAATTCAAGCCTTAAACAGAACAACTCCCACTGAAGTGGGCATCCCTCCGCAAACTCTCAGTGATTCAGGACCCGTCTAGCGCGAGCGACTAGCGAGCTTTAGCATCACTGCTATCCAACTTGCCTATTCGGTAAGCAACATCTTGCTAATCGTATGTCTATACGACTCCTGTCGGTTGGGTAGGTATCTCATACTCCGGCTCCCAACTTTCTTTGCCAAATGACCCAAAACAATTTTGATAGCCTCGTCAAGTTAACCTAATGCAGTGCATGTCCGTGTCCAACACGAACCCTCCAGTTAAAGGACACCTAGTAGCACCTCAATTTTATGAGCCCACTACCAGACGTACTTGACGTGCGAAGGTGCAATATCCGGAATGGCAATATACTTGATATTAATGAGGGATCTTTCTACCATACTATCATGCATATAAATAAGAAGCAATATCCATCACATATAAACACAAATATGTTAAATAGTATGGCTCCTTTATGGGCGTCCTTCCATGGCCGGCTCCTACTCCGATGACCAAGGAGGAACTCCATCTTGTTCGTCATGCTGGAACACCAAAGCTTCAAACTTGATCTCTGTCCTCCAATTTACAGAGAATCACAAGTCGACACGCAGGTCGTTATACAATATAATGACAGTACTTTGGCTCCTGCTAGCTGACAATCATGACACGCAGGTCATGTTAAGTTACACACATGCATCACATATATATGAGCCATACTATTCACATCAAACCAACAAAACAAACTTATGCACAAAATCATTCTACCGGTTTGTGTGATCATGTATGAAATACAAGGCGCTACGCAGACGGCAGTCCCGATCGTATCTGCACTCCGATCATGCCGAATTTTCTAATCTGACCGATCTCATTGATCATCGTGAACCCGATTTGGATTTACGTTTCATGGTTAACCCCGATGGCGGATACCGACCGGTAGGGGTAGGTGTCATGACCTCATCGATTCCGATTGATGGAAAACATAGCCTCAATCTATCCCAATGTGCAGCTGATCTCATCAACCGTGCACATAGTCGATGTCATGAACGACGATAGATCTCATCTTCCGCCTCCACATATCAAATATGCATCCGATCTGAATCCAAATCCTATAACAGAGGCTCTAATACCACTTTTGGGTTCTACCATAGGTGCATCACATGCAGATTAAAATTTTCCTACGCGTAGAACATCCAAGAACATGCTATAGAGGTGGATCACAGATCGTTACCACTAGACGCGCAGTGCCGTGCAGTGGAAGGAGAGGTGGGGTAGCTCGTCCGTGTGGTCCATCTCCTCCTCATTCGTTCTCCCTTGAGCAACAGGGTCCAATCTCCCTCGAACAGCCGATCCACCGGATCCCGCGTACAGGTTCGCCGGAGCGGCACAAGTGCACCGCCTCTAATGGTATCCGCGCGGCGGACTGCTAGGTCCGATCACACAGTCGACAGCGAGTGGAGGTGGCTATTCGCAACTCAACTCTTGGGCCTCGCACGGATCCTGAAGACCATGTGTTCTTACCCTTAAGCGCGCGACCCCTTAGGTTCTCGTTCACTTGGTCGCGAGTCAGATCACATCCGACTCGACCAGTCGGTAGCGGCCTCTAGCAAAACGTGCCGACTCCAAGTGTCCGATGAAGCTGGTTAGGCGAACCTGTACTTCACACTTTTGTACCCTTTGCCACACGATATATGTTGCCTTGCACAAGGCGACATGGTCATCCTTGTTGTAGCACGACCTCTTTCTCATTCCGGTGAATCCGACCAACACTTCGGATTATCTCATAGTCCGCATTGCATGGCCATGCTTATCCAGGTTGGATCACGCGAGGGGCCCAGAGTATATCTCTCCTGATCGGAGGGGCAAATCTCGTCTTTCTTGACCATGTCTCGCAGCATGGGTCTGGACAAGCCCGAAACCTACCTTTGTAACTACCCAGTCACAGAGTAGCATTTGGTCGGCACAAAGCAAGTCTGTCACCATCCTGAGTACATGCGCCTGCTCAGGTCTTAGGACATAGAACGTATGTTGTACTAGAGGCTCACAAATGAGCTATCGAGCATATCATAGTTGGGTCTGTCCAACTTAGACCTTATCTTGACTCGGATCTGACTAGACCTTTCTTCCGACTAGCATCCAATGCTACATGGTCAGTGAGACCGAACCATCCACCATGTCATATGCTAGTCTAACTGGCTGCGCGTCCACACATCCCTTTCAACTAGGGACCATTTAGGACAGTTATCATACAATGCATAATCTCACAAACAAGTCACGTACTTGTTAATACACGTCACTCATAATGTCGAAGTACTATCTTTATTCATAAACGCATAGGAAATGTCATCATACATGATTACCTCTAGGGCATATTTCCAACATAGGGTTTGGTCTAGCGAGCGGATGAGGACGAATATATGTGGGGTCGATGTGGACCAGTGCAGGACAGGCGGGCGTGCCCGGGCTCCCCCATATCCACCCCATATTTGGGATGGATATGAGCGGTACAGGTCAGCCCGGGCGTTTGAGGCCCATTTGAGGGGGCCATCTCGGTCACATTTTCGTGATCGCTTAATGACCGGGCAGCCCGTCCGGACATTTGAGACGGGTTTGAAGAGTCCTGTTGTAGAAGCTCTAATAGTACAACCAACTATTGGCTATACGATGTGCACACGTCATATATAGTCATTTATAGAATAATGTAAGCTATAAGGTTAGTTATAAAACTTCTAATTTTTTTCATGTCCTCTCTATATCTTTCTTTACATCTATTGCATTTTCCTAGAAGTACGGGTATTGCTAGGCTTTTTCATGAAAGGCCGCTCCCATGACTTTTCTATGTCTCTCACCTTCATATAGACAAAAGTGCCATGTAAGCGGGCTATAAGTTCATTAATGTACTTACTCTAAGAAGGCTAGGAAAGGTTTTGACTTAGTGGTCACTTTAATTGCATGGAGTCCGTAGAAGCAGCGTAAAGCTAGGGTCTGTCACAATTTAGAGCAGCAATGTTTGTCACTACATTAGTTGCTGACTTCATAACTAAAGTGCATAATTGAAATGAGGATATGATACATCTGCAACATATATAAATTTTTTTATTGTTTCATGTTGATATATTATCATTCTAGGATACTTTTTGGGCATTTATTTACCTATTTATAATGTTTTTGAGCACTAACCTATTGACCCAGTGCCTAGTGCTAGTTGCTATTTTCTGCATGTTTTGCACTTTTCATGTTTACAGTACCAAATGAAGTATAATTTCCATGAAACTTTTTTACGATTTTTTTGGATCAAAAGAAGACCTAGAAGCTTCAGAAGGAGTCTGGGAGCCACATGAGGGCACCAACACACATCGCGGTGTGCCCTGGGGGTGTTCCCATATGTGTGGTGCGCCCCTCGTGGCTCTCCCAACACGCCTCTCTCACCTATAAATTCTCTAAAATTGCAAAAACCCTAGATGAGGTACCGAAATACTTTTTACGCTGCCGCAAGTCTCTGTTCCGATGGGAGCCCATCTAGATTGATCATGGAGGGCCTCTTCATCAACCTTGTTGCTCTCATGCCGATGTGTGAGTAGTTCACCACAGACCTACGGGTTCGTAGCTAGTACCGAGATGGCAATCTCTCTCTCTCTTGATCTTCAATACAACGTTCATTGCATCTTTGCCTTGATCTATTCGATGTAATCCGTTTGTATGGTGCATTTGTTGGGATCCGATGAATTGTGGGCTTTTGTTCAAATTATTCATGAAAATTATTTGAGTCAAACATGCTTATTATGATTCTTATTTGCATGATCATTATATCTTCATAATTATCTCCGGTGTATTGAGATAGTTAGGCCAACTAGAATATTTCTTCGGTGAGAGAGGTGCATTGTAGTAGGTTCAAACTGACAAGTTTCTGTATCCTAGTAACAGAAAGGGACAAGATGCGTATTTGTCTTGTTTCTACTAAGGATAACATGTCGGGGTTAATTCATATTGCTTGAGTTTACTTTGTCTACATCATGTCATCGTTCTCCAAGCATTACTTTGTTTTACTTAATACTCTAGATGCATACTGGATAGCGGTCGATGAGTGGAGTAATAGTACTAGGTGAACACTGGAGTCATCCTATTTTCTTATGGACGTGATTCCTATATATACATGATCATTGCCGTGAAAATCGCATAACTATCTGCTTTTCTATCAATTGCCCAACAGTAATTTGTTTACCAACTGTATGCTATTTTTATGAGAGATCCCCCTAGAGAAAACTACTATGCCTGGTATATTCACTTATATATTTACAAATGCTACTATTGCCTTGCTGCCATGTATGTGATTTCATTTTATTTTGAAATTTACAATTATCTACACAACTCACTTGCTTGCAAATAATGAGACCAAGGGGATTGACAACCCTCTTGCCAGCGCTGGGTGCAAGTTGTTTGATCTTTTGTGTACAGCCGTTGAAGACGGTTGAGGATTGATATTCCCATTGGTTACATAAACCTTTGTTTTATAACTGAGGAAAATACTTACCCATATTGTGCTGATAACCCGTTCCTGTTCACGGAAAACCCAATGCAGATCAAAAGTATCAGGAAGGATTTTTGGCGCTGTTGCCGGGGAGTATCATCATCAACTATCAAGTAACTTCACACAAATTATCATTCACTTTTATTATTTTTATTTTATGTTATATTTTGTTTGTCTCATAAAAATCAAAACTACAAAAATATTTATCTTTGCGTGTTACTAGTTTACCTCTTTGCTTGCTTTACTTAGTAGTTTACTTTTCTCGCTCGTTACTTTGCTTGTTCGGTCCCCATGTCTCAAGATAGTAATAAGTTGTGTGACTTATCAAATACTAATAATTATTATTTTATTAGTACTCCTATACCACCCTCCACTACTGCGGAGGCTTTTGATATTAATGCTCCATTGCTAAATCTTATCATGAAAGATCAATTTTTGGGAAGTCCTAATGAGGATCCCGCATCACATCTTAATACCTTATTTGAATTATGTGATATGTAAAATAAAAAGGATATGGATAATGATACTTTACTATTAAAATTATTTCCTTTTTCTCCAAGTGATAAATCTAAATCTTGGTTTTCATCTTTACCTTGTAATAGTATTAGAACTTGGGATAAGTCTAAAGATGCTTTCATTGCCAAGTATTTTCCTCCTACTAAAATCATCTCCCATAGAAATCAAATAATTATTTTGAAATAGGAAGATCAATAACATGTTTCACAAGCTTGAGATAGAATGACATTGATTATAAGAAATTGCCCTACTCATGGTTTAAACTGCTGGATGATTATCCAGAACTTCTATGCTGGACTAAACTTTGTGTCTAGAAATCTTCTAGATTCTGCCGCAGGTGGTACCTTTATGGATGCGATATTAGGGGTGGCCAAAAAACTTCTGGAAAACATTATGAAAAATTATTCTCAATGGAGTGCCGAAAGATCTCCAGCTGGTAAGAAGGTAAATTATGTCGATGATATCGCTACTTTGAGTGAAAAAGTGGATGCTCTTATGAATATGGTTGCTAGTAAAAATAATCATGTTGATCTCCATGATATGACTTTGTCTAATTTGATTGAGAAAAATAATGACGCTATTTATGTGAACTTTATCTCGTGAAATAATTTCAAAAACAATGCTTATAGAGGAAATTTCAATTCTAGACCGTATCCCGCTAATTCCTCTAACAACTATGGAAATTCTTATGGTCATCCCTATGGAAATTATTATACAAATTCCAATAGGATACCCTCTGATCTTCATAACACAATTAAGGAATTTATTAATTCTCAAAAGGTTTTCAATGCTACGGCAGAAGAAAAGTTGCATGTGATTGATGCTTTGGCTAAAAACATCGATATAATTGCTCTTGATGTAGAAACTCTTAAAAGTAAAGCTTTGCCAAATAAGCATGATTTTTATAAGACTATTAAATATATCCAAATATATATTAATGAAAGTAAGGAGATGACCGCTAATTTGAGATCTAAGAGGGAATTCTTAGAAAAACTCGTCCACCCAGTTTTTACCCGAATCATGATGAAGATATTAAAGTGATAGGTATTTCTCCTATTGAATCTTTGTTTACTTCTCTGAATATAAATGATAAAGGTATTATAGATGAGTCAACTCTAGTTGAGAAGAGCCCCATTTGCTTGGAGGGTGATGATTTTGGAGAGATCAAGACTTTAACTAGTGATGTCCCCACTATTTTGGATCACAAGTACTTTAATTATGATGATTGATATTTAGTATAACATATTTCCTTGTTGCAAAACATTATCATCTCACCCAATGCTTATGAACAAAACAAAGATTTTACCGAACATATAGTAGAACCTATGATAAAAGCTTATGATGTGAAACTTGAGCTTGAAGTTTATATTCCTAGAAAATTGCATGATGAGCGGGAACCTGCTATAAAAATAAATATAAATAAATATGAATTTCATTCTTTGTGTGACCTTGGTGCTAGTTGATATGTCCATTTTGCATCATGTTTTCTTGCTGTTATTTATAATGTTTTTATCCATAATAATGCTTTTTGGAGTAATTCTAATGCCTTTTCTCTCATAATTTGCAAGGAACACACCAAGAGGGAGAATTCCGGCAGCTGGAAATCTGGACCTGGACAAGCTACGTCAGGCTACCTATTCTGCACAACTGCAAACAAGCTAAAACTTGACGGAGATTTTTTATAGAATATTTAAGAATTATGGGAGCAAATAATTACCAAAGGGCCCCTACTAGGTGGGCACAACCCACCTAGACGCACCAGGGAGCCCAAGCACGCCCTGGTGGGTTGTGCCCTCCTCGGCCCACCTCCGGTGCCCATCTTCTGGTATATAAGTCATTTTGACCTAGTAAAAATAATAAGAAGGCTTTCGGGATGAAGAGCCACTGCCTCAAGGCGGAACTTGGGCAGGAGCACTTTTGCCCTCCGACTGAGCGATTCCACCAGGGGAACTTCCCTCCTGGAGGGGGAAATCATCGTTATCATCATCACCAACAACTCTCCCATATTGTGGAGGGAAATCTTCATACACATCTTCAACAATACCAACTCCTCTCAAACCCTATTTCGTCTCTTGAGTTCAATCTTGTTACTGAAACTATAGATTGGTCCTTGTGGGTGACTAGTAGTGTTGATTACGTCTTGTAGTTGATCACTATATGGTTTATTTGGTGGAAGATTATATGTTCAGATACATTATGATATTTAATACCCCTCTAATCTTGAGCATGATTATTATTTGTGAGTAGTTACTTTTGTTCTTGAGGTCACGGGAGAAATCATGTTGCAAGTAATCATGTGAATTTGATATGTGTTCGATATTTTGATAGTATGTATGTTGTGATTCCCTTAGTGGTGTCATGTGAACGTCTACTACATGACACTTCACCATATTTGGGCCTAAGGTAATGCATTGTGGAGTCGTAATTATATGATGGATTGCGAGAGTGACAGAAGCTTAAACCCTTGTTTATGCGCTATTCCGTAAGGGACCGATTGGATCCAAAAGTTTAATGCTATGGTTAGAATTTATTATGAATACTTTTCTCATAGTTGCAGATGCTTACGGGAGGGTTAATCATAAGTAGGAGTTTTGTTCAAGTAAGAGCAGCACCTAAGCACCGGTCCACCCACATATCAAATTATCAAAGTACCGAACACGCATTAAACCGACAAGATGAAAGTGACTAGATGAAATTCCGTGTACCCTCAAGAATGCTTTTCTTATCATAAGAGCCGCTTTGTCCTGTCCTTTTCCTCAAAAGGATTGGGCTACTTTGCTGCACTTTTGATACTATATTCATTACTTGCTCGTTACAAATTATCTCGCTATCAAACTACTTCGCTACGTACAATTTCAGCACTTGCAGACATTACCTTACTGAAAACTACTTGTCATTTCTTTTCACTCCTCATTGGGTTTGTAACTCTTACTTATAGAAAAGAGCTACAATTTATCCCCTATACTTTGTGGGTCATCACTAGTGTCTCAACTATACCGAATCTTTATGTGATGTGCTTGGTCTCACTAATATGGAAGATTGTTCCCTCAATTGCATCTTGCTGATTCTACCATTAAGAAACCATAGGTAGAATTAATGATGTGATTATTATTTCAAATAAAACTTATGTGCCTGTAGACTTTATTGTGCTTGATATTGATTGCAATCCTTCTTGTCCCATAATACGTGAAGGTCCTTCTTACGAACTATAGGTGCAATTATTGACATGAAAGAGGGAAACATAAATTACCAATTACCATTAAATAAAGGAATGGAACACTTACCCAGGAAGATAATTAAACCACCTTATGAATCAATCATGACAGCTACTTATGGATGGAGTGTCAAAGATGACAACACTTGAAACTATGCATTATTCCTAGCTAGGGGCATAACACAAGAGCGCTTGTTGGGAGGCAACCCAATAGTTATCTTTATTTTTTCTTTTTACTTTATTTTTGTTTGTTATAAAATTATTATTTACTATGTAATTATTATGTTTTTATATTTTATTTATTTTTCGTGCCAAGTAAACCTTTGGGATGACTCACAAGATCAGTCAAAACGATGCTGAAACAAAACAAAAACTTTTGACTCCAGTATAGGAATTTTCATTTTTTATCGGAGCATGATAATGATATGGAGTTTTTAATAAACATTTATATAAAATTTTTAGAGGTTTTCATAATTTTACAGAATTTTTAAAGTTGTATAAGTATAGGTTCTCTACAGATTGCTACAGACTATTCAGTTTTAGACAAGTTCTGTTTTTTGCTTGCATAGTTTGCTTGTTTTGATTATGCTATGGAATGTATCAGAGGGTATATGACATGGATAAGCAACCTATTATGTAAAAATGAAATAATAATAAATTTCTAACAGTACCTAAAGTATTCAATATGTTTCTTATACTAACGGATCTCACGAAGTTTTGTTGAGTTTTGTGTGATTCAAGTTTTCAAGTTTTTGGTGTTATTACGATGGACCACATAATAAGGAGTATAAAGAGACAAATCTTCGTATGCCCAAGGAACCCCAAGTTTATATTATAAGGAAGACTCACGTGTCTAAGCTTGGGTATGCGTCGGAAGGCATCCTCTCTTTCGTCTCAATCTATCGGCATGTCACTTGGAGCTACATTTTTATTCATCACATGATATGAGTTTTGCTTGGCGTGTTGTTTGCTTTTGTTTGATTTCACTTTCAGTTGGCCACAATCATTGTTTGATGTACATACCTATTTTAGGTAGACACACCTTCATCATAATTTGTTGGAATACTCTATGTGCTTCACTTATATTTGTTGAGCTTAGCAGTTGCTCTAGTGCTTCACTTATATCTTTTTTAACATGATGGCGTGTAGATTTTATAGAAATAATTTCACTCGCGATCTTCACTTATATTTGTTTGAGAATTAATGAATAGTGATGGTAATTTGCATGGGTCATAAAACTATCCCCAAAACAATTCAATGAGTGATAATCAAAATCATCATGTAGCATATATATAGAAATTGCAGGTTAATGACATTGATGTGGTAATATAAAAAGGTGTGAGTTCATAATTGTTGATTCATAGAACTATCGATATTAAAGGTGTTAACTTCTTGTTCGTCCAAAAATTAAAGAGGCATGGTGGGTATGTGTGAGCATTTCTATTCCTTGTTGAAATCCTAGTTTTGTTTTGAGTCGGGCGCGCGCGATAGTTAATTGCTACCAACCTCCTCCCTCGAGGCATGCAAGTAGTACTTTGATTTATGATAAAACTAATCAAGCTTTTCAATAAATATATGAGTTATTTATGACTTATGTGAAACCATGTACATATGCAATTTCACCTCCTCATTTTTTCTAGCCTGTTTAGTACCGTGCATAGCCCATTCTCACCTTGAGGATCGGTGCAACTTTCGCCAGTCCATCAAAAACCCTGTGACATGATACGCTTTATTACCCATAAGACTCTTTATTATCTTCCTCAAAAAAGCCACCATACCTACCTATCATGGCATTTCCATAGCCTTTCTGAGATTTATTTCCATGCAAATTCCATGGCCACTTCATATGACTAGTTCGTTCATCATCATATTGCTTTGCATGATCATATAGATATGACATAGTATTTGTGGAAAAGCCACCATTCATCATATTTTTGATACATGTCATGCTAGATCTTTGCACATCCTAGTACACTGCCAAATGCATTCATATAGAGTCATATCATCCTCCGACTTTTTCATATTGAGTTTTAAGTAAATAAAAGTGTGATGATCATCCTTATTAGAGCATTGTTCCAGTGAGGAAAGGATCATGGATACTATGATTCCACCACAAGTCAGGATGCGACTCTGGACAAAAAGTGAAAAATGGGGGAGGACAAATGAGCCCACCAAAAAAATACATAAAAAATGGGGGAGGTAAAAAAAAGAACAAAAAAGCCCACCATGAAAAAAGAATAAATGAGAGAAAAAGAGAGAAGATTCGTTGCTAGTATCCTTAACCACACTTGTGCCTCAAAGTGGGTCCATGTTCTTCATATAGAGAGTCTCTTGTTTTGTCACTTCCATATGCTAGTGGGAATTACCTTTTGATTATAAACTTGGCTTGTATATTCCGATGACGGGCTTCATCAAATGCCCGAGGTCTTCACGAGAAAGAAAGTTGGATGCACACCCCCACTTAGCTTTAGTTGAAATTTCATACACTTATAGGTCTATTGCATCATTTGCATGACAATCCCTACTCCTTGCATCGACATCTATCAATGAGCATGTCCATAGCCCGTAGGTATGCCTAGTTGATGTGAGACTATCTTCTCCACTTTTTACCCCTTTGATATCTACCATCATATTCTATTCCACCTACATGTTATGTCCAATGGCTCACGCTTATGTATTGCATGAAGAATAAAAAGTTGATGCATACAGAAAAAGTACGATCAATTTCCTGACTTGGACACTGTGGTGCTTAACATTTGTATTAATCTGCTGAAGATGGAGCCATGCCTTGCTAATATAATAAGATTAATGATGGTAAATCTTCCTAATGATTGTAAGTGTTGCTATGTTAATGTTTGTTAATTCATAGTTTCTCAATGAGCATACATACAAAAGATTACATAATGAGTAGCATGTTAAATCAAAAATTTTGTTTTTATCATTTACCTACTTGAGGATGAGCAGGAATTAATCTTGGAGATGCTCGATATGTGTCCAACGTATCTATAATTTTTGATTGTTCCATGATGACATATTATCATTCTAGGATACTCTTTGGGCATTTATTTACCAATTTATAATGTTTTTGACCACTAAACTATTTCCCAGTGCCTAGTGCGAGTTGTTGTTTTCTACATGCTTTTCATTTTCCAGGTTTACAGTACCAAACAAAGTTCAATTGGCATGAAACCTTTTTATTATTTTTTGTGGACCAAAAGAAGACCAGGAAGCTTCAGAAGGATGTCAGGAGCCACACAAGGTCGCCAGCACACAACAAGGCATGTCCTGGGGGGTGGGCGCCCTGATGTGTGCTGGGCCTCTCGCATCATTCCCGACGCCCCTCTCTGCCCTATAAATTCTCTAATATCATAAAAAACCCGAGGACCTGAAACACATTTTGCGCCACCACAACTCTCTGTTCCGATGGGTGCCCATCTAGAGCTCCATTTCGGCACCCTGCCGGAGGGGGGGGGTCGATCACAGAGGGCCCCTTCATCAACCTTGCTGCCCTCATCATGATGTGTGAGTTGTTCACCATAGACCTAGGGGTCCATAGCTATTACCTAGATGGCAATCTCTCTCTCTCTCTCTCTCTCTCTATCTCTCTCTTGATCTTCAATACAACGTTCATCGCATCTTTGCCTTGATTTATCCAATGTAATCCCATTGTATGGTGCGTTTGTTGGGTTCTAATGAATTGTGTATTTATGTTCAGATTATTCATGAAAAGTATTCGAGGCAAACCTGATTATTATGATTCTTATATGGATGATCATTATACCTTCGCAATTCTGTCTTATCTATTTAGATAGTTAGACCAACTAGATTGATATTTCTTCGGTGAGAGAGGTGTGCTGTAGTAGGTTCAACCTGATGAGTTTCTATATCCCAGTGACAGAAAGGGACAAGATGCATATTTGTGTTGTTTCTACTAAGGATAACATGATGGGTTTAATTCATATTTCTTGAGTTTACTTTGTCTACATCAGGTCATCGTTCTTCATGCATTACTCCATTTTACTTAATACTCTAGATGCATGATGGATAGCGGTCGACGAGTGGAGTAACAGTAGTAGGTGTAGGTAGGAGTTGGCCTATTTTATTAGGGATGTGATGCCTATATATACATGATCATTGCTGTGAAAATCACATAACTATCCGCTTTTCTATCAATTTCCCAATAGTAATTTGTTTACCCAACGTATGCTATTTTATGAGAGATGCCACTAGAGAAAACTACGGCCCCCTTTACAAATGCTACTATTACCTTCTCGCCATTTATTTGCTTTAATTTTATTTCGGAATTTATAGTTATCTACACAACTCACTTGATTGCAAATAACAAGACCGAGGGGATTGACAACCCACTTGCCAACGTTGGGTGCAAGTTGTTTGCTCTTTTGTGTGCAGCTACTTAAGATGGTTGAGGATCGATGTTCCTATTAGTTCAGTAAACCTTGGTTTCATAACTAAGGGAAATACTTACCCAAATTGTGTTGCGATAACTCGTTCCTCTTCACGGAAAACCCAACGCAAATCACAAGTATCAGGCTCACGTGGAATTTTTAGATCGTTTTGCAATAGTTTAACCTTCACACTCTTGTTTCTCAACTCTCCACCTCCACCCCTGGTAACCATGGCGATACGTCTGATCCCATCCTTTCCACACAATATATTTAGTTTTTTCTCCATTAGATCCCTTCAATGATCCCAATTCTAGTACCCATCAATCGAATTTCTCATTTGGGCATCAATTTCCAAGCAAGGTTCATAATCTGTTCTTGTCACCAATTAACTAACTCGTCCATTTTGCATCATGAATTCACATTACTATTTAATTCATTCTTGTACATTCCACATTATTATACAATTCTTATGCCTTTTCTCTCTGAATATGCAAGGTACACCACAAGGAGTGAAATATCTGGAAACTGGAATTCTGGACCGGTAAACCGAGAAAAAGGCAAAAAAAATCACCAGACTCCAAATGACCTGAAACTTCAAGGAGAATATTTTTGGAATATTTAAGAATTTTTGGAACCAAAATATAAAAGAGGGGGCCACCAGCAGGGCACAAGCCAACAGGGCGCCCCCATGGGGCGCGACCTAATGGCTTGTGGGCCCTCTGCTGGCCCTTCGACGCCCCTCTTCTCCTATATGGTATGTTTTACCCTAGAAAAAAAATCATACGGAACCTTTCGGGACAAAGTGCCACCGTATCGAGGCGGAAACTTGGGCAGAGGCCCTTTTGCACTCCGGCAGTCAGATTCTATCGGGGAAATTCCTCTCCGGGAGGGGGAGATCGAAGCCATCGTCATCACCAACGCTTCATCCTTCGTTGGAGGATCAATCTCCATTAACATCTTCACCAGAACCATCTCATATGAAATCCTAGTTCATCAATTGTATTTAGTCTTTGTCCCAAAACCTCAGACTGGTACCTGTGGGTTGCTAGTTGTGTTGATTACATCTTTTAGTTGATGCTTGTTGGATTACTTGGTGGAAGAGATTATGTTCAGATCCTTAATCTTCATTATTATACCTCTGATCTTGAACATGTTGATGATGTGTGAGTAGTTACTATTGTTCCTGAGGACATGGGATAAGCCTTGTTATAAGTAATCTTGTGAAGTTGGTATTCGTTCGATATTTTGATGATATGTATGTTGTTACTTCTCTTAGTGGTGTCATGTGAACGTCGACTACATGATACTTCACCATGCTATGGGCCTAAGGGAAGTCATTGTGTAGTAAAAAGTAGAAGATGGGTTGTGAGAATGACAGAAGCTTAAACCCCAGTTTATGTGTTGCTTCATAAGGGGTTGATTTCGATCCAGATGTTTCATGCTATGGTTAAATTTATCTTAATTCCTCTTTCATAGTTGCGGATGCTTGTTAGAGGGGGTAATCATAAGTAGGTTTTTAGTACAAGTAATCACAACCCTAGCACCGGTCGACCCACATATTAAATTATCAAAGTAGCAAACGTGGATCAACTCAACATGATGAACATGACTAGACAAAAGTTCCCATATGTCCTCGGGAGCACTTGCTTAATATAACAGTACTTTCAGGCCCGTCCTTTGCTACACAATTAATTGGGATACCTTGCTTCACCTTTATTACTATTGTCGGTGGTTACTTGTCATGAGTTATCTTTCTACTAAACTATCTACCAACATTACTCACATCACTTGTGGAGAATACCTTGTTGAAAACCGCTTGTCATTTCCTTCTGCTCCTCATTGGGTTCGACACTCTTACTTATTGAAAGGACTATGATTGATCCCCTATACTTTTGGGTCATCAAGACTCTTTTCTGGTACGGTTTTCGGGGAGTGAAGCACCTTTGGTAAGTGGAAATTGGCAAGGAAACATTTTCTATATGTGCTGAAATTTACTGTTGCTTGTCACTATGAACGGTCACTCTTTGGTCGCTTGTTTGAGGCATCTTCGCCCCGAATGGAAGATGAAGAAAATGTTCCTAGGCATACTGAACCTACTAAAAATATTTATTAAGATATTCCTTCAGGTATGCTTGAAAAACTATTATCTAATCCATACGATAGAACGACTCATCCTGATTACCATTTGATATTCGTCGATGAGGTTTGTGGATTATTTCAGCTTGCAGGTTTGCCTAGGGACAAATTTAAGAAGAAAGTTTTCCCTTTATCTTTGGAGAGAAAATAATGAATGTGGTATAGGCTATTGGATAATATTGAATCATGAGACTGGAATCGCTTGAAGTTGGAATTTCATGAGAAGTTTTATCCACTACATCTAATTCACCATGATCGGAACTATATATATAATCTCTGGCCTCATGAACGAGAGAGCATTGCTCAAGCTTTAGGAGGATTAAATCTATGATGCACACTTGCCCGAACCATGAGTTCTCAAGAGAAATGATTATACAAAAAATTTATGCTCAACTTTCTCATGATGACCGATTACTATTGGATTCTTCTTCTTCTGGCTCATATATGAATGATACTATTGGATTCGAATGGGATCTTCTGGAAAGAATTAAACACAACTCTGAAGATTAGGAACTTGACAAAGGTAAAGAGTCGGGCATAAAACTTAATTTTGATTGTTTAAATCTTTTATGGAAACCACTACCTTTCATTAGTTTAGCAATAAATATGGTATTGACTCTGAAATAGTAGATACTTTCTGTGAATCATTCGCAACACGTGTTGATCTTCCCAAAGAGAAGTGGTTTAATATCACCCTCCCATTGAAAAACCATTAGAGGAACCTATAAATATTAAGAAGGAAGAAATAATTGTTAGTCATGCCGATCCAATTGTTCCCACTACTTACATTGACAAACCTCCTTTGCTGTTAGAATTAGTGAACATGCTAAGACTATAATTGTGGTTAATAAAAGTCATGTTAGGACACATATACCTTCTGGAAAAAATGTTAAGCCTAAGGTTTCCATGGTTAAATATCTTTTATATAATAAAATTGAGGGTTAGGTTATTTTTTTGTGTGGAGAAGCCGCTAGGATTGCGAAACCTGCTAGAAACAAACATGATGAATTAGACAAAAATAAACCTGTGGTTGGCATGCCTATTGTTTCTGTGAAAATTGGACCATTGTTATCATGGTTTGTGTGACCTTGGTGCTAGTGTGACCTCGGTGCTAGTGTCAATGCTTCAACTGTTACCTTATATCAAGAAATTATGAATGACATAGCACCCTCGACTATTGAAGATATTGATGTCACTATTAAACTTGCAAATAGAGGTACTATTTCGCCACTTGGGATTGTTAGAGATGTTGAGGTTGTGTGTGGGAAAGTCAAGTACCTCGCTAATTTCTTAGTACTTCGTTCAAAACAAGATTTTTTTGCCACATTATATTCGGTAGACCTTTCTTGAACACCGTTAATGCTGAAATCAATTATGCTATTGAGAAGGTTAGAGTAAGCTTTGGTGATGTGTCTCGTGAATTTAATTTCTCCAAGTTTACTAATCAATCAAATGAGAAGGAGTTACCTAGTAAGGACGAAATAATTTGTCTTGCTTATATTGTGTTGCCTCCTAATGATCCTCTAGAACAACATTTGCTAGACCATGAGAATGATATGCATATGAATGAAAGGAATGAAATAGATGACATATTTCTTCAACAAACACCTATTCTTAAACACAACTTACCAGTCGTATTTTAGGGGATACTCCTCCAACCAAGGGATATTGTGTGTTTGAACTAAAGACTTTACCTGATACTTTGAAATATGCTTATCTTGATGTAAATAAAATACATCATCTTATTATCAGTGCTAACCTTTCACAACATGAAGAAAGTAGATTTCTTAAAACTCTAAGGAAGCACAGGGCTGATATTGGATATACTCTCAATGATCTAAAGGACATAAGCCCGACTTTATGTTATCACAAGATTAATATGGAACTAGATGCTAAACCTGTTATTCATCACCAACGTCGCTTAAATCCCAAGATAAAGGAAGTGGTAAGATCTGAAATACTAAAGCTTCTGTAGGCAGGTATAATCTATCCTATTGCTGACAGTAGGTGGGTATGTCCCGTTCATTGTGTTCCTAAGAAAGGGGGTATTACTGTCGTCCCTAATGAAAAACATGAGCTTATTCACAAAGAATCGTAACTAGCTATAGGATGGTAATTGATTTAAGGAAAATACATAAAGCTAATAAGAAACATCATTACCCCTTGCCTTTTATTGATCAGATGCTAGAAATATTATCTAAGCACACACACTTTTGCTTTCTTGATGGATATTCTAGATTTTCTCAAATGCCTGTGTCAAAAGAAGATCATGAGAAAACTACCTTTACAAATCCTTTTGGAACTTATACTAATAGGCATATGCCTTTTGATTTATGCAATGCACCTGCTACATTTCAACGATGTATGGCTGCTATATTCTCTCACTTTTGTGAAAAGCTTGTTGAGTTTTTCATGGATGATTTTTCCGTTTATGGGACTTCTTTTGATGATTGCTTGAGCAACCTCAATTAAGTTTTGCATAGGTGTGAAGAAACTAGTATTGTCTTGAATTGGGAGAAGTGTCACTTTATGGTAAATGAAGGTATAGTGCTTGGGCATAAAATTTCTGAACGCAACATTGACGTGGACAAAGCTAAAGTTGATGCAATAGAGAAAATGCCATGCCCAAGAGATATTAAAGGTATAAGAAGTTTCCTTGGTAATGCAAGTTTTTTATAGGCGTTTCATTAAAGATTTCTCAAAGATTTCTAGGTCGTTAACTAATCTTCTTCAAAAAGATGTTCCTTTTGTTTTTTATGATGATTGGATAGAAGCTGTTGAAATACTTAAGAATGCTTTAATTTCTGCACCTATTGTTCAACCACCAGATTGGAACCTACCATTTGAAATTATGTGTGATGCTAGTGATTATGTTGTTGGTGTTGTTCTAGGGCAAAGAGTAGACACAAATTAAATGTTATTCATTATGCCAGTAAAACTGTAGACTCTACTCAAAGGAATTATGCTACCACTAAAAAGGAATTTTTAGCAGTTGTTTTTGCTTGTGATAAGTTTAGACCTTACATCGTTGATTCCAATGTAACTATTCACACCGATCATCCTGCTATTAAATACCTTATGGGAAATAAAGATGCTAATCCTAGACTCACTAGGTGGGTACTTTTACTTCAAGAGTTTGATTTGCATATCGTTGATAGAAAATGAGCTGAAAACCCCATAGCAGGTAACTTGTCTAGGATTGAAAATGTTCTTGATGGTCCACTTCCTACCGATGATAGTTTTCATGATGAGCAACTTCCTACTATAAATACCTAACGTATCGCTCCTTTGTATGCCGATTATGCTTTTGAAAATGGGCTTATTTCGCGTAGCGCTCCATGATGGCCCACTTCCTATGAACAAAACAAAAAATTCTTTTATGATTTACGACATTACTTTTAGACTGACCCACATCTTTATAAAGAGGGAGTAGACGGCATTATTGGACGATGTATACCTGAGCATGAACATGAACAGATTCTTCGGAAGTGCCATTCCAAACCTTATGCAGGACACCATGCGAGTGACAGAACTACACAAAAGGTATTATAATTTGATATCTATTGGCCTACTCTTTTCAAAGATGCTCGTAATTATATCTTTTCATGCAATGAATCTGAGAGAGTTGGTAACATCGACAAGCGTCAGGAAATGCCTATGAACTACTCACTTGCTATTGAACCATTTGATGTTTGGACTTTTGACTTTATGGGACCTTTTCCTTCCTCAAATTGGTATACTCATATTTTAATTTTTGTTCATTACTTTACTAAGTGGGTAGAGGCTATTCCAACTAGTAGTGGTCATCATAACACCTCTATTAAAATGCTTAAAGACATCATTTTCTCAAGTTTTGGAGTCCATAGATACTTCATGATTGATAGTGTTCATGTTTTATTCATGGTGCTTTCCGTAAACTTCTAGCCAAATATGACGTTAACCATATGATTGCATCCTCTTATCATCCTTAGTATAGCCGTCAAGTTGAATTGAGTAATCGAGAAATAAAATTAACCTAGCAAAAGACTGTTAATAGATCTAGGAAGAATTGATCTAAGAAACTAGATGATCGCTATGGGCTGATAGTACTGCTTATAAATTCTATGGGTATGTCCCTGTACAAAATGGTTAATCGAAAGGCTTCTAATTTAACTCTCGAGCTAGAAGACAAAGCTCATTGGGCAATTAAAGAACTTAACTATGATTTTAAACTTGCCGGGGAAAAGAGGTTATTTGACATTAGCTAACTTGATGAATGGAGAACGCAAGCCTATGAAAGTGCTAAGTTGTTTAAAGAAAATATTAATATATAGCATGACAAGAGGATTCAACAATGAGAATTGAATGTGGGAGACATAGAGCTTTTGTACAACTCTCATTTTAGAGTGTCCGTGTCGAAACCGACAGATCTCGGGTAGGGGGTCCCAAACTGTGGATCTTGGTTCGATGGGTTACAGGAGACAAGGGAGATGATATTTACCTAGGTTCGGGCCCTCTTAATGTAGGTAAAACCCTATGTCCTGATTTGATTGTATTGAATATGTGGTATCTAGGATAGAGTTGATCTGCATCGAGATCGTATGATGTGGTCTAAACCCTAAGAGTAATGAGCTTAACTTACGATGATGCCTCTAGTGTCTACCCTGGCCTTGGCTTATATAACACACCAGAGGCCTAGGATATAAAGAGTCCTAGTCGGCTACGTTGGTGGAGAGGTGTAATTGTCTTGATCACCAAGTCTCAGGGAATCTTCCTTGCATATGTCATCGGCTGCCCGAAGGTGCCCATGAGTCCCACCTGTAGAGATAGGTCAGCGTCCCGAGGACGACTGAGTCCCGGTCTCCCTCGGTAGACCCTTGAACCGGTCTTCAAGTTAAGGACGCTCCTCGGCTCTTCTAAACTATTCTTCATCTTCGGTCGTCGGTCTTGAAAACTGGTTCAACAAATCTTCCCTTCACTGATCTTGAGGATCGCCACGGTGTATCCGAAGAGTTCACAAGTTGGGCATCCGAGAAGCCCCTTTAAGACATCGGCCTTTATTAATGCCTTATAACTCGAGTTTGAAGTGTTTCCCGTGTGGCAATGTCCTCTTGCATCCGAGCTCCAACTCGGGACTGCATCTGAGGTATCCTATTGCATCCAAGCTCCAAGGATGATCGACGTCCGAGGTGTCATAGATTACCTCGGTCTTTAAAAATTTGAAGGAATTCAGCTGAGCATAATTTTGGGAATAACGTCTATGGAACCAGCCACTTGCACCCGAGCTTTATGCCAGACTGCTTCCGAGGTGGTGCACCTCCCCGATAGTGGGCTGACTTTTTGTGGATATTTTTGATTGGTGCAATTTATTCTCTATCGAGATATATATCCTAAAGGATAAAAAAACACTAATCCTAGTATCCCCTGAGACCCAAGTCGATTTGCGAAATTGGCCCGGGGATCAACTCCTAGCTCGGTAGCATACTTAGGAACAAAAACATAGTGTGCACAGTCCTCGAGACCCAAGTTGGGTGCGGCCGACCAACCTGAGGATTGTAATATCCTTGAAAATTGTTCTGCACTTGTTATGTACGTTTTGATAACCCCCGAGTACAGATCGACAGGAAAGAGGCCAAACTGAGGGTCAAAAAGATTTCCCGAGAAGAACTACCATGTCGAACAGCTCGAACAAGACGTTGTCCCCCCCCCCCTCCTGAAAGAAAAACATAAAAATAGGTTAAATGTGCCATAAGCCCGGAAAACCAAGAAACTTTAGCAAAAACTTTATGTCCGAACTTAATCAAGTTTCTTGGTGCTAATCCGAAAATTTCTCTTAAAATTAGTATGTCCTTCCGTCGTGCTTTAACATGACATATCCGTTCTTAATACTTCATGCGAGTTAGCCTTCCACTCCAACCTCCATATCCCGAAGGAGGAGTGTTTCTCCGAGTCCAGTTCAGCGAACTAAACTCGAGCGGCTTTAGAAAGAAACTAGGCTATCTAGCTATTGACCAAACACTCAGGTCGAGAAATGAGTGATAGAAAAAGACTTACAACGACCAAGAAGAAAACAACATTTATTATAAAACGGCTCATATAAATTTAAGAGCCCCCGGTTAACATGGAAAAAAGTGTTTTTCACAAACGATGCTATTAACAAGCTAAGTTTTTAAAAAATAACTTTTTTTGTTTAACACAACCATAATACTATGTTGAATCGCACAAAAATTAAAAATTGAAAAAAGGTTGAGCATGAAAGCGACTTAGCTGGTTAATGTGCTTAGTGGGACATGTGCCGCGGTTGTAGCGGGTCAAGGTCCCAGCCCCAAAGCCGGTCCCGAAGTGCCCGAGCAAAGAGCTTGGCTTGACGAAGTGGTGACACAACACGACTGATGTGGCGACGTGAAGCCCCGGATCCAGCCGAGGTGACGAAGCCGGTCGGCTCGTGACGCCAAAGTCCGAGGAGTAGGTTGATAAAGAGATGACGAAGCCCCCGGTCCAGCCGAGGTGATAGACTAGGTCGGTATGGTGATGCTAGATCCCCCATGAAAGCCGACATGTGGAAGCGTCGGCTTATAGAAGCGACGGCGCGGCAAAGCCGATGCATGTCGGAATTTGTGATGCAATTAATGCTGTTTTGATGAAGCAACGACGTGCCCAACCCGTTTAGCCCGTGGGGTGACAAGGTTCTCCTTAATTATGGTTTGACCCTCGCGATGTCAAACTCTTGGTCGGCTCACTGAGGTTATGAGAAAATTTTCTCCAAAAAGGATGTATGACAACCTGTTCCTGAAAAGGATGAACTCGGGTCAGATTTTTTTCACATAGAAAATAGATCTAAAATTTGTTGTAGTCATCGGACGTTTCCTAGAGTTCGGACGGTCCGATCAAGCTGAAATTTGGAGGAGTGATTGGTATAGGAATTCCACAACCGAAAAATGGTGGGATTTTCCAACAGATGTCAGAGCTAAAAACTGTACATCTCTCCCTAAACTCATCCATATCCCTGTCCAGATTTGACATGGCTCCTATATATCAGAGATTGCCAGAGATTCCTCCATCGAAACAAGACGGAACTTTGCAGGGTTGTTGTAAATAAAATTCCACACAATTCCACAAAAGAAATCTTCAAAGCAAACTCGAGGAAAGGGGGATGATGAACACAAATTCACTGTCTAGAAAAAATTCCCGCCAATCTGCAGACGAGCCATCGATCCTTCTAGCGAGCCTACATCGGAACTCTTAATGAAATCAGAAATGTTGGTGTCAAAACCAATAGAACTTGGGTAGGGGGTCCTGAACTATGAATCTTGGGTTGATGGGTTACATGAGACAAGGGAGATGATATTTACCGAGGTTCAGGCCCTCTTGATGGAGGTAAAATCCTACGTCCTGCTTTATTGTATTGGATATGGGGTATCGAGTACATAGTTGATTGACATGGAGATCGTATGATGTGGTCTAAACCCTAAGAGTAATTAGCTTAACTTATGATGATATCTCTAATGTCTAGCCTGACCTCAGCTTATGTAACACACCGGTGGCCGAGGATAAAAAGACTCATGTCGGATACGTTGGTGGAGAGGAGTCATTGTCTTGATCACCAAGTCTTGTGGAATCTTCCTTGCATATGTCATCGGCTGCCCCAAGTGGCCCATGAGTCCAGCCTATAGAGATAGGTCTGAGCCCCGAGGACCCCTTAGTCCTGGACTCCCTTGGAAGCCCCCATACATAGTTGAGGAGATTTATCACTCCGGAGCTATAAAAACCTTTGAAGGCAAGAACCCGAGAGTGGTAAATGGGTAAAAAATCAGGCATTATATTTCAGATGCCCCCATGAATGAAGAAATAGATGTCATCCAAATTATTACACCAGGAGAACACATCGAGGAGGCCTTCCGGAACACTCCAGAAACCTGAAAAGGGACACATGTGTGGTACGGTAAGTAAACCGACTCCAAAAATCCAAAAAATCTGTTGGTTTACTATTTTAGAAAAAATAAAAAAATAAAACAGAGTCAGGAGGACCTGATACGTCTCCAATGTATCTATAATTTATGAAGTATTCATGCCATGTTTACAATAATTCTATATGATTGTAGTATGATTTTATTAGAACTACCCCGGACTAGCGATGTTTCCACTAGAACTACCATGGTGTCATTTTCTGTGTAGAAATAAAAGTTCTCGGAATGGGATGAATATTTAGTATGATTTTTTCTGTACCAAACGAGACTATCGAAGCATTGGATTTGGGCCAAAAGAGCCACGAGGAGGTCACAAGCCTACAAGACGCGGCCAGCCCGCTGGCCGCGCCTAGCAGGCTTGTCACTGCCTCGTGGCTCGCCTTGACATGATTCCAACGAAAAAAATCCTATAAATATATAAACCTCTGAAAAGAAACCCAGATTGGGAGATCCGCCACCGCAAATCTCCAGAGCCACGAAAACCCAATCGGGAGCCCGTTCTGGCACCCTACCAGAGGGCGAAACCATCACCGGAGGCCATCTTCATCATCCCGACGGTCTCCATGACAAGGAGGGAGTAGTTCACCCTTGGGGCTAAGGGTATGTACCAGTAGCTACGTGTTTGATCTATCTCTCTCTCTTGTGTTCTTAAGATGGCACGATCTTGATGTACTGCAAGCATTATTGATATAGATGAATCATATGGAGTTTTATCCTCTCTATGTTCTTGTGATGAATTGTGGTTTCCCTTTGAAATTTTCTTATCAAATTGAGTCTTTAAGGATTTGAGAACACTTGATGTATGTCTTGCGATGGGATATCCGTGGTGGCAATGGGATGTTCTATTGATCCACTTGATGTATGTTTTGGTGATCAACTTGCGGGTTCTGTGACCTTGGGAATCTATGCATAGGGGTTGGCACACGTTTTGTCTTGACTTTCCGGTAGAAGGTTTGGGGCATTCTTTGAAGTTCTTTGTGTTGGATTGAACATGATGAATCTCAAATTGTGTGATGCATATCGTATAATCAAGCCCATGGTACTTGTGGTGACATTGGAGTATCTAGGTGACATTAGGGTTTTGGTTGGTGTGTATCTTAAGGTGTTACTCTGTACAGACTCTAAGGCTGTTTGTGACACTTATAGGGATAGCTCATACGATTGATGAGAAATATAACTTTGAGGTGGTTTCGTAACCTACAATAATTTCTTAGTTAGTTCTCCTCTATTTGTGAATTTGGAGTGAACTCTTTGTCGCACGAGAGGTATTTACATATGATTCAACTATGTTAGTACTGTTGAGAGAACTTGCACTAGTGAAAGTACGAACCCTAGGACTTCTTTTCAAGCATTGCAATACCGTTTGTGCTCACTTTTGTTACTTGTTACCTTGATTTTTTATATTATCAGATTACAAAAACCTACATCTACCATCCATATTACACTTGTATCACCATCTCTTCGTCAAACTAGTGCACCTATACAATTTGCCATTGTATTGGGTATGTTGGGGACACAAGAGATTTCTTGTATTTGATTGCAGGGTTGTTTGAGAGAGACCATCTTCATCCTAAACCTCCCATGGATTGATAAACCTTAGGTCATCCAATTGAGGGAAAATTTCCATTGTTCGACAAAACTCTGCGGTTGGAGGCCCAACACGAGTCTACAAGAAGAAGGTTGTGTAGTAGACATCAAGCTCTTTTCTGGAGCCGTTGCCGGGGAGGCGAGTACTTGAAGGTATATCTTTAGATCTTGAAATCAAATATTTTAGTTTCTTATTTTTCACTAGTTTGGTTTTATATAAGAAAACTACAAAAAATGGAATTGAGGCTGCCTCATATGCTTCATCTTTTTTAATGTCTTTCGTGAAAATGATGGAAAGGAAAATTGTGCTCAAGTGCTAGAATAAGAAGTTATTAAAATGTTTGGCACTAAATCTTTGAGTGATGAGCATTATTGCAATGTTTTTAGCATGAATTCTCTGAATATTCATGATGCTAATGATATGCAAAGCCACAAGCTTGGGTATGCTAGGTTTGATGAAGAAGATATTTTTAGTCCCCCAAGTTTTGATGAGAAAATTTATTATGATTATGACATGCCTCCTATATATGATGATTATCATGATGACACATATGCTATAAAGAGGGATAGTAACCACGAAACTTATTATCATGATTTTAATATTCAATGTGGTTATGTCAATCAAGTGTCTCATGGTAGTTATTTTGTTGAGTTTGCTCCCACTATTATGAATGAGAAGAAAATTGCTTATGTGGGGAGTGACATATTTTTATGCTTGTGGATCATGAAAAGAATGCTTGATGTGATAGTTATTTTTCTGAAATTCCTTCATGATGCCACTGAAAATTATTATGAGGGAGGAATGTATGCTTGTAGGAATTGCAATAATATCAAGTTTCCTCTCTATGTGTTCAAGGTTTCGAAGTTATGCTTGTTTTGCCTTCCTATGCTAATTGATTCTTGTTTCCATAAATTGTTTGCTCAAAAAATTCCTATGAATAGGAAGTGTATTAGACTTAAATGTCCTTGTCATGAGGTTCAAGATGCTCTTTTGCATGTTTCAATTATTATTCCTATACGAGCATCATTGAAATCATCATGCCTAGCTAAAAGGCATTGAAGAAAATCACTCGTTGGGAGACAACGCAACACTTTTACTTTCTGTTTTTATGTGTTCACATGATTAATATACTGTATTAATCATGTTTTGTGTCTATTATTTCAATAAAGTGTCAAGTAAAGCCTTTGGGATAGTGTGGATACTTGCTTGTTTGATTCTGTGCAACAACAGAAAGTTTTGCATCCAGTATATGAATTATATGATTTTCCATGAGTGTCAAACAATTCTTAAACTTTTCATAACATTTATGTGCAAATTCCTTGAGTCAGGTAAGTATGGTGCTAATTCAGATCTTTACAGACTGTTCTGTTTTTGACAGATTCTGTTTTGCATGCACAGTTTGCTTGTCTCAAGTGTTCCTATAGATTATATTGAGTAATATAAATTTTGTGAATGATGGAATATAGTAGGTATCATGTGGTAATGATTATGAATCTTGTATTGATAGTACCTAAGTGAATGATCTATATTTACTACACTAACCCATCTCACGAAGTTCCGTTAAGTTTTGTGTGATTGAAGTTTTCATGTTTGGGGTGAGATACCGATATGAGGTGAATAAGGAGTGACAAGAGCCTAATATTGGGGATTCCCAAGTAAACCCAAGGTAATATTCAAGGAATACTCAAGCGTCTAAGCTTGGGAATGCCCCAGAAGGCATCCTCTCTTTCGTCTTCAACACTATCAGTATATCTTACTTGGAGCTATATTTTTATTCGTCACATAATATGATTTTGTTCTTAGAGCATCATTTTATTTTGTTTTTATATGTTAGGTGTTATTTATAATATTGTTTTTAAATAAAAACATCCAAGAATTGCCTTTACGATGCTTAAATTGCATGTTTAATGTGTGGTGTGTAAAAACAGAAACTTATGCTGTAGTGTTTCAATTTTTGATATTACCATATGTGGTGTGTGATATTTTACTGGAATGAGGTAAGTTTCGAAAAAATTTACAAAGTATTATCATATCGGTATACAATACCTAGTGTTTTAAACTTATTGTGAAACTTGTATTTGCAGTACATGAAGTGTTGATTTGTTCTTATGTGTACTAACCTATCTCACGAGTTCCTTTTTGAGTTTTGTGTGGATGAAGTTTTTTGAGCATAGGTGAAACCATGATATGAGAGGATTGAAATAGATGAAAAAGCTCAATCATGGTGATACCCAAGGCATCCCAAGTAAATATTTTAAGAACTCACAAGAATCTAAGCTTGGGGATGTTACGCATCCCACTTCTCTTCATCAACTATCGATTAGCCTATGTTGAGCCTACATTTTTATTCGTTCACATGGGGTGTGCTATTCTTGGAGTGCTATTTTTGTTTTTCTTGCTGTTTAAATAAAATACTCAGATCTGAAAATATTTATTGAGATAGAGAGAAAGTCCTCACATAGCTACTTAATTCTTTGACAACTCATTGATCTTCGCTTATATATTTTGGAGTAGTTATGTCACTTACTCTCGTGCTTCACTTATATCCTATGAGTAAATGGTTGAATGATTTGAATATCATAAATTTGAAATTGTATATGTTTTATATGATTATCCCATGCGGAGTAATGACTTCACGCATAGGAATTATAGGTGGTAAAATTTATTGATAGTTAGCAACCACCGCATTGGTCACTTGAAGAATTCATGAAAGAATATTGAAGGAAGAGAGATTTCACATATAAATATACTATCTTGGACATCTTCTATGATTGTGAGCCCCATTAATTATTTTCAAACTTGAGCAAATTAGTTGAAGTTGGACAAGGAAGACAACGTAATGAGTTATGCTTGGGTATATTTGTATAGAAGTTATATTGTTATTTATTCTCCAACATGTGGTGCTTGCTTAGACCTCATACTAGCCAAAACTTCCGCACCAAGTAGAAATACTACTTGTGCATCCAAACACCCTTAAACCCAAAGTTTTTCCATATGAGCCCACCATACCTACATATATGTGGTATTTACCTGCCGTTCCAAGTAAAGTCGCATGTGCCAAACTCTAAACCTTCAAATAATATTCTATTTTGTATGCTTGAATTGCTTATATAGTTACTAGGGGTTGTCTGTATCTTGCATGCTAGGTGGGTTATTCTAATGATATGTGTTGATTCACTATCATTCCCGAGAAAGTGGCTGGTAACAGGGATTCCCAGTCCCGAAATCAAAGAAAAAAATGCAGATAATTAAACAAAACTCCCCTAGGAATGTTGTTGGTATGGACGGTACTTGTGAATTCGACTCGCCATGGAGTGTGATTGATTGGTGGAGGGGGAGTAAAAACTTTACCATTCTGTTTGGGAATCGCCTATAATGTATCTAGCATGGAAGATACCGAGATCTCTCGGTTGTTATGGTGACAATGAAAGATACATCCCAAAATTATTATTCATCTCTGTTTTAAAAGCTCGAGCTCTGGCACCTCTACAAATCAATGCTTCCCTCTGTGAAGGGACTATCTTTTACTTTCATGTACTTACCTTTATGCAGGTGTCATGGTGATCTTCCCTACTTCCTATATTTCACCTTTTTAGCTTGGCAAGCATCATGTGTTGGGGAAAGATCTAAGCATATATGGCCGTTCAAATATATTTGATCATGAATTATTATTTTTGACAATTATCTGTGTGATAAATAAGTTGGGAGGCGAAACTTTAAGCCCCTATCTTTCTTTGTGTTCAACGGATGCCATTTGCTCTAAAAATATGCTTTGAGTGGTAGCAATCATGGAAGACTATATGATAGTTGAGTATGTGGAATTTTTTAAATCAAAGCTCTTACATAGACCCTTCCTGAAAATAAGATGAATTGCAATTGTTTGGCGATTGAAAGCATAGTTTGTTAGTCTATACTTTAACATGTGGATAGCTTGTTATTTCATCATGAGAAGGTTTATGACATGAGCTACTATTTGTGATATATAATGATGCTAGAAAAAGTGTTTGGAACTATCATTAATCAAATTTATGGACTATGCTATCATTCACACTTCATAAATTATTTCTTTTATCATTTACCTACTTGAGGACGAGAAGGAATTAAGCTTGGGGATGTTGATACATCTCCAATGTATCTATAATTTATTAAGTATTCATGCCATGTTTACAATAATTCTATATGATTTTAGTATGATTTTATTAGAACTAACCCGGACTGACGCTGTTTTTAGCAGAACTACCATGGTGTCGTTTTTTGTGCAGAAATTAAAGTTCTCGCAATGGGCTGAAATTTTAGTATGATTTTTTATGGAAGAAAAGAGCCACCGAAGCATTGGAGTTGGTCCAGAAGAGCCACGAGGACGCCACAAGCCTGCCAGGCGCGACCACCCCCTAGTCGCGCCTAGCAGGCTTGTCACCTCCTCGTGCCACCCCTTGACGTGATTCCAACGCCAAAAATTTCTAGAAATATAGAAACCTCCGAAAAGAAACCCAGATCGGGAGTTCCACCACCGCAAACCTCCAGAGCCACAAAAAACCAATCGGGAGCCTGTTCCGGCACCCTGACGGAGGGGGAAACCATCACCGGAGGCCATGTTCGTCATCCCGACGCTCTCCATGTAGAGGAGGGAGTAGTTCACCCTCGGGGCTGAGGGTATGTACCAGTATCTATGTTTTTGATCTCTCTCTCTCTCTCTCGTGTTCTTAAGATGGCATGATCTTGATGTACCGCGGGCATTATTGATATAGATGAATCATATGGACTTTTCGCTTCTCCATGTTGTTGTGATGAATTGAGCTTTCCCTTTGAAGTTTTCTTATCGGATTGAGTCTATAAGGATTTGAGAACACTTGATTTATGCCTTGAAATGGGATATCCATGGTGACAAGGGGATGTTCTATTGATCCACTTTATGTATGTTTTGTGTGACCAACTCGCGGGTTCCGTGACCTTGGGAATCTATGCATAGGGGTTGGCACACATTTTTGTCTTAACTTTCCGGTAGAAACTTTTGGGAACTCTTTGAAGTTATTTGTGTTGGATTGAACATGATGAATCTAAAATTGTGTGATGCATAACTTATTATCAAGCCCATGGTTACTTGTGGTGACATTGGAGTATCTAGGTGACTTTAGGGTTTTGGTTGATGTGTATCTTATGGTGTTATTTTAGTATGAACTCTAGGGTTGTTTGTGACACTTATAGGGATAGCTCATAAGATTGATCAGAAAAGGTAACTTTGAGGTGGTTTCGTACCCTACAATAATTTATTCGTTAGTTCTCCGCTATTTGTGACTTTGGATTGAACTATTTGTTGCACGACAGGTATTTACATATGATTCAACTATATGTTTCTACTATTGAGAGAACTTGCACTAGTGAAAGTATGAACCACATGCCTTCTTTTCAAGCATTGCAATACCGTTTGTGCTCACTTTTGTTACTTGTTACCTTTCTGTTTTTATATTTTGAGATTACAAAAACCTATGTCTACCGTCCATATTACACTTGTATCACCATGTCTTCGCCGAACAAGTGCACCTATACAATTTTCCAATGTATTGGGTGTATTGGGGACACAAGAGATTTCTTGTATTTGATTGTAGGGTTGTTTGAGAGAGACCATATTCATCCTACACCTTCCACAGATTGATAAACCTTAGGTCATCCACTTGAGGCAAAATTGCCATTGTCCTACAAAACTCTACGCTTGGAGGCCCAACACGAGTCTACAAAAAAAGGTTGTGTAGTAGACATTAGGACCCACGAGCGAGGCACAAGCCAATAGGGTGCACCCCACTTAGGGCGCGCCCTGATGGCTTGTGGGGCCCTCGTGCGCCCTCCGAAATCCGTTTTCTACTAGAATACGTATTCTGACCTAGAAAAAATCATTATATATACCCCCGTACGCTTTGACCACCACATCACGAGTTTCTCCTCTGTTCTTGTTTCAAGCTGTTTTTCTGGCAGATATGAAAATATGTCGTTTCAAGATTCAGATGGAGAGAGCTATATATCCCACTATGTTGCATACCCAAGGATCTTTGGGGATATTTGCCCCTACTTGTGGTCCACGATTGAGGAAGAAGACACCGATTTGGAGGAGATAGAGGATGCCGGTCTAGATGCTTGTTCAGATGAAGATGCAGCTCCACTACCTTAGAATGGAGATATGCACATGGAATTCAAGAAGTGAAGCCTCCCTAATGGAGGTAACAAACCCAATGCCCAATTTATCCCTCCTTGTTTTCTGCACTAGAGCAAGGCAGCCTTATGCAAGGGAATATTGAAGCTCGAGCAACAGAACGACGAGTTAAGGGAAGAAAATTTCATCCTCAAGCATAGACTAGAGAAGAACAATACTACTACAACACCAACGCCATCACCGAAGATCACTTGAGTACATGGGTATGGGAACCACCCTTGGCTTTTCCCAAGCTTGGGGGAGGTGCCCGATATCATATCACCATCACTTTTATCACCATTGTCTATCTTAGTTCGATCTTTAGTTTTTCATGGTTTAGAGAGTTAAAATTTCAGATTTGTTTGGTTTAGAGTTTTTTCTTTGAGTTCTATCTATCCATGTAACCGAGTGCGAGAGTTATATAACAAAGTTAGTTGAGTTTGCATGCCTTACCCTTACTTGCACCCATCATCTTAGCATGGCAATAAAAAGAATAGAAAAAGATGATGTTCTTATCTCATGAGAAGTAATGACTTCACATAAAAAAGAGGTATAATCAAGAAAAAGTGTTGAAATTATGGTAGATAATAGGACATTTACATATAAATATACTGTCTTGAACACCTTCTACGATTGTGAGCTTCCATTAAAATATTACATAATGACCAAGTGTTGAAGTTGGACATGGAAGACAACATAATGATCATGGTTGTTTACATTTGCACTGAATTCCTTGCCCAAAGATTGTATCCCTTAACATGTGATGCTTGCTTAGTATCTTTTGCTAGCCCAAAGATTCGCACTAAGTAGAGATACTACTTGTGCATCCATAACCCTTAAACTTAGTTTCTTGCCATGACAGTCCACCATAACTACCTATGGATTGAATAAGATCCTTCAAGTAAGTTGCCATTGCTACACAAGGCAATAAAAATTGCCTCTACTCATGTAAGATCTTTTATTGTAAGGGAAAGTAAGCTTTTTACGATGTTGTCATCGTGAAGAAATAAAAGGGACGAAGTGCATAAGAAAGTTCACTATCACAAGGAGCAATATAAAGTGATGTTCTTTTGCATTGAGAGATTGAAAATATCAAACAAAAAAATACATCCTTTACTTCCCTCTGCGAAGGGCCTATCCTTCACATTCTTATTTTTTTATTTTCATGCAAGAGTCAATAATAGTTTCCCTTGTTCCTATTCTTCAACTCTTCAGTGGCAAGCATTATGTGTTAAGGAAAGATCCAAGCAAATATATCCAGTTGACTGTACATGATCATGCTCAATTATCTTAATTCTTCAAATCTGATTTGGATCCACATGTTTGGTGCTATGCTTAGATTTATCTTAATTCTTCTATCGTAGTTGCGGATGCTTGCGAGAGGAGGTAATAGTAAGTAGCTTGTTAGTTCAAGTAAGAACAACATCCTAGCACCGGTCCACCCACATATTGAATTATCAAAGTAGCGAATGTGAATCAACTCAACATGATGAACATGACTAGATAGAAATTCCCATGTGTCCTCGGGAGCACTTGCTTAATATAAGAGTACTTTCAAGCATGTGCTTTTCTACAAAAAGGATCGGGATACCTTAATTTACCTTTGCAACTATTGCCACTTGTTACTTGTTACGAATTATCTTGCTATGAAACCATCTACTATTGTTACTCACAACACTTGCAGAGAATGCCTTGTTAAAAACTACTTGTCATTCCTTCTGCTCCTTGTTGGGTTCGACACTCTTACTTATCGAAAGGACTACAATGGATCCCCTATACTTGTGGGTCATCATTAACCCAGCGACACCCAACCGTGGATTTTGTCTGGTTGTATCCTTTGGTAGATCCATCTTCTGATTGAATCCTCGTAATGTGAGTATAGCACTCTCGGCTTGCACTCGTGGATCGTATGATTCTTTTGATGTTGGACACGTTCATGGCAATGTTTACATTTCTTGGTTTGCTCCAAGCCACTGGTTTCTTCCTTTTTCGCCAGAAACATTTCTCCTATGATCAACACAAATGCTACTTCCATCTTTGGAGTGGTGGTGGCCCTAATTGGATTTTGGAGGAGACATTGTGGTACCCTGAACAAGAGGTTGAATGGACTACAGTCTCATACAAAAAAGATATGCCACGTCGACCTATTCCAGTTGAACAGATTTTTCGTACAATCTCAATTCATTTGCATAGAGGGACACCACGAGGAAATGACTTTGATCATAAAATACCAACTTTGACAGGTGCCAACTCAATACTCGTGCGTGTCCGATCTCATAATCAAGATGATTGTAATTTTCATCCAGACAATTCTAATATGCAACAACCTGCCATGCACAATAGATCAACTGCACCTCGGCTTAACAAAATTTCAAATCCGTCCAACGACCATCCATTGACCAACGGGCCATGTGAGAGAAGAAGCCCGCTTGAGCCCATCAACCAAGTAGTCGGAGATGCGCCTTTGCCTAATATTTTATCTGGCCATAACAATTGTTTTTTTGCCCGTGTTTAGGGTATGGTCATTATCGTGTCAACTGTACTAACAGAATCAAATGCCATGTTTTCTTCAAATATAATCACATTACCAAAATTTTTCTCAACAACCACACTGTTGGGTAGAAATATCGGGCAAAGCAACCAGCTGAGCGAGAGCACAATAAATCTCAAGCGTCACCATAGGCCTCTCCGCCTTCCACCCTCCCACCTCTTGTCACATAGAGTGATTCAAGAGGTGCTTTCATGGCATGCTACCCCTGCAAACCTTCCCACATCTCCCACCGGGCACCACTATCGTCGAGCCTAGCCCTCAACGCCTGCAGTGTGCCAATGTCATGCTAGGTGGAGAGTTTCCCATGGTCAGCGACGAATGGGCGGTTACCACCTAGAATCGGCGATCACTCCAGAGGAATTCCTTGGCGCCAATGCCATGATAACCAACTTCCTGGAGAGCAAGGGTTGGCCTATCATTTGCTCCTCTCGCTATGGTATGGGATTTGTTGTTATCCAGTTACTACTGCCAACTCTAGAGACACCACTATCAACAAGAGTCCGTATCAGATTGGTGACTCTCTTCTGCACATCATTAGGAAATATAGGAGACCAAACCATGCTAGAATTACTTTTACGCATGATTTTTTGGATGTTGGTGATGAATTACCCGCTAGAATGTTGGGATGTTGGAGTTATCAACTATACAGTATCTCCCTATGGTAGATTTCTTATATTGAACAAGGACTCGAGAGACAAAACTAGGATTATTGTTAAAGTGAGAGTGATGAATGTGGATGCATGCCTCTCGATATTGTTGTCCCGAGAAACATTGATAATGTGGGTTATGGAGACTCATGGACCTGCCCAACGTACATACTCTCCAGAGCACTGATTGGCTTGCAGGGTAGGGATGAAGATCCTTTGCCACCCAAGGGAAGAAAACCCACATCCTCTCCCACATGTCCATGGTGGATTTTGGCATGACGAAGTATTGGGTAACATTCCGATGGAGCAAGTAGTTTTTGGGCCACATATTGCAAATCTGGGAGCTGAATACCAAGATGTGTATGCAGCTGTTAACCAACAGAATAATGCAATATAGAAGCAGGGCAATGCATCAACTGAGGAGGAAGTTGTTGTAAATGATCAGTTGATAGCTCATGAGAATGCTACAATATAAGACAATGTCGCAGTGCAAGGCAATGTTGTCGTACATGTGTCAACACAAGTGGATGATATTAACAACAATTAGGATTTCATTCCCGTCCCCACTATGGAAGAGCAACATCAGTGCACCTCTTTTATACCTGGTAATCCTCTAATGAACTACAATGATGTACCATCCACTACTACTGCACATGTTTATTATGACACATCTATGGATTATATGTTTGAAAACATGTTCGCTCTCCAAGGACTGATTGATAGTCTAGCCTCCAATACTGAGGTGATGATCCAAGCTTGGAGGTGCTAAGATGATCAATGCTAAGTGCAACATTGTTGATGTTGAAGGCACTAATGACACTAGCAAGAGGTGCTTATCTGCAGGTGTAGACCATTCAGACTTCAGTTCACCAAACTAGCTCTATTAGTGTTGCATACACTACTGTAGGAATGTCCAATGTCGACACATCATTCTCAGACCCTTCAACGAAATTGTGCGTGTTGCATGAATCACAAACGGTATAGTTCTAGCTCCGTCGCCAATAATGTGAACTGTATGGATGCGTGACCCATCAAGCACGATTCAGAAAAGAGGTGTGTGTGCGATATGTGACATACATTTGACATTTACGAAATGTTTGCGATGAGGCAAAATAACAAAAACGGCTAACCAAATACATATGTGAGCGATGTACGACATACAGTTAATTCAGATAAACTGTTTGCGATGATCCAAAATACGATTACCCATATCATTATGTGTGCGATATACAACATATAGGTCACTCGGATGAACTGTTTGTGCTGAGATAAAATACAAAAATGGTTACCCAGATTAAGATGTGTGTGATAGACTGTATATAGGTTGCTCAGGTGAACTGTTTGCGATGAAGATGATATAACAAAAATGGTTACCCAGATCATTATGTGTGCAATATACGACATACATGCCACTTTGATGAACTGTTTGCGATGAGGAAAAAAATAACACAAACGGTTACCCAAAGCAAGATGTGTGCAATAGACTGCATACAGGTCACTCGTGTGAACTGTTTGCGATGAGCCAAAATAACACAAACAGTTGCACAAATCAAGATGTTTGTGACAGACGACATACAACTCGCTCGGATGAAATGTGTATGATGAGACAAAATAATATGAACGATTCGGCGTAACAAGATGTGTGTGATACTGAGGAAACATGTCAGTAATCTAAATTGTGTGGAAATATAGATAATAACACAGATGATTCGTGCTAATAAGCACCTGATTCAGAAGATCATTGCACAAATTATCGTTCGTAATCTTACATAGTGAACTAAATAACATAATAGCGACATTACATACCAGCAAGGTTCAGAAACCAGGAAAATAGATACATGTACTCGTCTGCGTTGTTGTGGGGCTAGCGTGTTGGTTCAACGATGTTGAAGTATTGTCTAAACTCATGCAACATCCTCTCTCGGGAGGAAGGATCCAGATTTTGGTCGACGACGACCATGTTCTTGAACACTTCATAGGCTCGACCGTTCCTTTGCTCCCGCTCCATCATAATAGCTCAGGTCTCATGGAAAATCACGTCCACGGCCAAACGCACGCGTGCAACACTGCCATGATAGACATTTTACAAGCGACCGTAAATAGCGAATCCATAAGCTATGCTTGCTGATAGAGTGGTATCATACTCTAGCGAGGCTACTGCCCTTACCACGGCAAATTCGCGTGAGTCGCCAAGGCAACGACAACCTCATCATCACATGGTGCCCTTTCAAAAGGCCAAAACCACATGTCCCTCGTATAGAACTGCACTTGCCCCCAACATTTCTACACCCACTCAGGGAACATCTGGGTGGCGGCGCATGAGAGCGAAGGAGTATCGTGAGCTCTTCACCGGACCACCGGTGAAGCGTCACCAGGATGGACCACCTTGTTCTCCAGCCCCTTCGACTGGAGTTGACAGTCGTATGGATGATGACAAGGAGGAAGATCCAGAAGAGCATGAGTACAAGATCGAGCACTCCACCACCTGAGTCTGAGAACCCCCAGGGTAGGACAAGTCATGTATTCCCCATGCGAAGTTGAGTCCGTGTAATGGTTCATATGAAACCATGTATGCTTGTTATTTGTTTTATTGTTTGTGTCTCGACGCAAGTCGTGCTTTTTCCTCAGGAAACATGTAAGAGACTACATTGCTTATCTTATTTGAATGGATGTGTTTGGCCTTTTGGCCTCTGTCTGATCACACTTGCACTATACCAACCCCCTTAGGCATGTTTCCTCTATTATTGCTTTTCCCTCTCGACTGACCTAGTCATTTGACTCTGGCTACTTCAAACAGGATGGTGATTGCAACCCGCACTGGCACCTTTGTCAACCCCAAAATCGTCGACTCCAGCCAGCAGTAGGAGGCTAGTGGGTCTGCTCAGGCCGGGGATCACCAGGAGCAGCCATATGGAGACATTCCTTCACCACCACCTCTACCGGAGAACATGACCATAGCTTGGTTTCTCCAAGTTCTCCAGGAGGAACGCCAAGCCAAGTATGCTGCTATCCAATCGATGGCTCAGGCCCTCATCAACAACCTGCAACAAGGAAGGAACCGCAATGGCCGCTCCACTCTGTCGGAGTTTATGAGGAATTCGCCACCAACCTTCACCGAGGCTGCTGAACCCCTGCATGCTGATGATTTGATCTGCACTGTCGTGGTTTTATCACGACAGATGTTTGGGTGAACGGACTTGGATTCGAGGCCATCGCTTAACGGGGTGGACTCAAAGGGGTTAGTTGGGACGAAAGACACGGATTTACCCAGGTTCGGCCCCTCGAGTCGAGGTAATAGCCCATGTCCTGCTTGTGTTTGTATTGCTTTTGTATCGATTACAAGGAGCAAGAAGCTTGACCTAGTTCTCGATTACCTACCTCTAAGTCGCCCCGGGTCTGCCTTTATATAAGAGGTCAGGACCACCAGGTCGTTACAATTGCTAATCGAGTCTCTTTCTATCTTCCTGTCCAAGCCGTCTATGAGTCGGCTTGCACGCCCGGGTCTTCTCCGTCCGGGCCGTTTGTTCGGCCCATACCTTGAGCCGCCTATCTTCCTGGGCCACCAGTCTTTATGGCTCACCTTTGGGCCGGCTCACGAGCCAGCAACATGACCCAGAGCCTCCGGGGCGGGTCATATCGTGGGGTCATATCCCCAACATTAGGCCCCAGGTTGAATTGAGCTTGTTCACTTCATCCTTCTCTTCCGTTTTTTGGCGAGTCGCCCGGAAATGACCTGGTGTGACGTCATGAGATCTACTGACGTACCACCAAATCTTTCATTAACTGTCATCCCGAGAATCCAGGCGTCCGCCTCAGTCAAACGGTGTCGTCGCCTGGATTTTCGCACCTTCCTTAACCCCTTTTTAAATATGACCCGTGCCGGTCGGAGTTTTCTATCCTCCCGCTCGTGCCTCTTCTTGTTCCGCCTATCACCGCCGCTCCAGGGTCCTCGTCGTCCGACGTCGTCTTCACTTCTGCACCGACCGGGCCGCTGCATCACCCTGATATGGACTAGATTTCTTCCGCCGCCGCCGCAACATCTTCGGTGAGTTCTCCTTTCTCTTTAGATCGCTCACCGCCGTAGTAGGGTTCCGCCATAGTGGGGCTCCGCCATAGCCGTGCTCCAGCACCGCCGCCATGAGCATATCTCGACGCTGTTGTTACTTTTAGATCTCGCTCTCGTCTTGCCGCCGCACGCGGGCAGGCCACGCGTAATGCGTTGACCGCTATAGCCCCGCTCCGTTTTTTTCTTTCTGCTGTTCATCACTAGGTCTGGATTAGATCCTTTTTCGCCACTTTTATAGATCCGTAGCCATAGCGATAGTTTGTGGAATCTATTTTAGGACTTAGCCATTTTTTCAATCTTCCTTCCTTCTGTTGAGTCGCCAAGCTTCTATGGCTCTCATCAGCCGGGTCTTTCCACTTTATCCGTAGAGCCCTTAATCCTTTAAGCCGTCAAAAATATTTTCTTGCGCTTTTACTCATTGCGCCCTTTTATCTTGCACATCACTTAAGCCGCCAATATGTCTCGTACGTCCAACTCATGCAACTGGGTTGGTTCTTGCGTTACGGAGGAGTACTTAGCAGGCTTCATTGAATCGGGTGCTCTTCCTCCCAAAGAGGTTCTCAATTGGCGGGTTCCGGGCAACGAGACCTGGTCTTCTCCCAGAAAGGAGAAATAGTAGTCTTTGCTGATCACATCGAGCGAGGGTTCGTGCCGCCCGGCTCTATGTTTTTTCGGGACGTCCTTCATTTTTATAAGCTACATCCTCAGGACTTGGCACCCAATTCTGTTTCCAACATCTGCAACTTCCAATTTCTCTGTGAAGCTTATCTGCTAAGTAAGCCGTCTATGGGGTTCTTTTGAGAATTCTTCTATACCAACCGCCAAACTGAAATGAAGGGTGGCCCGAGTCTGGAGCTGGGCGACATTTCTATTCAACGCCGCCGAGACATCATCTTTCCTGCTGCTCCAATGCCGAGTCACCCAAAAGATTGGAATAAGACATGGTTCTATTGCCCAGAGACCTCTCCCGAAAAAGAGCGCTCATTGGGGGGTTACCTCCCCACCCGGCTTAGGACTGATACAGAGCTTCCCGACCGGCTCTCAGCCTCAGAGCGCCAGATATGAGCCATTCCATGCCAAGATCAAATCGCTCTTGGCCAACAGCTTAATAGGATTGGATTTGATCCGCTGCTGGATTTCCTGGCGGATCATGCCTTTAAGCCATAGAGGTCAGCTTATGTGCGAGTATAAAGGCAAATATGACAGCTCATTGTGCTTCAGCGAATCAACACTGTCAAAGGACGACATTACCAATACTATCCAGAGCCTTGTCCACGAGGCCTCCGGCTCATGCAGTGCCATCGGCCTGGTGCCTTTCTGCGTCAATAATCCGGCTCCCGATGTAAGTTAATCTCTTCCCATCCGTCTCTTAGACGTCGTTTGTACTTTGTTGATTTGGTATTCACTCTCCGGGTCATTCCTATAGGCCGACTCAGACTTCTGGAAGAAGGAATATGTTGCCCCTTCGGAAAAATCCAGGAAGAAGATCGCGACTAAGAGGGCTAAAAAAGATGCCCCGCAAGATAATTTGCTTGACCCGCCACCATCATCCAGCTCAGAGGTAAAATTTTAACTACTTTGTTTGATCTTTTACCTTCCTGCTTTATTAATACTTGTTTTACTCGCAGGATGAAGTGGAAACCAGTCATGCCAATGCTCCTGAGGTAAATTACGTTTCTTCCGGCTCAGAATGTTTCGTCCGTCGAAAGCCGCGGCGGGTTATCTGAAAAGTTCCTCTTTCTCACCCCTCTTGCTTATCTGGCTCCTGATTTTCTCCTAAAAAAGCAACAGCAAGTCGAGCATCGACAGGCTCGAAGCACCAGCTCTACTGAGCTCATGTCTGGGCTACCAAATTCTCCGGCTCCAAAGAAACGCCCTGCCGAGGTTTAATTCTCTACTTTTCCTTTGACTTTCCTTTGTAATCTTGACACTTTCTCATCTTTCCTGTTTTACTCTTTTTAGAAATCCCCTTCCTCCGGCGACTCTTCCTCTTGCTTATCTGTCTCCCGATTTTCTATTAAAAAAGCAGCAGCAAGTCAAGCGTCGACAGACTCGAAGCACCGGCTCTACTGAGTTCATGTCCGGGCTACCAAATTCTCCGGCTCCAAAGAAACGCCCTGCCGAGGTTTAAGTCTCTAATTTTCCTTTGACTTTCCTTTGTAATCTTGACACTTTCTCATCTTTCCTGTTGTACTCTTTTTAGAAATCCCCTTCCTCCCGCGACTCTTCGGCGTCAATTCTACCACCGCCCAAGATTAATCCACTTTGAGCATTCCTTACTATGATATCTGGGTATCCGGCTGTTAATATCATAGCAACATCTTCAACCGCTGATCCTTCTATTTTGCAGTGCTCAAGCTAGATGTCGCAAGACCAACAAGCTCTCCTCCGGCCCAGTTATCGAAGAACCGGAGCCCGAACAGCCGGAGGAGACTCAACCAGAAGAAAACCTGTCGGCTGCCTCCACGGAGCCAGCCACTGAAGATGTCATCATGGAGAGCCCTCCAAGGGCTCCTTCAAAGCCGGCGACTCCTGCAAAGACCCCTGAAACTCCAGATGTTGTTATCACCGGGTCTGGTCGTCAAACGCCTCTGGCTCATGTGTTGACCAAACATTAAGAGTCGGCTGAAGCCTCAAAGAAGCTGAACTTTGACTCTTCGTGCGTGAAGATGACAGTCGAAGAGCTCCACGTCGGGTATATAAACCGGGTTACCACCAGCCGGGATCTGGAACTTCGGTTGATCTCTTCAATGAAGACAAAATATGAGGTACCTTTCCTTCTTACCATATCCTTACTTAGCCCCCAAGAGCCGGTTAAATGTACTCAATCGTTGAGCCGGGTCTTTCTGTGACTTTTGTAGATATTGTCATGCCAAGTTCCCTTAGAGTTACTTTAGCTTAGTACTGTAGATAAAGTGAACCGCCAATTGTAGCCCCCAAGGGCCATCTCAGATTATATTTGAGTCGGGTCTTTAATGTAGACAGCTTGAAGATCTAATCATAGCCCCCAAGGGCCGGCTCAAACTTGATCAACTTGAGTCGGTGCTTCCATTATTAGTACATTGAAGAGCCATAGTGTAGCCCCCAAGTTCCAGATTAGCTTCGAAGGAGATGAACCGGAACTGCATTGCATACTGAAAGATCAAATATACATTAGCCCCCAAGTGTCAAATATATTGCTTGCAATCTGTTTGAGACTTGCATAAATTTGCTTTTAACATTTGTCTTGTATTTTGGCGACTTATCCTGTATTTTGATGTATTATAGGAAGCTTTAAATGAAGCCGGTTCTCAGTTGACGGATCTGAAGGCCAACCTAGAGGCTCAGCAAGAAGCCCGAAGCATTGCTGACGAAAAGTGTCAGCTTCTGTCTGAGGAGCTGGCCAATGTCACTGCTGAGCTTACCTCTTTGAAAGAGATGGCAGAATCTGAAAAGGCCGCTCTGACCAAACGGGCGGACGACGCCGAGCAGCGGCTTACAGCTGTGGCAGAGGAACTCCAAGGCCTGAAGCGGCACATAGCGAAGATGTCTGCCGCCCTATTTGGTAAGTTTCTGTTTTACTTTGTATTTTAACATTGCTAGTGAAAAACTGGCGACTCATTAGCTTTATTCGGCTTATCTAGGTCCCAGGAGCCGGGAGTTGGCTTCTGATAGCCTTCTGCCACTGAAGGCCATCTACACCTTTGCGGAACAGCTATACTCCGGCGCCATCTTCACGATCAAGAGCGTTCAATATAAGGAGAAGATCCCCACCGCTCTGAAAGGGGTCTTGGAACTCTTCTCCACAATGCCCAAGCAAATAGAAGAGTTGAAGAAGTCCGCCTTCCGCCAAGGAGTCATCGCTGGATTGAGCCGGGCTCTGGCCTTCGCCCCCGAGCTAACGCCGGCTGAAATGATGGATGGTTATCCGTCCAAAAGAGATGACGGCTCAGAATTCACCGAAGAAGATTACATCCGGTGTGTCAAAGAGTCGCGTTATCTGGCCTCTGTACTGGCGGATGAAACTGACTTGAGCACTTATCAGGCGGCTTATGACGTAGAGGAGAAAAGGATCTGCGGGCCTCTCTACGAGTGGAAAGATCTGACACCCACCCGCAGTAAGGATCTCTTCCCTTGTGATCTTGACGCGTCCCCTTTCCTTGAAGGGTCTTTCGCTGCTCTGGCTGAATGTAATTGGGACTTGGGAAATCTCCAGATAAAGCCAACAGAAGACCCGGAGCAGGATGAGCAGGCCAATAACTGAACTTTATTCTTTTAACCTTTCTGAGCACAGACTCGTGTAATGACCCGCCGTGAGCGGTTGACAATGCCTTCTGCTCCTTCTGAGAGTAATTTTTGTAATAGAGTAAGCATGACTCTGCCATTTGGCGGCTGCATATATTTTTCACCTCTCTGTGTGCACTTTCCTTCTCTCTATGTTTCAATGTAATGTGTTGCCGACTCTCCATGGATATACCTTGAGCTTTTCTGATGAGGGGTGTCTATCTTTGAAGACGCCATTCCTTCGCCAGAATATTAGAGTCGGATAATCTCTTTGAAAACTCAATTTTTGTCAACCGGAGCGACATGGCTCCAATTCTTGTCGGATGAATCCATTAAGGAGACGATTGTCGTAGGATAATGTAAGCTATACCTGACGGTAAGAAGCCTCTATCGACAACTGTGGCTATTTATGAACCGGAATCGGCTTAAAGCCGGCTGTATGAAGGGTAATGTAAGCTATACCTGAAGGGCAAGAAGCCTCCTTTTAACAGCAAATGTTGTATGTGTGAACACCGACTGTTGATGGGAGATGTAAGCAATACCTTAAGGCAAGAAACCTCCGTCGATAGTCGCGGATAAAATTCAGCCTGAGACGGCATGAAGCCAGCTGTTTGAAAGGAGATGTAAGCTATACCCGAAGGCAAGAAGCCTCTTTCAACAGCTACAGTTGTGGGCGCGGACGCCGGCTGTCGATGGGTAATGTAAGCTATACCCGAAGGCAAGAAGCCTCCATCGACAACCATGGCTAACTGATAAAGCCGGCTGTTTGAAAGGAGATGTAAGCTATACCTGAAGGCAAGAAGCCTCTTTCCACAGCTACAGTTGATAAGCAACTGAGTTTTGGCGTAAACGCCGGTTGTTAGGGTGAGAAAAGCAAACCCGTCGGTAAGAAGCCCCCTTCGACAACCGCGGTTAATAAGTAACCGGAAGTGGCATAAAGCCGGCCATTAGGGTGAGATAAGCGATACCCATCGGTAAGAAGCCCCCTTCGATGGCCGCAGTTGATAAGCAACTGGAATTTGGTGTACACGCTGTTGTCTTAGGGTCATGTAAGCTATACCAAAGGTAAGAAGCCTCCATCAACAACAGCGCTTAATGTAACCAAACTAGGCATAAAGCCAACTGTGCAAGGGAGATGTAAGCTATACCCGGAGGCAAGAAGCCTCCTTGCAACAGTTTAATAACAGCTGGCTGTGCAAAGGAGAAGTAAGCTATGCCCGAAGGCAAGAAGCCTCTTTGCAACAGTGCTTAATTGGGCATAACGCTGGCTGTGCAAGGGAGATGTGAGCTATACCCGAAGGCAAGAAGCCTCCTTGCAACAACATAAAAGCCGACTGTGCAGGGGAGATGTGGGCTATACCCGAAGGTAAGAAGCCTCCCTCCTACAGCGCTTGATAAGGCATAAAGCCGGATCAGCCGTTTTGACGGTGAATAAACCACTTTAACTCAAATTTTTGATCCGGAAAAATTTCATCTTGATTGCACAAAAGTATACATAAGAGCGGAGGCCCCTGTCTTTGTGGGGATGCTAGCTTTTACTCATGTAAGCATGATGATAGCGGCTTTCAATGCCTGCTAAGTAAAGTATGGTCGCAAATGTGCGATATTCCATGGCCTGCGGTTTCCGATTCATCTCGGATATCAGTGAGGTAATATGACCCATTGTTAAGGTTTCTGCTGATCACAAAAGGCCCCTCCCATGGTGGAGATAACTTATGCATTCCAGATTGGTCTTGAATCAGCCGGAGCACCAGGTCACCCTACTGGAACGTCCGGGTCTTCACCCTGCGGCTATGATAGCGTCACAGGTCTTGTTGATAAATTGCCGACCTAGCTGCTGCTAACTCTCTTGCTTCATCCAAGGCGTCCAACGCATCTTGGCGTGCTACCTCATTGTCCGTCTCAACATAAGCCGCCACCCTTGGTGAGTCGTGCCAGATATCGCTGGGTAGAACCGCCTTAGCACCATACACCATGAAGAAAGGCATGAAACCTATAGATATGTTAGGGGTTGTTCTGATGCTCCATAAGTCGGAAGGCAACTCCTCAACCCAACATCCGGGTGTCCGCTTCAAAGGTACCATGAGTCGCGGTTTGACTCCTCTTAAAATTTCCTAATTGGCTTGCTCCGCCTGACCATTAGACTATGGATGTGCCACGGCTGAAACATCGAGCCGGATATGCTCCTTCTCACAGAACGCTTTCATAGCTCCTTTCGATAGATTTGTTCCACTGTCCATAATGATACTGTGCGGGTAACCAAAGCGATAGATCAGCTTCTTAATAAATTGAACCGCTGTAGCTGCGTCACATTTGCTGACTGGCTCTGCCTCTACCCACTTAGTAAATTTATCAACCGCCACTAGAAGGTGTGTTTTCTTATCCTTGGATCTCTTGAAAGATCCTACCATATCGAGCCCCCAGACCACAAACAGCCAAGTGATTGGTATCATCCTCAACTCTTGATCCGGAACGTGAGCACGACGGCCAAACTTCTGACAGCCGTCACACTTACGCACTAAGTCTTCTGCATCCTTGTGAGCCATCAACCAGAAAAACCCATGTCGAAAAGCCTTGGCCACTAAAGATTTTGACCCGGCGTGATGTCCACAGTCGCTAGCATGAATTTCACTCAAGATCTGTCGGCCCTCCTCCGGTGAGACGCAGCGCTGAAAGACACCCGTCACACTACACTTATGTAACTCACCATTGATAATCGTCATAGACTTAGAATGCCGGGTAATCTTCCTGGCCAGATCCTCCTCCTGAGGTAACTCGCCGCGTGTCTGATACGCCAAATAAGGAATAGTCTAGTCTGGGGTAGCATGCAGAGCCGCCACCAATTCCGCTTCCGGGTTAGGAATAGCTAGATCCTCGTCAGAAGGTAACTTGACAGTCGGATGATGCAATACATCCAAAAAAACATTAGGTGGTACCGACTTTTGTTGAGAGCCTAACCGTGACAAAGCATCAGCCGCCTCATTCCTGCGACGATCAATGTGATCCACCTGGTACCGCTTGAAGTGACCGGCAATGATGTCAACCGCCTGTCGATAAGCCGCCATCCGGGGATCCTTGGAGTCTCAAGTACCTGAAACTTGCTGAGCCACCAGATCTGAGTCGCCTAAACATCTGACGTGGCTTAAATTCATCTCTTTAGCGACTCTGAGACCATGGAGCAGTGCTTCATACTCAGCTGCATTATTAGTACAAGGGAAAATTAACCAGAGCACATAATAAAACTTGTCATCCTTGGGGGAGGTGAGAACAACTGCTGCATCGGACCCCTCTAGCTGCTTGGACCCATCAAAGTGTATAGTCCAATACGTGTTATCCAGCTTCTCTTCGGGGGCTTGACATTCGGTCCAATAATTTATGAAATCCACGAAAGCTTGAGACTTCATTGCTGTACGAGGAACATACTTGATGTTAAGAGGACCCAGCTCTAAGGCCCACTTGGCAATCCTCCCTGTAGCTTCTCTAGGTTGAATGATATCTCCCAACGGGGTGGAACTGACCACTGTTATCTGGTGCCCCAAAAAGTAATGTTTTAACTTGCGGTTGGCCATGAAAACTCCGTATACTAACTTTTGCCAATGCGGATACCTCTGCTTAGACTCTGCCAAAACTTGACTAATGTAATAAACCGGCCTTTGCACAGGATACTCCTTCGCTGCCTCCTTGCGCTCAACCACAATTGCTACACTGACCGCTCTGTTGTTAGCCGCCACATAAAGGAGTAATGGCTCTTTCTCAACCGGAGCAGCTAACACTGGCGGCTCAGTTAACTGTTTTTTAAGAGCTTCAAGTGCTTCGGCCGCTGCTGTGCTGCACTTAAACTTGTCTGTCTTTTTCATCATCTGGTATAAGGGAATGGCTTTGTCCTCAAGCCGGCTTATGAAGCGGCTCAATGCAGCAATCCGTCCTGCAAGGTGCTGAACGTCATTAATGCACGTCAGCTCCCCTAAAGAAGTGATAGCCTTAATCTTATTTGGGTTAGCCTCGATGCCCCGCTCAGAGACCAAGAAACCCAAAAGCTTTCGTGCTGGAACACCAGAAACACACTTCATCGGGCTAAGCATCATCTTGTAAACCCGAAGATTGTCAAAGGTTTCTTTCAAATCCTCTAGGAGAGTTTCCTTCTTTCTGGATTTAACCACGATGTCGTCTACGTAAGCATGAACATTTTGGCCAATCTAACTGTGGAGGCAGTTCTGCACACATCGTTGGAAAGTCGCCTGGGCACTCTTGAGCCCGAAAGGCATGGAGACGTAACAGAACGCCCCAAAAGGTGTAATAAACGCCATCTTCTCCTAATCTTTCGTTGCCACCTTAATCTGATGATATCCTGAATATGCATCCAGGAAGCATAAACTTTCACATCCGGCTGTAGCATCAATAATTTGATCGGTACGAGGGAGTGCAAATGGGTCAGCCGGGCAAGCCTTGTTAAGATCTGTGTAATCTATACACATACGCCAAGTGTTGTTCTTTTTTAGCACTAGCACCGGGTTAGCCAACCACTCCGGGTGAAAAACTTCCACTATAAAGCCTGCGGCCAAGAGCCGGGAAACTTCCTCCCCAATAGCTTTACGTCTCTCTTCGTTGAACCATCGTAGAAACTGTTTGATCGGCTTAAACTTTGGATCCACATTAAGATTGTGCTCAGCAAACTCTCTTGGTACACCCGGCATGTCAGAAGGCTTCCATGCAAAGATGTCCCGATTCTCACGGATGAATTCAATGAGCGCGCTTTCCTATTTGGGATCCATGTGAGCCCCAATGATGAACTGCTTGGATGAGTCGCCCGGATTGAAATCTACTGCCTTGGTATCATCCGCTGAAAACTTGAGTGGCGGCTCAACTTCTATCGTAGGCTTCTTCAGTGGGGTCATATCCTCCGGGTCAACGTTCTCCTTGTAGAATATCAGCTCCTCCTGAGCACAACTAGACTCTGCATACGCCGCATCTCCTTCCTCACACTTGAGAGCCGTTTTCCTATTGCCGTGAACAGTAATTGTACCTTTTAAGCCGGGCATTTTGAGTTGCAAATAAACATAGCAAGGCCTAGCCATAAATTTGGCATAAGCCGGCCTCCCAAATAGTGCATTATAGGGACTTTTGATTTTGACCACCTCGAACCACAAGGAATCCACCCTGTCATTATACTCATCGCCAAAAGCGACTTCCAATGAAATCCGGCCCACCGGGTATGCCGATTTACACAAGACCACACCATGAAAAATGCTGGAGGAAGGTTTAAGGTCTTTGTCAAGAAACTTCATCCGCCGGAAAGTGTCATAATAAAGGATGTTGATGCTGCTACCTCCGTCCGTAAGCACTTTATTCACCATATAGCATTCACCTGAGGGGCCACAACTAGAGCCAGCCGGCCCGGGTCATCTACCCGTGGCGGGTGATCCTCCCGACTCCACATTATGTTATACTCAGACCATGGTAAATATCGCGGGAGAGCCGGAGCAACCGTATTAACTGCTCTCCTCCGCAACTTCTTGTCTCGTTTATTGTGACTGGTCATGAATACATGATACTGTCCACTACTGAGCTACTTCGGATTACTCTGAAACCCGGACTGATTGCGCTGCTGCTGATTGTTGTTATTGCTGTTGTTGCTAGGATGTTGTTGGTGCCCCCCTTGGTTATTCTGACCCGGATGCCCGTTTCCTGAACCGCTGGCGCCGAATCCAGCCCCTGAGCCGCCGTGCCCTGAGCCGCCAGGCGGGCCACCGCCCTAATTATTACGCGGTTGGGAATGCTGGTTTTTGAATCTCTAAATGATAAAGCAATCACCCCACGTATGCTACGCCGGCTTGTCAGGCGTGCTGTGCTCCGGACAAGGCTTCCTAAGCGCTTCCTCTTAATTAAAAGGGCCTCTGTTCCTTGGCCTGAATTTGTCACTCCCCTTGGGATGGTTCTGTCCTGTGTTGGTATTTGCTACTAGCTCTGACCCGCTATCAGTGCTCTTCTGCTTATTCTGATTCCCATTGTTCACAAAACCTTTTCCTTGATTGTTTTTCTTCCCATGGTTGGCTTTCTCATCATCCCAGCCTGGACCCTTGGTGTTATCTGAGTCGGCATACTTCGTCAAGGCCATCATGAGCTCTCCCATATCCTGACACGTGCGCTTGAGCCGGCCGAGCTTCTGTTTCAATGGAACAAAATGACAGTTCATTTCTAAAATAAGCACCGCTTGAGCCGCCATGATCTGCTCTGAAGAGTGAATAATGGTCGATACCCGCCGGATCCAATGATGGGCCGACTCACTCTCCCATTGAACACAAAGGTCCAGGTCGACAATGGTCATAGGCTGCTTACAGGTCCCCTAGAAATTCTTAATAAACCTCGCTCTCAGCTCCGCCCATGAGCTTATCGTGTTAGGCGGCAGACCTTTGAACCATATACGAGCCGGACCCTCGAGCATCATGATGAAATACTTTGCGCATACCGCCTCACTGACATCCAACATCTCCATGGCTAGCTCATAACTTTCAACCCACGCCTCAGGGGGTAGATCAGCTGTGTAATTTCGAACCTTTCGAGGCCCCTTGAAATCTTTTGGTAGCCGTTCACTTCTCAGAGCCGGAGTTAAACATGGCACCCCTACGGCTCTGGTACTAACTACTCCCATTGAGACGGAAAGCGCCGGCTCTGGACGGGTTGCTGCTATCTCCGCCTCTCGCCTGTCTCTCACCTGGTACACGAGGGCTTGTGCATCTAGATCCACCCGCTCGTCCTCCGGTGGTCCACGACGTGGATGACTTCTGGAACACGCCGGCGACTTGTAGCGTCGGCTGAAACTTCGACTGGGGAGGGGGTGGAGTGAACCCGACTCCAGCTGTGAGCATACCTCTCTTGCTGGGCCGTGGCCGTCTGTAAATATCCAATGGCGTTTCGCACATCCTCCGCAAAGGGTGCTTCATCTGGGATGGGAATCGTCTCAAGCCGGGCGGCCGCTTCCACCATGTTCTCGGCCGGGTTAGAGTAATGACCCGCCGATGTTGGAAAATCCCTAGGTGAGATCGGGTTACGCTGGGGAGGATGAATCGCCGGGCGTTCCATCGGGCGGCTTTCCGGCGCGCCCGTAACCCGCCCCGCACCAGGGGTGTTAAAAAGGTTCCTCGCTTCATACTGGCAGACGCGATTGATGCCTCCTCTAGTGCACCGCGGCCACTGACCTTTGCTCTAGCTCCAGACGGAAAGCATCGGCCTTGATACGCTCCGCTTCCTCCTCCATCCGGTTTTTTAGCTCGGCCATCCTTTGTCGTTCCTCTGCCATCCGGCCCTTGATCCGTGCTACCTCTAGATTCCTTGCTGCTTGATTATCCGGTGTTACTTCTGTGGCCATGAGAGCTGTAAGTTCGTCCATCAATTCCACTAGAACTTGAGCCGGCGGCGGCGGGCTCTCACCCGCTGCGGCGGCTCCCGCCGCTGTGTCATTGGCGGCTGAAGCCGATCCTTCCATGAACACCGCCGCATGAACCGGGGGTCTCAGATCATCCGACTCAAAGCCCTCTTCCTCAGAATAGGTGTCGTAGTAGCCCCCAAGGCCACCGTTACTAAGCCGATACACTGATTCTGTCTCCCCACTGGAGGACTCCTCTTCCGAGAAAATGAGAGTTTCCTATGACCCGGACGCTTCCAGGTCCATGCCTTGAGTGAAGCCCACGAGAACATGCTTTTGACCTAGGTGGGCACGGGCAGGGCGCACAACACCCGTAGATTGGAGACGCCGGGCCGGCTCGACGATGTTGGTGCAGATGTCGGGCCCGGATGTAGATCCATCAACCTTTCTGATGAAAACCTGGATCCCGCCGAACGGAACCCGGAATCCATACTCCAGAGAGCCAGCATCAAGCCCCCAGCCGGCGTCGTCGATGTAGAGCCGGCCGTAGCGACTCTTGCTCATCCTTCCAACCACGTATCCTTCGAGCCCTGGGAGAGAGCCCTTTGAGAACTCAACACCACCAAGCGTTAGCCCCACGGTGGGCGCCAACTATCGTGGTTTTATCACGGCAGATGCCCGGGTGAACGGACTCGGATTCGAGGCCATCTCTTAACGGGGTGGACTCAAAGGGGTTAGTTGGGACGAAAGAGACGGATTTACCCAGGTTCGGCCCCTCAAGTCGAGGTAATAGCCTATGTCCTACTTGTGTTTGTATTGCTTGTGTATCGATTACAAGGAGCTAGAAGCTTGACCTAGTTCTTGATTACCTACCTCTAAGTCGCCCCGGGTCTGCCTTTATATAAGAGGTCAGGACCACCGGGTCGTTTCAATTGCTAACCGAGTCTCTTTCTATCTTCCTGTCCAAGCCGTCTATGAGTCGGCTTACACGCCCGGGTCTTCTCCATCCGGGCCGTTTGTTCGGCCCATACCTTGACCCGCCTATCTTCCTGGACCACCACTCTTTACGGCTCACCGTTGGGCCGGCTCACGAGCCAGCAACATGACCTGGAGCCTCCGGGGTGGGTCATATCATGGGGTCATATCCCCAACACGCAACATCGATGATATTCTTGCATTGGTCAACTGCAACGAGGATTGTGAGAATGTGCTTCATGCCTCTCACCGCCTGGGAGATACCGCTAGAGCTTGGTGGGACAGATTCAAGGTCATGCAAGGTGAACATGTGATCTCTTGGGATGACTTCCAAGACGGTTTTCGCAAGACCCACATTTCTTCCGGGATCATGGCTATAAAGAGGCATGAGTTTTGAGCGCCAAAGCAAGGAAATGACTCAGTCGAGGATTACATGTACAAGTTCAACCTCCTGTCAAGGTATGCCCGTGAAGATGTAATCACCGAGGCAACTAAGAAGGAACACTTCATGAAAGGAATCTAGCAAGCCCCGCAGTATCAGCGCATTGTCTGTGACTGCCCAACCTTCTTTGACCTCGTGAACAAGGCCCTCACGCTTGAGGAGAAGCATCATGCCATGGAAGACACTGACAAGTGCAAGATAATCAACAATAGTAGTTCAAGCAACCAGAAGCCTCGCCCATGGCAGCCAACTCCATCCAGGACAACCTATCAGCCTCAGCAACCTAGGACTCCTGCACCTGATCCAGCTACCAACCTCGGCAGTATGCCAATCCCATGCCAGCCTACAACAACCCCAACAACAACAATGGCGGCATGAACAACAACAATGCAGGCCAAGTCACTTGCTATGATGTGGACAACCTGGACACACCTCTAGGCAATGCCCCAACAAGAAGCCAGATGCCCCGCTCCCCAATGCGCAGAACCAAGGACAAGACCATGGAGCGCCACCGAGGAACCAAGATCCCTGCAACCAGCCCAACAATGTCAAAGGTTGTGTGAATCACGTCACCGCTGAGGAAGCCCAGAATGACCTAGACATCATATTGGGTACGTTCCTTGTCAACTCAACCCCAACAACCATTATGTTTTACTGTGGAGCTTCACATTCGTTTATTAGCCAAAAGTTTGTACTAGAGTGTGGTATGAAGCCTACACCTCTGGGTAGTTCTATGTTGGTACAAACCCCGGGTTCAGTTTTGAGGACCAAGATAGGGTGTAAATGAGTTGAGATTGTCATCAACGGGGTAGATTTCCCAGCAAACCTTATCATCTTGAAGTCACAAGGCTTGGATGTAATCCTAGGCATGGATTGGTTAACCAAGCACCAAAGATTGCTAGATTGCACCAATTGCTCTATTACCATGACCAATAGCCAAGGAGTTGAAGTCAAGTATGTCCCCAAGCCTTCCTCCGCTCAAACCCCTCACGTCAATTGTCTATCAAGGATTGAGCTCGACCAAGTGTCGATGGTATGTGAATTCCCAGATGACTTCCTAATCAGTTGCCCGGAATGCCTCCAGACCGTGACATTGAGTTCATCATTAGCTAATGCCCGGAGCTGGACCCATCTATAAATGCTAAACTAAAGAAGCAGCTAGCTGAGCAGCTCAGAAAAAGATTCATCCACCTACCTCTCCTTGGGGATCACCTATTCTATTTGTGTCGAAGAGGGACGGTACTATCCAACTCTGTGTCGATTACTGATCTCTTAATGAAGTCAAAATAAAGAACAAATACCCACTTCCCAATACCGAAGACCCGTTCGATCAGCTGAATGGTGCCAATGTGCTTTCCAAGATCGATCTCAGGTATGGGTACTATCAATTGAATATTAGACCCCAATAAATTCCAGAGACGACATTTGTTACCCCGTATGGCATGTATGAATACACAGTCATGTCGTTTGGGTTAACTAATGCCCTAGCCTACTTCATGTAACTCATGAACAAAGTTTTCATGGAGTACTTAGATAAGTTTTTCACCGTCTTCATTGATGATATACTCATCTTTTCCAAGTCTGAGGAAGAGCATGAGCAACACTTGAGAATGGTCCTAGTTAAGCTTCGAGAGCACCAACTTTATGACAAGTTCAGCAAGAGTGAGTTTTGGCTGCATGAAGCTAGATTCTTGGGTCATGAGTTGACAGCGGAAGGATTGTGAGTGGATCCTGCCAAGATCAAAACCATGACTGAATGACAATCCCCAAGCAATGTGAAGGAGGTCATAAGCTTCCATGGACTGGCGGCCACAAGTTCGTCGAAGGGTTCTCGAGCATTGCTAGACCCATGACTCGGCTCTTGAAGAAGGACAAGAAGTTCGAATGGACGCCAAAGTGTGAAGAAAGCTTCCAAGAAATTAAGAAGAGATTGATAAGGACCCCAGGTTTGACCAACCCTGATATAAACAAGGAGTTTGTGATATATTGTGATGCCTCGAGAACCAGGCTTGGAGGCATTCTGATACTAGAAGGCAGAGTTGTAGCATATGAATCAAGATAGCTACACCCTCACAATGAGAACTACGCTACTCATGATCTTGAGTTGGCAAATGTAGTTCATGCCTTGCAGACATGGTGACATGACCTTCTATGGAAGTGATGCGATATATACACATACCACAAGAGTTTGAAGTAAATTTTAACCCAAAAGGAATTGAACATGTGAAAGTACATATGCTCCCTTGTTGGTTTTGATAATTCATGACAACATACATAGTCTCTTGGACTAATATCACTACCTAGTTTATTACAGGTTTAGTCCACACAGAGTTTTGGAAAAAGGGTGTGAGGAGATTCCCCAAAGAAGAAGAAGAAGAGGAAGCAATACGATTGTCTAGGCTACAAACACGAAGACTCTACATTTTACTTTGTGAAAAATCACTTCGAGTCCATAGGAAAGACAATACTATCAAAAGGGGGTAAGGTAATAATGGTGAATGAAATGATCAAAATGATCAAGTGTTAGTCACCAAAAACACCCACAACCCCTCCCACAAATATTCTATTCTAGAACCTACCACTCAAATTCGGTGCCACCAACATATCCATATCGGCTACACCGAGTCAAAACCCTAGACAGAAACCCTAGCCAAAACCAACTTCTCGATACTACCAACTTTCACTTTGCTGCAAGCGAGTTTCCATGACCAACTTCTTGGTGCCCTTTTCACAAGAAACATAATTTCCGAGAATTGTGAATTCGTCTCAACGAGTTGTGTAACTGGCCTCGGCCACTCATATCGGTATCACCAAGAATTCTATATCGGTCTCACAAAAAACCAAAGTTGCCACATTTTGCACTAGTCGGTGCAACCGAGTTTTCACTTCGGTTTCATCGAGTTGGGTAATAATGTTGTAACGGTTGGATTTTTGGAGATGCCTAAATATACCCCTCCACCACATTCTACCCGCAAGAGAAGAACTCAGAACAGATCCACACTTCCCATATTCAAATTCATGAGAGAGAACCACCTACCCTTGTGTTAAGGTCAAGTTCATCCACTCCGACCATATGGATATTGATTTATAGCCTCCCCAAGTTGCTTTCCAGCCAATCAATCTCTTCTACCCAAGACAAATCTGTGAGAGAGTGATTGAGTGTTGAGGAGACTATCATTTGAAACACAAGAGCAAGGAGTTCATCATTACTATCGAGCCTATTATCTTTTGGAGTGTGGTGCCTCCTAGATTTGTTAGGTGTTTCTTGGGAGCCTCCTACTTCGTGTTGTGGAGTTGAACCAAGAAGTTTGTAAGGTCAAGGAGATCACCTACTTTGTGAATATCTACCCTGAGTTAGGCTAGTCCTCCTTGGACATAGGCCATCATGGTATATACAAGGTTGCTTCTTCGAGGAACCCTTCATGGGTAGAGCCCTCCGTGGACTATTGCGACCGTTATCCTCCGTGGGTTGAAGTCTCCATAAACATGGATGTATGATAGCACCACCTATCGGAACCACAGGAAAAATCTTTATGTCTACAATTGCGTTTGATCTTCCTATCTCTACGCTCTTACATATGCTTATCTTGCTATCGTCTGCCATACTTGTTAACTTGCATGTGTAGGGTGCATTGGACTTGTTATAATTGCTAAAATCTTCCAACAAATTAACTTGGTAAAAGGTTAGGTTTTAATTATCATACTTTTGGCGCTATCTTCAACTTCATCATATGCGCTTGAAGCCATACTGTCATGGTTTTGTCATGGCAGATGTCCGAGGACTTAGATTTGAGGCCATCGCTAAGGTGATGGACTCAAAGGGGTTGGTTGGGACGAAGGAAATGAGTTTACCCAGGTTTGGCCCCTCAAGAAGAGGTAAAAGCCTACATCCTGCTTGTGTTGTATTGATTGGAGTATTGATTACAAGGGAGCGGATTCGCTTGACCTAGTTCTTGATTAGTTCGTTTTTTCTCTCTAAGTCGCCTCGGGTCTCGCCCTTATATAGGAGGTCAAGACCACGGGTTACACAAGTCTCATACCGACTCTTACAACGTGTCTGATTCAATCACTATGTCTCCATGCCTTCCTGAGCAAGTTGTCTCTAGGCAGGTTATCCGCCCAGGTCTTCATGCCTTCCTTGTCTGGGCCTCGTCCTTGGCCCATCTTGGTAAGCTGACATACGTCTAGGCCTATGTCTCCAGGCCCATCTTTGGTCTAGCCTATGAGCCGCCAGGTATGACCCAGCCCCACATGGGCGGGTCTCACCACGGGGTTATATCCCCAACATTAGGCCCCCAGGTTGATGAGCTTGCTCATTTCAACCTTCCATCTCGGCGAGTCTCGCTCATTATCACCTGAAAGTAAGAGAAATAACCCGCCATGACGTCATACCGGATATATCAAAAAGATTCCCTCACGACCATAACGGATCTTTCCACTTATTAAACCGATGGCCCAAAAATCGAGGCATCCGTCTCGGTCAATCAACTTCTGTCGCCTTGATTCTCGCACCCGTTTCCACTTTTTGCCTCCTAAATAGGACCACGAAGGGATGCTTTCATTTTTTCCTTTACTTGCGCCTCTTCTTCTTCCTCCCGACACCGTCGCTCCAGAGCCTCCTTGCTCCGGTGAGACTTCCACGCCGTCGTCGCCCCAGGCCGCTGCATCGACCTGAACGGACCAGAGCACTGCCCGCGCCCGTCACATCATCTCCAGTAAGTTCTTCTCCACCCCTAGATCTATAGTCGGTAGGTCATGGTGTTATTTTGACTACTAGACACACGAGTTCTTTGTAGTGCCAGACAACATGTAGATTAGTGATCTTGATAATGACCCTTTTTCCATTGCGGTAGGTCATTAGAAGTCAATAATAGCATAACGCAGATCCGTAGTTGCCCCCTTTACTGTCTTAAAATATTGCTCGTTCCTCTGTTCGTCTCTAGGTTTAGAATAAACCTTCTTTTTGCTCTGTTTTGTAGATCCATAATTATATAGATAGCCTATGAAACATGTTTTCCACACTTAGTAATGTTTGCTTTGTTTCCTTGCAAACTTAACTCGCCATTGAACTTCCGACTCTCGCCTAAACTGCTCCGGTGACTTAGCTTTATAGAGCTTAGATTTCCTCAACCGCCTTTAGTTGTCTGTCACCTTCTAACTCGCAACACATTATCACCTTGCACAGCTTTAAGACACCACCATGCCTCGTGCGCCCAGTTCTTGTAACTGGGTCGGCTCTGCCGTTACCGAAGAGTTTCTCAAGGATTTCGTAGATGCAGGGACCTTACCAGCCAAAAATGTCATCCATTGGCAGGCTCCAGGCAATGAAAAGAAACCCATTCCTCAAGAGGGCGAAGTAGTTGTTTTTGCGGATCACCTTGTATGCGGTTTCAGCCCACCCGGTTCTATATTTTTCCACGACATCCTTCATTTCTTTATGCTGCGTCCTCAAGACATCACCCCAAACTCCGTATCAAACATATGCAACTTCCAAATCCTCTGTGAATTTTACTTATAAGAAGAGCCATCCGTTGGTCTTTTCCATGAGTTTTTCTACGCAAACTGCCAGACGGAGGTAAAAGCCGGTCCAAGCTTAGAGCTCGGCGGAATCTCAATTCAGAGAAGACAGGACGTGACCTTTCTGGCCGTTGGGATGCCAAGTCATTCCAAGGACCGGAATAAAACCTAGTTTTATTGCAAAGACACCTCTCTAGAGGGAGAGCATTCCTTGCTGGGCTATCGTCCGACCCGGCTCAAGACTACGACCGAACTCCTTGACCGGCTGTCAGCCGCTAAACGGGCGAAGTATGCTCCAGCTCATGTAAAAATTAAAGCCCTTATGGCCAATGGTCTGACAGGGATTGATCTGACCCGCTGTTGGATTTCTTGGAGAGTCATGCCTCTAAGCCGGCAAAGCCGTCACATGTGCAAGTATACGGGTGATGCTAATGACCCCCTCTGCTTTAATCCTACCATGTTGTCAGAAGATAACATCGTGGCCGCCATCAAAAGTCTTGTTCATGAATCTCAAGGATCTTGCCGCACCACCGGGTTAGCAACTTTCTGAGCCACATACCCGGCTCGAAACGTAAGGGCGACTCTCGATCTCCTTACTTCCACGTTAGCTATCCATATATATTTTGCATTCTTTTGAACTCTTTTGATGGCTTTTACTTTCAGGCCAATTCCAGCTTCTGGAAAAAGAAATATGTCCCTCCTCGCAAGAAATCAAAGGAGAAAACTGGCGACCGAAAGAAGAAAACCGCACCTCAAGAACACCCTGAATCTGACGACTCAGAGGTAGAACTTGACTCTCTTGGTCGTCTCTTCATGCACCTTATGGACAATAATAATTCTCAGGACGAAACGGAGACAAGCCACGCCAACGTTCCTGAGGTAACTTATGTTTCATCTGACTTAAAACATCTTGCACCACAGAAGATACGGCGGGTCGTCCGAAAGGTCCCAATCTCTCATCCTCTTTCTTACTTAGACCCAACTTTCTTTTGAAAAAGCAACAACAACTCCCCCGACGCCAGAACCGGAGCATCTGCTCTGAAGACCTTATGTCCGGGTTATCTCACTCTCCGGTTCAACAAAAATGGCTAGCTGAGGTATTTGTTTCACTTGGCTTAATTCCATCACTCTTGCAATTATAATTTGTCCTTGTCTTATATTGCCTTAACTGTTTTCAAGAATCACCCCCTTCATCGGGCGACTCTACAACAACTATTCTACGACCTTTGAAGATCAACCCAGAGTACATGCCTTTCCTACTGGCATTGCATCCTTTGTTAGCCATAAAGTTTAGACCATGACCTTCTATGTTTTTCGAGGGCTCAAGCGAAATGACGGAAGACTGGCGGGTCTACCCCTGCTCCCAAGGCTCGAGAGCCAAAGCCTGCCAAGCCGGACTCTCCTGCAACGCACGCTAACCCCTCTCCCACCTCCAAGGATGCGCCTGAAGACGCTCGTCGCTATGCCGAGACGGCGACCCATGACATGATTCCCGAGAGTCCTTTGAGGACCAATTCTAAGCCGCTGAGACCTTTAACGGCTAACGACAATTCAGTTACTCCAGACATCATCATTACTGGTGCTGGCTTTCACACTCCTCAACCTCATGTGTTGACAAAGCACAATGGGAAGACTGAAGCCTCCTAGAAGCTGGACTTTGAACTTCCCGCGCTAGGGGAGTTAACCGCTGATGAACTTCATGTTGGTTATCTGAACCGCCTCTCCACCAGCCGGAACATGGATATCAAGCTTGTTAGCTTGATGAAGAAAAAATATGTGGTACTCTTGCTCTCTTTTCCTTATACCCTTACGTAGCCCCCAAGAGCTGGTTTAGTATTTGCTAATGGTAAACCGGGTATTCTAGTCTTGTTATAAGTAGAAAACACTTAGCCTGTAGCCCCCAATTATCGGCTTAAGATATAAATATTGAGCCGATACTTTAGTGCATAAGTAGTTGATCAAAGAGTCGTCTGTAGCCCACAAGGGCTGGCTTAACTTGATGAAAGATGAGCCAGAACTTCGTTGTAGATAGATCAAAGAGCCATATGGAGCTCCCAAGTGCCGGCTTAACTTGATGAAAGTGACCTGAAACTTTATTTTAGATAGATCAAAGAGCCATAAGTAGCCCCCAAGTGTCGGCTTAACTTGATGAAGATGAGCCAAAACTTCCTTGTAGTCTTGGAGAACAAATAGACATTAGCCCCCAAGTGTCGAGCATATTGCTTGCAATCTGCTTGAAACTTGCATTATGTTATCTTAAGTTTCATAATCTGGTAATATGCTATCCTGGCGACTTAACTCTCATTTTGCTTTTATATTTCACAGGAAGCTTTAAACGAGGCCGAGTATGAATTGACCGGCTTAAGGAGCAATCTGGCCACCCAGCAAGCCACTCGAGGCGAGGTAAACGAGAAGTGTCGGCTCGCCGCTGAAGAACTTGCCAAAGTTAAAGCTGACTTTGCTGCCTTCAAGAAATCTGCTGAGACGGAACAAACGGCCCTGGCCCTATGTGCAGACGATGCTGACCAGCGGCTTATGGTTGTGTCCGATGAGCTACACGCCCTGAAGCGCCACATTAAAAAGATGTATGTCGCCATCTTTGGCAAGCACTAAATACTTTAACCAATACCCCACTTATACTGTAGGCTCCTAACCGAAAATCCATCTTATGTAGGTCAAAAGAGCCATCAACTTGCTGTTGATAGCTTGTTGCCGCTGAAAGCCGTCTACACCTTAACAGAACAATTGTACTGCAGAGCTCTCCGTACCATCAAGGCGATGCTCCATAAACATAGTATTCCCCAGACTATGAAGGGGGTCATCGAAGTCTTATCCACCCTGCCGAAACAAATCCAGGAGCTTAAGAAAATCAGCTGCCAGGAAAGGAGCCATGGCAGCCATAAGCCGGGTTTAGCTTTTGCCCCAGAGCTGACTCCCGAAGAGATGATGGACGGGTTTCCATCAAAGAAGGATGACGGCTCAGAATTCACGGAAGCTGACTACGCTCCATACATGAAGGCTTCCAGAGTCCTCGCATCATTGTTAGTGGAGGAAGTGGACCTGTCAATATAGCAGGTTGCTTACAATGCCGAGAAGAAGAGAGTATGTGGCCCAACCTTTGAGGCCAAGGAGTTAACTCCTGCATGATGTAAGCACTTCTTTGCTCCTGATCTTGAACCTCCCCCCTCTTTGAAGATGCAAATTTGCGGCTTTAACCAACTGCAACTAGGACGTTGAAAGCACATTTGCTCCCTTGGTGGTTTTGGCAATTAATAACAACATATAAGTCATTGAACTAATGTTTCCGCCAAGTATGTTTCAGGAAATGTTCAATGATAGGATTGTCAAAAGGAGATTGTGGAGAAACCCCAAGATGAAAGGAAATAGGTTGTCCGAGCTTCAAGCAAGAGGACTCTACATTTTATATTTGTGAGAAATCAATTTGAGTCCATAGGAAAGCCAATTCTATTAAAAGGGGGTAAGGTTTTGTTGGTGAACAATATGCTCAAACATTCACAAGTGATAATTGCCAAAAACATCCACAAACTCTCCCACCAAAGTCTGTTCTATACCTAACACTCAAAATCGGTGCAACCAACTTTCCCATACCGGGGCCACCGATTCCAGAACCTAGACACTCTCAAGCCAATCCCTAGCCACTTCGGTGCAACTGATTCCATACCGGTGCCACCGAGTTTAGGTTGCCAACTTTTTGCTATGCAAATTCACATTTTCGTTCCCACCGAGAATGTTGGATCGGCGTCACCGAGATTGGAAATCTGACCGTTGGTCACCTTATCGGTGCAACCGAGGTTCCTATATCGGTCTCAACGAGATTCAAAAGTTGCCACCTTTTGGTCACTTCGGTACCACCGAGATTAACACATCGGTGTCACTGAGTTGGTCATTTTGTGTGTAACGGTTGGATTTTTGGGGATGCCTATATATACCCCTTCACCTCCACCTACTCGAGAGAGAAGCACTCGAAACTATTCCATACCTATCCTATCGGATTTTCTGAGAGAGAACCGCCTACCCTTGTGTTGAGGTCAAGATCTTCCACTCCAATCATATGGATCTTGATCTATAGCCTCCCCAAGTAGCTTTCCACCAATCCCATCTCTTCCACCATGGCAAATCTGTGAGAGAGTGATTGAGTGTTGAGGAGTCTATCATCTTGAAGAACAAGAGCAAGGAGTTCATCGTCATTACCGAGCCTATTACCTTTTGGAGGGTGGTGCCTCCTAGATTAGTTAGGTGTCGCTTGGGAGCCTCCTACTTCGTGTTGTGGAGTGAACCAAGAAGTTTGTAAGGGCAAGGAGATGCCCTACTTCGTGAAGATCTACCCATATTGAGGCTAGTCCTTCGTAGATCGAAGCCGTTATGGAATAGTCAAGGTTGCTACTTCGTTGACCCTTTTGGGTGGAGCCCTTCGTGGACTCTCGCGACTGTTACCCTTTGTCGGTTGAAGACTCCATAAACGTGGATGTACGATAGCGCCACCTATCAGAACCACGGGAAAAATCATCGTGTCTACAACTGCGTTTGATCTTCCTACCCTATCCCTTCTATACATGCTTGTTGTTACTTTTCGCTGATATATACTCTTAGACTTGCATGTGTAGAGTGTACTTGACTTGCCAATGAAATGCTAAAAACTGTCAACCCTAAAACTTGGTATAGGCAAAACTTTTATTTGGTCAAGTAGTCTAATCACCCCCCCTCTAGACATACTTTTGGTCCTACAAGTGGTATCAGAGGTTTGGTCTCCATTGCTTAGGTCTCACAACCTAGGAGAGTATGGCATCTAATGAGGGAAGTTATCACCGTAGAGGTCCGTACTTTAATGGCACTAATTTTGCTAGTTGGAAGCACAAAATGAAAATGCATATTCTTGGTCATAACCCCGCCGTTTAAGCTGTTGTTCATGTTGGATTGCAAGGTGAGTTATTTGCGGATGGACGGGAACCGTATCGTGAAGCGATCGCAGATGAGTTGAAGATGTTGCAACTCAATTCTCAAGCATGCGACAACAACAAACAACAACAACAACAAAGCCTTTAGTCCCAAACAAGTTGGGGTAGGCTAGAGGTGAAACCCATAAGATCCCGCGACCAACTCATGGTTCTGGCACATGGATAGCAAGCTTCCACGCACCCCTGTCCATGGCTAGTTCTTTGGTGATGCTCCAGTCCTTCAGATCTCTCTTTACAGACTCTTCCCATGTCAAGTTCGGTCTACCCCGGCCTCTTTTGACATTATCAGCATGCTTAAGCCGTCCGCTGTGCACTGGGGCTTCTGGAGGCCTGCGCTGAATATGCCCAAACCATCTCAGACGATGTTGGACAAGCTTCTCTTCAATTGGCGCTACCCCAACTTTATCCCGTATATCATCATTCCGGATGCGGTCCTTCCTTGTGTGACCACACATCCATCTCAACATGCGCATCTCCGCCACACCTAACTGTTACACATGTCGCCTTTTAGTCGGCCAACACTCAGCGCCATACAACATTGCGGGTCGAACTGCCGTCCTATAGAACTTGCCTTTTAGCTTTTGTGGCACCCTCTTGTCACAAAGAATGCCAGAAGCTTGGCGCCACTTCATCCATCCGGCTTTAATTCGATGGTTCACATCTTCATCGATATCCCCATCCTTCTGCAACATTGACCCCAAATATCGAAAGGTGTCCTTCTGAGGCACCACTTGCCCATCAAGGCTAACATCCTCCCCCTCCTCGTTCCTAGTAGTACTGAAAGCGCACCTCATGTACTCGGTTTTAGTCCTACTAAGTCTAAAACCTTTCGATTCCAAGGTTTGCCTCCACAACTCCAACTTCCTGTTAACCCCCGTCCGGCTCTCAACGACTAGCACCACATCGTCCGCAAAGAGCATACACCATGGGATATCTCCTTGTATATCCCTTGTGACCTCATCCATCACCAAGGCAAAAAGGTAAGGGCTCAAAGCTGACCCTTGATGCAGTCCTATCTTAATTGGGAAGTCGTTAGTGTCGCCCTCACTTGTTCGAACACTTGTCACAACATTATCATACATGTCCTTGATGAGTGTAATGTACTTTGTTGGGACTTTGTGTTTCTCCAAGGCCCACCACATAACATTCCGCGAAATCTTATCATAGGCCTTCTCCAAGTCAATGAACACCATATGCAGGTCCTTCTTTTGCTCCCTATATCTCTCCATAAGTTGTCGTACCAAGAAAATGGCTTCCATGGTCGATCTCCCAGGCATGAAACCAAACTGATTTTTGGTCACGCTTGTCAATCTTCTTACACGGTGCTCAATGACTCTCTCCCATAGCTTCATTGTATGGCTCATCAGCTTAATTCCACGGTAATTAGTACAACTCTGAACATTCCCCTTGTTCTTGAAGATTGGTACTAATATACTCCGTCTCCATTCTTCTGGCATCTTGTTTGCCCGAAAAATGAGGTTGAAAAGTTTGGTTAGCCATACTATCGCTATGTCCCCGAGGCCTCTCCACACCTCAATGGGGATACAATCGGGGCCCATCGCCTTACCTCCTTTCATCCTCTTTAAAGCCTCCTTGACCTCCGACTCTTGGATTCGCCTCACAAAACGCCTGCTAGTATCATCAAAGGAGTCATCCAGATCAATGGTAGAGCTCTCAATTCGTGGCCCGAAAGCAATTGAAGAGAATGTCGCATGCTTAGATGACTACCGCAAGTCGTGGCCGCAATTGCTACAATTGTGGGAAGCCCGGACACTACTCAAATGAGTGCACGGCTCCCTACAAAAGAAGAGAAGGGTCACCTCAAAGACGAAGCTCAAGGAATGCATCACCACAAAGAGAGAGAAGGAGTAGAGTTGATCGTTATGAACGAAGACACTCAAGGAGATGTAGAGATTCGGAGAAGAAGGACAAGTACACCAAGAGCTACACAAGAAGAAAACATCAAGCTCATGTTGGTGAATGGGTTTCCGGCTCTGACTCCGACAACTACTCTAAGAGATGCTATCACTCCGACTTCGACTATAATCAAGATGATGGTGTTGCCGGAATTTCTCTAGTGACTACCAACTCCTACGATCTATTTGATTCACCAAACGAAGGGAGTGGAAGTTGCTTCATGGCTAAAGGCCCCAAGGTATCACACCTTGAATATCTTGATTTTGATAGTGATGAAGATGATTTGCTTTGTGATGATGACTTGCTTTGTGATAAAACTAGTGATGTTGATCAAAATGAACTTGATAATTCTCATGCTAGTCAAGATGAGTCATTTGATGATGATAAGATGAAAATGGAACAACTAACTAAAGAACTAAACACTCTTAAGTTAGCTCATGAATCTACTCTTGAAGATCATAGAGAGCTTGTGAGAACTCATGAGAAGCTACGCTTCAAGAAGCTCAACATGGAGCAACAGCATGAGTTTCTCAAAGCTATAAATGACTATCTCCAAAAGAAGACTTCATCTTATCTAGCCAAACGACTACTCTTGTCTACTTTCATGACCCAAGTTAAAACTAAGCAATCTAGTAACAAAGGCAAGCAAGGTTCTTCATCTAGTAGCACCAATAAAAATGCTAAACCCAATGATGTTGCTTCCAGTAGTTCTATTGATTCCACTAATGATGATTCTCTTAGCCAAGTTACACTTGAACAAGAAAATGCTTTATTGAAAGGAATTATAGAAAAAGATATCTACAAGAGTCTTGCCGGATGTAAGCAATTTGAGGAAATTGTACGCAAGCACGGAGGATACCGGAAGAATCGTGGTGTTGGCTACTTCAACGCTAAGTGGGAATAAGGTCGATATCCCAAGCCCAAGTTTGTTCCTCAAAAGGGAAGTATGAAAATACTCTTCCCAAGGGGACAAACACTCAAGATGACCTTCCACCACAAGACCACAAGCTCAAGGGCAAGAACAAGCTTCAAGAGGACATTGACCATACGAAGATGAACCCCTAGCTTTGGTGGAGTGGGTTCCCAAGGCTACTTCAAGCTCAACTACTACAAAGGCTACTTCAACACCAAGGATCCCCATCAACTTGATGTGGGTCCCCAAGAAGAAGAAGTAGTAAGTTCTTGAGGGGTGACTCCGCCAATGAAATTCACTCACATTCATTATTGGCAAGGATGTTTTGCACTCAACATCAACTCAATGCAAAATTTCAAGGAGTCACACATTCCCTCAAAGGTAAGCAAGGGACAAGGTAATAAACTAATCAATGGACATCATAACATACGTTTTGCACTCCATGTCCATAAATATCCTTGTATTTGTCTCCTGTGTGTTGGGACTAACCCATGTAGGTGAGAGGAGTAAGGAAACAACAAGGATGCTCACAACTCTTGGTGATCTTCATCAACATTGAGCATCCACAACTACCTCACCAACATGAAGTCTTCATCGACAAAACCCAAGGTTAGTTTATCCCTCTTATGGGAGGATGTCACATTAAGGGGGATGTTTACTCCAAGACTTGAGTCAAAGCATCTCTTATTATGTGAGAACATTAAATGCTTTATGTAAAAGTGGTAACCACACTTGTGCTTAAACGATGAGTATGACCTATGATCAAGTACTCTTACTTGGCTCCTAAGTCAAATACTTATATATAGATGACTTCGTCATCGCCCAAGTGCTTGTTAGATGCTAGTGTGTTTGTGCATGTTTGTCATGATTTCTTTTGACATCTTATTGTGTGAGCATGTTGGTTTGCATTTATTTTCTCATTCGAGGACATCCAATTGTTGCTATTTGGTTATTGATTTTCTCTTTTGCCAATTGGATGGACAAGAATGCCTAGGACCGTTCTTTAGCTATTTATGCTTTCTCACCTCATATTCCATTCATGCTGCATCACAAAATTGGAACAAGTGCTTTTTGATCCCTCTGTGTGTGGAGCACTCGGAATTCCGTATCGACAAGGACTGGCCATTAAAACCTCCTAAGTGCATCTCGGTGGAACCAACCCCACAATCTTGGTCTCACCGAATGCCTAGGGTTGATCTAGTTTTCAGTCTCAGTACTGCCGATTTCATATTCTCGGTTACACAGAGTTTCCCTGTCAGCTGACAGTTGCTGAACTCGGTGACACCGAAAACATAAAATCGGTAGCACGAACAGTGGAGGGTATATATGATGTGGACTCGACGCTCTGAAATTATATCTTCAAACGTTGCGCCTTAGAACCCTAAGCTGCCGCCACAAGACCCCTAGTCGTCGCCCTTGTGTTCCTACGCTCCTCTGCTGCTGGGAATCGCCGACGTTGACGAATCTGCTCCATCATCGCCATCGTAGCGGATCCGAACCAAGTTAGGGTACGGATTTGACCTACCTTGCGCTCTCCTTCTGATTCTTGTGCATTGGACTTAATTTTCTCTATAAGCCACTCATTACACGTATTCCTATCCATTAACAATCCCCATAGGCTAGTGAACCATTGATTTCTAGTTTTTTGCCTTCCGCCCGACACAACTCGGTAGAACCGAATCAAGAAAATCGGTACCACCAATTTTTGTTTTTGTGTGCTAACAACTGTCTCAGTGAAACCGAGCACTCCTTTTCAGTCTCACCGAAAAGGGTGCCAAGTTTCTATTAAAAGAGACAGTCAGTCTCGATGTCACCGAAACTTTTGCTTCGGTCTTACCGATTTTTTCCTGACAGAATGCAAAACTTTGAAAGTCTTTGTTCAAAATTTCAAAAACCTGTCGATAATTTTGTGATGACCCATCTACTTCTTCTCATCTATATTCCATTCACAGGGTCAGTATGTCAGATGCTGAGGACAGTCAGAACATGCCAGAGCAGGGTGCAGACATGAGTTCAGGCACAAGCCAAGAGCCCAGCTCATTTTTAGATCCAGGCACCCCCAGCTCCCATGGGTTGCCCAAAGCTACTACAAGGACCAAAAAGAATCTGAATTCAGATGAAGAGGATTTAGACTTTATCCCTGAGGAGATTCTTGCTAAGAAGCAAGAGAAAGCTGCTAAGAAGTCTAGTACTGAAGCCACTTCTTCGAGGAGAGTTGTTAGCAAGATCTATGCTCCTGCTTCAAGATTCAAGGCTCATGAGACTGCCAGGGCAACTATTTCAGTTGAGGTCCCCAAGAGAGCTATGCCTAATAAGGAAGGTGAGAAGAAAGCAAGAAAGAGGGTTATTCAGGTCCTTGGTAGAAAAACCTCCATGTTTGAGGATCCTAAAGAAGCTACTGGTGCTGATGCCGAAGAGGAGGAAGAGCATGTTGAGAAGGCCCCTCACAAGAAAAAGCAAAAGAAGCTTATGGCTGATGCTATGCCAAAGTCTAGCACATCCAAGAAGGCTACTGCTGAGAAGCCTAAGAGGACAGCTAGGCATACTCCAGCTTCTGAGAAGAACAAAGGGACTGCTTCGAGATTTGAAGATGAAGATGACTTAACATCTTTAATGAAGCTCAGACCACATCTTCCAGTACACAATGCTAGCTACCCACTAGCTGATGATATGAAGAAGAGGAAGGACTCAGGATTGAGAGCTTGGAGAGCTATAGATCCTTATGCCCAGAGGAAGAAGACAGATGTGGACTACATATTCTATACCAAGGAGCAACATGATTTCTATGAGACTGTGCTCTTTGACAAGAGTCCAACTGTGAGTGATATGCAATATGTTTATTGGAAATTCATCAAGGAGAATGAGGACTACTTTCCAAATGTCCAAGACAATTTTCACTTCATAGGTTTGGATGAGTTTGTTTGTAGAGAATTCACAGCTTGGAACGATAAGATGATCATGCAATTCTACTCCACTGCACACATCTATGGAGACGGTAGAATTGTATGGATGACTGAACGTGCAAGGTATGAATCAACTGTTAAAGAATGGGCTGATATCTTAGGAGTTCCTGAAGCACAGGATGGTGACTTGGATGTATACTCAGAATCCAAGGCGAGCCACAATGCTATGGCAAACATGTACAAGGAGATCTCCGTTGCCAATGTGAAGTCTCATGGGCTAGGATCTATCTACTTTCTTCAGGCTAGCCTCCGCACGATGAACACCATTCTGAGGCATACTTTGATGCCCAAGTCAGGAGATGACAAGATGATCCGACGCCACTCGATCAATATGTTGATCCACCTTGACAGACACCAGGATCAGAGTCATGTATTTGATTGTTGAGACAATCAAGAGGTTTGTTGCTGACCAGAAGCGCTCTTGCTGTTATGCACCCTACATCCAAATGCTTATCAATTCGAAGTTGGAGAAGCACATCTTTGCTCTAGATCATCCACATTTACCCCTACAACCAGATCTTGAGGACAATGTTGTGGTGATGTCTGCTGATCATCCCACTTTAGCTATAGCTCAGGAAGAAAGAGAGGCAGTTAGAGCCACTAGTGATCAAGTCCCTAGATCCAGGAATGAGCAAATGGATCTATTGATATCATCAGTTTAGGGCATCCAGAAGGACATTAAGGGGATTTTGGACAAACAGAACAGTCTTGTCAGGATCTTTGAAACCAGAATCAAGACCTTACTGATAAGGTGGATAGGCTGACTAAGACAGTCAATGAGCTCAACAAGGAAGTTGACTCAGTGCCTCTTCCTCAGACTACTTCTTTACATGATGATGATGATGAGGAGGAGGAGGAGGAGGAGGAGGATGAATCACCTCTTAGGATAGGCACATAGTTTCATACCCAGGCCAGATCAGCCACTGTGCTAGCTCCAGACTTGAGGCCCTCTTCATCAGCTCCTACTACTGTCACCTCAGCTCCTACTCCATCTGTTCCAGTTCCTCCAGCTGCCACTCCAACTCCATCCACGACATCTATAGAGATCTTTGCCGGTGCTGTTATCTCGACTCCTTCATCAACAATCGGAGGAGATCAGCCCAAGAACGATTAGATGTATACCTTTGAATTTTTTGGTAACTTGTTGCCAAAGGGGGAGAAGTGTATATAGATTTTTAGGCTTCGTGTGAGAGAGCGTTTTGGTGTTTGTTACTTTTCAAAACATTTGGTTCTTTTGGTTTGACGTGAGATACTGTTGTGTTCATGTGTGATCATACGTTGCTATGTGTGATGCAACAATTTCCTATCATCTTAATGCTTATGAGATGATCATTCACCTTTGCTTGATTGTGTTGTGCGTTGTTATTCATTCCAATTATTCTCGTACACTACCAAGTTGTATGTGACATGGAAGAAGTTCCCCATATGCCTAATCGATTGTGCATTTGCATTCAAACATAAATTCAAAATAATGCACATATTTAGGGGGAGCTCTTGCTTATCACATACCTCTCAAAGCGACGATTATATTCATTGATTTTATCATACGTCGAAGCTTTCATCTATATGTTGTCATCAATTACCAAAAAGGGGGAGATTGAAAGCACATTTGCGCCCTTGGTAGTTTTGGTAATTAGTAACAACATATAAATTATTGAACTATTGTTTCCACCAAGTATATTTAAGAAAATGTTCAATGATAGGATTGGCAAAAGGAGATTGTGGAGAAACCCCAAGATGCAAGGAAATAGGTTGGCCAAGCTTCAAGCAAGTGGACTCTACATTTTATATTTGTGAGAAATCACTTTGAGTCCATAGGAAAGCCAATACTATTAAAAGGGGGTAAGGTTTTGTTGGTGAACAATATGCTAAAACATGCACAAGTGATAATCACCAAAAACATCCACAAACTCTCCCACCAAAGTCTGTTCTATACCTAACACTCAAAATTGATGCAACCAACTTTCCCATACCGGTGCCACCGATTCCAGAACCTAGACAGAATCAAGTCAAACCCTAGCCACTTCGGTGCAACCGATTCCATACCGGTGCCACCGAGTTTAGGCTGCCAACTTTTTGTTACGCAAATTCACATTTTTGGTCCCACCGAGAATTTTGGATCGACGTCACCGAGATTGGAAATCTGACCATTGGTCACCTTATCGGTGCAACCGAGTTTCCTATATCGGTCTCATCGAGATTCAAAAGTTGCCACCTTTGGGTCACTTCGGTACCACTGAGATTAACACATCGGTGTCACCGAGTTGGTCATTTTGTGTGTAACGGTTGGATTTTTGGGGATGCCTATATATACCCCTTCGCCTCCACCTACTCGAGAGAGAAGCACTCGAAACTATTCAATACATATCCTATCAGATTTTCTGAGAGAGAATCGCCAACCCTTGTGTTGAGGTAAGGATCTTCCACTCCAATCATATGGATCTTGATCTCTAGCCTCCCCAAGTAGCTTTCCACCAATCCCATCTATTCCACCATGCCAAATCTGTGAGAGAGTGATTGTGTGTTGAGGAGTCTATCATCTTGAAGCACAAGAGCAAGGAGTTCATCGTCATTACCGAGCCTATTACCTTTTGGAGGGTGGTGCCTCCTAGATTAGTTAGGTGTCGCTTGGGAGCCTCCTACTTCGTGTTGTGGAGTGAACCAAGAAGTTTGTAAGGGCAAGGAGATCCGCTAATTCGTGAAGATCTACCCATAGTAAGGCTAGTCCTTCGTGGATGGAAGCCGTTATGGAATAGTCAAGGTAGCTACTTCGTTGACCCTTTTGGGTGGAGCCCTTCGTGGACTCTCGTGACCGTTACCCTCCGTTGGTTGAAGACTCCATGAACATGGATGTACGATAGCGCCACCTATCGGAACCGCGGGTTAAAATCATCGTGTCTACAACTGCGTTTGATCTTCCTACCCTATCCCTTCTATACATGCTTGTTGTTACTTTCTGCTGCTATATACTCTTAGACTTGCGTGTGTAGGGTGTACTTGACTTGCCACTGAAATGCTAAAAATTGTCAACCCTAAAACTTGGTATAGGTAAAACTCTTATTTGGTCAAGTAGTCTAATCACCCCCCCTCTAGACATACTTTCGGTCCTAAAGACATGGATAATCTCCAGATCATGGAGGTCGAAGACCCACCGCAGGGTGACCTACCATCTAGCTGATTAACTTGGTAACGTCATGGATAATCCGGCCTTGTGACCCGCCATAAGGTGGTATTAGAAACTTTGAGTCATTACTTTTGAGATCCGTTCGGAGCATTGTAATAGGCTGTTAGTAAACTTTGTTTTGCCCGAACTCTGCCATCGTGCACATATGAAATCGTCCGGCTTTAACATAATACATCTACCTTGTGATTTCGACTCATACCAGATGTCGTGGCGGCTCTTGGTAGACAACCAACCTATGAGAATAGAATATTTCCTGCATTGTTAGGAGGGCGGCTTAGAATAGCGCAACCCGAAGATGCTATATCTTTCCTGACTTGCTTTTTTAATAACTCATGTGCCGGTTCTTCTGCGTTGACTCGCTATTTAAACTCCTTATCAGTACAGGGTCTCTAACAAGATTGGCCATCAATTTCTTTGAATGGCTAAGGGTCTCTAAGTGAGATTACCTGACCGGAAGTGTAAGGCCCCAGAAGAGACACGACAGGGCATGAGTACCCTGGTAGCCCATAAACTGCCTCTCACGTGACATAAATCCGTCGTTTTAACCTTAAACAGTGCAGGGTCTTTAAAAGATTGACTATCTAAGAGTACGAACAGGCCACATAACGGAGAGTCGGCAGTAGATAAGTGAGTTTATCCTTGCTTTCCGTAAGCCGACCCTCACGTGAAAAGAGCCGCCATTTTAACCTTAGCCAGTACAGGGTCTCTATCGATATTGGCCATCAATTTCTTGGAGCCGGCTCAGGGTCTCCAGGCGATATTAACTGGTAAGAGTTCGATGGGTCACCTAGCAGAGCAGCATCAGCTTACAGGCAGGTTTAACCCTGTTTGGCTTCAGAGCCGATCAAGAGGGTATGTAAGATAGACCCAGTGGGTTGGAAGCCCCCAAATAATCTTTGTTGACGGAGTCAACTGTTTGGCTTAAGAGCCGATCAACAGGTCCTAATAAGCTAAACCCGGCGGGTTAGAAGCCCCCTAGACGATCATGTTGACGGAGTCAACTATTTGGCTTAAGAGCCGATAAATTGGGTCTGATAAGCTAAACCCGGTGGGTTGGAAGCCCCTTGATTGACCTTTTTTTGCGCAGACTGAGATATGAGAAACGGTAGAGGCCCCGGCTTGCAGGGAGGCCAACTTTATTCATATATATATATGATATGTACAATGATGGTGTACAATGTCAAGACTTGACAACTTAAGTATAGTAAGGCCATAGATGAGCTATGTTCCACGGCCGGCGGGTCTCCTGCCCAGAAGTGCTTGAGTCGTCTCGGATGTCAATGAGATAGGACGACCCATTGTTGAGATTTCTGCTGACCACGAAAGGCCCTTGCCACGGAGGGGACAACTTGTGTGCGTCTGTCTGATCTTGAATCAACCGCAACACCAAGTCGCCTTCTTGAAATGTTCGGGTATTGACTTTGCGGCTATGATAACGACGCAGGTCTTGCTGATAAATCACCGATCGAGCTGCTGCCAGATCACGTTCCTCTTCCAAGGCATCCAACGCGTCTTTTCGTGCCATTTCATTGTCCACCTTAACGTAAGCCTCCTCTCTTGGTGAGTCATGATGAATATCGCTTGGTAACACGGCTTCTGCGCCGTAAATCATGAAGAAAGGTGTATAACCTGTTGACCTGTTGGGAGTGGTTCTAATTCTCCATAAGACGGACGAAAACTTCTCCACCCAACAACCCGACGTTCCCTGCAAAGGAAGCATAAGCCGGGGCTTGATACCTCTCAAGATTTCCTGGTTAGCATGCTCTGCCTGACCATTTGACTGTGGATGAGCAACTGCGGAAACATCAAGCCGGATGTGTTCACTTTCACAAAACACTCGCATAGCCCCCTTGGATGGGTTCGTACCATTATCTGTGATGATGCTGTGAGGGTAACGGAAACGGTAGATCAGCTTTTTAACAAACTAAACCGCCATATCCACGTCACACTTGCTGACCGGCTCAGCTTCTACCCACTTGGTAAATTTGTCAATTGCCACCAAGAGGTGGGTATTCTTGTCCTTGGATATCTTGAAAGGCCCGACCATATCAAGCCCCCAGACCTCAAACGACCAAGTAATTGGAATCATGCGCAACTCTTGAAATGGGACATGAGCACGCCGGCCAAACTTTTGACATCCATCGCACTTGCGAACCAGGTCTTCCGCATCCTTATGAGCCATCAGCCAGAAGAAACCATGTTGAAAGGCCTTGGCCACCAAAGATTTTGAGCCAGCATGATGACCGCAATCACCAGCATGAATTTCATTCAAGATTTCCTTGCCCTCTCAAGGTGAGACACAATGTTGAAGCATGCCAGTGACACTTCACTTATGTAACTCACCATTGACTATTTTCATAGACTTAGACCTCCTAGTTATCTATCTGGAAAGATTTTCATCATGAGGTAACTCGCCACGAGTCAAGTACGCCAAATAAGGCATAGTCCAGCCATGAATAGCATGTAGAGCCGCCACCAGCTATCCCTCCGGGTCAGGGATTGCCAAGTCTTCCTTTGAAGGTCACTTAACCGACGGGTGATGTAGCACATCCAAGAAAACGTTGGGCGGCACCGGCTTTCGTTCCACCTTGTTCCTGTGATGATCAATATGATCCACCTGATAACCCTTGAAGTGCCCAGAAATGACATCCACCGCCTGACGATAAGCCGCCATCCGTGGGTCCTTAGAGTCCCAAGTGCCCGAAACTTGTTGGGCTATGAGATCTGAGTCGCCGAAACTTCAAACCCGAATCAGGTTCATATCCTTAGCCACCCTGAGGCCATGAAGCAAAGCTTCATACTTAGCTGCATTGTTAGTACAAGGAAACATCAACGTTAGCACATAACAGACTTTGTCACCTTTGGGGGAAGTAAATTTGAAACTTGGTTACTTGTTGTAGTATCATGTGTTAGGTACCCCTCACCCCTTTGAGACATTGGCCCTGGGAAATGTTGTTTTACATTTTGCTATGATATTAGTAGACGGGGTTGGTTGTGTGATTCATGAGAGTTGTGAGTTAATAATTTCAAGACCTACATGATTATCAAGTCTTCAAGACTCCAAGTTCTTCAACTTACCTCTGGGTGGATGATGGTTGAACGGCGCCCTGGAGAAACCAGTGGTTAGCCTAGATGATGCTAGAGATGTGCCAGTATTCATGCGGAAAGGTCCACCCAGGCACAAAGAGATGGATGGATGCTTCAAGACCCAAGGCTTACCTGCACAGCCACAAGTCATTATGGGCTCTGGCTTGGTTGGATATCGTGGTGATCCTGGACAGGCGGTGCTACGAGATGTAGAAGAACGGTAGGAAAGGATGGGCACCGACAGAGTCTCAGGGAAACCCTTTAGAAGACCATGTTTTGGTCATCCGTTTCTCAAACACCCTGAAGTGCGAGAAATCAAACGGAGGCGACCAAATCTTATGGGGAACGTGTGCAAAACTCTGCAGAGTACCCAAACCTAATCGATTAGCCGTGTCCACGGTCATGGACAGTTGAGCCAAAGGAACTGAAACTATCTAGAACTCTCAACACAATTAATTATATTGATGTGGGTTATTAATGTCAACTTGGGTATGAGAATTGGTTGGTGGAACCATCTCATTAATCAACCAACATTGTAGTAATTGTGCCTTTGCCCTCTCTTGTTGTAGGAAAAATTTGGCTTTATGCAAAAACATACTACCCCACCTGCCATATTTGCATATAGACTAGATGATTACTTTACCCCCTCTCTTGTGACTTTGCCGACATATTCAATATGCTGACCTATACGGCTGCAACGTATCATGTTGCAGATTACTTTTCCGACCAGGAGTGAGGATACGCTCTACGCTCGGTGAGATGCCCTTGGAGTCAGATGGACTCATCTACCTTTGGAGCTTCCGCAAGTTTATGGTTTAGTTTATCCCATGAGCTGGCCTTCAGCCACTTTATTGTAATCATTATTGTAATAAAGGACTCGATATGAGATTTCGATTAATTAATGCTGTGTGATTTCCCTTTGATATATACATTGATGTACCGTGTGTGTACCAGCATGATCTTGGGATGGTACAGAAACACCGGAGATTCGACCTTTCAGGTCACGTCGCTACAGAATGGTATCAGAGCACATGCTGACCGTAGGACGTAACCTCTAGGATTGGAAAAGCCTTAGGATTTATTTCCCTTTTGTCCTTAAAATTCTTATACTCTCATCTACCTTTGGAGCTTCCGCAAGTTTATGGTTTAGTTCATCTCATGAGTTGGCCTTCAGGCACTTTATTGTAATCATTATTGTAATTAAGGACTCGATATGAGATTTCGATTAATTAATGCTGTGTGATTTCCGTTTGATATATACATTGATGTATCGTGTGTGTACCAGCATGATCTTGGGATGGTACAGAAACACCGGAGATTCGACCTTTCAGGTCGGGTCGCTACAGAAGACAATTCTGTACACAACGCTGGTGAGTTGCCTGGGCACTCTTGGGCCCAAAAGGCATAGACACATAGTAGAAAGCACCAAAAGTGGTGATGAAAGCTGTCTTCTCCTGGTCCTTGACTGCCATCTTGATCTGATGATAACCAGAGTAAGCATCCAGGAAGCATAAGCTCTCACAACCCGCTGTCGCATCGATGATCTGGTCAATACAAGGCAGAGCAAACGGGACAGACGGACAAGCTTTGTTAAGATCCGTGTAGTCCACACACATACGCCACGTGCCATTCTTCTTGAGTACTAGCACTGGGTTAGCAAGCCACTCCGGGTGAAAGACCTCGACGATGAAACCCGCCGCTAGAAGCCGGGCTACCTCCTCCCAAATGGCCTTGCGTCTCTCTTCATTGAATCGTCGTAAAAACTGCTTGACTGGTTTAAACTTAGGACCCACATTAAGGTGGTGCTCAGCGAACTCTCTTGGTACACTCGGCATGTCAGAAGGCTTCCACGCGAAGATGTCTCGATTCGCATGAATGAATTCGATGAGCGCGCTTTCCTATTTGGGATCCATATTGGCCCCGATAGTGAACTGTTGTGATGAGTCGCCCAGAATGAAGTCCACCAATTTGGTATCATCCGCCGAAAATTTGAGGGGCGGCTCAGACTCTATGGTGGGCTTTTTGAGCGGAGTCATGTCCTCCGGGTCAACATTCTCCTTGTAAAACTTGAGCTCTGCCTCAGCACAACTGGATTTCGCATAAGCTACATCTCCTTCCTCACAATTAGTAGCCGCCTTCCGATCACCATGAACAGTAATCGTCCTGTTCAACCCGGGCATCTTGAGCTGTAAGTAGACATAACAAGGCCTAGCCATGAACTTGGCATATGCCGGTCGCCTGAACAAAGCATGATAGGGGCTCTTGATTTTTACTACCTCAAACCACAAAGATTCCACGATGTAGTTGTGCTCGTCACCAAAGGCAACTTCCAAAGAGATCTTACCCACTGGGTAGGCCGACTTGATAGGCACCACGCCATGAAAGACTGTCGAGGAAGGTCTAAGATCCTTATAAAGCAACTTCATCCATCGGAAAGTGTCATAGTACAGGATATTGATGCTGCTTCCACCATCCATAAGTACCTTAGCAAACACATATCCTCCCACTTGGGGGGTAACCACCAAAGCCAGTCACCCTGGGTCATCAACACGTGGCGGGTGATCCTCCCTGCTCCAAGTTATGTCATACTCAGACCACTTCAGGTACTGTGATAAAGCTGGTGTGCTCGCATTAACCGCCCACATGCACAACTTCTGATCTCGCCTGTCCACGCTGATCATAAAAACATGATACTGACCCGAGCTGAGCTGCTTTGGATTGCTCTGATATCCAGATTGGTTATTCTGTTGCTGATTGTTGCCACCCGAGTGCTGATGATGTCCTTCTTGGTTGCCCTGGCCCTGATGGCTGGATCCTGAGCCGCCGGACCCAAACCCGGCTCCTGACCCACCTGGTCTTGAGCCTCCATGCAGGCCACCATCGTTGTTAAGCTGTCGCAAGTTGTAGTCTTCGAACTTTTGCATAATGTGGCAATTACCCCACGTGTGACCCACTGCTCTGTCGGGCCGACTATGCTCCGAACAAGGTTTATTAAGCATTTCCTGCAAATTAAAGGGAGTCTTACCCTTATTCAAAGAATGTCTGAACTTCCCATTGCCCTTAGCACGATTTTTATCGGTGCTGGTATTGGCCACCAATTCTGATCCGCCGTCTGGATTCTTCCTCTTGCCTTGCTTACCATTGCCTACCGCACCCTTGCCATGGATATTCTTCTTATTCTGACCAGGCTTCTCCTCATCAGAGCCCGGATCCTTTGTATTATCAGAGTCGGTGTACTTCGTGAGAGCCACCATGAGCTGCCCCATGTCTTGACACATACGCTTGAGCCGGACGAGCTTCTGCTTCAAAGGCATAAAGTGGCAATTCTTTTCCAGAATCAGAACCGCTTGAGCCGTCGTAATCTGCTCAGACGAGTGGATGATAGTTGAAACCTGTCGGACCCAATGATGAGCCGACTCATTCTCCTGCTATACACAGTGATCCAAATCCACAATCGTCATGGGCTGCTTGCATGTTCCTTGAAAGTTTTTGATGAACTTCGCCTTTAACTCAGCACAGGAATTGATGGTATTGGGTGGCAAACCCTTCAACCATGTGCGAGCCGGCCGTTCGAACATCATGATAAAATACTTCGCACACACCACATCATTGATATCCAACATTTCCATGGCCAGCTCATAGCTTTCAATCCAAGCGTCCGGTGGCAGGTCAACGGTGTAATTTGGGACTTTGCGAGGGCCTTTGAAATCTTTTGGCAGACGCTCGTTCCGCAGAGCCGACACCAAGCATGATACTCCCACGGCCCTTGTGGTTGCTCCCGTATCTACTGATACGGAAGGCGCAGTCTCTTGATGAGCCGCCGCTGCTAGAGCCGCTGCCTCTTGCTGTCCTCTCGCCCGGTCTATGAGCGCCTGAGCATCTAAAGCCGCTTGCTCATCTCGCGTCGGGCCCTAGTGCCGATCACTGCTAGAAACCGTTGGTGACTCATAGCGTTGGCTGAAGCTGCAGCTAGGGATGGGCGTTGAATGTACGCGAGTCCGGTTGTAAGTATACTTCTCTTGCTGGGCCATCACCGTTTGTAGGTACCCAATACTGTTCCGCACCTCTTTTGTGAAAGGCGCCTCGTGAGGAATAGGGATTGTTCCAAGCTGGGTTGCTGCCACCACCATATTCTCCGCCGGGTTTGAATAGTGACCCATCGGTGTTGGGAAAGCCATTGGTGAGGTCTGGTTCCGTCGGGGCGGGTTAAGCTGCTGCCGAGCCGCCGGCCGACTTCCAGGTGCTTCCGTTGTCCGTCCTGTTCCTGGCATGTTAAAAAGGTTTCTGGTCTCATATTGCTCTGGTAGGCGGGACTAATACCTCATCTGCCGCACCGCGGCTGCCGACTGTTGCTCTAGATCAAGGCGGAAAGCATCCACCTTAAGGCGCTCTGCCTCCGCATCCATCTGAGCCTTTAATGCGCCGATCCCCTGTTGGACTTCCGCCATCTGGTCCTTCAGTCTTGTGATCTCTAGGTTCCGGGAGGCTTTATTCTCAGGTGAGACTTCAGTCGCCATCAGGGTTGTGAGCTCGTTCATCAGATCCAGAAGAACGTGAGCTAGCAGCGGGTCAGCCTCCGTGTCTGCTGCCCCGGCGACTGTACTTCTTGGGCCCGACTTTGTTCCCACCACGAACATGGCTGCTTGAGTCGGTAGCCAATGATCGTCCTGCTCAGACCATTCTGACTTGGGGTAAAGCTAGTCGTATCCCCCGAGCCTACCATCCTCACGCTGGTAGATTGATTCCGCCTCTGCGCTCGAAGATACATCCTCGGAACAGATGAGAGTCTCCTGCAACATAGAAGCCTCAAGATCCATACCGTGAGTGAAGCCAACGAAGACATGCTTCCTGCCCGGGTCAGTACGGGTGGGTTGTACATGTCGGGCGGGTTGCGCGCGATGAGCCGGCTCGACGATGTTGGTGCAGATGTCCGGCCCGGGTGTAGATCCACCGACCTTGCCGATGAAGACATGGATTCCGCAAAAGGGAACCTGAAACCCGTACTCGACAGAGTCGGCCTCGGGGCCCCAACCGGCGTCATCGATGTAGAGCTAACTACGGCGACTTTTTTCATCCTTCCGATCATGTATCCCTTGATCCCTGGAAGAGAGCCATTTGAGAACTCAACACCACCAAGCGCTAGCCCCACGGTGGGCGCCAATTGTCGTGGTTTTTTCACGGCAGATGTCTGGGGACTTAGATTCGACGTCGTTGCTAAGGTGATGGACTCAAAGGGGTTGGTTGGAAGGACACGAGTTTACCCAGGTTCGGCCCCTCAAGAAGAGGTAAAAGCCTACGTCCTGCTTGTGTTGTATTGATTAGAGTATCGATTACAAGGGAGCAGATTCGCTTTACCTAGTTCTCGATTAGTTGGTTTTTTCTCTCTAAGTTGCCCCACGTCTCGCCCTTATATAGGAGGTCAAGACCACGGGTTACACAAGTCTCATACTGACTCTTACAACGTGTCTGATTCTATCTCTATGCCGCCTTGCCTTCCTGAGCAAGCGGTCTCTGGTCAGCTTATCCGTCCGGGTTTTCATGACTTCCTTGTCTAGGCCTCGTCCTTGGCCCATCTTGGTAAGCGGCCATACGTCTAGGCTTATGTCTCTAGGCCTATCTTTGGTCTGGCCTATGAGCCGCTAGGTATGACCCGGCTCCACCTGGGCGGGTCTCACCACAGGGTTATATCCCCAACACATACCGTAGATGTCGATTTTCCATTATGCATTTCATTATCTTCAAGATCATATAATCTGCATAGTGATTGAGATTCCAAGATATAGGGGTAGATCTGCACAAACTAAATCCTGCCATGTGCTTTTGCATTCCAAGCAAAATTTTCATAAGCACATCTTCAGGGGGAGCTCTCTATATCTTGCAATCATAATCTTAAAATACTTATCTTCACATATATTTTTATCCCTGTTGAAAACGTCAACCAGTTTGTCATCAATTACGAAAAAGGGGGAGATTGTAAGTGCATCTAGTGCTACCCTTATTGATTTTGGAGTATCAAAGACAAACGTGGTTAAGGGACTAATGTGTTTGTGAGATTTCACAAGATAACACAGATAGTAGTCCCTGGAGTTTCGGTTTGGCCATCGAAGATGACCCCAAAATGTTTGAAGACACTGATGACAACTGAAGCCATTGGTGGAATGCTTAGACATTTGCTTGAAGACAATGAACCGCAAAGACGAAGTCTTTTGGTGTTTTGTTTCTTCTTTCCTGACTCATAGGAACCACTGTACTATTAAATGGGGCCGATGTGATTGAAGTCAGATGCTGACGTGATGCTCAACCCATAGCTATGTCTTCGAGTGAAGACATGAAGAGGAAATATCTTCTAGAATTGGTTGAGTCAACTTTACTTGTATCCCAAGTAAAGTGTCCGCTTGTGTTTGAGATCTAACTGTTGTGACACAAGTCGGTTGGCCATTGAGCTAGGGTCATTTTGGTCATATCAGGTCGGGTTGCCTTCTGGCTATAAATAGCCCACCCCCTCCACCATAAACATGTGTCTGCTTAGAGAGAGATACAACTGTTGTCGTTTTGGAGCAACCCTCCTCAAAGACATTGAGAGATAACTATCCTACGAGGATACAACTAAACACCTAGAGCTTGTGTCCTTGAGCATCACTGATGTCATTCTGTTCTGAGAGAAGTGAAGACTTATTACACTTCAATACTATGATCTTCTAAAGGGTTAGGCATCTAGGTTTAGAGCATCCAAGAGTCATTCTGGACTGCCAGGTGACCAAGTCTATACGGGTTTTGGAAGTCTCCCATGAAGACTTACCTGAGTGGTTCGGCGTTGTCTAGGTGACTGCAGCTCAAGGGGAATAAGCTGAAGACGAGGTCTTCTGAGTTCAATCTCAGCTTCCCTAACCAGACATGCAGATGTCACGGCAACTGGAACTGGTCCAACAAATTATGTGTCTTAGACAAGCAACTCGTTCTATCCTTCACTCTCTCTCATTCCTATTATGAATTGTGAAGCCATTGCTTGATCATTGATCGAAGACTTATCCCGAAGACATTCATAACTGTTCAATATCTTCATAGTGTCTAAGTTTGTCTTCGACTCATCTTAGTGTGCATCATGATAATGCCTAACTTGCTTATATGTCTTCACTATATTGCATGCCTAGACTAGATCATTGATTTCTACCCCTACCTAATCCTGTTCTGCTTCCGCATATTTCGAATACATTCATTGTTTTGAAGCTATTGATAAAAATCTCCTATTCACCCCCTCTAGTCCATAAATAACACTTTCAATTGGTGTCAGAGCAAGGTACTCCCTTGTTCTGTTTTGGTTTAACCATCATGTAGTTTAAGCTATGTCGATTGCAAGGATAATCAAGGTCTCCACTGTGTGCCCTATCTTTGATGGCATTGACTACCCCTACTAAAAGAACAAGATGTGCAGGCATCTCGAAGCCATTGACAACGACCTCTGGTATGTCGTCATGGCTAGTATTCCCAAGGTTGGCGAAGGTGTCATTGTTGCTGATGTCAAGAGATTTGCCCAATTGGACTTGTCCGCCAACGACATTATCTGTGGTCGTTTGACCAAAGGACAATATGGCTATGTGAGTGCTCTTGACACTACGAAGAAAATCTAGGAATGGCTTTCCAAGGTCAATGAAGGTGTCTCCTCAAAACGAGACTAGCGTGTTGATGTCCTCCGCAATCTGTTCAGCCGCTTCAAGAGGCTTGACAATGAGAATGTCCAACTCACGTTTGATAGGATCACTAACATCTCAAATGAGCTTAAACCCTTCGACGTCACTGATATTACCAAACACGAAGTTGTGAAGAATCTATTGAGATCTCTTGACAATTCCTTTGACACTCTCGCTCTTATGATCCAAAACACCCATGCTTCAAGGATTTGGACCCTGTCGATATCCTTTAGAGGCTGAACACTCACTAGTTCCAACAAGCAGAGAAAAGAGAAATATATGGTTCCAGTTATGGTCGCTCTCGTGCAGTGAAGGCAAAGGTTATTTCCTCATCTGAAGAAGAATATATTGAAGGCAGTTCTGACGGTCTTGAAGACTTTGGCAAAGAACACGCTCTGCTAGTGAGGAAGTTCCAAGAGAATTCTAAGTCCAAACGCGTTGCAGAATCTTCAAGGTGATACTGCAACAAGTTTGGAGAAATGTCTTCGCGCGACAATAAGAAGCAAACCTATCACAAGTGCAAGAAAGATGGTCACTTCATCGCTGATTGTCCTCGATGGGAGAAGGAATCCAATAAGAAGAGCAAAGACTATGATTCTGATGACAAGAAGAAGAACAAGAAGTTTCATAAGTATTCAACCAAGTCTTGATCACACAAGAAGAGTTCATCTGGCAAGGCTCAAGCTTTCATTGGCAAGGAGATGGATTCTGAAGCTCAATCTGAGTTTGAGGTTGAAGAAGAATCTAAGGAGCATTCTGATTCTGAAGTTGCTGATTTGGCTATGGCGTTGGCATTTGTTGCTTCATCTGTCTTTGACCCTAAAGATAATGGCTTCCTCAACAATACTAAAGCCAGTGACAACATCAATGCTCCATCCTACTACTTCATGTCAAAGGGCTCCAAGGTACCCTCAAAGTCTTCACGTCATGACTCTGTTAGTGAAGCTGAATCGGATAATAACTTGAAACCAAGTTATTCTAAACTTTTGAAAATTGTCACTAAGCAACAAAGCACTATGGGGAAAATGCAGAAATCATTAGAGAAAAGCGACGACCTGTTGCACGCCGAGATGAGTCTGAATGAAACTATGGCCGAAGATATGCAAAGTCCTCGTTCAAGGTTTGAGGATCTTCAAAGTCGTCATGATGCCCTGTCAACTGAACATGCAAACCACTCTCGTGAATATCTTCAAAGAAAGCTTGAACTAGAGAAGTTGAGGGAAACTCATGATGACCAACAGAAGGAAATGACTCTCTCCTAGCCAAACAGATCAATACTGGTAAGGATGAATTCAATGCTCCATGCTTAAAATGTGTTGCTCGCAAAGCTCATGATTATAGAACTGAATGTTCAAATGCTTTTGGAATGCTTTATCTTCAACCGTATCTGTCGTGGTTTTGTCACGGCGTATGTCCGAGGACTTAGATTCGAGGCCATCGCTAAGGTGATGGACTCAAAGGGGTTGGTTGGGACGAAGGACTGAGTTTACCCAGGTTCGGCCCCTCAAGAAGAGGTAAAAGCCTATGCCCTGCTTGTGTTGTATTGATTGGAGTATCGATTACAAGGGAGCGGATTCGCTTGACCTATCTCTTGATTAGTTGGTCTCTCATTAAGTCGCCCCGGGTCTCGCCCTTATATAGGAGGTCAAGACCACGGGTTACACAAGTCTCATACTGATTCTTATAATGTGTTCGACTCTATCTCTATGTGATCTTGCCTTCCTGAGCAAGCCGTCTTCGGGCGGCTTATCTGCCCGGGTCTTCATGCGTACCTTGTCTGGGCCTCGCCTTGGCCCATCTTGGTAAGCCGCCACACGTCTAGGCTTATGTCTTGAGGCCCATCCTTGGTCTGGCCCATGAGCCGCCAAGTATGACCCGGCCCCACCTGGGTGGGTCTCACCACGGGGTTATATCCCCAACATTAGGCCCCAGGTTGATTTGAGCTTGCTCATTTTAACCTTCCATCTCACTTGGCGGTAAGTCTCGCTCATCATCACCTGAAAGTAAGAGAGATAACCTGCCGTGACATCATATTGGATATATCAAAAAGATTCCCTGACGACAACAATGGATCTTTCCACTTATTAAACTGACAGCCCGAAAATCGAGACCTCTGCCTTGGTCAATCAACTTCTGTCGCCTTGATTCTCACGCCCGTTTCCACTTTTTGCCTCTTAAATAGGACCGCGAAGGGGGGTCTTCATTTCTTCCCTCACTTGTGCCTCTTCTTTTTCCTCCCGACACCGTCGCTCTAGAGTCTCCTTGCTCCAGTGAGGCTTCTAGTCCGTCGTCAACCCAGGCCGCTGCATCATCCTGATCGGACCAGAGCACCGCCCGCGCCCGTCGCGTAATCTCTGGTGAGTTCTTCTCCACCCCTAGTTCTGCAGATTTCAGTAGGGTATTCATGGAGTTTCTCCGCCCGCTAGAACACGATCTCTTCACAATGTCAGATAATAGGTAGATCAGTGGACTTGATAATGCTCCTTTTTCCATTGCGGCAGATTGTACGAAGTCAATAATAGCACAACATAGATCTGTAGTTGCCCCTTTTTACTGTCTTCAAACGTTGCTAGTTCCTCTGTTCTTCGTTAGGTTTAGAATAAACCCACCTTTTTCTCTATTTTGTAGATCCATAATTATATAGATAACCTGTGAAACCTGTTTTCCACACTTAGTAACTTTTGCTTTGTTCCCTTGCAAACTTAACTCGCCATTGAATTTCCGACTCTTGCCTAAATTGCTCCAGCGACTTAGCCTTAGAGAACTTAGATTTCATCAGTCGTTCGTAGTTATCTGTCACCTTCTAAATCGCCACACATTGTTACCTTGCACATCTTTAAGACGCCACCATGCCTCGTGCGTCCAATTCTTGTAACTGGGTTGGCTCTGCCATTACCGAAGAGTTCTTGAAGGACTTCGTAGACACAGTGACGGGGATATACCCCATGGTATGACCCGGCCTGGCGACTCACAGGAGACCCAGCTGAAGACATGACATCTTATTAATGACCCGGCCAGGCAACTCACAGGAGACCCGTTAAAGACATGACATCTTATTTATGACCTGGCAAGCGGGTCACATGATGACCAAGCCCAAGACCTGGCGGGTGAACCGGCGCCAGGCGGCTCACAAGAGAAGGCCCACAGGTGAAGGCCCAGAAGAGAGAAGGATTCCCTTAAAGGAAATAACACCCGGAGTAGGATTCGTGAGAGACTAGTCCTAATCCTACTCCTAGTAGGACTCTAATTGTAAACCTACCTCTCCACTTATATAAGGAGGGGTAGTGCACCCCTAGAGGGAGAAGTTCTCAAGAGACACAAGTCTACAAGTTTAGAAAACACAAGAAATTAGAGGCACAAGAGATTAGAGGTAGCAATTAGCACCCTTGTAACCGAGAGATCTTTATCATCATCAATACCAGACAAGCAGGACGTAGGCTTTTACCTCCATCGGAGGGGCCGAACCTGGGTAAAACGCTGTGTCTTCTCGATTCTAATCAACCCCTTCAAGCCGCCACGTAGTTGCATCTTGCCCCGAACCTAAGTCCGTTCACCCGGACATCTGCCGTGACAAATCCACGACAGTTGGCGCCCACCGTGGGGCAGAGCGCACGATGGTGTTGTGTTCTTGGAGGGATCTCTTCAAAGGATTGCGAAACTCTCAAATTGGCCGGATGAAACCCGATGCGACTCTGGTGATCCGTCAGTTCAGAGCAAGATAAATGCCTGATCCGACGAGTTGCTGCTGTTAGCCCAAGGAGATTTTCAGCAATTAGTACAACTTTCCATGACAGCATACTCATCGGAGGAGTACTACGTCTAGTACACATCACCTCTCATAGATATACACTTTTTTGTCTTGGGCTACTACGTCCACATGCAAGATTTTTTGGTTACAGATTGCTATGGACATGGAAGGAAGGCTACCAGCAGATCAAAACCAAAAAAGAAAGGACCATGACCTGGAAGGAATTACAAATACGGACTTGAGAGTGTGCGTCTGAGTTGCTTCCGTCTCTGTCTCCGCGCACATCGCTGTAGCCAAATTTGTGTCCGAGCCGGCCTCCGCTGCGGTCATTTGACGGACGCCTCCGTCGTGGCGTTGACCATCGTCCACGCGTCGAGTCACCTCGCCCGCCATCGTCATGCCCCGCCAGCTCTGCCACCACCACCATCACGTCAAGCCGTCTCACGTCGCCTCCTGCCGCTCGCGCGCGCCCCGGCCGGTGCCGGATCGGCCCCGCCTTGCCGCCTCAAGCCGTCGTGCCCACCGCGTTGCGCCCCGGCCGGCTTGGACGCCGCCCCGCATTACTTCGGGCCATCGCGCTCGGCCGCCGCCTCGCCTCGCCTCGAGCTCCCGTCTCGCCGTGCTGCGATCAGGTTGGCCACCACATCGCCTCCTGCCGTTCGTGCGCGCCATGGCCGGCTCGACCGTCGCCTCGCATTGCCTTGAGCCGTCGCGCTTGGCTGTCACCTCCGCCGTGTCCACCCCTGCGACCGTGGCTCACCCCGGCGCCGTGACATCACCTCGATCCGGGATCCGCCGTTGCAACCGGAGCAAGCTCCGCCCCAACTGGGATCCGTCGTCGCACGTTGAGCCAGACTCGGCCTCGTATCACATTCCGCTGCTCCCGTGAGCCACCGCGCCATTGTGCCTGCCTGGCCCCAAGTCGCCACCGCCTCAATCCACCCTCACGCGGCCTGGCCGTGGCCTTGGCTGCGCCCTGCCACCGCCGCAGCCTCGGCCTTTGGCCGAGAGCCGGTGCTCCAAACCGCTGTCGCCGCGCACCACCCCGCACCATTTTCCCCTCACCCGCCTCCCACCGCTGTGCTGTGTCCACCAAGCCAGTTGGATGGATAAGAAGTGGGGGGCAAAAAAAACTGGCAGTGTGCTGTTCTGCTGTCGAAAAATTCAGGTGATGTCCATCGGGTTGGTTCTATCAATATATATTAATTTTTTTGCAAGAACAGTGACTTTTTTCCTGTAATATTTGTACACAGGACGATTGTTCAAGTGGCGTTAATGCTGGGGAGATGGAGCGAATGCCAGCGTCTTACCGACGGGTATTCGCCTGCAGTACGTCACCCAACGGATGCGCGTGGCCGCTGTTCCCACAGTCCAGACTACAACAACACAATGGAGCCGCGCTTACCCGCCGACCCCGCGGAACGGCTTACAATGTAGTGGCTACCGCGCCGGCTTACAAGCTATGGCCTTTTCTCGTCATCCGGGTCGGCTTACAATACCGCGGCTAGTTTTCTATGTCTACATCAACATATCGGTGCAATGCTCGCCTGTACGAGCCGACCAACGGATGCGTGCAAGACATCACCCACAATTTGATCTACATCAATATATCGGTGCAGTGCTCATCGATATGAGCCGCCCGACGAACAGGCACACGAGTCGCCAGCACTAGCATTTGGTTCACTTCAACAAACAACCGGAACGAGCCATCGACCGGATCATTGAAGCAATTCATACAGGATCATTTATAACCCACCACGGCCAACTTCAAAAGATTCTCAAGCCGCCTCTTCGAGTCAACTTAAGACTCGGGGGCTACAGACATGGCGAGACACATTTGGTCGTTTTTAACGAGAACCCCGGGTCTTTGCAAGAGAAAACCCAATCCTGGGGGCTACTACATTATTGGTGGATGACTAAAAGTTGCCCAAGAGGACGGACCGCCGTGATGCACCAGTCAAACATGGGTGCCTGGATCATTGGATCATCATAAACACTCTTGGAGCTTTTGTCGTTTCTTCATACAAGATGGCGGCTTACAAGATTGATGCTGCTCCGCTATGTGACCCGCCTGCTTTTACCGGTTAATCTCACCTAGAGACCCTGAGTCGGTTCAAGAAATTGACGGCCAATCTCGATAGAGACCCTATACCAGCTAAGATTGAGGTGACCCGCTGAGCTCTTACCAGTCAATCTCGCCTAGAGACCCTGAGCCGGTTCAAGAAATTGACGGCCAATCTGGCCTAGAGACCCTAAGCCGATTCAAGAAATTGACGGCCAATCTCGCCTAGAGACCCTGAGCCGGTTCAAGAAATTGATGGCCAATCTCGCCTAGAGACCCTGAGCCGGTTCAAGAAATTGACGACCAATCTCGCCTAGAGACCCTGAGCCGGTTCAAGAAAAATTGACGGCCAATCTCGCCTAGAGACCCTGAGCCGGTTCAAGAAATTGACGGCCAATCTCGCCTACAGACCCTGAGCCGGTTCAAGAAATTGACGACCAATCTCGCCTAGAGACCCTGAGCCGGTTCAAGAAATTGATGGCCAATCTCGCCTAGAGACCCTGAGCCGGTTCAAGAAATTGACGGCCAATCTCGCCTACAGACCCTGAGCCGGTTCAAGAAATTGACGGCCAATCTCGCCTAGAGACCCTGAGCCGGTTCAAGAAATTGACGGCCAATCTCGCCTAGAGACCCTGAGCTGGTTCAAGAAATTGACGGCCAATCTCGCCTAGAGACCCTGAACCGCTCAAAGTTGTTGATGGTCAATCTCAATAGAGACCCTGAATTGGTGTGAGTTAAATGGCTGATCTATCATCCGGCTTTATGCCCTATCAAGTGTTGTGGCAGGGAGGCTTCTTGCCTTCGGGTATATCTTACATCTCCCCTGCACAGTCTGCTTTTACGCAGTTGCAAGGATGCTTCTTACCTCCGGGTATAGCTTACATCTCCCTTCCACAGCCGGCGTTATGCCCAATTAAGCACTGTTGCAAGGAGTTCTTGTCTTCGGGTATAGCTTACATCTCCAATGCACAGTTGGCTTTATGCCTAGTTTGGTTACATTAAGCGCTGTTGTTGATGGAGGCTTCATACCTTTGGTATAGCTTACATTTCCCTAAGACAACAGCGTGTACACCAAATTCCAGTTGCTTATCAACTGCGGCCATCGAAGGGGGCTTCTTACCGACGGGTTCGCTTATCTCACCCTAATGGCCGGCTTTATGCCACTTCCGGTTACTTATTAACCACGGTTGTCAAAGGGAGCTTCTTACCAACGGGTTCGCTTATCTCACCCTAACAACAGGCGCTTACGCCAAAAAACTCAGTTGCTTATCAACTGTAGCTGTTGAAAGAGGCTTCTTGCCTTCAAGTATAGCTTACATCTCCTTTCAAACAGCCGGCTTTATGCCATCTCAGGCTAATTATTAGCCGCGGCTGTCGATGGAGGCTTCTTGCCTTGGGGTATAGCTTACATTACCCATTGACAACCGACGTTCGCGCTTACAATATTTGCTGTCAACAGGAGGCTTCTTACCTTTGGGTATAGCTTACATTACCCTAAAAACAGCCGACTTTATGCCATTCCGGTTGACATGTCAGCCGTGGATTATTCAAGGGGGCTTCCCACCTCTAGGTAACATGCCGGCTTATCCAGTCGGGTCAGAGCAAGGTTATGAGAAAAGGAGCAATGTTATGATAGGTATACATCCTGGGTTGAGCTTCTTTAAGCCGCCCTCAACACAATGCAGAATATATTTTCTCTTGCTCGTTTTTGCAGGTTTTATCTCTTAAGATGAGCCACTGTTAAAGTATTCTGCAAAAGAAAATGGATTTTTTTAGCCAAGATGGCTGGATCTTCATGGTTTATCATAACCAGTAATAAATGATTGGTATTTTTTCAAACCAGCTCGGAGAAATTATTATTTTTCAAGAGCCGCCCTATCAGATATAATGCCATGTCATCTAATTGACCGGTTCTCGGATTTCTTTAACTGTGCTCTGTAGTAATCTACAACATTCATGAATTTCTTAAATTTATATTTGCCGGGTTGCACCGCAACCACGAGCAGGAATTTCATGTCAAAGACAAAGGAATTATTCCAGGATATTCATTCCGGGTTATCTTACGACCACGGTCAAAGATTCACTCAACAAATTATGGTGAGACGTATTATTCTCACATAGTCCCGAGTCGCCGCAGGCAGACGACCCGACACTTGGGGGCTACATTATCCAAGTCCAAGTTTATATCAATTATGCAAGTCCCATGTCACTGCAAGCATGCACCACGGCACTTGGGGGCTAATGCAAGCCGGTTTTCAAACCATTACATTATCAGCAAGACTATATTATCTCAAGGAGATGAGCCGACCCTTTTATATTTTTCTAAAGTCCCAGCCCAGTAATTCTTACTGACCCGGCACTTGGGGGCTACAGTATTTAGCTATTCCAACAGATTAAGAGATTCAAATTGAAGACCCGGCGCATCACATTTTGATGAGCCGGTCCTTGGGGGCTACACCCGCCGAAGTTTTCTGATGAGCCGACCTTGGGGGCTACACCCGCCGAAGCATTATAAGATATAAGGCAATTATAAGTCCTAGATTGCTGCAGGCAGGACAACTCGGCACTTGGGGCCTACACAGTCCAAAATGTTATTTGCAAAGCACCAAGTTATCATGGATAATCTCAGAGCTTGGGGGCTACAGGTAATATGGACATATCAAAAACTTTGAGGAGAATTTTCAAGATATTAAATATGGAGTTCAATTGTTAAACCCGGCGTCACCAACACTTATGACCCGGTGTTATCAAAAGATCATAACCCGCCAGAGTTTATATAAGCCGCCCTGCTTCACAACAATGGAAGTCCGGTTCTACATCAGATGGATTTTGATCCCAATATTTATCAAGTCAGCAGGATTCTAGTTATTTAACCTGGAGTCACCAACGATAATGACCCGGCATCATCAATGATTAAGACCCGGCGGAGATGACCCACCAAGAGTATTGGAAGCCGGCTCAATGGCATATGGGTGTTCTATTCTCAATATTTTTCAAGAAGACATTAACAAGCAAGATGATTATCAAGACGACTCATTCATATGGAGAAAAGACCCGGATTTCTGAGGAGTCATTTTTTAAAACTGCCAAAGGAGCAAGCCGACCACTTGGATGACGGGGATGTACCCCATGGTATGACCCGCCTGGCGACTCACAGGAGACCCAGCCGAAGACATGACATATTATTAATGACCTGGCCAGGCAACTCACTGGAGACCCGTTAAAGACATGACATCTTATTTATGACCCGGCAAGTGGGTCACAGGATGACCAAGCCCAAGACCCGGCAGGTGAGCCGGCGCCAGGCATCTCACAAGAGAAGGCCCACAAGAGCAAAGGATTCCCTTAAAGGAAATAAGACCCGGAGTAGGATTCATGAGAGACTAGTCCTAATCCTACTCCTAGTAGGACTCTATTTGTAAACCTAACCTCTCCACTTATATAAGGAGGGGTAGAGCACCCCTAGAGGGAGAAGTTCTCAAGAGACACAAGTCTACAAGTTTAGACAACACAAGAAATTAGAGGCACAAGAGATTAGAGGTAGCAATTAGCACCCTTGTAACCAAGAGATCTTCATCATCATCAATACCAGACAAGCAGGACGTAGGCTTTTACCTCCATCGGAGCGGCCGAACCTGGGTAAAACGCCGTGTCTTCTCGATTCCGATCAACCCCTTCAAGCCGCCACGTAGTTGCGTCTCGCCGCGAACCTAAGTCCGTTCACCCGGACATTTGCCGTGACAAATCCACGACACACAGGGTCCTTACCAGCTAAAGATGTCATCCATTGGCGGGTTCTAGGCAATGAAAATAAACCCATTCCTCAAGAGGGCGAAGTAGTTGTTTTCGCGGATCACCTTGTATGCGGTTTCAGCCCGCCCGACTCAGAATTCTTCCGAGACATCTTTCATTTCTTTAAGCTGCGCCCTCAAGACATCGCCCCAAACTCCGTCTCAAACATGTGCAACTTCCAAATCCCATGTGAAGTTTACTTACAAGAAGAGCCGTCCGTTGGTCTTTTCCATGAGTTTTTCTATGCAAACCTTTAGACGGAGGTAAAAGCCGATCCAAGCTTACAGCTTGGCGGAATATCAATTCAGAGAAGACAGGACGTGACCTTTCCGGCTGGTCGGATGCCAAGTCATCCCAAGGACTGGAATAAAACCTGGTTTTACTGCAAAGACACCTCTCCAGAGGGAGAACATTCCTTGTCGGGTTATCATCTGACCCAGCTCAAGACTACAACGAACTCCCTGGCTAGTTGTCAGCCTCTGAACGAGCGAAGTATGCTCCAGATCACGCAAAAATCAAGGCCCTTATGGCCAATGGTCTGATAGGGATGGATCTGGCCCGCTGCTGGGTTTCTTGGAAAGTCATGCCTCTAAGCCGGCAAAGCCGCCTCATGTGTGAGTATAGGGGTGATGCTAATGATCCCCTCTGCTTTAACCCTACCACGTTGTCAGAAGACAACATTGTGGCCGCCATCAAAAGCCTCGTTCATGAATTTGAAGGATCTTGTCGTGCCACCGGCTTAGCACCTTTCTGCGCCGCAAACCTGGCCCCAGATGTAAGGGAAACTCTCGATCTCTTTACTTCCGCATTAGCTATCCATATATACTTTGCAATCTTTTGACCTCTTTCAACGACTTCTACTTTCAGGCCAATTCCAGCTTCTGGAAAAAGAAATACGTTCCTCCTCCAAAGAAATCAAAGAAGAAAACCGACGGCCAAAATAAGAAAACCGCACCTCAAGAACAACCGGAATCTGACGACTCAGAGGTAGAACTTGACTCTCTTGGCAGTCTCTTCATGCACCTTATTGACAATAATAATTCTCAGGACAAAATGAACACAAGCCACACCAACGTTCCTGAGGTAACTTATGTTTCATCTGACTCCGAACATCCTTCACCACAGAAGATACGGCGGGTCATCCAAAAGGTCCCACTTTCTCGTCCTCTTGCTTACTTAGACCTCCACTTTCTTTTGAAAAAGCAACAACAACTCTCCCGACACCAGACCCGGAGCACCGGCTCTAACGACCTCATGGCCGGGTTATCTCACTCTCCGGCTCAACGAAAACGGCCAGCTGAGGTATTTGTTTCACTTGGCTTAAGTTTGTCAACCTTGCCTCTATGATTTGACCCTTTCTTATATTGCCTTAACTGTTTTCAGGAATCACCCCCTTCCTCGGGCGACTCTACAACTACTGCTCTTTCGCCTCTGAAGATCAACCCAGAGCACATGCCTTTCATGCTTGCCTTCCATCCTTTCAAGCGAAACGAAGGAAGACCGGCGGGTCTACCCCTGCTCCCAAGGCTTGAGAGCCGGAGCCTGCCAAGCCAAACTCTCCTACAGCGCATGCTGATCCCTCTATGGCCTCCAAGGGTGCGCCTGAAGAAGCTCGTCGTTCTGCCAAGCCGGTGGCCCATGACATGATTCCTGAGAGTCCTCCGAGGACAAACTCTAAGCCGACGAGCCCTTTCAATAGCTGTTGATGATTCGTTTACTTCGGACTTCACCATTACTGGTGCCGGCTTCCACACTCCTCAAGCTCATGTGTTGACAAAGCACACTGAGAAGCCTGAAGCCTCCGAGAAGCTGGACTTTGAACTCCCCGCACTAGAGAAGTTAACCGTTGATGAGCTACACATTTGTTATCTGAATTGCCTCTTCACCAGCCAGAACATGGAGCTCAAGCTTGTTAGCTTGATGAAGAAAAAATATGAGGTACTCTTGCTCTCTTTTCCTTATACCCTTATGTAGCCCCCAAGAGCTGGTTTAGTATTTACTAATGGTAAACCAGGTCTTTGAGTCTTGTTATAAATAGATAACACTTAGCTTGTAGCCCTCATTTATTGGCTTAAGACCTAAATATTGAGCCAATGCTTTATTGTGTAAGTAGTTGTTCAAAAAGCCATCTGTAGCCCCCAAGGGCCGACTTAACTTGATGAAAGATAAGCCGGAACTTTGGTGTAGATATATCAGAGAGCCAGATGTAGTCCCCAAGGGCCGGCTTAACTTTGGTGAAGATGAGCCGAAACTTCATTGTAGATAGAGAAAAGGGCCATATGTAGCCCCAAAGGGTGGGCTTAACTTTGATTAAGATGAGATGGAACTTCCTTGTAGCCTTGGAAAACAAATAGACATTAGCCCCCAAGTGTCAAGCATATTGCTTGCAATCTGCTTGAGACTTGCATTATATTGTCTGGATCTTCATCATCTAAATCCTTGTGACTTAGCCCTCATTTTGCCTTGTTATATGTCCCAAGAAGCGTTAAACGAGGCCGAGTCTGAAGTGACCGGTTTAAGGAGCAATCTAGCCACTCATCAAGCCGGCCGAAACGAAGCAGATGAGAAGTACCGGCTCGCCACTGAAGAACTTACAAAAGTGAAAGCAGACTTCACCGCTTTCAAAAAATCTGCTAAGACGGAACAAAACGCCCTGGCTCAACGAGCAGACGATGCTGACTAGCGGCTCATGGTTGTGTTCGATGAGATACACGCCTTGAAGCGCCACATTGCGAAGATGTCCGCCGCCATCTTTGGTAAGTACTATATACTTAACCAATACTCTTGCTACTGATAGCTTGCTACTGATTCCGATGACTTATAACCGAAAATTCGTCTTATGCAGGTCCAAGGAGCCATGAACTTGCTACTGATAGCTTGTTGCCATTGAAAGCCATCTATACTTTAACAGAGCAACTGTATTGGGGAGATCTATGCACAATCAAGGCGGTGCTCTATAAAGATAGTATTCCGCCAACTATGAAGGGAGTCATAGAGTTGCTAACCACCCTGCCTAAACGAATCATGGAGCTCAAAAAATCAGCTGCCAAAAAAGGAGCCATCACAGCGATAAGTCGGGCTTTAGCTTTCACCCCAGAGCTGACTCATGAAGATATGATGGACGGGTTTCCATCAAAGAAGGATGATGACTCAGAGTTCACGGAGGCTGACTATGCTCGTTGCATGAAGGCTTCCAGAGTCCTCGCATCAGTGTTAGCAGAAGAAGTGGACCTGTCAACATACGAGGCGGCTTACAATGCCGAGCAGAAGAGAGTACGCGGACCAACCTTTGAGGCCAAGGACTTAACGCCTGCATGCCGTAAGCACCTCTTTGCTCCTGATCTTGACCCATCCCCCCTCTTTGAAGAGGCAAACTTTGCGGCTTTGACCAACTGCAACTAGGACGTGGACAATCTCCAGATCATGGAGGTCGAAGACCCGCTGTAGGGTGACCCGCCATCCAACTGACGACCTTGGTAACGCCATGGATGATCCGACCTTGTGACCCGCCATAGGGCGAAGTAAAAAACTTTGAGTCCTCACTTTTGAGCTCGGCAGAGAGCATTGTAATAGGCTTGTAGTAAACTTTGTCTTGCCTGAACTGTGCCATCGTGCACATATGAAATCGTCCGGATTAACATATTACATCTGCCTTGTGCCTTCAACTCATACCAGATGTTGTGGTGGCTCTTGGTAATTAACCAATCTGCGAGAATGGAATAATCTTCGCATTGTTAGGAGGGCGGCTTAGGATAGCGGAACCCAAAGATGATATATCATTCCTGACTTGTTTTTTTAACTCATGTGCATGTTCTTCTGGGTTGACTCACCACTTAAAACTCCTTAGCAGTACAGGGTCTCTATCAAGATTGGCCATCAATTCCTTTGAGCGGCTCAGGTTCTCTAAGCGAGATTAACTGACAGGAAGTGTAACGTCCCAGAAGAGACTCGGCAGGGCATGAGTACCTTGGTAGCCCATAAACTGCCTCTCATGTGACATAAATCCGTTGTTTTAACCTTAAACAATGCAGGGTCTCTAAAAGATTAACTATCTAAGAGTACGAGCGGGCCACATAGCGGAGAGTCGATAGTACATGGGAGAGTTTATCCTTGCTTTCCGTTAGCCGGCCCTCACGTGACAAGAGTCACCGTTTTAACCTTGAACCAGTATAGGGTCTCTATCGAGATTAGCCGTCAATTTCTGTGAGCGGCTTGGGGTCTCCAGGCGAGATTAACTTGTAAGAGTTCGGACTAGCGGAGCAGCATCAACTTACAGGCAGGTTTAACCCTGTTTGTCTTAAGAGACGATCAATAGCGTGTGTAAGCTAAACCCGGTGGGTTGGAAGCCCCTAAGTGACCTTTGTTGACGGAGTCAACTATTTGGCTTAAGAGCCGACTAATAGGGTGTGGTAAGGTAAACCCGGTGGGTTGGAAGCCCCCTGGACGATTATGTTGACGGAGTCAACTATTTGGCTTGAGAGCCGACCGATAGGGTGTGATAAGCTAAACCCGATGGGTTGGAAGCCCCCTGGACGATCGTGTTGATGGATTCAACTATTTGGCTTGAGAGCCGACTGATAGGGTGTGATAAGCTAAACCCGATGGGTTGGAAGCCCCCTAGACGATCATGCTGACGGAGTCAACTATTTGGTTTGAGAGTCGATCAATAGGGTCTGATAAGCTAAATTCGGTGGGTTGGAAGCCCCCTGATTGACCTTTTTGCACAGACTGAGATATGCGAAGTGATAGAGGCACCGGCTTGTAGGGATGCCAACTTTATTCATATATATATGATATGTACAATGAAGGTGTACAATGTCAAGTTTTGACGACTTAAGTATAGTAAGGCCGTAGATGCGCTATGTTCCACGAGCGGCGGGTCTCCTGCCCCGAAGTGCTTGAGTCGTCTCGGACGTCAATGAGGTAATACGACCCATTGTTGAGATTTCTGCTGACCACGAAAGGCCCTTCCCATGGAGGGGATAACTTGTGTGCATCTCTCTGATCTTGAATCAACCGCAACACTAAGTCGCCTTCTTGAAATGTCCGGGTCTTGACTCTGCGGCTATGATAGCGATGCAGGTCTTGCTGATAAATCACTGATCGAGCCGCCACGAGATCACATTCTTCCTCCAAGGCATCCAATGCGTCTTGACATGACATTTCATTGTCCGCCTCAACATAGGCCACCACTCATGGCGAGTCATGATGGATATCGCTTGGTAATACGGCTTTTGCACGGTAAACCATGAAGAAAGGTGTCTAACCTGTTGATCTATTGGGGGTGGTTCTGATGCTCCAAAAGACAGACGACAACTCCTCCACCCAACAACCCGGCGTTCTCTGCAAAGGAACCATAAGCCGGGGCTTGATACCTCTCAAGACTTCCTGGTTAGCGTGCTCTGCCTGACCGTTTAACTGTGGATGAGCAACCGCGGAAACATCAAGTCTGATTCACTTTCACAGAATGCTTGCATAGCCCCGTTGGATAGGTTCGTACCATTATCTGTGATGATACTGTGAGGGTAACCAAAATGGTAGATCAGTTTCTTAACAAACTGAACCGCCATAGCCATGTCACACTTGCCAACCGGCTCAGCTTCTACCCACTTGGTAAATTTGTCAACCGCCACCAAGAGGTGGGTCTTCTTGTCCTTGGATCTCTTGAAAGGCCCGACCATATCAAGCCCCGAGACTGCAAACGGCCAAGTAATTAGAAACATGTGCAACTCTTGAGCCGGGACATGAGCACGCCGACCAAACCTTTGACATCCATCGCACTTGCGGACCAAGTCTTCCGCATCCTTATGAGCCGTCAGACAGAAGAAGCCATGTCGAAAGGCCTTGGCCACCAGAGATTTTGAGCCGGCATATTGACCACAATCACCAGCAAGAATTTCATTTAAGATTTCCTAGCCCTCTTCAGGTGAAACACAACATTGAAACACGCTAGTGACGCTGCACTTATGTAACTCGCCATTGACTATCATCATAGATTTAGACCGCCTGATGATCTGTCTGGCAAGATTTTCATCATCAGGTAACTCACCACGAGTCAAGTACGCCAAATAAGGCATAGTCCAGTCAGGAATTGCATGTAGAGCCGCCACCAGTTGTCCCTCCGGGTCAGGAATAGCCAAGTCTTCCTTTGAAGGTCACTTAACCGACGGGTGATCTAGCACATCCAAGAAGACGTTGGGCGGCACCGGCTTTCGTTCCACCTTGTTCCTGTGATGATCAATATGATCCACCTGATAACCCTTGAAGTGCCCAGAGATGACATCCACCGCCTGACGCTAAGCCGCCATCCGTGGGTCCTTGGAGTCCCAAGTGCGTGAAACTTGTTGGGCTATGAGATCCGAGTCACCGAAACTTCAAACCCATCTCAGGTTCATATCCTTAGCCACCCTGAGGCCATGAAGCGGAGCTTCATACTTAGCTGCATTGTGAGTACAAGGAAACATCAACCTTAGCACATAACAGACTTTATCACCTTTGGGGGAAGTTAAGAAAACCCTTGTCCCTGATCCTTCCAGATGCCTGGATCCATCAAAGTGGATTGTCCAGTGTGTTGTCTGGCTTCTCCTCGGGCGCCTGACACTCGGTCCAGTCATTTATGAAATCCACTAAGGCTTGAGACTTGACCGCCGTGCGAGGTATGTATTTCAAATTGAGAGGTTCAAGCTCCAATGCCCACTTAGCAATCCTGCCAGTAGCTTCTCTGTTTCGAATTATATCTCCCAATGGGGCAGAGCTAACCACTGTTATCTGGTGCCCTAGGACATAGTGCTTTAGCTTGCGATTGGCCATGAACACCCCATACACCAGCTTCTTCCAATGTGGATACCTCTTCTTGGATTCTATCAGGACCTCACTGATATAGTAAACCGGCCTCTGAATCGGATATTCCTTCCCTGCTTCCTTATGCTCGACAACTATTGCAGCGTTGACAACCCTGTTACTAGCCGCCACGTATAAGAGCAAGGGTTCTTTCTCAACCGGAGCGGCTAAGACCGGCGGCTCAGTGAGATGTCTCTTGAGCGCCTCAAATGCTTCACCCACCGCCGTACTCCAGACAAAGTTGTCCGTCTTTTTCATCATCTGGTATAAAGGGATGGCCTTCTCACCAAGGCAGCATATAAAGCGGCTTAACGCAGCAATTCGTCCCGCTAAGTGCTGAACATCATTGATGCATGCCGGCTCAGATAGGGAAGTAATAGCCTTAATGTTATACGGGTTAGCTTCAATGCCACACTCAGAGACTAGCAATCCCAAGAGCTTGCCTGCCGGAACGCCAAAGACACACTTAGTCGGCTTAAGCATCATCTTGTTGACCATAAATTGTCGAAAGTCTCCTTCAGGTCGTCAAGCAGAGTTTCCTTTTTCCTTGACTTGATCACAATATCATCCACATATGCATGAACGTTGCGCCCAATTTGACTGTGAAGACAGTTTTGTACACAACGTTGGTAAGTCGCTTGGGCACTCTTGAGCCCAAAAGGCATAGACACGTAGCAGAAGGCACCAAAAGGCGTGATGAAAGTCGTCTTCTCTTGGTCCTTGAATATCATCTTGATTTGATGATAACCAGAATAAGCATCTAGGAAGCATAAACTCTCACAACCTGCCATTGCATCAATGATCTGTTCAATACGAGGGAGAGCAAACGGGTCAGCCAAACAAGCCTTGCTAAGATCCGTGTAGTCGACACACATACGCCACGTGTTGTTTTTCTTGAGTACTAGCACCGGGTTAGCAAGCCACTCTGGGTGAAATACCGCGACGATGAAACGTGCCGCCAGAAGCTGGGCTACCTCTTTCCCAATGGCCTTGCGTCTCTCCTCATTGAACCGTCATAGAAACTGCTTGACTGGTTTAAACTTAGGATCCACATTAAGGTGGTGCTCAACGAACTCTCTCGGTACACCCGGCATGTCAGAAGGTTTCCACGCGAAGATGTCCTGATTCTCATGGATGAATTCGATGAGCGCGCTTTCCTATTTGGGATCCATATTAGCAACGATAGTGAACTACTGAGATGAGTCGCCCGGAGTTAAATCCACCAATTTAGTATCATCGGCCAAAAATTTGAGGGGCGGCTCAACCTTTGTGGTGGGCTTTTTCAACGGAGTCATGTCCTCCAGGTCAACATTTTCCTTGTAAAACTTGAGCTCTGCCTCAGCACAATTGCACTCCGCATAAGCCATGTATCCTTCCTCACACTCAATAGCCGTCTCTCGATCATAGTGTACCATAATCATACATTTTAGGCCTAGCATCTTGAGCTGCAAGTACACATAACAAGGCCTAGCCATGAATTTTGGCGTAAGTCGGACATCCAAACAGAGCAAGTTACGGACTTTTGATCTTGACCACCTCAAAACACAAGGTCTCCACCCTATAGTTGTGTTCATCACCGAAGGCGACTTACAAAGAGATCCTCCCCACTGGATAAGCTGACTTGCCAGGCACCGTGCCGTGAAAAACTATTGAGGACGGCTTAAGATCTTTATCAAGCAACTTCATCCGGCGGAAAGTGTCATAGTAGAGGATATTGATGCTGCTGCCACCATCCATAAGCACTTTAGTGAACACATATCCTCCCACTTGCGGGGCAACCACCAGAGCCAGCCGCCCCGGGTCATCAACACACGGTGGGTGATCCTCCTAGATCCAAGTTATATCATACTCAGACCACTTCAAGTATTGTGGAAGAGAGGGCATGATCGCATTAACCGCCCGCTTTCGCAACTTTTGATATTGCCTGTCAAGGTTGGTCGTAAAAACATGATACTGATCCGAGCTAAGCTGCTTCGGATTACTCTGATATCCAGACTGGTTATTCTGTTGCTGATTGTTGCCACCAGAGAGCTGATGATTTCCTTCTGTATTGCCTTGGTCGAGATGGCCAGATCCCAAGCCGCTGGATCCAAACCCGGATCCTAACCCGCCTGGTCCTAAGCCGCTAGGCGGGCAAACATCGTTGTTATGCTGTCTTAAGTTGTAGTCCTTGCACTTTTGCATAACATGGAAATTGCCCCATGTGTGACCCACCGGTCTGTTGGGCCTACTGTGCTCCGAACAAGGTTTATTAAGCATCTCCTCCAAATTAAAAGGAGTCTTAACCTTATAAAAAGGCTTCCTGAACTTCCCGTTGCCCTTAGGATGATTGTTGCTGGTGCTAGCGTTGGCCATCAATTCTGACCCGCCGTCCAGGTTCTTCCTCTTATTTTGGTTACCATTGCCTGATGCGCCCTTGCCATGGTTATTCTTTTTACTCTGACCAGGTTTCTCTTCATCAGAGCCCAGATCCTTCGTATTATCAGAGTCGACGTACTTCATGAGAGCCTCCATGAGATCCCCCATGTCTTGACACATGCGCTTGAGCCGACCGAGCTTCTACTTCAGAGGGTAAAATGGCAATTCTTTTCTAGAATCAAAACCGCTTGAGCTGCCGTGATCTGCTCAGACGAGTGGATGATAGCCGAGACGCTGGACCCATTGATGAGCCAATTCATTCTCCTGCTGTATGCAGTGATCCAAATCCACAATCGTCATAGGCTACTTGCACGTTCCTTGAAAGTTTTTGATGAACCTCTCCTTTAACTCAGCCCATGAATTGATAGTATTGGGTGGCAAACCCTTCAACCATGTGCGAGCCGGACCTTGTAGCATCATGATAAAATACTTCGCGCGTATCGCGTCATTGACATCCAACATCTCAATGGCCAGCCCATAACTTTCAATCCAGGCCTCCGGGGGCAGGTCAGCAGTGTAATTTGGGACCTTGTGAGGGCCTTTGAAGTCCTTCAGTAGACGCTCCTTCCGCAGAGCCGACACCAAGCATGGTACTCCCACAGCCCTGGTGGTCACTCCTGCTCCAACTGAGATGGAAGGCGCAGGCTCTTGATGAGCCACTGCTGCCGCCACCTCTCGCTGTGCTCTCGCCCGATCTACGAGCGCCTGAGCATCCAAAGCCGCCTTGTCATCTCACGGCGGGCCCAGGTACCGATCACTGCTAGAAACCTCCAGCGACTCATAGTGCCGGCTAAAGTTGTGACTAGGGATGGGGGTTGAATGCACGTGACTCCGGCTATAAGTATACTTCTCTTGCTGGGCCATCAACATTTGTAGGTATCCAGTAGCGTTCTGCACCTCTTCTGCGAAAGGAGCCTTGTCAGGAATAGGGATTGTTCCAAGCCGGGTTGCCGCCACCACCATGTTCCCCATCGGGTTTGAGTAGTGACCCGCCGGGGTTGTAAAAGTCATTGGTGAGGTCTGGTTCCGTTGGGGCGGGTTAAGCTGCTGCCGAGCTGCCAGCCGACTTCCTGATACTTCCGTTGTCCGAGCCATTCCTGGCGTGTTAAAAAGGTTTCTGGCCTCATATTGTTCTGGCGGGCGGGACTGATGCCTCATCCGTTGCACCGCGGCTGCCGACTGCTGTTCTAGCTCAAGGCGGAAAGCATCCGCCTTAAGGTGCTCTGCCGCTGCGTCCATCCGAGCCTTTAACACGCCGATCCCTTGTTAGACTTCCGCCATCTGGTCCTTTAGTCTTGTGATCTCCAGGTTCCGGGCGGCTTGATTCTCAGGCGTGACTTCAGTCGCCATCAGGGTTGTGAGCTCGTTCATAAGATCTAGAAGAACCTGAGCCGCCGATGGGTCAGCCCTCGTGTCTGTGCACTGCTTGGGCCCGTCTCTGTTCCCGCCATGAACACGGCCGCATGAGTCAGCAACCCATGATCATCCAGCTCAGAACGCTTCGACTCGGGGTAAAGCTCGTCGTAGCTCCCGAACCTGCCATCGTGAAGGTGGTAAATTGATTCCGCCTCTCCGCTTGAAGATCCATCCTTTGAAAAGATGAGAGTCTCTTGCAACATAGAAGCCTCAAGCTCCATACCTTGAGTGAAGCCAACGTAGACATGCTTCCTGCCCGAATCAGCACGGACGGGTTGCACGCGTTGGGCGGGTTGCGTGCGCCAAGCCGGCTCGATGACTTTGGTGCAGACGTCCGGCCCGGGTGTAGATCCGCCGAATTTGCCGATGAAGGCGTGGATTCCGCCGAAGGGAACCCGGAACCCGTACTCGACAGAGTCGGCCTCGGGACCCCAGCCCGTGTCGTGGATGTAGAGCCGGCCGCAATGACTTTTGTTCATCCTTCCGATCACGTATCCCTCGATCCCTATAAGAGAGACCTTTGAGAACTCAACACCACCGAGCGCTAGCCCCACGGTGGGCGCCAACTATCATGGTTTTGTCACGGCAGATGTCCAAGGACTTAGATTCGAGGCCATCGCTAAGGTGATGGACTCAAAGGGGTTGGTTGGGACGAAGGACATGAGTTTACCCAGGTTCGTCCCCTCAAGAAGAGGTAAAATCCTACGTCCTACTTGTGTTGTATTGATTGGAGTATCGATTACAAGGGAGCGGAGTCGCTTGACCAATCTCTCGATTAGTTGGTCTCTCTTTAAGTCGCCCCGGTCTCGCCCTTATATAGGAGGTCAAGACCACATGTTACACAAGTCTCATACCGACTCTTACAACGTGTCCGACTGTATCTCTATGTCGTCTTGCCTTCCTAAGCAAGCCGTCTCCGGGCGGCTTATCTGCCCGGGTCTTCATGCCTTCCTTTTATGGGCCTCGTCTTGTCTCATCTTGGTAAGCCACCACACGTCTAGGCTTATGTCTCGAGGCCCATCCTTGGTCTGGCCCATGAGTCGCCAGGTATGACCCGACCCCACCTGGGTGGGTCTCACCACGGGGTTATTTCCCCAACAGTATATGTGGAACCTAACCCCTCATCTAAGGAAGCCACTGCTTTCACCGATGACAATGACAGGTTGAAGACATTGCTTGAAACTGGCATGTACAAGAGTGTGAAGTGAGATCACATTCTTTGTTGATGGATCTTACTGGACAAGAACCCTAGGAAAGTGGGCATGGTTTCGAAACAAACATCAATGTTGATGGATCTTACTGGACAAAACCCTAGGAAAGAGGGCATGGTTTCGAAATAAACATCAATGTTGATGGATCTTACTGGACACCTAAGCAGCGTCCGCTACATGGGTTGCTGCAAAAGGTCCTTCAGTTGATCCTTTCACATTATCTGGCTTCAACTATGCGAGTCCTATCATTATTGGTGAATCCTTCGATTCCAACTATAAATTGTTCAAATTTAAAAATGGTGAAGTGTTTGTTAGGTTCATTGGCACTAACTGGAGGAATGGCTCACCCATGAAGAAACTGGGTTTCCAAAAGGCTTTTTGAGAAGCTCCCTGTGAATATCTTGATGACATCTCTCAAGAAGAATAAAACCCCAGATCAATGTCTTCGAGAAGACAAAGTTCTTCACATGGTGGCACTAACCATTTTGTTTCGCAGGGAAGGGCTCAAGGGTCTCATGGATATGTGCACTATGGCATGAACCTCGATGTTCATCCAACTAAGAGTTTCCTTGCTTATTCATTTGAGTATACTAATCCTCCTGTGGAACATGCTATTAGGGCAACATTGCCTAAATTCTCTGATGTTGTTGTACGTCTCATTGCAACTAAGCCACCCCTTTGGATGTGGGTGGTTAAGAAGAACTAACATCTTCATGCAGCATTGGGTCTCCACACGAAATGAAGCCTAACTCGAAGATTATCTATGGAGACCCAAAAACTTTCTTGCCTGGACACAAGATAACTAATGAAAATGAATTTTTCCATTGTCTGCCGCTATATCTTCATCTTAACGTTTTACTCTTGCATGCTTTGGTGAAAACGACTAATTCTCAAATACAGGAAGATAAATCCAGTACCACTGAATGGATCATGGGCAGTGGGTGCACTAGTCACATGACTGTTGATCGAAGCCTATTGATGGAGTCAACTCTTCGACCTTGAGTAAAGATCACATCATCTTTGCCGACAAAATCAATAACAAAATCTTGGGACTAGGTATAGTTGCTATCACAAGGGATCGACACATGGAAAATGTCATGCTTGTAAAATCCCTTGGTTACAACTTGATGTTCGTTTCTATGTTGTGTGATCTAGACATGCTTGTCATCTTTGGCAATTTTCGATGTGTGGTAGTAATGGCCTCTGACAAAACCAAAGTCTTCAAAGGTTTTCGAAAAGGTGATATATACATGGTAAACTTCTCTATAGGACCACAGGTTGCCACATGTCTTCTAGCAAAGGCTTCAGAATGCTGGCTATGGTATCGAAGGCTAGGACATGCTGGCACGAGGAACTTGCATACTCTCGCCAAGAAGAGCCTCGTGATTTGTGTCAAAGGCATCAAGTTCAGGAAGGATCACCTATGTGGTGCCTGCGAGGTCGGGAAGATGACCAGGGCCAAGCACCCCTTGAAGACAATCATGACTACGACACGACCCTTCGAGCTGCTCCACATGGACTTATTTGGCCTAACTCATTATTCCACTTTCTCTACCACTTCAAATCTTTATGGCTTCATGATTGTTGATGATTACTCAATATACACCTGCGTGTGTAGGAAATATGCCCTAGAGGCAATAAATAAAGTGTTTATTATTGTATTTCCTTGTTCATGATAATCGTTTGTTATCCATACTATAATTGTATTAATTGGAAACATGGATACATGTGTGGATACATAGACAAACACAATGTCCCTAGTATGCCTCTAGTGAACTAGCTCGTTTATCGAAAGATGGTTAAGGTTTCCTAGCCATGGACATTAGATGTCATTTGATAATGGGATCACATCATTAGGAGAATTATGTGATGGACCAGACCCAAACTACAAACGTAGCTTATGATCGTGTCAGTTTATTGCAACTGTTTTCTGCATGTCAACTATATGTTCCTATGACCATGAGATCATGCAACTCACAGATATCGGAGGAGTACCTTGTGTGTATCAAACGTCGCAATGTAACTAGGTGACTATAAAGGTGCTCTACAAGTGTCTTCGAGGGTGTCTGTTGAGTTGGCATAGATCAAGACTGGGATTTGTTACTCCGTGTGACGGAGAGCTATCTCAGGGCCCACTCGGTAATACAATATCACAATAAGCCTTGCAAGCAATGTGACTAAATGTTAGTTGCGAGATCTCGTATTATGGAACGAGTAAAGAGACTTGCCAGTAACGAGGTTGAACTAGGTATGGAGATACCAACGATCGAATCTCGGGCAAGTAACATACCGAAGAACAAAGGGAACATCATACGGGATTAACTAAATCCTTGACATAGAGGTTCGACCGATAAAGATCTTCGTAGAATATGTAGGAACCAATGTGGACATCCAGGTCCCGCCATTGGTTATTGACCGTAGAGATGTCTCGGTCATGTACACATACTTCTCGAACCCGCAGGGTCTGCACACTTAAGGTTTGGTGACGTTTCGATAGAATAGAGTTATGTATGGTGGTGACCGAAGTTTGTTTAGAGTCCTGGATGAGATCCCGGACGTCACGAGGAGCTTCGGAATGTTCCTAAGGTAAAGATTCATATATATATATAGGAAGTCCTGTTTTGGTCGTCGGAAAAGTTTCGGACTCATCGGCAGTGTACTGGGAGTGCCGGTAGTGTATCGGGAGACCTCCGGGAGGGGTATTTCGACCCAAGAGGCTACATGGGCTGTGGGAGAGTGGAAACCAGCCCTTAGTGGGCTGGTGGAACAACCACAAGAGGCCCATGCGGCTGGAAGAAAAAAGCCCAAGAGAAAAGGTGGAAAAAAGGCAAAATAGGTGAATCCTAGTCCTACTAGGATTGGAGGTGGACTCCACCTCCTCCACCTCCTTTCCGCCGAAGCCCTTGGCTTGGGAAGCCATGTCTGCCTCACCTTCTCTCTTCCTCTTATATATACTCGTGGTATAGAGGGTTTTTGCACTAGAATTTCAGCCACGTGCTACCCGTTCCTCTAGTGCATAGTTTCTCCTCTAGATCGGATTTCTGCAGTGCTTAGGCGAAGCCCTGCCGGAATTGCTCCACCACCATCGCCGGAGCGCCGTCAGGCTTCCGGAGAAATCTTCTTCCTCTCCACTCCTTCTTTCTGGATCAAGACGGTGGAGATCATCATCAAGCTGTATGAGTGCTGAACATGGAGGTGCCGTCCGTTTGGTACTAGATTGGAAGGATCGTGATCAAGTTTGTGGGACGGATCGTGATCAAGTTCGTGGGACGGATCGTGATCGGATCGCGGGACAGATCATGAGTTGATCGTGGGACGGATCGTGATTTGATCGCGGGACGCACGGCGATTTAGATCGCGAAGACGTTCGACTACACCAACCGCGTTTCTTAACGCTTCCCACTTAGCGACCTGCAAGGGTATGTAGTTTCACCCTCCCTCTCGTAGATGTTCATCACCATGGATAGATCTGCATGTGCGTAGGAAATTTTTTGTTTCCCATGCAACGTTCCCCAACAGTAGCATCATGAGCTAGGTCTGTGTGTTAATGAGATCTCGAGTAGAACACAAAAGGTTTGTGGGCGTTGATGGTTAGATTGCTTCCTCCCTTGGTCGGATTTTGGTTCAGCGATATTGTGAGATCAAGCATCCTGGACCAACATTACTCGTACGCTTACGAGAGACCGGTTCCCTCGACGCAACTTGTTGCCTAGATGGCTTGCAGGTGGCAGTTTCTCTCACTTTAGTTGGATCGAATTCGACAAAGGCGGTCCTTGAGAAGGTTGAAAAGAAAATTATGTATCACCGTTGTGGTTTATGCGTAGGCGAGAATCGTTCTTGTTAGAAACCCATAGCAGCCACGTAAAATATGTAACAACAATTAGAGGACGTCTAACTTGTTTTTGCAGGATATGTTGTGGTGTGATACGGCCAATTACATGATGTGATATATGTGATGTATGAGATGATCATGCGATGTATAGAATTTCACGACATGCATGTCGATGAGTACGGCAACCGGCAGGAGCCATAGGGTTGTCTATAATTATTGTATGACCTGCATGTCAATTGTTAAGCACTATGTAATGCTTTACTTTATCGCTAAACGGTAGCAATAGTAGTAGAAGCATGTTGGGCGCGACAACCCCGATGGCGACACGTTGATGGAGATCAAGATGATGGAGATCATGGTGTCTTGCCGGTGATGATGGAGATCATGCTGGTGCTTTCAAGATGGAGATCTAAAGCACAAGTTCATGGCCATATCATGTCACTTATGTATTGCATGTGATGTTAATCCTTTTATGCACCTTGTTTTGCGTAGTACGATGGTAGCATTATAAGGTGATCCCTCACTTAAATTTCAAGATAAATTGGGTTCTCCCCGAGTGTGCACCCTTGTGAATGTTCGTCATGTTGAGACACCATGTGATAGACTCTACGTTCACATACAACGGGTGCAAGCCAGTGTTGCACGCCTAGAACACTCGGGTTAAACTTGACGAGCCTAGCATGTACAGACATGGCCTTGGAAAACAAGAGACTGAAAGGTCGAACATGAGTCATATAGTAGATATGATCAACATAATTATTTTCACCATTGAAGCCACCTCAACTCACGTGATGATCGGACTTGAGTTGGTGGATTTGGATCATGTGACACTCAGATGACCCGAGGGATGTCAATTTGAGTGGGAGCTTTAGTAATTTGATTAACTAAACTCATTATCTTGAACAATAGTCTAAGTAAACTTTGCATATTTGTGTTGTAGATCAATGGCTCGCGCAGTAGCACCCCTGAATTTTAATGCCTTCCTAAAGAAAGCTAAGTTGAAAGATGATGGAAGTAACTTTGTTGACTGGGCCCGTAATCTGAGGATTATCCTCACGGCTTCCCAGAAATCATATGTCCTTGATGCCGCTTGGTGACCAACCAGAAGACATGACCTCCGAAGATGTTAAGAACGCTTGGGAGGAACGTACTCGAGATTACTCAATAGTTCAGTGTGCAATATTGTATGGCTTGGAACTGGGACTTCAAAGGCGTTTTGAACATCATGGAGCATATGAGATGTTCCAGGAGTTGAAGTTTATCTTTCAGAAGAATGCCCGGATCGAGAGGTATGAATCCTCCGATAAGTTCTATGCTTGCAAGATGGAAGAGAACGGGTCTATCAGTGAACATATACTCAGAATGTCTGGGTATTCAACTCGTCTAGCGGAATTGAGAATTGCCCTTCCGCCAGAAGTGATCACTAACAGAGTTCTTCAATCACTTCCACCTAGTTACAAGAGCTTTGTGATGAACTATAACATGCACGGGATGAACAAGTCAGTCGCCGAGCTGTTTGCGATGTTAAAAGTTGCTGAGTCTAAAATCCAGAAAGAACATCAAGTGTTAATGGTTAATAAAACCACTAGTTTCAAGAAAAATGGCAAAGTCAAGGGCAAGGGCAAGAAGGGTAAAACCAAGAAGGATGGCAAAGCAGTTGCTACTCCTGCAAAGAGGTCCAAGCATGGACCCAAGCCAGAAACTGAGTGCTTTCATTGCAAAGGAACTGGTCACTAGAAGCGGAACTGCCCCAAGTACCTGGCTGACAAGAAGGCGGCCAACGACAAACAAGGTATATATGATATACATGTTATTGATGTGTACCTTACTAGCTCTCGTAGTAGTGCCTGGGTATTTGATACCGGTTCGGTTGCTCACATTTGCAACTCAAAGCAGGAACTGCGGAATAAACGAAGGCTGGCAAAGGACGAAGTGACGATGCGCGTGGGAAATGGTTCCAAGATTGATGTGATTGCCGTCGGCACGCTCTCTCTTCAATTACCTTCAGGATTAGTGATGAACCTGAATAATTGTTATTTAGTGCCTGTGTTAAGCATGAACATTGTATCTGGATCTTGTTTATTACGAGAATAAAGGTTGTTCTATTTATATGAGTAATATCTTTTATGGTCATGCACCCATTGTTAGGGGTTTATTCATATTGAATCTTGATAGTGATGACACACATGTTCATAACATTGATGCCAGAAGATGTAGAGTTGATAATGATAGTACCACTTTCTTGTGGCACTGCCGTTTAGGACATATTGGTGTAAAACGCATGAGCAAGCTCCATCCTGATGGACTTTTGGAGTCACTTGATTTTGAATCACTTAACACATGTGAACCATGCCTCATGGGCAAGATGATTAAAACTCCGTTCTCTGGAACAATGGAACGGGCAAGTGACTTATTGGAAATCATACATACTGATGTGTGCGGTCCAATGAATGTTACAACGCGTGGTGGATATCGTTATTTTCTCACCTTCACTAATGACTTAAGTAGATATGGGTATATTTACTTAATGAAACACAAGTCTGAAACGTTTGAAAAGTTCAAGCAATTTCAGAGTGAAGTTGAGAATCATCGTAACAAGAAGATTAAGTTCCTGCGATCTGATCGAGGAGGTGAATATCTGAGTTATGAGTTTGGCAGTCACTTAAGACAATGTGGAATTGTTTCACAGTTGACACCACCCAGAACACCACAACGTAATGGTGTGTCCGAACATCGTAATCGAACCTTATTACATATGGTGCGTTCTATGATGTCTCTTGCTGATTTGCCACTATCGTTTTGGGGTTTGGCAAGAAGCCAAAGTTGTCGTTTCTTAAAGTTTGGGGATGTGATGCTTATGTCAAAAAGCTTCAGCCTGAAAAGCTGGAACCCAAAGCGGAGAAATGCGTCTTCATAGGATACCCAAAAGAGACAGTTGGGTATACCTTCTATCTCAGATCCGAAGGCAAAGTGTTTGTCACTAAGAACGAAACATTTCTTGAGAAATATTTTCTCTCGAAAGAATTGAGTGGGAGGAAAATAGAGCTTGATGAGGTTATTGAACCTTTACTTCAACCAGTAAGTAGCGGAGCGCAGAAAGATGTTTCTATGGAACCTACAAAGGTAGAAGAGGAAGTTAATTATGATGATCATGAAGCTTCGGATCAAACTGCTATTGAACCTTGTTGGTCGACAAGGCCGCGTACTACCCCTGAGTGGTACGGCAACCCTGTCCTGGAGGTCATGTTGTTGGACAACAATGAACCTATGAGCTATGGAGGAGCAGTGATGGGCCCGGATTCCGAGAAATGGTTAGAGGCCATGAAATCCGAGATGGGATCCATGTATGAAAACAAAGCATGGACTTTGGAGGTATTACCTGAAGGGCGAAAGGCCATTCAGAACAAATGGATCTTTAAGAAGAAGACAGACGCGGACAATAATGTCACCGTCTATAAAGCTCGACTTGTGGCAAAGGGTTTTTCACAAGTTCAAGGAGTTGACTACGATGAGACTTTCTCACCCGTAGCGATGCTTAAGTCTGTCAGAATATGTTAGCAATAACTGCTTATTTCGACTATGAAATTTGGCAGATGGATGTCAAAACAGCGTTCCTCAACGGGTTCCTTGAGGAAGAGTTGTATATGATGCAACCCGAAGGTTTTGTCGATCCAAAGAATGCTGACAAAGTTTGCAAACTCCAGCGATCCATTTATGGACTGGTGCAAGCATCTCGGAGTTGGAATAAGCGCTTTGATGAGGTGATCAAAGCATTTGTGTTTATACAAGTTTACGGAGAAGCTTGTATTTACAAGAAAGTGAGTGGGAGCTCTATAGCGTCTCTGGTATTATATGTGGATGACATATTGGTGATTGGAAACAATATAGAAATGTTGGAAAGTGTGAAGGAATATTTGAATAAGAGTTTTTCAATGAAGGACCTAGGAGAAGCTGCTTTCATATTAGGCATTAAGATCTATAGAGATAGATCGAGACGCTTAATAGCACTTTCACATAGCACATACCTTGATAAAGTTTTGAAGAAGTTCAAAATGGAACAGTCCAAGAAGGGGTTCTTGCCTGTGTTACAAGGTGTGAAGTTGAGTAAGACTCAATGCCGAGTAACTGCAGAAGAAAGAGAAAAGATGAGTGTCATCCCCTATGCTTCAGCCATAGGCTCTATCATGTATGCAATGATGTGCACAAGACCCAATGTCAGCCTTGCCATAAGTATGGCCGGAAGGTTTCAAAGTGATCCTAGAATGGAGCACTTGCAATCGGTCAAGAATATCCTTAAGTACCTAACAAGGACTAAGGAAATGTTTCTCGTTTATGGAGGTGATGAAGAGCTCGTCGTAGAGGGTTACGTTGATGCAAGCTTTGACACTGATCCGGACGACTCTAAGTCGCAAACCGGATACGTATTTATTCTTAATGGGGGAGCGGTAATCTGGTGTAGTTCCAAGCAAAGTGTGGTAGCTGATTCTACGTGCGAAGCTGAATACATCGCAGCCTCGAAGGCGGCGAAGGAAGGTGTGTGGATGAAGCAGTTCATGACAGATCTTGGAGTAGTGCCCAATGTGCTGAATCCAACGAACCTATTCTGTGACAACACTGGTGCCATTGCTCTGGCCAAGGAACCAGGGTTTCACAAGAGGACCAGACACATAAAGCGATGCTTCAACTCCATCCGCGATTACATCATGGAGAAAGACATAAATATTTGCAAAGTGCACACAGATCTGAATGTTGCAGACCCGTTGACTAAACCTCTTCCAAGGGCTAAATATGATCAACACCAGAACTGCATGGGTGTTCGATTCATTACAATGTAAATCACATAGTGATGTCAACTAGATTATTGACTCTAGTGCAAGTGGGAGACTGTTGGAAATATGCCCTAGAGGCAATAAATAAAGTGTTTATTATTGTAATTCCTTGCTCATGATAATCGTTTATTATCCATGCTATAATTGTATTAATCGGAAACATGAATACATGTGTGGATACATAGACAAACACAATGTCCCTAGTATGCCACTAGTGAACTAGCTCATTTATCGAAAGATGGTTAAGGTTTCCTAGCCATGGACATGAGATGTCATTTGATAACGGGATCAAATCATTAGGAGAATGATGTCATGGACAAGACCCAAACTACAATCGTAGCTTATGATCGTGTCAGTTTATTGCTACTGTTTTCTGCATGGCAAGTATATGTTCCTATGACCATGAGATCATGCAACTCACAGATATCGAAGGAGTACCTTGTGTGTATCAAACGTCGCAATGTAACTGGGTGACTATAAAGGTGCTCTATAGGTGTCTCCGAGGGTGTCTGTTGAGTTGGCAAGGATCAAGACTGGGATTTGTTACTCCGTGTGACGGAGAGGTATCTCAGGGCCCACTCGGTAATACAACATCACAATAAGCCTTGCAAGCAATGTGAGTAAGTGTTAGTTGCGAGATCTTGTATTATGGAACGAGTAAAGAGACTTGCCAGTAACGAGGTTGAACTAGGTATGGAGATACCAACGATCGAATCTCGGGCAAGTAACATACCGAAGAACAAAGGGAACATCATACGGGATTAACTGAATCCTGGACATAGAGGTTCGATCGATAAAGATGTTCATAGAATATGTAGGAACCAATGTGGACATCCAGGTCCCACCATTGATTATTGAACATAGAGGTGTCTCGGTCATGTCTACATAGTTCTCGAACCCGTAGGGTCTGCACACGTAAGGTTTGGTCACGTTTCGGTAGTATAGAGTTATGTATGCTAGTGACCGAAGTTTGTTCGGAGTCCCGGATGAGATCCCGGACATCACGAGGAGCTCCGGAATGGTCCAAAGGTAAAGATTCATATATAGGAAGTCCTGTTTTGGTCGCTTGAAAAGTTCCAGACTCATCGGTAGTGTACTGGGAGTGCCGGTAGTGTACAGGGAGACCTCCGGGAGGGGTATTTCGACCCAAGAGGCTAAATGGGTTGTGGGAGAGTGGAAACCAGCCCTTAGTGGGCTGGTGGAAAAACCACAAGAGGCCCATGCGGCTGGAAGAAAAAATCCCAAGAGAAAAGGTGGGAAAAAAGGCAAAATAGGTGAATCCTGATCCTACTAGGATTGGAGGTGGACTCCACCTCCTCCACCTCCTTTCGGCCGAAGCCCTTGGCTTGGGAAGCCAAGGCTGACTCCTCTCCTCTCTTCCACCTATATATACTGGTGGTATAGAGGGTTTTTGCACTAGAATTTCAGCCACGTGCTACTTGTTCCTCCAATGCATAGTTTCTCCTCTAGATCGGATTTCTGTAGTGCTTAGGCGAAGCCCTGCCGGAATTGCTCCACCACCATTTCCGGAGCGCCATCAGACTGCTGGAGAACTCTTCTTCCTCTTCACTCCTTCTTGCTGGATCAAGACGGTGGATATTCTCATGAAGCTGTACGTGTGCTCAACGCGGAGGTGCCGTCCGTTAGGTACTAGATCGGAAGGATCGTGATCAAGTTCGTGGGACGGATCGTGATCAAGTTCGTGGGACGGATCGTGATAGGGTCGCGGGACGGATTGTTATTGGATCGCGGGACGGATCGTGATTGGATCGCGGGACGCATGGCGATTTGGATCACGAAGACGTTCGACCACACCAACCGTGTTTCTTAACGCTTCCCGCTTAGCGATCTACAAGGGTATGTAGATTCACTCTCCCTCTCGTAGATGTTCATCATGATGGATAGATATGCGTGTGTGTAGGAATTTTTTTGTTTCCCATGCAACGTTCCCAAACAGGGTGCACATCTTACTCTGTAAGACTGAAGTGCAGGATGCCTTCAGGCACTTTGTCAACAAGTGCATGACCAACTATGAAGTCAAGTTCAAGCACATAAGGAGCGACAATAGCACTGAGTTCAACAACATGGGTCTTGACACTTATCTTAACACTTTGGGAGTCACCCATGAGTTCTCAGCTCCTTACACACCACATCATAATGGTGTGGTCGAGTGCAAGAACATGACTCTCATAGATATGGCTCGCACCATGCTTCATGAATACAAGACACCTCAAAGATTTTGGACTGAAGCCATTGACATTGCTTACCACATCATCAATAGAGTGTATCTTCACAAGTTCTTCAAGAAACCATCATATGATGTCTGACTAGTAAGAAACCCAATGTAAATTATTTCAATGTCTTCGGTGCAAAATGCTGGATTAGGGATCCACATCACTCTTCAAAATTTGCACCGAAAGCACATGAGAATTTCATGCTTGGTTATGGAAAGGATTCACACACCTATAGAGTCTTCAGCACTTTTCACCAGAAAACTGTTGAGACTGTAGATGTGCGATTCGGTGAAACTAATGGCTCGCAAAGAGAGCACCTACCCCGTATGATAGATGAACTTCCACCTGATGAAGCAATTAGGCTGATTCTAACATCCCAAATTTTGGAATGTTATAATAAATATTAGAATGATTGTTTGTTTGATTGAGTGATTGGAATTGAGTGAAAAAATTGAAACTTTTTCAAAACTTTTGAATGAGAGGGAATGACATGACTTTCCCATATGCTCTTGGAATTCAAATTCCTACATTTCAAATCAATGAGAGGAGATGACATGACTTCTTCAATATAAAAAGATTTGAAGAGTGAATTTGAAAGCATTTGAAATTTTCTGATATGGAATTCATTTCATATTTGGTTCCATTTTAAATGTGAAAGAATACAAAAACCCTTGACAAGATCGTGAGAGGAGTAACATGACACTCCACACCAGGGGCATCTTTGTGAAATATTTGAACAATAAAACAAGGGGGTTATTTGAAAATTTATTGCAAAAGAATTTACAATCAATTTAGGCATTTTCTGAAAATAATTTTTCAAAAGTATTCATTTTGGCCGTAGAAAAATGTTCATTAAATATCATTTATTCCCCTGATCAATTTGATATATATATCTTCAATTGTTGGAAATGTTTTGAATGCCTTAATGAGATTTCAATTCTCTGGAAATTAGAAAAAGGAAACGAATTTAAGGTTTTAATTAATAAACCGGCCGGCCCACTGGCCTTAACTCCCCGAGATCCCTCCGGCTCGGTCACCGACACCGCTGACGCCGCCCCCTCCCTCACTGACAAGCGGACCCCACCGTCCGACCGCGGGATCACCGCGCTCATCTTCCTCCCCGCGCTCCCCACCTCGGCGGAGATGACTCCCGCCCCGGATCTCGCTCCCGTTTCCATCTCCCGACCCCGCGCCGCGCCTATAAGAAGCCCCAGCCTCATCGCACTCCGTTCCACCACCGAACGCCCATGCCCTCGCCCAAAATCCCCACCGCACCACCTCGCAGGAGTTTGGCTAACAGCCGAAGCCCTCCGAGCATGTGGCCATCGCCTCCGTCGTCCCGAGCCCCAACTGACGCCACCAATCATCGCTGGAGCTTCGCCGCCATCGCCTAGACCTTTCGGACGCCGCCCTTGACCACCGCACCACTATCTCCGATGACCTCCGCCGTTCGGCCGCCGTCGACATCGCCGGAGCCGTTGGATCTAGTGTCAACGGACTAGATTAGAAACATTTAAAACTCCGAAACGTTTTCTTCTAGCTCCCACACGCACACGGCCACGGCCAATCATAGCATGCCACGTCACCCACTATTCGTTAGTTAGAATTTTCATTTTTCTGTTTTTTGTTTTTTAAAACAGAATAGTTATGCTTTTGTTTTTATATCTTTTATATTTTTAATTTTTTTAAATTGATTCTTTTTGAATATTGTCACAAATTTTATCTAGTTTCTGTAGATATAAAGTTTGACCATATTTGAAAATTTTAAAATTGAATTCGAACAGATTTGATTCAAATCTTATTTTCGAAGTATCTTGAGTTTGAAAATAGATTTCTAGTTGATTCTTTTTGCTAGTTGTCACTAGCGACTATACTTAATAGTAGGTAGAATTTGAGAATTTTTCGAATAATTTAAATCACTATTTTAAAAAAACAGATTCTGTTTAGTTCTTTTAGGTTTATTTCTACTTTTTTGTTTTAAATTTGTTTAATCTATTTTTTATATTAATTGAAAAAAATTCTACTTTGTTTTCTATTAGTTAGCAATATTATTTCAAACAAGTTATTTTATGTCATTTTATTAATTGGTTGCATGAAATCAATTCAAGTTAAATCATAACTTGCAAATTGATTTCATTGCTAGTTTGATTTGCTAATTGAAAATACCTTTAATAAAATTGTTATATAAAATATACTTTCTGTTAACTTCGTGTTATATATTTTGTTTCCTGTTATTTTAATATTTCATTTGTTTTCTTATTGTTAGGTTTATTAGGCAAAAATCTATGTTGTTTACAGTATTACTTTCTTAGTTCTTAGTTGTTCTTCAAAAGTAATTCTTTTTTCTAAGTAAAATATTTACGAAAATACTTTTGTTCTCTTTACTTTGTTTTTGTTTTGTGTTTTTACTTTTTAAAATAGGATTTACTTGTGGAGAAAACCATCCTTAGTTGTATTGCTGAAACTTTGTTGTTTGAGTTTTCTCTTAAGTATTTCCTTCATCATAACCTTGTTGTTTTCAGTTTTGTGTTTCCTATTGATTGTTAGTATTGATTGCTAGTATGATTGCTTATATGAATGCAATGTTTGATTATATAGATTTTCATCGGAGAGTGACGAATATTTCTATCAAGTTATTTCTGAGAGAGATATTTTTATCTTCATCAACAATACAAGCAAGTTCACTTTGACCATCTATTTCATACCTATGTTTTATTGCATGTAGTGATATCATTCAATAAATCCCTCGAATAGTGTTATTGAAATTCTTGTAGCCAAGTAGAATGCATGAGGTAGGAACCCACCACTTGTTACTAAAGCCCCGGGAACATAGGTATTTTAATGCTATGCTAAAGTAGACGGGGTCTAGTACGAGTGTTCGTGAGTGGTGTGAGAAGGAGGACCCTATGTCAAGACGACAACTTCATGAAGGCATCTTCAAGTCCTACATCTTCAAGACCTCAAGACTTCGAGACTCGATAAACAAGTTTTCAATACACACTACTGGGTGAAGGATGGTTGATTGGGCATCCCTGGAGTAACCAGTGGATGGTCGGGATGCATGGATAAGCGCCATGACATCTTGCGGAAAGCTTCACCCAGACTCAAAGAGACGGATGAATACTTCATGCCCAGAAGCTTACCTGTGTAGTCACAACTCATTATGGGATCTTGCTTGGTTTATCTTTGTTGTGACTCTGGCTGGGCAGTGCTACGAGATGTAGTCCTCGTTAGGATTGGATGGGCACTGACAGTAGTCAGGGAAACACTCTGAAAGACCATGTTTCGTTCATCCTGTTCTCAAACACCTGGCAGTGCGAGGACGTACCAGGGGGGAACGAATCTTGTGGGTAAAGTACACAACACTCTGCAGAGTTAAACCTAATCTATTTGGCCGTGTCCCCGGTTATGGAAAATTTGAGCCTATGGACTTGGATCTATCTCTGAACTCTCAACACTTGACTAATAATTAATTGTGGGCATTAAGACAAAGGTTGACGGAACCATGTCATGTTAGGTAACTCTGTAGTGAAAATTCCTGATATTCCCTTGTTGTAGGAAAACAAATAAAATCAGCTTTTATGCAAAAACTCAGACACAGAGCCACAAAGCCTTACTGCATATAGAATAGTTTTTATCTTCTGTTCTACTATGGTGATCTTGCCGGTACATTCAATGTACTGACCTACACGGCTGCAATGTCTCATGTTGCAGATAATCTTCTTCGACGAGTAAGAGTACGATTCAGGGTTATGGTCTACACTCAACCTGCCGTTGGTGTTATTGGGACTGCACTCGCGTTGATTGTTTCCGCTGAGATTTTAAGGTATATATCAGTTTTACGTTAATTACATGTGATTGCACTTTGATATATACATTGATGTACTGTGTGTGCCAGCATACTGATCGAGGGATGACACAGAACACAGAGGCTTGACTCGGTTTGAGTCGGGTCGCTACAGAAATGGTATCAGAGCACATGTTGAATGTAGGACGTGACCCTAGGAAATGGATTACAAATAGGAAGAACTTTTGTTTTCACTACTCTCGTAACTTCTAATTTTTTTACTGAACTCTCCCTGTTTCAAACTATAGATGGAGAACTACACCCTGAACAAAAGAGAGGACTATGAAGATGTTCTCAGAGGCTCATTCCTCATGGAGCTAGTGCAGATGGTGAAGCTGCCGATACCTAAGATCAAGGCGACTAAGGTTTTTGGATGTGAAGAAGACCCCAAGATTGAAGACATCAACTATGGCACACTAAGCCATGAATGTGAGATGGGCATGAACACTGTTGTCCATGATGCCATCGCACGTTTGAGCTATCGTCATCGTGTTAAGTTGTGCAACCACTAATTTGGAAGGCTTGGATGGTAGAAGCCTGATGGAGCACTCATCGACCTGATCGACAAACAGAAGATGAAGTTTTCAGCCGTACTTGTGTACAATCAAGAGCTGGAGCGCTACATCAAGAACCTTCAAATGGACCTTCTCTTAGAGTTATTTGAGAACGAAGCACTTTGTAAGAGCCTCAAGAAAAAGAAGCTGAAGGTAGTCAATTTGAAGAAACATGATCCCAAAATTCAGAAGCTTCGTCAAGACTTGAAGAATAGTAAGGCCATGGCTCATGCTAGAGACGTTGAAATTCAGAAGCTCAAGAACCAACTCCTGGAACTACAGGGACGACACCGGAAACTCCACATCAACAGGGAAAATCTGGTGGAAGAACTTGAGAATATCAAGCATGACCAGAAGAAGCGCACTGAAGACGAAGACATGATATAGACTAGCTTAGTAGCAGCCCCACCATGAGAGAAATAAAGATAAACGTTTTTACGATTTGAGTGATCGACCGTACCAACCTTATGTGGGTGGCAATACCATAGTTTGATTGAACTTTATGAATGTGTGGACCTGAGTTTGATGTTTTGTGTCCTTGAGTTGTTTGTATCTCTTCTCTCTCTGTGTCTCTCTCTCTGTTACCCATCTTATCCCCAAAACCCTTGAACCCAATAGATGACAAATCAAGCGGGACTCGTGTATTCTGGATGGATGACTCGGTTAGAGACAGAAGAATGGATTCAGAACATGGAGGATCATCTAAGGAGTAACCATGTTGCAAGGAACAAGAGGGTCCAGTATGCGCTTCGCTACCTTGCAAAAGGTGTTGCAAATTGGTGGAAGATGCATGAAGCTATCCATGATAGGCAAGCATCCCTCACCTGGGAAGAATTCAAGAGGACTCTGCAAAAGTCTCATGTTGTCACCAACACCCAAAAGCCCCATTGCAAAGATGTGAAGAAGATTTGTGCATGCAAGATATGTGGGGAGATAGGACACACCCAGGAAGAACACAAGGAAGGATGCCATCATTGTGAAGAAAATCACCGAGCTGAGGAATGCCCAACTAGGCAGGTGACATGTTTCTTGTGTGAAGGAACCACTCACTATTCGGCACAATGTCAAATATACCCCAAGGTACAAGAAGTCATGAAGCAGCAGAAGGAAGCAATGAAAGAAGCCCTCGAGAATAAGTTAGAAGAACCCATGATGATGAGAGATATACCAGACCCAAACATTGATACCAAGTCATGTTATTCGTGTGGAGAAGAAGGGCATATCTCTCAAGATTGTAAGCATGAGTATTTGGGAGACTTCCCGACAGAAGAAGTGCAATATGACCCTCAGGAGATAGAAGAAATTATCAACCTAGACAAGAAGAAAGGCCAAGTAAGCGGAGGCATCAGATGTTTGCATTGTAGCTTGGAGAAACCACACTATTTTTGCAAGAGGTATGAGCCAAGCATCAGGAGAGGAACCCAACCCCAAAAGAAGAAGACTCTATGGTTTTCTACATGGAAGGATCTGAGCCACATCACTTGTCATCGGTGCAACAAGATAGGACATTACTCCTATATCTGCCTGGAGAAGAAGGTTAAACATGAGTAGTTTGAGTTTTGAATTCTTTGGAAGTAATAATAGGTAGCACTCTATCATTTTGTAGTTATGTAACAGAAGTCTCGGAGTTTGTAATAAATTCATGAGATCAATGGAATTTATGGTGTCATGATTCTCCTATGTTGAATTACATGAGTTGTTACTCTATGAACAAAGATCTATGCCATTTTCGAGGATATGAGAAAATATGGTCTATGCAGACATGAGTGCATGTCATTTTAAGTGTGGTAGTAACCACATGGACCAATCAATGAAGAAAGTACCATTCTTGTTGAGGAGTTTGGATAAGTGAATACAGGTGAAGAGAATGTGGAAACATATCCAGCTATGTGGATGGCAACACCTGGAATAGCATACCTTGGATTTGAATATGATGAACCAAAACTGTTATTGGTAAACATACCAATGGAAAGGAAAAAAACATATTCAAGGAATAGAATGTGTATCAAGGATGGATCTCATGATTTCATGAAGGTTACCCCAAGATCTTGAAGCAAGAAGGTGTGATTGGATCAGCAAACGTTTTCTTAGGAGTATACGACAACCTGAGAGTTGTGAAGGAATGCTAGATTTTTTTGGTTCAGCTTGCAGAATCAATGGATTTATCCGAACTTCGTTCGTTGACAAGAGAAATTTTCTGCAACGCTTGTGAGAAAGCCCAAGTGTTAGAATACGATATTCACTAAACCTTATACAAGGTAATGATTTCAGTGCGACATGGATTGATCACCATGACGACTTACTCTTATCATTTCTCTTGCTATTCGGAACGGTAAATCTGAGTGACTTAGCCATAGTAAAGAGACGATGTTCTTTGAACCTTTTGTTTAAGCCTTAGAATGGTATGAACAAAACCCCTTGTACCTGTCAGTTGTTGCCACACGTAGGAATTTTTACGGGGAGGAATGAAGCCAAGACCCATTTCACTATAGGATAACCACAAATGGTAGACCACCATGAGGTAATCAATAGGTTATTTAGAATGATCACGAGACCTGTCAGTTACGAGAACACGAGATTCTAATTAAACAGAAGAGCATCACCGAAGGAGCTATCGTGAATAATGTGAACAGATAGATGCACCCACAGGATCGCCATGACTTTTCAAGGACCAGTAACTCTCATTTTAAGTGTGGTAGACCCCACACCTTCAAGGACAATGGATTTGTTAGAAGACCCCAAACCCTAACCTTTTCGTTCTATCCCTTTCGAATCTCGAGGAAGAGATTCATTTTAAGTGTGGTAGGTTTGTAACATCCCAAATTTTGGAATGTTATAATAAATATTAGAATGATTGTTTGTTTTATTGAGTGATTGAAATTGAGTGAAAAAGTGGAAACTTTTTGAAAACATTTGAATGAGAGGGAACGACATGACTTTCCCATATACTCTTGGAATTCAAATTCCTACATTTCAAATTAGTGAGAGAAGATGACATGACTTCTTCAATATAAAATGATTTGAAGAGTGAATTTGAAAGCATTTGAAATTTTCTGATACGGAATTCATTTCATATTTGGTTCCATTTTAAATTTGAAAGAATTCAAATACCCTTGACTAGATCTTGAGAGGAGTAACATGACACTCCACACCAGGGGCATCTTTGTCAAAATATTTGAACAATACAACCAGGGGGTTATTTGAAAATTTATTGCGAAAGAATTTAAAATCAATTTAGGCATTTTCTGAAACTAATTTTTTTTAAATATTCATTTTGGCCGTGGAAAAATGTTCATTAAATAGCATTTATTCCCTTGAACACTTTCATGTATATATCTTCAATTGTTGGAAAGGTTTTGAATGCCTTAATGAGATTTCAATTCTCTGGAAATTAGAAAAAGGAAACGAATTTAAGGTTTTAATTAATAAACCGGCCGGCCCATTGGCCTTAACTCCCCGAGATCCCTCCCGATCGGTTACCGATGCCGCTGACGTTGCCCCCTCTCTCACTGACAAGCGGACCCCACCGTCCGACCGCGGGATCACCGCGCTCATCTTCCTCCCCGTGCTCCCCACCTCGCCGGAGATCCCTCCCGTCCCGGATCTCGCTCCCCTTTCCATCTCCCGACCCCGCGCCACGCCTATAAGAAGCCCTAGCCTCACCGCACTCCGCTCCACCCTCGAACGCCCCTAACCTCGCCCGAAAACCCCACCGCACCACCTCGCCGGAGTTCGGCTAACAGCCAATGCCCTCTGAGCACGTGGTCTTCGCCTCCTTCGTCCCCAGCCCCAACCGACGCCACCAATCGTCATCGATGCTTCGCCGCCGTCGCCTGGACCTTTCGGACACCGCCCTCGACCGCCGGACCACCGTCTCCGATCACCTGCGATGTTCGGCCGCCATAGATTTCGCCGGAGCCCCGACCTCCTCCTTTGTAAGCGACACCCCCTTTCGTAGCCGTCGGATCTAGTGTCAATGGACTAGATTAGAAACATTTAAAACACCGAACCTTTTTCTTCTAACGTTTGGCCGTCCCCTTGCTAGCTCCCGCACGCACACGGCCACGGCCAATCACAGCATGCCACGTCACCCACTGTCCGTTAGTTAGAATTTTCATTTTTTCTGTTTTTTAAAACAGAATAGTTCTGTTTTCGTTTTCTTTATATATTTTATGTTTTTAATTGTTTTAAATTGATTCTTTTTGCATCTTGTCAAAAATTGTATCTAGTTTCTGTAGATATAAAGTTGGCCATATTTGAAAATTTTAAAATTGAATTCAAACAGATTTGATTCAAATCTTATTTTCTAAATATCTTGAATTTGAAAATAGATTTTTAGTTGATTCTTTTTGCTACTTGTCACTAGTGGCTTTATTTAACAGTAGGAAGAATTTGAGAAGTTTTGGAATAACTTAAATGAGTATTTTAACAAAACAGATTCTGTTTTAGTTCTTTTAGGTTTATTTGTACTTCTTTTGTTTTAAATTTGTTTAATCTGTTTTTTATATTAATTGAAAGAAATTCTACTTTGTTTTCTATTAGTTAGCAATATTATTTCAACCAAGTTATTTTAGGTCATTTTATTAATTGGTTGCATGAAATCAATTCAAGTTAAATCATAACTTGCAAATTGATTTCATTGCTAGTTTGATTTGGTAATTGAAAATACCTTTAATAAAATTGTTTTATAAAATATACTTTCTGTTAACTTCATGTTATATATTTTGTTTTCTGTTATTTTAATATTTCATTTGTTTTCTTATTCTTAGGTTTATTAGGCAAAAATCTATGTTGTTTACAGTATTACTTTCTTAGTTCTTAGTTGTTCTTCAAAAGTAATTCTTTTTGCTAAGTAAAATATTTACTAAAATACTTTTTTTATATTTACTTTATTTTTTTTGTGATTTTACTTTTGAAAATAGGATTTACTTGTGGAGAAAACTAACCTTAGTTGTATTGCTGAAACTTTGTTGTTTTGAGTTTTGTCTTAAGTATTTCCTTCATCATAACCTTGTTGTTTTTAGTTTTGTGTTTCCTATTGATTGTTAGTATTGATTGCTAGTATGATTGCTTATATGAATGCAATGTTTGATTATATAGATTTTCATCGGAGAGTGACGAATAGTTCTATCAAGTTATTTCTAAGAGCGATATTTCTATCTTCATCAACAATACAGGCAAGTTCACTTTGACCATCTGTTTCATACCTATGTTTTATTGCATGTAGTGATATCATTCAATAAATCCCTCGAGTAGTGTTATTGAAATTCTTGTAGGCAAGTAGAATGCATGAGGTAGGAACCCACCACTTGTTACTAAAGCCCCGGGAATGTAATTATTTTAATGCTATGCTAAAGTAGACGGGGTCTGGTATGAGTGTTCGTGAGTGGTGTGAGAAGGAGGACCCTTCGTCAAGACGACAACTTCATGAAGGCATCTTCAAGTCCTGCATCTTCCAGACCTTAAGACTTCAAGACTCGAGAAACAAGTTTTCAATACACACTAGTAGGTGAAGGATGGTTGATTGGGCATCCCTGGAGTAACCAGTGGATGGCCGGGATGCATGGAGAAGCGCCATGACATCTTGCGGAAAGCTTCACCCAAACTCAAAGATACGGATGAATACTTCATGCCTGGAAGCTTACCTGTGTAGCCAAAAGTCATTATGGGCTCTGGCTTGGTTTGATCTTTGTTGTGACTCTGGCTGGGCAGTGCTACGAGATGTAGTCAACGTTAGGAATGGATGGGCACTGACAGTAGTCAGGGAAACACTTTGAAAGACCATGTTTCGTTCATCATGTTCTCAAACACCCGGCAGTGCGAGGACTTACCAGGAGGGAACGAATCTTGTGGGTAAAGTACACAACACTCTGCAGAGTTAAACCTAATCGATTAGCCGTGTCCCCAATTACGGACAACTTGAGCCTCTGGACTTGGATCTATCTCTGAACTCTCAACACTGGAATGATAATTAATTGTGGGCAACTTATGATACTAGTGGGCATTAAGACATCGGTTGGCGAAACCATGTCATGTTAGGTAACTCTGTAGTGAAAATTCCTGATATTCCTTTGTTGTAGGAAAACAAATAAAATCAGCTTTTATGCAAAAACTCAGACACAGAGCCACAAAGCCTTACTGCATATAGAATAATTTTTATCTTCTATTCTACTATGGTGATCTTGCCGGTACATTCAATGTACTGACCTACACGGCTGCAACGTCTCATGTTGCAGATAATCTTCTTCGACGAGTAAGAGTACGATTCAGGGTTACGGTCTGCACTCAACCTGTCATTGGTGTTATTGGGACTCCACTCCCGTTGACTGTTTCTGCTGAGATTTTAAGGTATATATCATTTTTACGTTAATTACATGTGATTGCACTTTGAAATATGCATTGATGTACTATGTGTGCCAACATACTGATCCAGGGATGGCACAGAACACACAGAGGCTTGACTCATTTTGAGTCAGGTCGCTACATTGATGCGAACTAGTGAAATCATGTTGAGGAACCAATGATTGAAGCAGTCATCATCCATCCAGTCTCTCATCATGAAGACAATGATGCATCCGAAGACAATGCTACCCACGAAGAAAATGCTCAGCAGACAACTCAAAGTCTCGACCCGCTCATCCTCACGTGGCAAGTGAAGTGCAAATTGAGATGATGCTCAGTAGCATCAATGAACCAGGTCCACTCACTCTCTTAAGGGGTAACCAATTGGCTAACTTTTATGGGTATTTAGCCTTTGACTCTATCAACCCACCAAAGTTGATGAAGCCTTGAAGGAACCTGAATGGATTCAAGCCATGCAAGAAGAACTACATCAATTCAAGATCAATATCGTATGGGAACTTGTCAGGAGACCTGGTCCACACAAGCACAACGTCATTGGCACAAAGTGGATCTATCACAACAAACAAGATGCCTCTGGCCAAGTTGTCAGGAACAAGGCTAGACCTGTAGCACAAGACTACAGCCAGGTTGAGGGTATCGATTTTGATGAAACCTTTGCACCTGTTGCTAGACTCGAAGCCATACGTATACCTCTTGCATATGCTAACGACTATGATATATACCTATATAAAATGGATGTCAAAAGTGCATTCCTCAATGGTAAGATTGAGGAAGAAGTATATGTTCCTCAACCTCCAGGGTTTGAAGAGCTCAACAAGGCTCTGTATGGACTCAACCAAGCACCAAGAGCTTGGTATGACACGCTTAAGGAATTTCTCAAGGAGAAAGGCTTCAAACCCGGTTCACTCAATCCTACTCTCTTCCCTAAATCGTATGATAGTGACTTGTTCATATGCTGGATATATGTTGATGACATTATCTTTGGCTGCACTAATAACAAATATAGTGATGAGCTTAGCTTCATGATGCAAGAGCAATATCAGATGTAGATGATGGGAGATTTGAATTTCTTCCTAGGACTTCATATTCAATAGCAACCAAATGTCATCTTCATATCTCAAGAGAAGTATCTTAAGGATAGCATCAAGAAGTTTGGCATGAATGAAGCCAAAGGCTGCAAAACGCCCATGCCTACTAATGGCTGCCTCTCCACTGACGAACATGGTAAAGATTTCGATCAGAAGGTATATCGCTTCATGATTGGCTCATTGTTTTTCTTATGTGCATCTAGGCCAGATATAATGCTTAGCATTTGTATGTGTGTCCGATTTCAAGCAGAACCAAAGGAGTCGCATCACCTTGCGGTGAAGCAAATACTTTGATATTTGGCTCACACCCCGACACTAGGATTATGGCATCCAAAGGGCTCGAAGTTTGATCTCATTGCCTACTCCTACTCAGACTTTGCTGGTGAGAGAGTTAATCACAAGTCTACTTCAGGCACTTGTCACTTTCTGGGTCGATCACTTGTATGTTGGTCTTCGAAGAAGCAGAACTGTGTCTCACTCTCCACTACCAAAGCCGAATACATTGTTGTTGGTGCCTGCTGCACTCAACTTCTTTGGATTAAGCAAACTCTCAAGCACTACGACATCAACAAGAAGAAAGTACCTCTCTTCTGCGATAATGAGAGTGCTATCAAGATCGCCTACAACCCAGTACAACATTCGAAGACAAAGCACATCTAGATGCGACATCATTTTCTCCGTGATCATGTGTTAAAGGGCGACATCGTCATCAAGCCTGTGAAATCAGAAGAGCAATTGGCTGATATTTTCATGGAGCCTTTGGATGAGAAGAGGTTTTGCAGGTTGTGGTGTGAGCTATATATCTTATAATCCTCAAATGTTCTTTGAATGGACATAAATCCAAACGCTTAATGCTTATTAAAGACTTTGATGCACAACACACAAAGTGGCATATGTCTTCAACTCATGAAGACTTATAATTCTAGTGTGAATACATTAATGAAGAATATGACTTTAGAGTGTCATAATAATTGTACGCCGTGTCTGGCTCAAACATTCTTATACGGTGGGTAATGCCACCAATCAAACTCGAAGACATTGCTTTTATCTTTGCTTCTTTACATCTCTTCAAGAAACTGAGTTTATCTTCGAATCTAAAATCTTATTTTCAAAGTTTGCACGTGTGTTTAGTTGAATATTCCTTGCATATCTATATGTGTATTGGAGCTTTGTCATATACAACATTTGTGCTATAGCTATATCTTCTAGTTTTCCTAGGCAAATGTGATTGGACCTGACATTCCCATATGTTCTCTCCTCATCTAACTCTGTTCAACTCTAATCATATGCATTCTTTATTGACACATGTTGATTGTCTTCACTACATCCTTGTCAGTCGAAGACATATACAACCAAAACGTTTAAACTCTCAAATCTTATCTGTTACCATGTTTTCAACAACAACTCCCGTGCCGCCGCTTCAATTATTGTAGTGGGCTATCAGACATGTTGCATGTGCGCCATGTCTCCCACTAGAACCGAATAGACCGGGGCATAAATGTCCAAATTGTTCGGATGTCTCCATCCTTATAAATACAAGTGCCCCAGCTCAAACATTACCTTCTCTTCCTTCGCCACCTCCACGCTCCAAACCCTAGCGCCGTCCCTGGAATTCATCGCCGTCGATGAAGGAGCGATTTGCTACCGCGACTCCTCCGTTGACATACTCACACCGGCGGCGACCATCTTCGTTCGCCGCCAACACAGGTGTCTGCCACCACCGAGCTAGCGTGTGGCAGATTGAACTAATCGGCCTCTCCGCCTTGTTGACTAGTTCATCGTGTTCTTCATCGTGGTAATTAAATCTGAATATTTACCACACATTTGATCTTTGCAATTTACCACATGTCTTCGAGATCTATTTTTCCACTTTGATTCCAATAGATCTCACATTTGAATCTCTATTTGCTAAATTCTTTTGCTTGTGTTACAAATCTGGGTTGATTTCTCACTTGTGCAAATTCTCGAACTTGCACAAATATGAAACCACCCAATCTATGTGCAAAAGTGAAAGTCTTTAGTGAATGAGGTTAATGTGTTCATACCCAGATATCTTCTTTTTGAAATCTCCCGAGAATGCATATGACCTCTTCCACTCCCTTGCATCTCTAACTCTTTCACAAGTACATATCCGTAGCAGAATCGCTTGGATCTCATAGTCTGAATTTATTTGTAGACTACTTGCACATTCAGTTGTACTCACCAGGGGCAAGCTCTCACCTGGATCTGTCTTCGAAGCCTTTGCTCACCTCGAATACTTGAAGACAATGGCCAGAGATGGTACTCCCAAGAAGGGTGGAAAGCAAAGATGCACTAACACAACAACAGTTCAACCTCCAGAACTATATGAGCGTTACAAGTCTGACTTAGAGGAAACTTATCATCAATGCAAGACTCGAATCCAATGGATTCAAAGATACTGGAGTATGGAGTGGTTCAACTATCGCTTTGTAACTAACGAGTATGCAGAAAAGTGTGCAAAGAAGGCCCCGTTGACTGACATTGTCTACAAAAATCTTCATCCGAAGACAAGGGCCGATGCTATTCGGATTGGATTCTACCCATGTATGTTCAGGACACCAATGCCTAAGAATCCTCATCCTTCTAATATTCTTGGGCAAGCTCCTGAAGATGCCAATGATGGAGCCGATCTGCCCCCTGCTACAAACCCAAAGCCTAAGCACACCTCAAAATCTTTGAAGCCCTCAAAGGCTTCAAAGGCTCCCAAGGCTGCTGGGACAACATCTTAGGCTTCAAGGTCACCTTCTGTTGATTCCAAAGACACAAAAGATGAGTCTCGCCTCGTTAGGCGAATGAAAAGAAAGGTTGGTTCTTCTAGAGGACTGAAGCCATCTGTCTCACTGTTGGATGCCGCAAATATGATTGAGGCCTCCAATGATGAGTTTGATGATGAAGCACCGGCAAGGCTGATCCAGCAAAAGGAAGAGGAAGCTGAACATCTTGAAGATCTACCTCTCTTCGACCCGGCAATACTCAAACACATTGACGAGTGGTTTGCTGATCCATCCCTCACCATCGATGCCCTACAACTACTCATTGGGCCCAGCATCACCTTTCAAGGGCTTGTGAATGAGGAGCTCACTGTGGCACAAAAGGCCATACAACTCAAGGATAAGATTAGCTATGAGAAGGCACTCTTCAAGGCCACCGTTCCCAAGCTCAAAGTTGATCAGATTAAAGGCTACCATCTAATGATGAAACACCTCAAGGCCGTGTTTGAAAACAGATGTGAAGCTGTCAAAGGTGTTGTAGTTCGTCTCAAGAAAAAGGCCAATATGATGATTCAACCTCATAATGAAATGCTGAAGCGCAAGGCTCTTGGCCAACCTGCTTTTCATCCATGGATCATTGAGAGATCCAAATAGGCTTCAATGTCTTCGGACCAAACTGGTCCATCAAGGTCCGAACCTCGAGGTATTGTATTTCCAGCTGGCTTCTCTGGCACTCGAGGACATCCGCCTTCCTCTACTGCCACTAGCACGAAGACAAAGAAAGCGGAAGTTGAAGCCTAGAAGCGCAAGGCTGTAGTTGCCTCTAAAGCCCAATCTCAGAAGAGGCAGAAGACAAAGGAGCTGAAGCCATCTGAGTCAGCTCAAGTACCTCAACCCCCTCCTGCTCCATCATCCACCCTTGCTCCTTAACACGATCCACCGCGAGTGACGCCTATCTCCATGGCTCCTGGTGCCTCTAAGAACCAAGAGATGCAGGTGATACTTCATGAGTCTGCTAGCACAGAGACTCCTGCAACCGAAGACATCACATCTGAATACATTGCTCTCGAAGCTCATGCTGACGAATCTAATGTAAAAGAAGAACCCCCTATGGCGCAAAATGATGCTCCTCTCATACAAATGCCACCACATGACCACAGTGAGTATGTGGACATTGGCACTCCTCTTAGGCCAAATGTGCCTGAAAATATACCAAGCACTCCACCGTCGGTGTTTTCAACTCTTGTGCCCAAAACACCATAGTCCCCATTTGTGGCCATGGAAGTTGAAGTTTCTGAGCATGCGTCCCCTCTCAAAAGGCTTTGCCTTGGACCTAAAGACGAAGTCCACGTCTCTCTGACTGCACTAGTCGGGGAAGTCATCTGGATCAGAGACATTGCTCATAATGCACCAGAGACTGAAGCTCCATCCTCTGAAGACAATGGTGCTGACAACATTATGGGCAAAGCCAATGCCCCATCCCATGAAAGTCCTGCAATTCCTGCGATGCCCTCCTCCAATGACAATGGTGATCAAATTGTCCTGGCTAAATAGAGAGAAGGACAAATGGTGCCCACCAAATGGCCCAGGCTGGTTGCTCCAGGAAAGATGGGGCCGCAATATGAATTCAACAATCAAAGGCGCCCTGATGTTCTGAACCCAATGCCAAGGCTCCCTATGCTCCACCAACAAGGGCTTCTTGTCCTAATGTCTTTAGCGTCAGAGACTTCAGGCTCAACAACACCTTCTTGGACTCATACCGCAACCCATATGCTCGCTCGAAGATTCATTCTAATAGGTTCTAGAGTACCCCTCAAAGACAGTTCTACACATGCATGCTCTATAGCCAGAATCAAATCTTCCCTCACAAGTGGGTCGGTCTTGAAGCTATGAAGGGACTGACATGTTTTGACCAAGCAATTGATTGTCTTCGGATTGTTGGACTTCTGGCTCTATCACCGATCATGAAGACTTGAATGAGGAGTTCATTCTTCAGTTATACGCCACCCTCTTTATCTCTGGCTTCAGCCGAGACCTGAAGACATGGAAGATGCACTTCATGACGAGAGATGAATATGTCACTACTGATGCCACAGAATTCTTTCTAGCAACACCTCTTGCATCTTCTAACGACACTGAATCCAACTTCCCGAGCCCAATATGACTGCTATGCCTACTGTGATGAAGCCATTGGCCCCTGAGGTAGATTTGCCAACTTCATTCTTCATTGAAGATGTTGTTGGAAACATGCCCTAGAGGCAATAATAAAATGGTTATTATTGTATTTCCTAGCTCATGATAATTGTCTATTGTTCATGCGATAACTGTGTTAACCGGAAACCGTAATACATGTGTGAATACATAGACCACAACATGTCCCTAGTGAGCCTCTAGTTGACTAGCTCGTTGATCAATAGATGGTCACAGTTTCATGACCATGGACATTGGATGTCATTGATAACGGGATCACATCATTAGGAGAATGAGATTGTGCAAATCCCGGATACCGTAGGAATGCTTTGGGTGTGCCAAACGTCACAACGTAACTGGGTGGCTATAAAGGTGCACTACGGGTATCTCTGAAAGTGTCTGTTGGGTTGACACGAATCGAGACTAGGATTTGTCACTCCGTGTGACAGAGAGGTATCTCTGGGCCCACTCTGTAAGACATCATCATTATGAGCTCAATGTGACTAAGGAGTTAGTCACGGGATGATGTATTATGGAACGAGTAGAGAGACTTTACGGTAACGAGATTGAACAAGGTATAGAGATATCGACGATCGAATCTCGGGCAAGTATCATACCGATAGACAAAGGGAATTGTATACGGGATTGATTGAATCCCTGACATCGTGGTTCATCTGATGAAATCATCGTGGAGCATGTGGGATCCAACATGGGTATCCAGATCCCGCTGTTGCTTATTGACCGGAGAGATGTCTCGGTCGTGTCTACGTGTCTCCCGAACCCGTAGGTCTACACACTTAAGGTTCGATGACGCTAGGGTTATAGGGAAATAGTATACGTGATTACCGAAGGTTGTTCGGAGTCCCGGATGAGATCCCGGGCGTCACGAGGAGCTACGGAATGGTCCGAAGGCAAAGATTGATATATAGGAAGTCCAGTTTTGGTCACTCGAAAGTTTTCGGGCTCATCGGTAGTGTACCGAGAGTGTCGGGAGGGTGCCGGAGAACCCCCGGGAGGGGTGTGACGACCATAGGACTTTGTGGGCCCTTAGAGGAGTTGTGCCAGCCCTTATTGGGCTGGCCAAGACCTTCTAGAAAGGCCCATGCGGCTGGGATAAAGAGATAAAGGGCAAAAGGATTTAAAAGGAGGAGATCCACCTCCCTTGTGGGAGGTGGACTCTTCCCCACCTTCGGCCGAACCTCTCCTCCTTGGAGGAGGGGCCAAGGCAGCCCTCCCTATCCCTCCTATCTATATATGCAAGGGTTTGGGCTGATTTGAGACACGACTTCTATCTCTCTCGGCGCAGCCCTACCCTTCCTCTTCCTCGTTCTCCGTAGCGCTTGGCGAAGCCCTGCCGGAGTTCACGTAGCTCCACCGTCACCATACTGTCATGCTGCCGGAGCTCTCCCTTAACCTCTCCTTCCTCCTTGCTGGATCAAGGCATAGGATACGTCATCGGGCTGCATGCGTGTTGAACGCGGAGTCGTCGTTGTTCGGCGCTGAGATCGGAATCCACCGCGATCTGAATCGCTGCGAGTACGACTCCACCAACCGCGTTCTTGTAACGCTTCCGCTTAACGATATTCAAAGGTATGAAGATGCAATCTCTCCCCACTCGTTGCTGGTTTCTCCATAGATAGATCTTGGTGATATGTAGGAATTTTTTTGATTTACTACTACATCTCCCTACAGATCTTCAGTATCTGTCGAAGACTATCTATCATATTCTTCGCCACACCATTTGGCCAATCAAGGGGCATTCATATTCACACAAGCTCGAAGGGGCTCCAAAGACATTGGTCTACAACATAGTTTATGGCATCAGGTTTAATCTTCAAGATCTTATCCTGCGCAATCTGGATGGCAATGGCATCACCTTGTTTGAACCCAATATCTATGCAACATGGATCATGTGTTTCATCAAGTGCAGAACCAACACTACGTTCTTTCCATATGTTGAAGTCATTCACACTGACATCTACCCTTCAAAAAGCAATAACCCTATCATGCAAAGCACCAATGGCACAACTGATACAGAAGGACTTCATCTTCCATTTGATCCCACTGTTGCACGGCTAATTGGCTCCATCCGACAACCTCAACCAAGTGTCACAGCCACCAAAGCCACTGCCAGAACCTTGCCTCATCAGGAAAGGATCGGAACTGAGCATGCCATGACAGATAGAGAGCTTCTTGTCTCTCTCATCTAGAAACAAGATTGTCATCATGAGTGGACTCAAAGACAAATGGTGTGTGTGGTACCGGAGATCAACAAGATCCGCAATCTCACGACCAAGAATGCCTTTGTTGCTCATGAGACAAGCCACCATGCCTGGAGGACATTGATGATGCTCGCACTAGAGGATGAACTTCATGAGGATTGCTACAGGAAATACTTCCATTTCAGTGCTCCGCCACCTAGCATAGAAAATGGCATCAGACACCTTCTCTTGAAGGCGATGACTTCTCCTCCGAAGCCCCGTTCGTCAACGTGCGTCTTGCCAATGACGAAGCTGAAGATGTGGCCTCTCCTTCAACTTCACGTTGCGACATTGCACCAAGCTCTCCTGCACCAACCTCCACCAACCCTAATGCATCGTGGTCTTCAACTCCTACTGGGGACGCATAATGCTCAATGTCTTCTTTGCCCGTTTTGGTCATTCGATGACAAAGGGGGTGAAGCATTAGCTGGTAGTGTCCAAACGGGTCACTATATGGGCTGGGTGCTTAATTTATTAAGTTTACAACTCTCGTTCTTGAACGTTTACTATTTTGGGTTGTTAAACTTAAGTCCTGATGGACGTGTGCGCACTGCTGTTTTATCGTACTTTTATTGCTATCTTCAAGTTTATCATATGCACCCGAAGCCATACCGCAGATGTCCATTTCCCATTATGCATTTCACTATCTTCAAGATCTTATAATATGCATAGTGATTGAGATTCCAAGATATAGGGGGGTATCTCCACAAACTAAAACCTGCCATATGCTTTTGCATTCCAAGCAAAATCTTCATAGGCACATCTTGAGGTGGAGCTCTATATATCTTGCAATCATAATTTTAAAATCCTTATATTCACATATATTTTATCCCCGTTGAAAACTTCAACCAATTTGTCATCAATCTCCAAAAAGGGGGAGATGGTAAGTGTGCCTAGTGCTACCCTTATTGGTTTTGGAGTATTGAAGACAAACATAGTTGAGGGACTCATATGTTTGTGAGTATTCACAAGGTAACCCAGATAGAAGTCACTGGAGTTTCGGTTTAGCCATCGAAGACGACCCCCAAAAATGTATGAATACATTGATGACAATTGAAGCCATTGGTGGTATGCGAAGACATTCGCTTGAAGACAATGAAACGCAAAGACGAAGTCTTTTGGTGGTTTTGTTTCTTCTTTCCCGAGTCATAGGAACCATCATACTATTAAATGGGGTCGATGTGATCAAAGTCAAATGTTGACGTGATGCTCAACCCATACCTATGTCTTCAAGTGAATACATTGAGAGGAAATCTCTTCTAGACTTGGTTGAGTCAACTTTACTTGTAGCCCAAGTAAAGTTGTCGCGTGTGTTTGAAACCCGACCGTTGTGAGACGTGTCGGTTGGCCATTGACCTAGGGTCATTTTGGTCATATTAGGTCGGGTTGCCTTCTGGCTATAAATAGCCCACCCCTCCACCATAAACAGGTGGCTTCCTAGAGAGAGATATGACTGTTGTCGTTTTGGAGCAACCCACCTCGAAGACATTGAGAGAGAAATCGCCTACGAGGATACGCCTAAACACCTAGACCTAGTGTGTTTGAGCATACTGAATTCATTTTGTTTTGAGAGAACTAAAGACTTATTACACTTGAAGATTGTGATCTTCTAGGCGATTAGGCGTCTCGGTCTAGAGCGTCCAAGAGTCATTATGAACTGCTGGGTGACCAAGTTTGTACGGGTTTCGGAAGTCTCCCCTGAAGACTTACCTGGGTGATTGAGCGCTATCTAAGTGACTTCAGATCAAGGGGAATAAGGTGAAGACGAGGTCTTGTGAGTTTAATCTCAGCCTCCCTAACCAAACGTATAGTTGTCACAAAGAACTGGTCCAACAAATCATGTGTCTTCGTCAAGCAACTGGCTCTACCCTTCACTCTCTTACATTCTTACTCTGAATCGTCAAGCCATTGCTTGATCATTGCTCAAATACTTATCCCGAAGACATTCATATCTGCTGATTATCTTCATATTGTCTAAGTTTGTCTTCAAATCATCTTAGTGTGCATGATGATAATGCTTAACTTGCTTAGATGTCTTCACTGTATTGCATGCCTAGACTAGATCCTAGACATACATATCTGCTGATTTCACTCCGCATATTTCGAATACATTCATAGTTTTGAAGCTATAAATAAAAATGGCATATTCACCCCCTCTAGTCGATAACTAGCACTTTCAGGTATTCAACTCCAAGTGTTACATTCTTGATAAGCATCATTGTTCTAAATTTGCTCCTAAATCTCATGAAGGTTTCCTACTGGGTTACGGATCAAACTCTCACACTTACAGTGTCTACAAAAACTTCACTTGAAAAGTTGAAGAGATGGTAGATGTGAAGTTTGATGAATCTAATGGTTCGCAAGTCAAACAATCGCCAAATGATGTAGGAGATAAGGAACCATCGGAAGCTATCCAAGACATGTCCATTGGCAAGATACGTCCCATGGAGATGAAGAAGAGCACTTCATCAAGCCAAGTGGAAGCTCCTACATTGCGTCATGACGAACCTCAACACGACATGGAAGCATCCATAAGCGGGACACGAAAATATGAAGACGAGGAAGAAGTACATCATGAGGATCCGCCTCAACCACCTTCACCACTGATGTCTACTACGCAACCTTCTTCTTGTACACTCGTGTTGGGCCTCCAAGCATAGAGTATTGTAGGGCAATGGCAATATTACCTCAAGTGGATGACCTAAGGTTTATCAACCCGTGGGAGGTATAGGATGAAGATGGTCTCTCTCAAACAACCCTGCAACCAAATAACAAAGAGTCTCTTGTGTCGCCAACACACCCAATACAACGGTAAACTGTATAGGTGCACTAGTTCGGCGAAGAGAAGGTGATACAAGTGCAATATCGATGGTAGATATTGGTTTTTGTAATATGAAAATATAAAAATAGCAAGGTAACAAATAGTAAACAACGAGCAAAATGTGGTATAAATGCTTGAAAACAAGGCCTAGGGTCCATACTTTCACTAGTGCAATTCTATCAACAATACTAACATAGTTGAATCATATGTAAATGCCTCTCGTGTGACAAAGAGTTCACTCCAAAGTCACAAATAGAGGAGAGCTAATGAAGAAATTATTGTACGGTACGAAACCACCTCAAAGTTATCTTTTCTGATCAATCTTATGAGCTATCCCTATAAGTGTCATAAATAGCCCTAGAGTTCATACTAAAATAATACCTTAAGATACACATCAACCAAAACCTAATGTCACCTAGATACTCCAATGTCACCACAAGTACCGATGGGCTTGATTATACGATATGCATCACACAATTTCAGATTCATCATATTCAATCCAACACAAAGAACTTCAAAGAGTGCCCCAAAGTTTCTACCGGAAAATCAAGACAAAAACGTGTGCCAACCCCTATGCATAGATTCCCAAGGTCATGGAACCTGCAAGTTGATCACCAAAACATACATCAAGTGGATCAATGGAACATCCCATTGTCACCATGGATATGCCATCACAAGACATACATCAAGTGTTCTCAAATCCTTAAAGACTCAATCCGATAAGAAAACTTCAAAGGGAAAACTCAATTCATCACAAGAAGATAGAGAGTGGAAAACTCCATATGATTCATCTATATCAATAAAGCTCGCGGTACCTCAAGATCGCACCATCTCAAGAACACGAGAGATAGAGAGATCAAACACATAGCTACTAGTACATACCCTCAGCCTCGAGGGTGAACTAGTCCCGCCTCATCATGGAGACCACCGGGATGATGAAGATGGCCTCCGGTGATGGTTTCCCCTTCCGGCAGGGTGCCGGAACGGGCTCCCGATTGGTTTTCCATGGATCTGGAGGCTTGCGGTGGTGGAACTCCTGATCTAGGTTTATTTTCGGAGATTTCTATATTTATAGGAATTTTTGGCATCGATCTCACGTCAAGGGGGCCACGAGGCGGTGACAAGCCTGCTAGGCGTGGCCAGGGTGGTTTGATCATAGGTAAGGAACTTTTCGAAGCCATCCAAGGCTTGTCAATTGGCAAGATTCGTCCCACGATGGTGAAGGAAACTACTTCATCAACACAAGTGGAATATCCAACCTCGCGTCAAGGCAAACCACAAAACGAAATGGAAGCATCCACAAGTAGTACACGACAAGAAGAAGAGGAGGAACAAGTACATCATGAAGATCCACCTCAACCTCCTTCACGCAGCGTCAAGGAGATGACACCATTAACAACAACAAAGAATAATATGATGATAAGGAAGCTCCTCCATCCAACAAGCAAAAGCTACCCCGAGTTTGAGCAAGAGTGAACCAATACCATCCCCAGATCAAATCTTCGGTGACATAAAAACTGGGAGAATCACTCACTCTAAAACTTGTTTAGCTAAATTTTGTGAGCATTACTCATTTATATCTAGTATTGAGCCTATGAGGGTGGATGAAGCTCTTGAAGACCCAGATTGGGTGAACGCTATGCACGAGGAGTTACACAACTACGAGAGCAATGAAGTATGGATATTTTTGGAGAAGCCCAATGATGAGAAAAACATCATTGGTACAAAATGGGTGTTTCGAAACAGGCAAGATGAGGACGGACAAGTCGTATGCAATAAGGTACGTCTCGTTGCTCAAGGCTATACTCAAGTCGAAGGTATGGACTATGGTGAGACATATACCCCCGTTGCCAGACTTGAAGATATTTGTATACTCCTTGCTTACTCTAATCACCATGATATCACACTTTACCAAATGGATATTAAAAGTGCCTTTTTAAATGGTGAGATTGAGGAAGAGATCTATGTTAAACAAACTCCTAGTTTTGTGAACCCTAAGAAACCTAATCATGTCTACAAGCTTCGTAAATCTCTCTATGGTCTTAAGCAAACCCCACGAGCTTGTTACAAATGCTTAACAAAGATTTTATTGAAAATGGTTTTGAAATTGATAAAATTCACGCAACCTAATTCACTAAAAGAGTTAAAATGGTGAATTATTTGTGTGGCAAATTTATGTGGGTGATATTATCTTTGGATCTACTAACCCACAATTTACTGAAAATTTGGAAGGCTGATGTCTGAGAAGTATGAGATGTCCATGATGTGTGAGCTGAAATTTTTCCTTGGTTTGCAAATCAAGCAAACGAGAGAAGGAACTTTCATCTCTAAAACAAAGTATACCAAGGACTTGATAAGGAAGTTCAACATGCAGGAGTGTAAAGGTATTAAAACTCCTATGCCTACTAGTGGACATGTTGACCTCACCAAGGAGGACAAATCGGTTGATCAAAAGGATTATCGATCAATGATCAGTTTATTACTATGTCTATGTGCCTCCCGACACGATAGCATGCTTAGTGTGTGCATGTGTGCTAGATATCAAGCCACTCCTGAAAAGTGTTATATTAATGCCATGAAAATAATTGTAAGATACTTGATACATACACCAATCTTTGGCATATTGTATCCCAGGATCTTCTTTTAACCGTGGTGGCAATTCTGACTCGGACTAGGTTGGATATAAGGTTGATAGAAAATCCCCCTCGGGTACATGTCAATTTCTTGGTAGATATATTAGGTCCTTGTCATCCAAGAAACAAAACTCAGTATCTCTATCTACCACTGAAGCGGAATACATTGCATCCGGATCATGTTGTGTGCAATTACTATGGATGACTCAAACTCTTAAGGATTATGCCATACATGTGAAACAGGTACCATTGTTTTGCCACAAGGAGAGTGCAATCAAGATTGGTCATAATTCTATGAAACATTCCCGAACTAAACATATTCAAGTTCATCATCATTTCATTCATGATCATGTTACCAAAGGGGACTTTAATCTTAAGCATGTTCGCATTGACAAGAAATTGGATGATATGTTTACGAAGCCACTTGATGAGAAAGTTTTTTGTCACTTGAGGAGTGAGTTGAACATCATTGATGCTTCAAACTTGAGCTAGACTCACTCGGATGCGTGCAAGGGCATGAGCTTACATGACTATTCCATGATACACTTGATATGGCATTATCATATACCTTGGAAATATTTGTTCCCTTGTATTGCATCTAACCTTTTGTAGGTACTTGGAAGAACTACACTCCACAAGATTTCCATAAACTCATATCACAAGCAATCTTGTCATGGCCAAGTATCCACAACCGTTATTTGATGATGGAAGAAAGAAGATAACCCAAACTATATCCTTGACTTACACATGATGAAAATGTTGCTACTTTCATTTGGATATATATTGTTCTTCCTTGCATGACTACCACTTGTAGGAGAAGGTAGATTCAAAGAAAAAATGGATTTCTCCCAACTGAAGATGATCTTCATCAACTTCGAGCATACACAAGAAGTACTCCTGCATGCCACGTCATCAACATCACTCAAAGATATCTACTAATATGCTTGAAATAGCTTTACTCCAAGTAATGAGATAAAGCAACTCAAGATATATGAAAACATTAAAATGATTAAACAAAAAAATGGTAACCCCATTTTGAGCTTAATGTAGAGTATGACCTATGATAAAGTATTCTTGCTTGGCTCCTTAAGTCAATATACTCTAATATAGGTGACCTAGTCACTAATCATCATCTAGATGGAGTATTTTGTTTGGTTCATCTGATAGTTGCGTGCTTCCTTGGAGCCACTCAATCTCCATATAGTTGAAAATTCATTGCAAATATTCTTGAAAATTCAATGGAAATCTACTTGAAAAATCATTGCAAATCTTGTAGAAAATTCATTGCAAATCCTTTTTAACCATTGAGATCCTTTTTAAAAATCATTTTCCTCAATATATGGTATAGAAACACCTTTTCCATGTTTCCATTTGCAATTTTGGTATATCCGAGCTGGGAAAATCGATTCCCCCGATAATCTAGATGAACTGTCAAGAGCCACTTTGATACCACCGATATGTAACTCTTCCTCTATACAGATTTCTCCCATAATCCTAATAAATACATATCGGTTTTGCCTACATATTATGCCCAGAATCCTAATATATACATGTTAAGATTCAGGGGGAGAAGAAAGAATTGCAATTTCATGCTCAGGGGAGAAAGTTCTAAATGCCTTTGGAGACATATCAGTCTTAAGAAACATTACCTTCTATATGTCTACATATCTTGGTACTTTTGGATTCTTTTGCATTTGGATATACAAAACACAATTGTGTTTCCTAACAGTGTTTTCTCAGCGTGTTTCTACTACTAGAATGCTCATGAACCTCAAGGTAAGTATATGCATTGTATTCTTGATCAAGATGATCCCTTGATTCTTGCACATATTGTTTGCAAGAGTGATTCTTGAACATAGAGACACCTCATTCACATATATTTGATGCATATAGCTAAGATACACATGACTTATCATATCCCTTCTACCAAGTGTGTGTCCATGCATTCCAAAGTAGCCATCCCTTAAAATGATTTCACACATTTAGGGGGTGCATGCATTAGTCATGTGTCCTTCAAAGCTATCACATGTTTGTACATATATTAAATTGAAGCTTTGAGTGTATGTTGTCATCAATTACCAAAAAGGGGGAGATTGAAAGCACATATGGTCCCTTGGTGCTTTTCATAATTCATGACAACATACATTGTCTCTTGGACTAATAGTCCTACCTAGTTTATTTCAGATGAAGTCCGTGGAGATAATTGGCTAAGGATTGTGAGGAGAATCCCCAAGAAGGAAAGGAATATAATTGGACAAGCTTCAAGATACAAGACTCTAGATTTTACATTTTGTCGGAAATCACTTTTGAGTCCATAGGAAATCCAATACTATTAAAAGGGGATGAGGTATCTATGATGATTTGGTTGCTTAAGTGCTTAGAGGTAGCCACCAAAACTACTCATCTAATCTCCCACAACATTCTTCGTACAAGAGCCTATATATCCAAAATTGGTGCCACCAAGTTTTTCCACTCGGCCATACTAATTTTCCCTTGAGACAGAACCTAAGACAAACCCTAGCTTCTTGGCGCAACCAAGTTTCACTTTCAATGAAACCGAAAGTGGTGACCAACCTTCTGTTGTCCCATTTCTAGAAGTCAGAATTCCGGAGGTTTAGGAATCGATGACACCAAAATTTGGAAACTGCCTAGGTTAGCCAATACAGTCCCACCGAAAATTATATATCGGTCTCACGGAAACGCCAAAAGACTTCGGTTTCTCCAAGTTGGGCAATAATGTTGGAACGGTTGGATTTTTGGAGATGCCTATATATACCACTCCACCACCTCGCATTCATAGAGGAAGCACTCGAAACAAACAAATACTTCCCCATCCATTTTTCTAAGTGAGCGCCACCTAGTCATTTCTTTAGATCAAGATCTTCCACTCCAACCATATGAATCTTGGTTTCTACCCTCCCTAAGTTACTTTCCACCCAATCAACCTCTTCTACCAAGCCAAATTTGTGAGGGATTGATTGAGTGATTGAGGAGACTATATTTTTAAGCACAAGATCAAGGAGTTCATAATTGTTACCGCACCTATTACCTTTTTTAGGGTGGTTCCTCCTAGATTGGTTAGGTATCGCTCGGGAGCCTCCCTCTTCGTGTTGTGGAGTTGAACCAAGAAGTTTTTACAGGTAAAGAGATCGCCTACTTCATGTAGCTCTACCCATAGTGAGGTTAGTCCTTCATGGACGGAAGCTGTGATGGAATATACTAGGTTGCTACTTCATGGACCCTTTTGGGTGGAGCCCCCCATGGAATCTCGCGACCGCTACGCTCCTTGGGTTGAAATCTCGATAAGCGTGGAGGCACGATAGCTTCACCTATCGGAACCACGGGAAAAACCTTTGTGTCTCCAATTGCGTTTGATCTTCCTACCACTACTTGTTCTTACACATGCTTGTCTTTACTTTCCACTGCTATATTCGTTGACTAGCATGTGTAGGGTGCACTAGACTTATTAGAATTGCTAAAATTTGCTAACTATAAAAATTGGGAAAAGTATAGATTTTTGATTTGTCAAGTAGTCTATTCACACCCCCCTCTAGACATCCCTTCTAGTGATCCAACACCTATGGTCAGAGGATGACATGGCTCATTGACGGTGCTGCAGTGCACAGCGAGGCGAGCGGAGGGTAGGAACAAGCTCAGGGCGGCTTCGCCTTTTGGGTGGAGGTGGTCGAAGTCACCGAGGAGGTCCGAGTCGCTGGCGACGATCGGATGCGATAGAGAGGCTTTGGGTCATGAGCTATGAGATGATTTGCACCTTGTCTTCATTATGTTTTGCATTCATGCGTCATGTCATCCATCATTTCATCATCTTGCCATGTTGGCTTTTCATGTGTCCTTGTATGATTGTGTGTGTGACTTGTGATGTGATGTGCTTGTGTGTTGAGGTGGTTGGTCTGTGGTTGGGGCCATGTGTGTGCAACCTCTTCTCCCTCTCCTTCTACATCAACATCACCTCCCATCTTCCCCTCTCTTCTTTTAAATTATATGACCAGATTTAAGTTGCTAATTAAATGATTTAAAATTGTTCATGTGTTATCCCAATATGTCTTATAAATACTGGAAGTGAAGTTTTTGATATTTGAATGTGTTTGGATTTTGAAACCTATTTAAAACAGGGGCTGTTTTATTAAAATATTAAAAATAACTTGTGCAATAATTCCATTTAACATTTATATAAACAGGAGCATAATATTTCCTTCCCAAATCTATTTTGTTTCCAACCAAACCTTTTTCTTTTGATCTGGGCATTATTATTTATCCTGGTTCTTTTATTTAAAGAAAATCCTGCTCTGTTTATTGTTTGAGAGAGAGTGAGAGGTCAGTGGGCCGAGGCCCAGCCCATCCGAACAGTGACGGCCACCTGCTCCCGTTCCTTCTCCGTCAGGTTCAGCAAGAGAGAGCGCGCGCCCGCCGCTCCTTTTCGCCGCCATTGCTGTCAGCTCGAGGGTATTTAGCCTCCCCTCGGCGTGCGTGCCCCCTCGCCTAGGGTTCCTCTCCCTCCAGCCGCCGCCGCCGCTCCTCTTTCTTCCTCCATCGCTCTCCCTCCTCGTTTCTTTCCCCTGTTAGGTAAGGGTTCAGAGAGGTTCAGAGAGCGCAGAGACGTCGCCAGCGATCAGCTCGTCGTCTCCGTCGAGCCCGTCATCGTCCATGGCGTCCAGGACCTCCGGTGTTGCACCGACGTTCCATTTCGGGCGCTAGAAGGCCTTGGGAGGTCTTCTTCTTCCTCCTCCTTGTCGTAGCACGGCCGGGTCTTCTTCCCTCTGTCGCCGCCGCGTCCCGGGCTCTCCTTCCACTCCGTGACCATCGCTTCGTGACCGGTTCGTCGTTCCCATCCCCTAGGTGATCCCCCGGTCCCCGTAGGCCTTCTCCTCCGTGCGTAGCTCATTTCGGTCGCCGCCGTTGCCTGTCGCCGCAGGTAGCTAGTCGAGCTACTGTTGCTCGCCTCCTTCCTCCTCACCGTGAGGTGAGCAGGGGAATGGATCCCCCGTGCGCCCTGCAGTCGGCACCGCGTCTTGCCTTCGCCAGAGTTGCCCTGTAGCCGATGTGTGCTCGCCGTAGATCCGCGGTCACCGTAGCTCTGTTTCGTTCTTCAGTTTCGTCAGGGTTATATGTGCGTGTGTGTGTATTAGAGAGCAGAGGCCCTCCCTCTGTTAAGCAACGGCAGCACAACGCAGTGGTAGAGTGTGTGGTGAGTCCAGGGGGTCTGGGGTTTGAATCCCCTTCTCCACCCCCCTTTTTGTTTTCTTTTCTTTTTTGCTTGTTTTCTTTCCTTTTATTTGTTGCGTGGTATGTATGTATGTGTAGGATCAGGTTCCTTTTTTTATTTTTATTTTTTTCTGTCTCATGTGTGTATGTGTGTATGCCTTAGAGTGTGTGCATGTGTGTTGGTGTGCATTGTAGTGTGTGGTGTGGGTGTGTGGTGCACCATACATGTGTGTGTTCTTGTAAGTGTAGGTTAGTGAGTGTGTGTGTGTCACCCACACATGCTTGTGTGTGTGGCTTGGTGGTTGTACATGTGCTTGCTCTTTCACCTATCCTAGTGATGTTATCATAGGTGTGGATGGTTGTGCCTTCTTATCTACATATGTTGTGGATGTGTGTGTGCTTAAGGGTAGGGATGCATGTGTAGGTTTCTTTCATGTGTATATGTGCATGTATACCTCTCCTAGATAGTTTACTCCTTGATGTTGATGCCATGCCATGCTATCATATCCCTAAGGTGCTAAATAACCCCTTCCAACATGTATCTATGGAGCACCTATCTTTTTGTGACATTTGCATTAAGTTCCATAAGTGACATAAGTCACCCATGGCCTAGGGAGGTCCAATTTTGACCCCCTTTGCTCCCCCTTGTTCCATGCAAGCATTTAGGTATGAGTAATTATTTTGGGGTAGAATCAACCCATGTATGCACCTGTGAAGTCAGATTTGACTTTGGGGCAACTTGACAAAACTGCATTTTTATGCTGTGATGCCATTTTGTCTTTTTCATATGAATTAATCTACGCATGCTTTCAAGATCTTGCCAACATGAATTTGTTTGTCAAAGTTGTTGGGAATGTCCCAGTATTTTTGTTATTCATTATAAGTCACTAGATAAGTGGGAACCATACTTTTAATTGGCCTACTTTCTGTTTCTGCCAACCTGCTTTGAAATGGCTAAGTCTGGAGAGTCTGCTGTTATTGTTTTGCCGTGTAGAGGGGGGTGTAGCTAGTGATGTGTTGTGAATTTGACCATGCTCAGTGTTAGGAATTTGTAGTAGGTATTGCCATATAACATACTGTTAATTTTCATGCCAATGGGAGCTCCCTAGCATATTTAACCAGTGCTTTCAACTTGCTACTTAATAAACCCAGATTCCAGAAAAACTGGAATTTTCACCAAGTCCCTAAAATCCTGACTCATCATGCCAACTTGCTTGATACATGCATTTTGATGTGTGACCCTTTTGCTGACTGCATAGTTGGATAAATTGATGTGGGTGTTGAGTAGATCCTTTCCATATCTTGTTTGTGGCTGTGGGACTCCTGTAGCTCTAGTTGTGATCTTTACAAATTGCTAGGTTGTTGTTTTGTGGCAGATTTGGTGCTATTTTGTTTTGTGAGTTGTGGGAGCTATACTCCAAGGGATTGGGTGATTCTTGAGTCTATTGTGGTTGATTTTTCATCACCTGTCCAGTGGATACCTTGGAATGCCAAGAATTAGCCCAGGTATTTGGTGATCCTGTGTTTTACCTTCGTACCTTGTCGTGAGTGTATCTCGAGAACCGTAGCTCCATTTCTCGCGGTCCTTATATGCATTTCCATCAATTTTGCATGATGCATCCATATTTTCCATGTTCATGCATGTCTAAATAACTTTACATGAAGTTTTGTCCAGATTCATTAATAAACAACTTTGCGTGTGAAACATGAATAGTTTTGGATTGCCATGTTATAATTCTTCATAAATGAACCATGCATCATCTTGGTTGTGCATTGCACCTTGGTTGGTTATTTAATTTCTGTTTACCTTGGGTAGACGCGAGTGTTGATACTGAGTACGAGGACCCAGGAGAGTACCACTACGAGGATCCCGCTACTTGTTCCGCTGAAGAACCGACAGGCAAGATGATCATACCTGGATCCCAATACTATCTTTGCTTGCTAGTTTCTCGTTCTTATCGTTAAAATTGCGCTACATACCACATGATATCAGCCCCCATGTTGCCATGACGGCCTCTAACTTCCACATCCTAGCAAACCGTTGATTGGCTAAGATACCGCTGCTCAGCCCCTCTTATAGCGTTTTTAGTTGCAGGTGCAGGTTGTTCCATGTGACAACATGGATTGGATACAAGAATAATTCTGTTATTTAATTTAATGCACATATATATCTAGTATTGGTGGAAGGCTTGGCCTTTTGCTGAGTGTTTTGTTTCGCTGCTACCGCCATTAGTTCCTTGTTACCGGTGTTATGTTTTCCATACTTTGCGCTCCTAACATGCTTGGGGTTGTTATGGGGACCCCTTGTTATTCGGTTGAGATTAAAACTTGTCTGGCAAGACCCAACATTGGTACTACATTTGCTTAACAACTCAATAAAATTTCATAGGGTCTTGCAAACTCGTGGATAATTAATCAACCCCCGAGCCAGTGCTCCTCATGAGTGTTGGTCCAAACTAGAGCCGTGTGCGGGGCCAACCCGGGGCAACTCTGGAGATTTCTATCAGGCCACCGTACACTGTGCTTATCCGTCGTGTCCTAAGAACGAGATACGCGGCTCTTATCAGCTTCGTCGACACGTCGGGTGGTCTTGCTGGATTTGTTTTACCCTTATCGAATGCCTTGCGTGTGGGGTCTGAATTTCTTCGGGTTTACTCGAGGTGTTGGCCTCCTTTGGAATTGTCTATGATGATCATGAGATCTGCGTTTGAGGCTATTCCCATGGAGTGTGGTTATTTGTGATGGACTAGTTGGAGGACCCCTGCAGGGTTAAATCTTTCGGAAAGCCGTACCCACGGTTATGTGGCAACTTGGATATTTGTTTAACACTCGGTTATAAAAACTTGAAGTAAACTCTAATTAAAATACACCAACTGTGTGAGTAACCGTGATCGTCTCTGCTCGTGAACATGATCCGAGAGAGAACACGGTGGGGTTATGATTGACGTAAGTAAGTGTTCAGGATCTCATAGAGATTACACTAGATTCGATCGCTAAACATAGACCACTCACATTTACATTCCTTGTTGCGTAAGTTAGCCTCCATATAATGCTTAGTGCTGCTACAACTAAACATCACCCCTTCCATCCTAAAGCTTAAATAGTCTTGGTACCCGGGCACATGATAGCTGAGTCCACTGTGGCTCAAAGTTTACTACAATAATCCAGGTGCAGGTTCAGATGAGTTCGTGCAGGATGATCTTACCCAGCTCAAGTGGGAGTATGACGAGGAGAGAGGTAGGATGTATGTGACATATCCAGATGAGTAGAGGACCTGGTCGTGATCTTTGGGATAGCTTGATAATATCATTTGCAACTTCTTTTATCGTTTGATTTCGTCTGTAGTCGGACCCTATGTTCATCTTGATGTTATGATTTGAGTGACATTGTAAGTTAGCATGTGGCGAGTGTAAGCCAACTTGTATACTCTTCTCATTCAGTATTGTATGTTATGATGATACTATTCTTGCTAACGGCAAGATGCACATCTATCCCTTGTGAGGCCCCCGTGCCTTAGATGGATAGGCGTGCATCTTGGGCGTGACAAGTTGGTATTCAGAGCCATACGACCATATGAGCCTTTGCTTGTTCGAACTTGGCCAAGTTGTGTCTAGTTATATCGGAAAGTAGGATTTTTTTTTCTCCTCTTCTATGCTCTGGTGAGGTTTCCGACTTAGGAATTTTGATTCTACTCCTCTTCTCGCTCAAAAAAAATTTAGGATCACGCTGGTATTTTGGAATCTATATTATGCCGATGTGACAGGGTTCTGTCTTAGTGCCTCCTGTCTGACTTGATTTCTTCCGGGGAGTCGAGCTCCAAGTAATGTTGGCACATCGTTATCATTCAGCTTCCTTGATATCTCAGGAGGAGAATGTTCGAAATTACTTCAATACTTATCGTGGTGAGATAAGGTCGGAGTCACCCAGTACTAGGGAGGCTTCCGGGGTACCACCATGGTTTGGTATCGTTGTGAGTTCAAGGATTCAAGATTAGACGAGTTTGCGGAATTTCTTAAATTATGGTGTGGAAGGTTGCGAATGCAGTCGTAGCTGATTGCCTAGGGCAGGTTCCTGATTCCGCAACCCAAATCGCATAAACAAGAAAGTTTTTGGAAACACATAGGTGTGAAATCTTGTAGTCATCTAGGATCATCTTCTTCAGATGTATATGGGCGTGTACATTTGTTCCGAGCGTGTATCTCAATACTTTGGTGTTATTGCAAGTGGCTTCTAATGTCTAATGATGTTATCATGATCCGAAGAAGCATGCTTACTAATTTTTCAGTAGGAAGGCTATGTTGTTAATTGTTCAATTTCTTTCAAGCATTTGATTCAGCTTCTGTTTCATCTTATCAATGAGGTGCTGATGCGTTTTGTCCATCTTCAGGGTGGCTCCACCAACTCGCAGCAATCCGGGTCGTGGTGAGGAGCAGACTGATGTTCCACCGCCACCCCCACCACCGCCTCCTCCTCCTCCTCCTCTAGAAGCTTGGCAAGCTGTGATGGCCGCGACCAATGCAAACACTCAGATGTTGCTCATGCTATTGCAAGAAAGGGAGTAGGGTCAGCAAAGTTTTCAAGACAATTTTCAAAATCAACTGCAGTTTGCGACTCTTACTCAGTTCCTGGCCAACCAGCCCAAGACTTTCACCTGTTGTGAGCAGCCTCTAGATGCTGATGATTGGCTTCATGATATGAGTAAGCATTTTGAGTGCAGCAATGTCAGGCCAGAGGACTTTGTCAGGTTTGCATCATTCTAGCTAAAGGGTCAAGCAGCTGGCTGGTGGTAATAGTACAAGGATTCCAGGGGAGATCATGTTGTTACTTCGGACGATTTCCGTCGTGACTTCAGGGCTCATTACATTTTGACAAGCTTTGTCGAGGAGATGTGTGAGAAGTTCAGGCACCAGAAGCAGGGAAGTAAGTCAGTCTACCAGTACAACATCGAGTTCCAGAATCTAGCTCGTTATGCCAAGCAAAATGTTCCAGATGATAAGGCTATGATCTATCAGTTTAGAGGTGGTATCAAGGATGAGCTTCTGCCAGGCCTTGTTCTTCAAGAGCCTCGTGAGTTTGATCAGTTCTACAATATGGCTATGAAGATTGAAGCAGCTCAGCTCAAGTTGGAGAACTCTAAGAAGTGTTCAAGGTATTCATATTCTTCTTCTTCCGGCTCTCAGATGGTTCCTAAGCAGCAGAAGTATTGGGCGCCAAATCCTCTTCCGTTTCGTCCTCCTCAGCAGCAGAAGCAGTTCGGTGGTCGTGGTTCTTCCCACCCACCCAACCCAGGTTTCCAGCAGAAGAACCAGGCGTCCAAGGCTGTTCTTGTTCCTCCTCCAGGCAATGTTCATCCGCTTTCTGAGGTGACTTGTCACAAGTGTGGTCAGAAGGGCCACTATGCAAACAAGTGCAACCAGCGGCGTCTTCCGCCTCCTCCTCCTGTCAAGCCAACTGGCAATGCTATGGTGAAGCATAATCCCAAGTCCACAGAGTGAATATGGTGAATGCAGCAGAGGCAGAGGATTCTTCTCAAGTGATCATGGGTAATCTCTCAGTCAATTCTATTCCAGCAAAAGTTTTGTTTGATTCTGGTGCATCGCATTGTTTCATGTCCCGTTCATTCTTTGCAATGCATGAGTTTGCTTCTCAAGATCTCCTTACACCAGTGTCAGTGGTGTCCCCTGGGAAGTTAATGAATTCCAATTGCATGGTACCGGCTGTTTCTATCAAGATGGGCAATTATTCTTTTCTGGCTTCTCCAATTGTTCTCAGGAATTCTGATATGGATCTCATTCTGTGCATGGACTTCCTGGCTATGAATAAGGCTCATATTGATTGCAAAGCAAAAGAAGTCAAGCTGACTCATCCTTCACAAGACATGATTATTTTCGCGGCTCGCGATGACACAATCCGTCTCTTTGCTCTCAACGAGAAGGTTGAAATCTCGGCGATTTCTCAAATTCCGGTGGTTTGTGAGTATGAAGATGACTTTCCAGAAGAGTTGCTAGGAATGCCTCCGCACCATCCAGTTGAGTTCGTGATTGATCTCGAGCCCGGTACTGAACCGGTATGCAAGCGCCCATATAAACTTGGCCCCGAAGAACTGAAAGAGTTGAAGAAGGAGCTAGATGAGCAAGAACGTCTGGGTCTGATCAGACCAAGCTCTTCTCCGTGGGGTTGTGGAGTTTTGTTTGTCAAAAAGAAGCATGGCACGGATCATCTTTGTGTGGACTACCGGCCATTGAACAAGAAGACAATCAGAAACAAGTACCCACTTCCCAACATCAATGAGTTGTTTGAGGAACTGAAAGGTGCCAAGGTTTTCTCGAAGCTTGATCTTCGCATGGGTTATCATCAAATTCGCATTCGCGAAGAAGTCATTCCCAAGACCGCTTTCAGGACGAGTTTTGGCTCTTATGAGTACACCGTTATGTCATTTGGTCTTGCGAATGCTCCTCTAACCTTCTCAAAAATGATGAATTTCATCTTCTCTCCTTGCAAGAATGAGTTCGTCTTGGTCTATCTGGATGATATCCTTGTGTTCTCGGAGACAGAAGAAGATCATGCAGAGCATCTCCACCTTGTGCTTGACAAGTTAAGGGAACATTGGTTCTATGCCAATTTTTCCAAATGTGAGTTGTGGCTTGATGAAGTGGTGTACCTCGGGCATGTCATCTCTGCCGAGGGAATTAAAGTACACCGTGAGAAAGTCGAGGCAATCTTGAAGTGGGAGCCTCCTCAGAATGTGAAGCAGCTTCAGAGCTTCCTCGGGCTTGCTAGTTATTGCAGAAGATTCATGGAGAACTTCTCTCAAATTGCCAAGCCTCATCAAATCTCCTCTAGAAGAGTGTCAAGTATGTTTGGTCTCCTGAATGTGATGCAGCTTTCAATACGCTCAAGCAGAGAGTGACGTCAGCTCTAGTTCTTGTTCCTCCTGAGCAGTCCAAGCCTTTCCAAGTTTTCTGTGATGCTTCTCTCCAATGTCTTGGTGGTGTTCTCATGTAAGACAAGAAGATTGTTGCTTATACCTCGCGTCAGTTGAAGCTTGCCGAGAAGAACTACCCCACTCATGATCTTGAGTTGGCAGCGGTTGTGCATGCTCTTATGACTTGGAGGCATTTGTTGTTGGGTAGACCAGTTGAGGTGTACACCAATCACAAGAGCTTGAAGTACATTTTCACTCAACCCAATCTCAATCTTCGGTAGTCTCGTTGGGTGGAAATGCTTGAAGACTTCAACCCAAGCGTTGACTATACTCCGGGGAAAGCAAATGTCATTGCATACGCGCTCAGCCGTAAGGCGTGCTGCAATAGTCTCATTCTGAAGCCTCTCCAACACGAGCTTTGTGAAGCCTTCCGCAAGCTCAACCTTCAGATGATTCCGCAAGGATTTCTAGCCAATCTCCAAGTCTCTCCGACTCTGGAAGATCAGGTTCGCCAAGCGGAGCTGCTAGACGCTATGGTGAAGAAAGTGAAGAAAGGTGTGGCCAAGAGCATTCCGAAGTATAAGTGCTTTCGTGTCGATGACAAAGATACCTTGTTCTTTGAGGACCATCTTGTGGTTCCAAAAGGTGATCTCAGAAAGGTTATCATGGACAAAGCACATAATTCTCTGCTATCCATTCATCCAGGCAGTTCAAAGATGTATCAGGATCTCAAGAAGACCTTCTGGTGGACTTGCATGAAACGTGAAATTGCTCAGTTCGTGAACGAGTGTGATGTTTGTCGTAGAATGAAGGCGGAGCATCAGCTTCCAACAGGTCTTCTTCAGCCTTTGCCTATCCCAGAGTGGAAATTCGATCATGTGGAGATGGATTTCGTAACTGGGTTCCCCAAGTCCAAGAGAGGCAACGATGCCATCTTTGTGGTTATCGGCAAGCTGTCAAAAGTTGCTCATTTCCTGCCAGTCAAAGAATCTATCTCGGCAGCTCAGCTTGCAGAGTTGTATACGTCAAGGATAGTGTCTTTGCATGGCATTCCTCAACTCATCTCTTCTGACCGTGGAAGTCTCTTCACTTCCATGTTTTGGGAGTCCTTCCAGACTGCTATGGGTACTAAGATCCGTTTCAGCATGGCGTTCCATCCACAGACAAGTGGTCAAGTTGAGAGAGTCAATCAGATCCTTGAAGATATGCTCAGAGCTTGTGTGATTTCGTTCGGCATGAAGTGGGAAGACCGCCTCCCTTATGCGGAATTCTCATACAACAATAGCTTTCAAGCTAGTTCAGGCAAGGCACCGTTCAAGATTCTCTACAGCAGAAAGTGTTGTACCCCGTTTAACTGGTCTGAAACCGGTGAGCGTCAGATTTTGGGCAATGACATGATCACTAAAGCAGAAGAAATGTTCCATGTCATTCGTGAGAACCTCAAAGCAGATCAGTCCCGACAGAAGAACTATCATGATAGCAAACATCGGGATGTTTCCTTCCAAGTGGATGATTTTGTCTATCTCAGAGTTTCTCCCATGAGAGGCACGCAGCGATTTGGAATCAAAGGGAAGTTGGCTCCTCGTTTTGTTGGTCCGTTCAAAGTTGTTGACAAGAGAGTTGGTCTTGCATATCAACTAGAGCTTCCTCCAAATTTCGCGAACGTGCACGATGTCTTCCATGTTTCTCAGCTCCAGAAGTGCTTCAAGACTCCTGAGCGAACCATTGAACTTCAAGACATCGATCTTCAAGGTGATCTTTCTTATCATGAGCACCCAGTTGCGATTCTTGAAGAAACTGAGCATAAAACTTGCAACAAGTCTATCAAATTCCTCAAGGTGAAGTGGTCTCATCATTCCGACAAACAAGCTACTTGGGAACGCGAGGACCTGATCCATACCGAATTTCCGGATTTCTTTCGTTCCTAGATCTTGGGTCGAGATCCTCATGTAGTGTGGGAGAGTTGTGACATCCCAAGAGATGTCCCTACCTTTTTTGGGCATGTAACCATATGTGTGAACCTTGGGTCATGAGCTATGAGATGATTTGCACCTTGTCTTCATTGTGTTTTACATTCATGCATCATGTCATCCATCATTTCATCATCTTGCCATGTTGGGTTTTCATGTGTCCATGTATGATTGTGTGTGTGACTTGTCATGTGATGTGCTTGTGTGTTGAGGTGGTTGGTGTGTGGTTGGGGCCATGTGTGTGCAACCTCTTCTCCCTCTCCTTCTACATCAACATCACCTCCCATCTTCTCCTCTCTTCTTTTAAATTATATGACCATCTTTAAGTTGCTAATTAAATGATTTAAAATTGTTCATGTGTTAGCCCAATATGTCTTATAAATATTGGAAGTCAAGTTTTTGATATTTGAATGTGTTTGGATTTTGAAACCTATTTAAAACAGGAGATGTTTTATTAAAATATTAAAAATAAATTGTGCAATAATTCCATTTAACATTTTTATAAACAGGAGCATAATATTTCCTTCCCAAATCTATTTTGTTTCCAACCAAACCTTTTTCTTTTGCTCTGGGAATTATTATTTATCCTGGCTCTTTTATTTAAAGAAAATCCTGCTCTATTTATTGTTTGAGAGAGAGTGAGAGGTTCGGTGGGTTGAGGCCCAGCCCATCCGAATAGTGACGGCCACCTGCTCCCGTTCCTTCTCCGTCAGGTTTGGCAAGAGAGAGCACGCGCCTGCCGCTCCTTTCCGTCGCCGTCGCCGTCAGCTCAAGGGTATTTATCCTTCCCTCGGCGTGTGTGCCCCATCGCCTAGGGTTCCTCTCCCTCCAGCCGCCACCGCCGCTCCTCTTTCTTCCTCCATCGCTCTCCCTCCTCGTTTCCTTCCCCTGTCAGGTAAGGGTTCAGGGAGGTTCAGAGAGCGCAGAGACGTCGCCGGCGATCAGCTCGTCGTCTCTGTCGAGCCCATCGTCGTCCATGGCGTCCAGGACCTCCGGTGTTGTGCTGACGTGCCATTTCGGGCGCTAGAAGGCCTCGGGAGGTCTTCTTCTTCCTCCTCGTCGTCATAGCGCGGCCGGGTCTTCTTCCCTCCGTCGACGCCGCGTCCCCGGCTCTCCTTCCCCTCCGTCCCCGTCGCTTCGTGACCGGTTCATTGTCGCCATCCCCTAGGTGAGCCCCCGGTCCCCGTAGGCCTTCTCCTCCGCGTGTAGCTCGTTTCGGTCGCCGCCGTTGCCTGTCGCCGCCGGTAGCTAGTCGAGCTCCTGCCGCTCGCCTCCTTCCTCCTCACCACGAGGTGAGCAGGGGAATAGATCCCATGTGCACCCTGCAGTCGGTGCCGCGTCTTGCCTTCGCTAGAGTTGCCCTGTAGCCGCCGTGTGCTCGCCGGAGATCCGCGGTCGCCATAGCTCTGTTTCGTTCTTCAGTTTCGTCAGGGTTATATGTGCGTGTGTGTGTGTATTAGAGAGCAGAGCCCCCCCCTCTATTAAGCAACGGCAGCGCAACGCAGTGGTAGAGTGTGTGTGGTGAGTCTAGGGGGTCTGGGATTTGAATCCCCTTCTCCAACCCCCTTTTTGTTTTGTTTTCTTTTTTGCTTGTTTTCTTTCCTTGTATTTGTTGAGTGGTATGTATGTATGTGTAGGATCAGGTTACTTTTTTTTCATTTTATTTTTTTCTGTCTCATGTATGTATGTGCGTGTGCCTTAGAGTGTGTGCATGTGTGTTGGTGTGCATTGTAGTGTGGGGTGTGGGTGTGTGGTGCACCATACATGTGTGTGTTCTTATAAGTGTAGGTTAGTGAGTGTGTGTGTGTGTGTGTCACCCACACATGCTTGTGTGTGTGGCTTCGTGGTTGTACATCTACTTGCTCTTTCACCTATGCTAGTGATGTTAGCATATGTGTGGATGGTTGTGACTTCTTATCTACATATGTTGTGGATGTGTGTGTGCTTAAGGGTAGGGATGCATGTGTAGGTTTCTTTCATGTGTATATGTGCATGTATACCTCTCCTAGATAGTTTCATCCTTGATGTTGATTCCATGCCATGCTATCATGTCCCTAAGGTGCTAAATAACCCCTTCCAACATGTATCTATGGAGCACCTATCTTTTTGTGACATTTGCATTAAGTTCCATAAGTGACATAAGTCACCCATGGCCTAGGGAGGTCCAATTTCGACCCCCCTTTGCTCCCCCTTGTTCCATGCAAGCATATAGGTATGAGTAATTATTTTGGGGTAGAATCAACCCATGTATGCACCTGTGAAGTCAAATTTGACTTTGGGGCAACTTGACAAAACTGCATTTTTATGCTGTGATGCCCTTTTGTCTTTTTCATATGAATTAATCTATGCATGCTTTCAAGATCTTGCCAACATGAATTTGTTAGTCACAGTTTTTGGGAATGTCCCAGTATTTTTGTTATTCATGATAAGTCACTAGATAAGTGGAAACCATGCTGCTAAGTGGCCTACTTTCTGTTTCTGCCAACCTGCTTTGAAATGGCTAAGTCTGGAGATTCTTCTGTTATTGTTTTGCCGTGTAGACGGGGGTGTAGCTAGTGATGTGTTGTGAATTTGACCATGCTCAGTGTTTGGAATTTGTAGTAGGTATAGACATATACCATCGTGTTAATTTTCATGCCAGTAGGAGCTCTCTAGTATATTTAACCAGTGCTGTCAACTTGCTACTTAATTAACCCAGATTCCAGAAAAACTGGAATTTTCACTAAGTCCCTAAAATCCTGATTCATCATGCCAACTTGCTTGATACATGCATTTTGATGTGTGACTCTTTTGCTTATTGAATACTTGGATAAATTGATTTGGTTGTTGAGTAGTTTCTGTCCATATCTTGTTTGTGGCTGTGGGACTCCTGTAGCTCTAGCTATGATCTTTACAAATTGCTAGGTTGCTGTTTTGTGGCAGATTGGGTGCTATTTTGTTTTGTGAGTTGTGGGAGCTATACTCCATGGAATTGGGTGATTCTTGAGTCTATCGTTGTTGATTTTTCATCACCTGTCTAGTGGCTACCTTGGAATGCCAAGAATTAGCCCAAGTATTTGGTGATCCTGTGTTTTACCTTCGTACCTTGTCGTGAGCGTATCTCGAGAACCGTAGCTCCGTTTCTCGCTGTCCTTATATGCATTTCCATCGATTTTGCATGTTGCATCCATATTTGTCATGTTCATGAATGTATAATTAACTTTACATGAAGTTCTGTCCATATTTATTAATAAACAACTTTGCATGTGAAACATGAATAGTTTTGGATTGCCATGTCATAATTCTTCATAAATGAACCATGCATCATCTTGGTTGTGCATTGCACCTTGGTTGATTATTTACTTTCTGTTTCCCTTGTGTAGACGCGAGTGTTGATACTAAGTACGAGGACCCAGGAGAGTACCACTATGAGGATCCCGCTACTTGTTCCGCTGAAGAACCGACAGGCAAGATGATCGTACCCGGATCCCAATACTATCTTTGCTTGCTAGTTTCTCGTTCTTCTCGTTACAATTGCGCTACCTACCACATGATATCAGCCCCCATGTTGCCATGACAGACTCTAACTTCCACATCCCAGCAAACCATTGATTGGCTAAGTTACTGCTGCTCAGCCCTCTTATAGCGTTCTTAGTTGTAGGTGCAGGTTGTTCCATGTGATAACATGGATTGGATACCACAATAATTATGTTATTTAATTTAATGCACATATATATATGGTATTGGTGGAAGGCTTGGCCTTTTGCTGAGTGTTTTGTTCCGCTTCTACCGCCATTAGTTCCTTGTTACTGGTGTTATGTTTTCCATACCTTCGCTCCTAACATGCTCGGGGTTGTTATGGGGACTCCCTTGTTATTCGGTTGAGATTAAAACTTGTCTGGAAAGACCCAACATTGGTACTACATTTGCTTAACAACTCAATAAAATTGCATAGGGTCTTGCAAACCCATGGATAATTAATCAACCCCCGGGCCAGTGCTCCTCATGAGTGTTGGTCCAAACTAGAGCCGTGTGCGGGGCCAACCCGGGGCAAGTCGGGAGATTTCTATCAGGCCACCGTACTCTGTGCTTATCCGTCGTGTCCTGAGAACGAGATACGCGTCTCTTATCGGGTTCGTCGACACGTTGGGTGGTCTTGCTGGATTTGTTTTACCTTTATCGAATGCCTTGCGTGTGGGGTCTGACTTTCTTCGGGTTTACTCGAGGTGTTGGCCTCCTTTGGAATTGTCTATGATGATCACGAGATCCGCATTCGAGGCTATTCCCACGGAGTGTGTATATTTGTGATGGACTAATTGGAGCACCCCTACAGGGTTAAATCTTTCGGAAAGTCATGCCCGCGGTTATGTGGCAACTTGGATATTTGTTTAACACCCGGTTATAGAAAACTTGAAGTAAACTCTAATTAAAATACACCAACTGTGTGAGTAACCGTGATCGTCTCTGCTCGTGAACATGATCCGAGAGAGAACATGGTGGGGTTATGATTGACGTAAGTAAGTTTTCAGGATCTCATAGAGATTACACTAGATTCGATCGCTAAATGTAGACCACTCACATTTACATTCCTTTTTCCGTAAGTTAGCCTCCATATAATGCTTAGTGCTGCTGCAAACTAAACATCACCCCTTCCATCCTAAAGCTTAAATAGTCTTGGTACCCGGGCACATGATAGCTGAGTCCTCTGTGGCTCACAGTTTAGTACAATAATCTAGGTGCAGGTTCAGATGAGTTCGTGCGGGATGATCTTACCCAGCTCCAGTGGGAGTATGACAAGGAGAGAGGCAAGATGTATGTGACATATCCGGATGAGTAGAGGACCTGGTCGTGATCTTTGGGATAGCTTGATAGTATCATTTGCAACTTCTTTTATCGTTTGATTTCGTCCGTAGTCGGACCCTGTGTTCATCTTGATGTTATGATTTGAGTGACATTGTAAGTTAGCATGTGGCGAGTGTAAGCCAACTTGTATACTCTTCTCATTCAGTATTGTATGTTGTGATGATATTATTCTTGCTAACGGCAAGATGCGCATCTATCCCTTGCAAGGCCCCCATGCGTTAGATGGATAGGCGCGCATCTTGGGCGTGACAGAGAGAGGGAGAGAGAGGAGGCACCCGACACTATGGCGTGTCATGGATGACGAGGCGCCTCATCTGGCACGATGAGGGAGCCGGAGGTGGTTAGGGCGCCGAGTCAACTCTCTGGAGCACGGTTGCATGCTCTAGAGCGCCCGTGTGGCCGTCAATGGGTGTTTCCTGACGTGGCTTGAAACTGTGTCGGTATTTCCCCAAGGCGGAAGGATGATCCAGCACAACTACGGTCAGTATTTCCCTCAATTACGAAACCAAGGTTATTAGACCAGTAGGAGAACTAAGGAACACTATGTAAATGGTACGTGCACACAAAGAACAAATACTTGCAACCCGACGCGTAAGAGAGGTTGTCAATCTCTCCATGGTAAAAAGATAGATTGGTTTGTATGAGATTGGATAAATAGATCACGCAAGAACACGAAACAAAAGATGAAAATAAGAAGTGCAGCAAGGTATTTTAGGGGTTTTTGAATAATAGATCTGCAAGCAAATGCAGAAAAAGATAGACCGAAAAGCAATATATTAAAATAATAGGCCCCAGGGCCATAGATTTCACTAGTGGCTTCTCTCAAGAAAATAGCACACGATGGGTAAATAATTATTGTTGGGAAATTGATAGAAGATCAAATAATCATGACAAAATCCAAGGAAATGATCAATATATATGCATCACGTCCAAGATTAGTAGACTAAAACGATTCTACATCTACTACTATTACTCCACACATCGACCGCTATCCTGCATGCATCTAGTGTATTAAGTTCATGAAGAAAGGGAGTAATGCAATAAGAACGATGACATGATCTAGACAATATCTATTAATGTAGAAATATACCCCATCTTGTTACCCTTAATAGCAATGATACATGTGTGACTTGCTGCCCCTTCTATCACTGGGAGAGGACACCGAACGGTCAAACCCATCACAAAGCACCTCTTCCCATGACAATTTTTTTTGATCTAGTTGGCCTAACTAAACCAAAGATTTGAAGTAGAAATACGAGGATGTAAATAATCATGGATATAAGAGATCAAAGAAGACTCAAATAATATTCATGGATAGAAACAGATCATGAACTCAAACTTCATCGGATCCCAACAAACACACCGCAAAAAGTCAATACATCAAATAGATCTCCAAGAGACCATTGTATTGAGAATCAAGAGCGAGAGAGGAATCCATCTAGCTACTGCCTACAGACCCATAGGTCTATGGTGGACTACTCATGCATCATCAGAGAGGCACCAATGAGGATGATGAACCCCTCTGTGATGGTGTTAGATTGGATCTCATGGTTCTGGAACTTGTGGCAGCTGGAATTATGTTTCGTTGACTCCCAAAGGATTTCTGGAATATTTGGGTATTTATAGAGCTGAGAGGTGGTGGAGGAGACTCCCGCGGGCCCCACAACCCACCAAGGCGTGCTTGGGGCCTCTAGCACGCCCTGGTGTCTTGTGGGCTCTACAAGCCTACCCCTAGGTTCTTCCTTGGCTTCCAAGTTGTCTTCTGGTCCAAAACAATCTCCAAAAAGTTTCGTGGCATTTGGGCTTCATTTGGTGCTGATATTCTGCGAAGTGAAAAACAAGCAAAAAACAGCAACTGGCACTGAGCACTATGTCAATATGTTAGTCCTAGATATGATAGAAAGTTGCTAAAAATGATTATGAAACATCCAAGAATGATAATATAATAGCATGGAACAACAAAAAATTATAGATACGTTGGAGACGTATCAGCATCCCCAAGCTTAATTCCTGCTCGTCCTCGAGTAGGTAAATGATAAAAACAAAAGTTTTGATGTGGAATGATGCCTAACATGTTCATCACATATTCTTTTTGTTTTGTATCATGGACATTTGGACTTTAGATGGTTCACAACAATAGTCTAGTTTTCACATGAAGACTTTAATACTCAAGCATACCAACAAACAACCATGTCTTTCAAAATATCAACACTAAAGAAAGTTATCCCTAGCCCATCATCATCAATCATTGATCCATTCATGAAACACACCAAAATATTATCTACACCCAATGGACATGTATGATCATAGTTCTCCCTAGTTGGTGCTTTATAGGAGAAGCTGGAGACTCAAATAAAAGTAAAAGTTACATGAAGTAAATAGATAGGACCTTCGCAAAGGGAAGTAGGGATTTGTAGAGTTGCTAGAGCTCAAAGTTTAAATTGAGAGAGAAAAATATTTTGGGTGGCATGCCTTTCCTGTCAACGAAAACGACCGAGAATTTTCAATACTTTTCCATGCTAGATATATCATAAGCGGTTCCCAAACAAAAAATAAAGTTTATTTCTTTTTCCACCATTCTTTCGCAATCCATGGCTAGTCGTATCCACGAGTACCATCCATACCAACAGTTTCCAAGGAATTTATTATTTCACAACATAAAGTAAATATCTTTTTTCATTTCGGGACCGGGCATCCCTATTACCACCGTACTCTCATGCAATGACAAGTGAATAAACACTCATCTTAAGAATAACACATCTAGCATCGAAAAATATCGGTCACCCCCTTCCTCTTCATGAGAGGTACGAGCACACGAAAAGGAAATTCATTTTGAAAATTAGAGATGGCACATACAAATTTGCTTGGAACATCATGGAAATACATCATATAGGTAGCTATGGTGGACTCATACGGCAAAATTGGGTTTAAGTTATTTCGATGCACAAGTAGTATCTCTACTTAGTACAAGTGGATGCTAGGAAATAGATTGAGAAGCAACCAACCAAGAAACAAAAATTCTCATAAACGGGCATTAAGCATAACTAACACCAAATAATGCACCATGAGTAGGACATAATTTCATTGCATAACTATTGACTTTAGTGCTTTCACATGGAATCACAAACCTTAACACCAATATTCTTACTAAAGCATAATTACTCAACAACCTAACTCACATATTACTATAATCATATCTCAAAATTATTACAAGGAATCAAGTTTAATTTGTCCAATGATCTTCATGAAAGTTTTTAATATATCCCTCTAGAATATCTAGCACTTTGAGACTAGTTTCATTTATTGTCATTGTTTTTGACAAGCTCAAATAAATTTAAGTGAAGAACATGAGCATAAAAAATTCATCTCTCAAACTAATACAAGTGAAGCATGAGAGAATTTCTTCAAAATTCACTAACTCTCAAATTAATCTAAGTGAAGCATGAGAGTATTTATTCAAAAAATTAAAGCACACCATGCTCAAAAAAATATAAGTGAAGCACTAGAGTAATTACATAGCAAAAAAAATTAAGTGAAGCATATAGAGCAATCCTAAAAAAATCATAGCATAGTTTTGGCTCTCTCAAATAGGTGTGTCCAGCAAGGATACTTGTGACAAAATAAAAAGAAAATCAAGCAAAGACTCATAATAGAAGATGCTCCAAGCAAAACTCATGATATGTGACGAATAAAAATATAGCGTCAAGTAAAAATATACCTTCAAGTAAAACACCGATGGTCGTCGCGGCAAGCCCGCGCAACAAAAAGACCGGCCCGCTTGTGGCCGCGACAAGCAAGAGGGTGATGATGACGACGCCGCGGAGGACGACAAGTCCATCGAGCATGAGTTTTAGAAGGCTATAGAGATGATGTGCATTGAAGGAGGTTCCTCGTGGCATTCCTCTCACTTCCAACTTAAACAGTGGGCGCGCGAGGTGAACACGGCGGAGCCCTCTATCGGTGTGTAGAGACCTCTGAAGTGGTCCAACACTCCTATCATCTTTGATGCTGAGGACCACCGTGATCGCATAACCGCGGTCAGCTGCCTGCCGTTGGTTGTTTCGCCAACAATCCGTAACCTCAAGGTAACAAAGATGCTAGTCGACAGTGGGGCCAGCCTGAACCTGATTTCGCCTGATGTCATCCTGAGGCTACAAATCCCTGATGAAGATCTCGAGCCGACATGCGCTTTCCAAGGGATCAGTTCAGGGAAAACTCAGCTGAAGGGCAAGATCACGCTGCCGGTGACATTTGGCAGTGACATCAATTTCAGAACAGAGAAGATCGTCTTTTACGTCGCCAAGATCTCGTTGCCGTACAATGGCATCCTTGGTCGCCCAGCGCTGGCCAAGTTCATGGCGGCCACCCACTTTGCTTACAATGTGCTGAAGATGCTTGGGCCAATGAGCATCATCACGGTCAACTCCGACAAGAAAAGCTCGCTTATCTGCGCCGACCAACTCTACCGGGGGTAGCTACAGCATGTGCCGCCAAGGCACTTGCTCCTTCCACTGAAGCTCCTGGGGCGAGGAAGACCGGCAACGCCTCTGGCACATATTCCAGTAAATGCACATCCTCGGAGTGCTACGTCCCCGTTGACGATGTGCGAGAGAGCTCCACTAGCAAGAGCAAGAAGTCCAAGGCAGCTCACCAGAGACCAAGAAGGTGCCCACCAAAGAGGATGGCACAGGAGGAACTTTCACCATAAGTTCCACCCTTGTTGACAAATAGGAAAGCGCACTCGTCGCCTTCCTACGGGCGAATATCGATGTGTTTGCATGGCAACCATCTGATATCCCAGATGTTCCCAGGAAGGTGATTGAGCACCACCTTGCCGTCTACCCACACACGCGGACCGTCAAGCAGAAGGTCCGGAAACATTCTTTGGAGCGGCAACAGTTCATGGTTGAAGAGATCAAGAAATTAGAAGCGTCTGGCTTGATCAGAGGAGTACTCCATCCAACATGCTTGGCCAATCCTGTTGTAGTGCGCAAGGCGAATGGGAAGTGGAGGGTGTGCATTGAATTCATAGACATAAACAAAGCCTATCCCAAAGATCCTTTTCCCTTGTCACGCATCGACCAGATCAACATGAAGCTCAATCCTGAGAAGTGTGTGTTCGGCATCCCATTCGGCAAGCTTCTCGGGTTCTTTATATGTCAACGTGGAATTGAAGCAAATCCCGCCAAGATCAAAGCAATTGAGAAAATCCAATTACCAAGACGTGTCAAAGATGTGCGTCGTCTTGCCGGTTGTGTTGCTGCTCTGAGTAGGTTCATCTCAAAGTCTACTGAGCGCACCTTGCCCTTCTTCAAATCTCGAAGAAGGCAGGTCCAATGAAATGGACCCCAGAAGCAGAGGCAGCGCTGTAGGATTTGAAGAAGTACCTCTCCTCTCCGCCAGTCCTAGTTGCGCCAAAACCACAAGAGCCATTACTGCTATATCTAATGGCAACAAATCAAGTGGCGAGTGTTGCACTAGTGGCTGAAAGAGAGGCTGATGAAGAAGCAGCGGCAACGGCACAACCGCTAAGAAACGAGCTAGGACATTCCCTGAAAGGGTCTGGTGCCGGGAAAGAAGGATCTGCGCAGTTGAATGAGACAATCCAGAAAAACAAGGTGGTGCAGCGACCAGTATATTTTGTCAGCTCCTTGTTGCAGGGGGCTAGGTCAAGATATTCTGGCATGTGAAAGTTGCTCTTCGACCTTCTTATGGCCTCGAGGAAGTTGCGCCATTACTTCCAACCACATGAGATCACCGTTGTCACCCGCTTCCCACTACAACGGATCTTGTGGAACCCAGAAGCTACCGGCAGGATTCTGGAGTGGGCTTTGGAACTATCAAGCTTTGGTCTCAAGTTTGAAAGAACTTTGACCATCTAGAGCAGAGCATTGCCAGATTTCAATGCAAAATGGACCCCAACGGTAGATGAAGAAGTTCCAGAGTCAACTCTCCCCGGCAAGGAAACCAGTCAAGAATGGATCACGTATTTTGACGGGGCTTTTTTGCTGCAAGGCGCCGGTGCCGGAGTGCTGCTTATCGCACCCACCAGAGAGCACCTCAGATATGTGGTTTAGATGCACTTTCCTCAGGAGACATCAATGAACAACACCGCTGAGTACGAAGGACTGCTTGCCGGTCTCAGCATCATGGCAGACCTTGGGATCAAGAAACTTATAGTCAGGGGTGGTTCTCAGCTTGTCGTCGGGAAAGTGAACAAAGATTACTAGAGTCCATTGATGGAAGCTTATGTAGATGAAGTGAGGAAGTTGTAAGAACGTTTTCATGGTCTGCAAATGGAGCACATTCCACGTGTAGAGAACAGCGTCGTCGATGGACTGTCAAAGTGTGCTGCCCTTAAGTTGCCTATGGGACCAGGAACTTTCGTGCTCCGACTAACTGAACCCTCCATAACACCATCAACTAGGCAAGAGAAGAGGAGGAAGTTGAGTTCCGGCAAGTATTTCCCGGCAGAGCTCCCGGAAGCCGCCGACAAGGAGGTTACCAGGGACAACGACAGGCTTGTCAGTGAGCGTTGTGCTCCGGCAGGTCCCTCGGCTCTTGTCCTAGAATAATGCATTCCCACTAGGCTTTTCGGAGAGCAGCAAAATTTGGCGGGGCCTTAGGCCCTTGCCGTTGAGGAAAATGCTTCCCCGGCAGAGGATACGCCTTTAGTCCTTGTTGTCGAGCCCCAGGCTCTAGCATGGGCACAACACATCGTCTGTTTTCTTCGAACAGGAGAACTTCCCAAAGAACAAGAAGAAATAGAGAAAGTAGACCATCGCTCTAGCATGTACCAGTTCGTCAAAAACTTCCTGTATAGAAAGAGGACGAATGGTTTGAAACTAATATGCATTTCCCGGGAAGATGGACTAGAGCTGTTGGCAGATATACATGAAGGTATATGTGGCTCCCACATACGATCAAGAGCACTTGCCGGAAAGGCATTCCAGCAAGGCTTCTTCTGGCCCACTGTACTCCAGGATGTGACTGCATTAGTGACCAAGTGTGAAGCATGCCAGTTTCATTCAAAGAAATTAGATCAACCCACTCAATCCTTTCAAATGAACCCTCTCTCCTAGACATTTTTGGTCTGGGAGCTCAACATCCTGGGCCCCTTTCCCCGCGCTGTCGGGGGCTTTGAGTACTTGTATGTTGCAATTGACAAGTTCACAAAGTGGCCAGAAGTGGAAGCAGTGAGCAAGGTAACAGCACAGTCAGCCGTCAAGTTCTTCAAAGAACTAGTTTGTCGCTTTGGTGTTCCCAACAGGATCATGACTGACAACGGCACATAGTTCACGAGCCACACCTTCATGCAGTATGTCCAAGACCTTGGCAACACAATCTGTTTTGCTTCCGTTGCCCATCCAAGGAGCAACGGCCAAGCGGAAAGGGCTAACGCTGAAGTGCTGCGAGGCCTCAAGACGTGAACTTTTGACAAGCTACCCAAGTGCAAAAAGCACTAGATTGATGAGTTGCCGATGGTTCTTTGGTTAATCAGAACGACACCAAATCGAGCTAGCGGCCAGACACCCTTCTCCCTTGTCTATGGGGCGGAGGCAATTCTCCCCACGGAACTCGTATACGGGTCACCTCGAGTGCTCACTTATGATGAGCTCGAGCAAGAGCAGTTGAACCCATGAGACCGAAGATGGCATCCTAGTGAGCAACTCCTGGAATATTGAATATCTTCGAAAGTTCTACCCATGAGGCGCGGTTGCCGGGCCTCCCGGCAACCACCTTTTGTACAAGTCTTGCCGCTGAAGCATGTAATCCTTCGTACAAAGCCAGGCTCAGACCCTATGTGTAGTTGAATAAAGATAAGTGTTTCGCAAACCTTGATTGATTCTGATGTTTACTTATGTGCATGTTTGTCTGAGATATTGCGTTACACTTACTCCCGGCAAGAGCTAACAGACCGCCAAGGTTTCACACCCATATTTTCTCTTCTTTATTTTTCTCAAAGGACAGAAGGTTACCTCGTGTGCAGCTTTGCCGGGGGGGAATGGTGGTATGGATACCTATGGGTGACATCCCAAAAAAATATATCTTGCCAGAAGGATCACGGCAATGAAAAGATAAGTTGCAAAACCCCAAGTGAATTCTTGCTGTGGAGTTATTTTCCTTGGGCGATTTCGACCTCTGTATGGAAAACCTGCACGCTAAGGAACCTTGTTGCGATTGGTTGCGCCCTCATTATGTTTCAGGACTGCTCAATGGTTTAAGTGGCCGCGCCCGTGCTCCTTGCTTCATTACGAGCCCACTCAATGCTCAAGTGACAGTGCTCGCGCCCTTATTCTATTTGGAGCATGACCAACACCTTAAGTGGCAGCGCCAAAAACGCCAAGGCGTCTTGCCGGGAGTAGCACCGCCAGCAGGCTACTAAGGACCCATTCCTTAAAGCGCTCGTGGTAGGGCTATGCACGCCGGCAAGATTCTTCCGATAAGGCGTAGGGAAAGTTCCATGCAAAGAAACAGTCTAACAAGGAAGATAATGCACAGTCATTCAAAATAGGGTGAAATTTACATGATATATCGCTTTCTCCTAAGTACATCTTTATTTGACTTTCTCCCCTAGGGGAGATTACAAGAAGAAAAAGATGGAAAGGGGAGGCAGGCTACAAGAAGAAAAAGATGGCGAGAGGCCCCCGGCAGAAGCCCGGCCTGACCCCTCTAGACCAGCACTACATGGAGGAGCAGGGCTGCCAGATGGGCAGACAAGGACCTGGCCCCTCCTGGACCAGCATTACACAAAGGAGAGGGCCAGCGCGGGCGAAAAGAGGGGTAGACCCCAGAAGCCGAAGTCCACGGGCCTCCCAAAAGATCCAGCTGGAAGATGAGGCAACACCTGGGACTAAGGCCCCCGGCAAGGTCATCCTGCCGGGAGGGGAGAGGCGAGAGGCTGGCGGTGATGGTGCGGACGGAGGTCAGTCTGAGCTTGAGTCGTCGGGCTCTGACTTGACCGCCCGAAGATCGGACTCATTGTTGCATCTTCATCGCTGTCCTCCTCATCACTCTCGCTCGAGGAGGAGCTTTCGGCACTGCTCGAGATCTTTTCGCAGTAGCTGAGACGGACACCTGAGCGCCCCTAAATCTTGACAGAGAGCAGATTAGCCTCCGTCATTTTAAAACGAAGGACGTGCCCTTCCTGAAGGTTGTGGGTGCGGGCAAAGGTCTTCTAGCCGCGCCTTAGGAATATGATGCGACTCGCTGGGTACTCAACGTCCACCCGCGTCGCACCATTGCAACAACCATGCGCTCGTAACCACAGGATGGGCGGTTCGTCGGCCTCCCTCGCCCTAGCGAAAGGGCATGGGAGGCGTACGTGGCTCCGAAAGGGACCGGCCAGTTCGATTATGAACTCCAGCGTCGTCCCCTCGGAGTGAGTCTCCTCACAGAAAGGGCCCGGCATCGGAGGAGGAGGTGGGGCAGCGCTCTGCCTCCCCCGATCTTGGCCCCCACCATGGCCATGACCCCTCGTGCCTCTTCCACTTCGCACACTCAGGCTGCCCTCTGCCTCTACGGCTGAAGCGGTGGCATGATCCCGATGAGAGCTCCTCCTAGGAGCTGAGGACAGTGACCGCCCTCGCCCCCTGTTCATCGATGAGGGCGAGCACCACTCGAAGGTTGGGAAGACATGGAAGGGCGATCTATGGAATTCCTCACTCGGAGAAGGGAGGAAGGATTGATGAGCATCTCCCTCGTTATCCCTCAATTTATAGGGGGCGAGGGGGCTGGCTCTCCCCTGCTCCAAGGGTCGCTGCCCACCTCCTCCAATAGTGGCGCCCTTGATCATGGGGCGAACAACAACCGCCCCGTTGCTCCAACCCATGGCGCCATAGTTACTGGTTTTCCCAGGGACTTTAAGTCACAGGTGCACATTGCTGGCTCCCCACTATGCATGCGGCGTTCGTGGCGGAAACGACCTGACGCAGTAATTTAAAATTTGATGGCTGCGCCGTGCGCGTATCCCACATCCTGCGTTCAATGGACATCATGGGGAAGCGCTGCGAGCGCAATGATCATGACTGCAAGGCCCTGCCACGCATGCCCGTGCATTCTTTGGGCCTAGCCCAACAATGCCTCGCGACATGTGTGGCTAGGCCCGGGGGCTCCTGTTGGTGCACCAGAGTTTTGGGCTCTCAAGTACCCCTTACTCGTGCACGGGCAGTAGTAGCCACCCTGGCGATGGGGCCCAGCAGGGACTTGCGAGGTACAAACACAGAAGAATCAAGACCACTGGAAAGACCTTGCCGGAAGGGCTATTGAACCCCCAGGCAAGGCAAGGTCCCAGCAAGGCGAAACCCTAGCATGGCAAAAGCCCCAACAGGGCCCCGCCAGCGCATAGGCTAGGTGTCGATCCGCTTGGACACATGTCACAGCATCGGCGCTGGAGAGGGCTAGGCGGTGCCGATGGGACGGGCTCCTGTCCCGTCCCACAGACGGACAGAGATGCCTAACGGCGCATTAAATGCGCTTGTCCTACTCCATTAGTGTTCGGTATCATAGCACTGTAGCTCTCGACACCCCGTGTACATACTGTACGCCACTGTTGGGATCCCCTTCAGAGTATAAAAGGAGGCCCAGGGCGGTACGGTAGGAGAGTTTTGTCCTTTTGGGTTTTCAGAATTTTGGGCCAGTCTTGGGACCTTCTAGATCCTACACATGGTAGCTGCTCATAGAGCCCCAGTAGCTAGAACCCTAAGAACACTCTCAATACAACCAAGCAGGAGTAGGGTATTACGCACCTTTGTGTCGAGAACCTGGGTAAAATCCCCGCGTGTTGTTCGTCAGACCTGCTCTTTGTGCGAGCCTTCTCCCTCGCCGAACTAAAAGGGGTCGCTCGAATCCCATAGGTGCTCGTTCCCCATGACAGATTGTAGCCAAGGGATTCAACAAGCATGGAATTTTGAATGGAGCTATCATGAGATATGGCCACCTTACCAAGACCGAGTACCATAACCTTGGGGTTTTCTCGAAAAGTCACATACCTCTGTGGTCCATGGTTTGGTGTGATCTCTTGAATCATGTATGTATGTCCGGTTATATGATCAGTGCATCCACTATCGAGAATCCACTCTTTTCCTCTAGACATGTAATCCGTGAAGTTCGACATGAAACTTAGATTCTTCATAGTCTTCATCATATTAACCATGTTCCACATTGTCATCATCAAGCGGGAAATCCTCGACATAAGAGAGAAGAATTTTGTTAGAAATGTGATCAAGACAATGTTCAAGTTTATGAATGCAAATGGCTTCAACAAAGATGCTATTAATGGTAATGACATCTCCTTTAGCACGCATGAGGTCACGAATCTCAACCAAGCATTTATCAAAGTTGGGATCACTAGGCCTCATTTCGTGAAAAGCAATAGATTTATGGAGAATGAGATCAAGATTTTAAAAGAGTAATTTGGATATCTATTCTCTAAATCATTCCACAAAGTGTAAGCACACTCTCATTTGCTCAAATACAATTCTTGGCAATCCTTTAATGATAATATTAATAGTTGTAAGATTACGAAGCATGTCAATTTGTTATTCATGTGAGGGATACACTACTGGAATCAGAAGATTTGCCGTCTGCCACCCCTTTGTCGTCCGCTAGCGGTCGGCAAAGAGTGCCTTTGCCATCAGCTAGCAGAAAGCATACGGCAAAGAGGTGGCTGATGGCAAAGGGTGGCTTTGCCATCAGCCACTTCTTTGTCGTCTGCTAGCGGACGGCAAAGGAGGTTTGCCATCCGCTAGCAGACGGCAAAGAGGGAGGGGGCCCACTGACGACCCAGCCCACAACTTGACCTAACGGCCCCCCTCTTTGCCGTCCACTAGCGGACGGCAAACCTCCTTTGTCGTCCGCTAACGGACGGCAAAGAGGGGGACTAACTAACGGATAACGCCCCCGGCCCGCCTCTCTCTCTCTCTCTCTCTCTCTCTCTTTCTCTCCCTGTCGCCCCCACCCCCACCGCCCCCACCCCCACCGCCCGCGCCCCCACCCCCACCCCATCGTGCCCCCACCCCCGCCGCCCGCGCCCAACGCAGGCTGCCGCCCACGCCCCCAACCCCACCCCATCGTGCCCCCACCCCCGCCGCCCGCGCCCCCACCCCCACCGCCCCCACCCCCACCGCCCGAGCCCACCGCCCGCCACCGCTCGTGCCCCCACCCTCACCGCTGCATTGGCACCGCCGACCACCGCCCGCGCCCACCGCCCCACCACCCTACCCCTCTCTCCCTCCCCGATGCTCGCGCCCACCACCCCGCCGCGTGCGCCCACGCCCCACCGACGCCGTCGGCCTCCTCCACCTCCACCAACGCTGGCCTCCACCTCCCCCACTCCGGTGAGCCCCCTCCCCCTCTCTATTTTTTCATTTTTAATAGTTTAGTTAGTAATTTAGTTAGTTAGTTGTAGTTAATTAGTTTAGTTAGTAATTTAGTTAGTTAGTTGTAGTTAATAGTTTAGTTTAGTTAGTAATTTAGTAATGTAGTTAGGTTAATTAGTTGTAGTTAATTAGAAGAAGAGAGAAGAAGAAGAGGAGGAGAAGGAGATGAAGAAGAAGAAGAAGAGGAAGGAGAAGAAGAAAAAGAAGAAGAAAAGGAGGAGGAGGAGGAGGAGGAGGAGGAGAAGAAAAGAAGAAAAAGAAGAAGGAGAATAAGAAGAGGAGGAGGAGGGGCGCGTCGGCGCTAACGTAACCGGTCTCTTGTGTTCCAAGGCCATGTCTGTACATGCTAGGCTCGTCAAGTTTAACCCGATTGTTCTGCATGTGCAACACTGGCTTGCACCCGTTGTATGTGAACGTAGAGTCTATCACACCCGATCATCACGTGGTGTCTCAACACGGCGTACTTTCGCAACGGTGCACACTCGGGGAGAACACAATTTATCTTGAAATTAAGTGAGGGACGACCTTATAATGCTACCGTCATCCTAAGCAAAACAAGGTGCATAAAAAGGATTAACATCACATGCAAATCATAAGTGACATGATATGGCCATGAACTTGTGCTTTTGATCTCCATCTAGAAAGCACCGGCATGATCTCCATCGTCACCGGCAAGACACCATGATCTCCATTCTTGATCTCCATCAACATGTCGCCATCGGGGTTGTCGCGCCCAACATGCTTCTACTACAATTGCTATCGTTTAGCGATAAAGTAAAGCATTACATAGCGCTTAATGGTTGACACGTAGGTCATACAATAATTAAAGACAACCCTATGGCTCCTGCCGGTTGCCGTACTGATCGACATGCAAGTCATGATAATCTATACATCACATGATCATCTCATACATCACATATATCACATCATGTAATTGGCCATATCACATCACAACATACCGTGCAAAAACAAGTTAGACGTCCTCTAATTGTTGTTGCATGTTTTACATGGCTGCTACGGGTATCTAGCAATAACAATTCTCATCTACGCAAAAACCACAACGGTGACACACTAGTTGCTTTTCAAACTTCTCAAGGACCGCCTTTGTCGAATCCGATCCAACTAAAGTGAGAGAAACTGGCACCCGCAAGCCATCTATGCAACAAGTTGCGGTCGAGGGAACCGGTCTCTCGTAAGCGTACGAGTAATGCTGGTCCGGGCCGCTTCATCTCACAATACCGCTGAACCAAAATCCAACCAAGGGAGGAAGCAATCTAAGCATCAATGCCCACAAACCTTTTGTGTTCTACTCGAGATCTCATCTACACATAAACCTAGCTCATGATGCCACCGTTGGGGAACGTTGCATGGGAAACAAAAAAATTCCTATGCACATGCAAGATCTATCCATGGTGATGAGCATCTATGAGAGGGAGAATGGATCTATGTACCCTTGTAGATCACTAAGTAGGAAGCGTTAAGAAACGCGGTTGGTGTAGTTGAACGTCTTCGCGATCCAAATCATCGAGCGTCCCCCGATCTCATCACAATCCGTCCCGCGATCTAATCACGATCCGTCCCGTGAACTCATCATGATGTGTCCCGCAATCTCGTCATGATCCGTCCCACAATCTCGTCATGATCCGTCCCGCGAACTCATCATGATCCGTCCCGCGATCTTGATCACGGTCCTTCCGATCTAGCGTCGAACGGACGGCACCTCCGCGTTCAGCACACGTACAGCTCGATGATGATCTCCGCCTTCTTGATCCAGAAAGAGGGAGCGGAGAGGTAGAAGAGTTCTCCGGCAGCGTGACGGTGCTCCGGAGATGGTGGTGGAGCTATTCTGCCAGGGCTTTGCCTAAGCACTGCAGAAATCCGATCTAGAGGAGAAACTATGCACTTGAGGAACGGGTAGCACGTGGCTAAAAATTCTGTGCCAAAACCCTAAAACCTCTAGTATATATAGGAGGAGAGGAGGAGGAGGCTTGTCTGCCAAAGAGGCAGCCCTTGGGTCGGCCGAACCTAGTGGGATTGGAGGATTCCTCCTCCAATTCTAGTAGGACTAGGACTCCTCCTTATTTTTGCCTTTTTTGCCTTATTCCACCTTTTTGTCTTTGGGATTTCTCTCCCAGTTGCATGGGCCTTGTGTGGGACTTCCACCAGACCACTAAGGGTTGGTATTCACTCTCCCACAGCCCATGTAGCCTCTTGGGTCGAAATACCCCTCCCGATGGTCTCTCGGTACACTACCGGCACTCCCGGTACACTACCGATGAGCCCGAAACTTTTCCAGCGACCAAAAGAGGACTTCCTATATATGAATCTTTACCTCCGGACCATTACGGAGCTCCTCATGACATCCAGGATCTCATTCGGGACTCCGAAACAACCTTCGGTCACCACCTACATAACTCTATACTACCGAAACGTCACCAAACCTTAAGTGTGCAGACCCTGCGGGTTCGAGAACTGTGTAGACATGAACGAGACACCTCTACGGTCAATAACCAATAGCGGGACCTGGATGCCCATATTGTTTCCTACATATTCTACGAAGATCTTGATCGGTCGAACCTCTATGTCAAGGATTCAGTTAATCCCGTATGATGTTCCCTTTGTTCTTCGGTATGTTACTTGCCCGAGATTCGATCGTCGGTATCTCCATACCTAGTTCAACCTCGTTACTGGCAAGTCTCTTTACTCGTTCCGTAATACAAGATCTCGCAAGTAACACTTAGTCACATTGCTTGGAAGGCTTATTGTGATGTTGTATTACCGAGTGGGCCCTGAGATACCTCTCCGTCACACGGAGTAACAAATCCCAGTCTTGATCCATGCCAACTCAACAGACACCCTCAGAGACACCTGTAGAGCACCTTTATAGTCACCCAGTTACGTTGCGACGTTTGATACACACAAGGTACTCCTCCGATATTTGTGAGTTGCATGATCTCATGGTCATAGGAACATACACTTGACATGCAGAAACAGTAGCAATAAACTGACACGATCATAAGCTACGTTTGTAGTTTGGGTCTTGTCCATCACATCATTCTCCTAATGATGTGATCCCATTATCAAATCACATCTCATGTCCATGGCTAGGAAACCTTAACCATCTTTCGATCAACGAGCTAGTTCACTAGAGGCATACTAGGGACATTGTGTTTGTCTATGTATCCACAGATGTATCCATGTTTCCAATTAATACAATTATAGCATGGATAATAAACGTTTTATCATGAACAAGTAAATATGATAATAACTAATTTATTATTGCCTCTAGGGCATATTTACAACAATAGGTGTCTTCAATCATCAGTATGCGTGACCACTATGTGTCTCCTGTTCGAAAGGGTTGCATCTCTAAATATGCATTCATGTAAAATCCCATGTATTTGGAATGTGATGAAATATAGCTATGCATCATGATCATTTTGTTGGAATGTAGTGAATTTGTTGAAGTGCTTCCTTTGATTTTCTGAAAGGCCATTTCTATTTTCCCATGTATTGTTTCATCGATTTGAAAACCTTTGGAAATGTTCAAGAAAGAGGGGAGTAACATGACACAACACACCAGGGGCATCTTGGTGAAATATTTGAGCAATAAAACCAGGGGTTATTTGGAAATTTATCTCAAAAGGATTTAAAATCAATTAGGCATTTTCTAAAAATAAATTTCAAAAAGATATTCAATATGACAGAGGAAAAATGTTCATTAAATAGCACTAATTCTCCTGATCATTTTGATATATATATTTACTGTGTTTGGAAATGTTTTGAACGCATTAAAAGAGTTTTTACTGCTATGAAATAGAAAAAGGAAAGTATTTAAAACGAACCAGGCTGGCCCACCTTCTTTAATTCGTGAAACCACTCCGGGTCGGCCACCGACACGCTAACCACGCCCCCACCCTCATTGATGCGCGGGACCCACCGTCCGACCGCGGCATCACTGCGGTCATCCCCTTCCCCACGCCCGACCGCCGTCGCCGGAGATCCCTCTCCATGGATCTCGCCCCTCGTGCCCTCCCAAACCACCGCACCGCCCCTATATAAAGCCCCGACCCTCCACTATTCGTTCCACCCCCAAAACCCTCTTTTCCCTCACCGGAGCTCTGCTCCAGACCTCACCGGAGTTCGGCACCCGAACCGAACGTCCCCGAGCTCATGCCCGTCGCCACACTCACCCCAGCCCCCTCCGATGACACCAATCGACGCCGGAGCCTCGCCACCATCGTTGAAGACTTCGGTCGCCGCCCCTGACCACTACACCGTCGTCCCTGAGCATCTCCAATCACCGGCCGCCGTTGACCTCGCCGGAGACCCCGACCCCCTCTCTGTAAGCCTCCACCTCCACCCGTAGTCGTCGGATCCGTAGTCAACGCGCGAGATTAGATCTGTTTAATAATCGAACCAGTACGCTTTAGTTGTCGGTCGTCCGCTCGTTAGATCTCACGCGCACGCCCTCGCGGCCAATCACAACATGACACGTAGACCCTGTCCGATCGATAGGAAGTTTTTCTTTTTCTTTTCTGTTTTAGAAAACATAATGTATTCTGTTTTTGTTTTTATCATATCTTTTAAAATATTTGGTGTTTTTATTTGATTCTTTTTGCATTAGTTCACAAATTTGATGTCGTTTATGTATGAATGCTTAGATTTCAAATTTGACCTATAATTTTGAATCTAATCAAATTTGTTTAAATTACTAAAATTTGTACAACTAGAGTTTAAAAATATATTTTTGAGTGAATATTTTAGCCACTGTTTTGTATTAGTTAGACCTATCATTCTACATAGTTTGAGAAATTTTAGGATGAATTTGGTTACTGTTTTTAACAAAAACAGAATCTTTTTAGTTCTTAATAGATTTGAAGTAAATTGACTTTTAATTAATTTGAACCTGAATTAGTTTAACTTTTTTTTGGATTTCATTAGGTTCTGTTGATTCAACATTAGGTGTATTTTTTTCTGTTAATAAAATATGTTTTTCAAATTGTTTTGTGCTCTAGTTTGAATAGGTTCATCTTGTTTTCACCATTTATATTGTTTAGAAAAGATTTTGTAGTAATTCTTTTAGCACAATACTTTTATAATGAAATACTTCTGTTTTCAAATAAAATTTTGTATTTTACTTTTCTGTTATCTAAATGTCTAGTTGTTCAAAACAAATTTTTAACTTGTATGTCTTAGTAGGGATTTTGACACCAATATTTTTATAGTCCTATACTTTAAGTGATTCTTCTTTTGATTGTGCTTTTGTTTTCTGAAGCATTTGTTTACCTTGATGTTGAATGAATTGCATTGTGTTTTTGCTTATGGTGTGCTCTTGTTTGATACGTTAGATCATCCGGAGTGTGAAGCTTGTTATCTAGAGTCACTTGATTACGAGGATCGTCAGCAAGGCAAGTCACTTTGACCATGTATACCTATGTTTTATTGCATTAGTTCTACCATCTCCCCAATTGCATGCAAAGTAGGTAAATTGGAAACTTGGTTACTTGTTGTAGTATCATGTGGTAGGTACCCCTCAACCCTTTGACACATTGGCCCCGGGAAACGTTGATTTACATTTTGCTATGCTATTAGTAGACGGGGTTGGTTGTGTGATTCATGAGAGTTGTGAGTTAATAATTTCAAGACCTACATAATGATCAAGTCTTCAAGACTCCGAGTTTTCAACATATCTCTGGGTGGATGATGGTTGAACGGTGCCCTGGAGAAACCAATGGTTAGCCTAAATGATGTTGAAGAAGTACCAGTATTCATGCGGAAAGGTCCACCCAGGCACAAAGAGATGGATGGATGCTTCAAGACCCAAGGCTTACCTACACAGCCACAAGCCATTATGGGCTCTGGCTTGGTTGGATATCGTGGTGACCCTGGACAGGCAGTGCTACGAGATGTAGAAGAACGGTAGGAAAGGATGGGCACCGACAGAGTCTCGAGGAAACCCTTTAGAAGACCATGTTTTGGTCATCCATTTATCAAACACCCGGAAGTGCGAGAAATCCAACGGAGGCGATCAAACCTTGTGGGGAACGTGTGCAAAACTCTGCAGAGTACCCAAACCTAATCGATTAGCCGTGTCCGTGGTCATGGACAGTTTGAGCCAAAGGAACAGAAACTATCTGGAACTCTCAACACCATAAATTACATTGATGTGGGTATTTTAATGTCAACTTGGGTATGAGAATTGGTTGGTGGAACCATCTTATTAATCAACCAACATTGTAGTAATTATGCCTTTTCCCTCTCTTGTTGTAGGAAAAATTCTGCTTTATGCAAAAACTTACTACCCCCACTTGCCATATATGCATATAGAATAGATGATTACTTTACCCCCTCTTTTGTGACATTGCCGGCATATTCAATATGCTGACCTATACGGCTGCAACGTATCATGTTGCAGAGTACTTTTCCGACCAGGAGTGAGGATACGCTATACGCTCGGTGAGATGCCCTTGGAGTCACATGGACTCAACTACCTATGGAGCTTCCGCAAGTTTTTGGTTTAGTTTATCTCATGAGTTGGCCTTCAACCACTTTATTGTAATCCTTATTGTAATAAAGGACTCGATATGAGATTTCGATTAAGTAATGTTGTGTGATTTCCCTTTGATATATACATTGATGTACCGTGTGTGTACCAGCATGATCTTGGGATGGTATAGAAACACCGGAGATCCGACCTTTCAGGTCGGGTCGCTACAATTCATTAGCATATTTATAACCGTGATTCTTTCGAATTGTCCAACGTTATCCATGGACGGCCCGAGTATGGGTAGATTGGGTTTGTTTTCCCATATGCTCTGCTCCGGATCCGATGGAGAATTTTGTCAGTGCCTTCCTAGTTGTTCTCCGGGTACACGTCCTCTCTGCTTATTGCTGAGACGCGTATCAGGAAACTAGCGGGGAGGTGCTACCGAAATTGTGCATCGGATCCGGAGCAGAGCATGGGAAAACGAACCCAATCTACTAGAGTCTAGGTTGCATCGACGTAATAAAATTTACAAACTCTATTAACTGATGAATATGGTTTGCTGAATTATGTATATATTTTGTGTGTGTCCAGTAGATAGGCAAGATGAGTGATCATGGGTGGATGTACACCGGTCACACTAGTCAGAAAGACATGACCCATGAATAGATAACAAAAACAAAGGAGTTTGTGGGAGTCGCATTTGCAAATGGACAGAAAAGAACCTGGTGCCCTTGTGTCGATTGCGACAACTGTAAGAAGAAGTCAGAGTTTGAAATGATCAAACACCTGCAGAAGTGGGGTTTTACGCCTAATTATACGGTCTGGAAATTTCATGGTGAGTCTGCCCAACGTGCCAGAGCTGAGGTTGTTCATCGTCGCACCGACGAGCATGGTACCGGGATCGAAGACATGGTGCAAGACTTTGATGATGCTTGGGATTCGGACGATGAGATGGAGGAATCTGCAAAGGCCTTTTATGAAACATTGGAGTCTTCAAAACGTCCTCTCCACGAGCACACTGAGCTATGTCAGCTGGATGCCATCGCGCAAGTAATGGCTCTAAAGGCTTAGTTCAACCTAGACAAAGAATGCTACGACACGATGATGACGATATTTGGACGCTTTCTACCCAAAGGCCATGTATTGCCACCAAACCTGTACCAGTCGAACAAAATCCTACGTGCGCTAAAGATGCCCTATGAGAAGATAGACGCCTATGAGAATGGATGGGCCCTATTTAGGCTTGAGTATGCAGGCTTGAACTATTGCCCCATTTGCAATGCTTCCAGGTATGTTCTGGTAGACAACGGTATGGGTGAGAAGAGTCTGAGCAAAATCCTCATTAACGTTCTTCGGTATCTGCCAATCATACCAAGACTTCAACGTCTTTTCATGGTCGAAGAGACGGCCAGATAGATGACGTGGCATAAATTGGGCAAAAGAACAGAACTAGATGCAGATGGGAATCTGATGTTGGGACACACTTTGAACGCTTTTGAGTGGAAGCACTTCGATGCATTACATAAGGATAAAGCAACAGATCCAAGGCATCCTTGAGTTGCCATCAGCACGGATGGGTTCAATGTGTATGGTATAACGGCAGCACAATACAGTTATTGGCCTATATTTGTCATTCCACTCAATCTCCCCTCGGAAAGATTATGAAAAGAAAGAACATTTTCCTGACATTGATAATTCCAGGGCCCAAATATCCGGGGTAAGAATATGAATGTGTACATGCAACCGCTTAAGGATGAATTGCAAGAAGCCTGGGATAATGGGATCAAGACATACGACGCCGCTACAAAAAAGAACTTCAAAATGCATGTGTGGTACATGTACTCGATGCATGACTTGCTGGCGTATGCGCTATTCGTTGGTTGGTGTCTGCATGGAAGGTTTCCATGCCCCACATGCAAGGCAGCTCTTCAGTTCCGTTGGTTGGAGGCGGGTCGCAAGTTTTCTTCCTTCGACATGCATAGACAGTTCCTGGATCCTGACCATAAGTTCAGAAAATACAAGAATTTCATCAAAGGTAGAGTTGTCAAAAACACTGCACCACCTCCGTTGACAAGCCAACAGATCTTGGATCAGATAAACGCTCTCGAGCTGGATCCAGATCGTCCAGGGTATTTCAAAGGGTATAATACGGAACAGCCTGGACTCACAAGATATGTTTGTGGGATCTGCCTTACTTTAAAGACCTCCTTTGCCCACACAACATTGACATGATGCACACTGAAAAGAATATCGCGGAGGCCCTTTTTGGTACATTGTTCGGCATAGAGGGGAAGTCGAAGCATAATCCTAAGGCTAGAGTCGACCAGGAGGCTCTATGTGATAGACTATTACAAAACATTCGACAACCGAAAGGAAAGAAGAACTGGAGGAAGCCAAAGGCATGGTTCAATCTTGGAAGGCCAGCTATGAGCGAAATGATCTTGTGAGTGAAAATGCAGTTGATGTTCCCCGATGGGTATGCAGCAAATCTAAAGAGGGGAGCGATTCTTGACAAATTGAAAATATTTGGTCTCAAGAGTCATGATTGGCAAATATGGATTGAGCGGGTAATGCCGGTGATGTTGTGTGGCTTTATCCCTGAGGATGAATGGCTAGTACTAGCATAGCTGAGCTATTTCTTCCATCCTCTTTGTGCGAAAGAACTATTGCCTGACGTGCTAGACGAACTAGAAGAGTTGGCGCCGGAGTTGATTTGCAAGTTAGAAAAGATCTTTCCACCGGGTTTCTTTAATCCAATGCAACATTTGATTTTGCATCTCCCAACCGAGGCAAGATTGGGGGGGCGTGCAAAATCGTTGGTGCTTCGCAACTGAGAGGATGCAGAAGACGCTTCGAGCAAAATGTAAAAATAAACGTAGAGTTGAAGCATCTATGGCTGAGGCATTCATTACTAAGGAGGAGGCAAACTTCATGACAGCACACTACAAAGCCAAGAATCGTCATTCGCATAATCTAAAGCCTCGGTACAATGATGGCGACCGTGAAAAAGGTCGATCCAACCTTAGCCTATTCAAAGGGAAGCTCGCACCAGCCGGTGCTTCGAAATCAATAGCGTTGGATGTCGAAGAATGGCGGACCATTTTGTTGTATATCTTCAACAACCTAATCGAAGTGCGGTCGTGCATCGAGTAAGTTCTTGGTACATTGTTTCGCAACTTCTAATTCCTTTGAAATGCCCTTATTCCCGCATATGTGATACAGTCGATACATCGCCAAATTCTTGGATGGAACGGTGATCCAAAAGGATTCCATCGAAGAGTATGAGCTTCTGGCAAAGCATGCAGGCGGCTATCCCGGTTTCATCTCTTGGTTCAAGAAAACGGTAATTTCCATTAATTAGACGATTTCATTTCTTCGCCTACTTTGCGGATAATGCAACAATCCTTTCGTATTAAACTTGTAGGCTAATGCACAGTCTATGGACTCCGAATTGAGACAAGTCGCTAATGGTTTTGACTATAAGGTCCATTCATTTGACAAATACGACATCAACAGGTATCACTTTCGTACTTTTGGCTAAGAGTTATCTATGGCCGACCGAAAGTCTACAAATTGTTGTGTCTCCGCTGTCAGCGAAGGAGGGGTCGAGTATTATGGAAGAGTTGAAGCAATTTATGAACTTACATTCTTTGGTGAAAACCCACCAAATGTCGTAGTCTTCAAATGTTATTGGTTCCACCCAAAGGAGACTAGAAGGACTCATGAACATATAGGGCTAGTCGAAATCAAACAAAGCACCCATTTAGATGTTCCCGATGTCTATATTACGGCTCAATAGGCGACCCAAGTTTTCTATCTACCGTGGGCCTGCCAAACGGATCCAAATTTGAAAGGTTGGGATGTCGTCTATGATGTGCCGCCACATTGTAGACAACCTCCCCTCAATGAAGATGATTATGAACCTCACATTAACCCAGACACATATGAAGGAGAATTCTTCCAAGAAACACATGTTTCCAAAAAAACTTTTCAAGAACCGCTCTACTTCACCCCAAAACATTGAGGTCGACAGCGACAGTGAACCCGACTTCAGCCCCGAGCCGGAACAAGAAGAGACGGAAGAAGAAGAGGTTACTGCTGCGGATGACCTGATAATGCTTGACCGATTACATAGAGGCCTTCCACATGTTGATGCATTTATTGATGATGTTGATGAGCACGTCATTACTGATAGTGATGATGATTATGAATTTATTGATCCCGGAGCATATATAGACGATGAAGATTAATATTAGTAATGTGAGGTATTTGACCGATCCTTTTGCGTCTACCGCAACCCCGACCGATCCTTCTATGTCTCACCCTAGCGCAAACCCGACCGGTCCTCCACCTCCGTGATGATGGTAATTTTCCCAAGTGTTTTGTTTAACAAATGCATACTTAGCTTAAGAAATGACCTAATTAGCTCCAAAAGGACCTATACTTAGCTTATTTTCCTCAAAAATGACATAATAACCTTACTTAGCTCCAAAATGATATATTCTACCCAGGATAGCTATAAAATGACCTATACTTAGCATTTTTCCCTCCAAAATGACTTGATATGCTTAGTTAGCTAGAAAATGGCATAACTACCTAGGATAGCTCAATAATGATCTATATCTAGCTTAGCTAGTTTATTTATGACACAATTAGCTCACTTAGGTACAAAATGGCATAACTACCTAGGATAGCTCAATAATGATCTATAATTAGCTTAGCTAGTTCATTTATGACATAATTAGCTCACTTAGGTAAAAAAATGGCATAATAACCTTGGTTTAGCTCCAAAATGACCTATACTTAGCTTATTTTCCTCTGAAATGACATAATAACCTTACTTAGCTCCGAAATGATATATTCTACCTAGGATAGCTAGAAAATGACCTATACTTAGCAATTTTTTTCCTCCAAAAATGACTTGATATGCTTAGTTAGCTAGAAAATGGCATTACTACCTTGGAGAGGAGGAGAGGAGAGGAGAAAAAGAAAGAGAATATAAATTCTTCTTCTTCTAGCTAGTCTTCTTCTTCTTCTTCTTCTTATTCTAGCTAGTCTTCTTATTCTAGTCTTCTTCTTCTTCTTCTTCCAACTTCCTTCTTTCCCAATTTGTAGATTTTCCTTCGATGAGGAAGCTTGCGTTCATGGAGTCTACTCTTCTGCTTGTGCTTCCTTTTTGTTTTCATTTTGTAGGATGAACAATGTGAAACTTGCTACCTATATATGTATGTATGGATGAAACCATTGTTTGCTTGTTGTGGGATATGTTGGCTAGCTATATATGTTGCATATGGACTTTTCATTTCGTATGTGTATATATGTGTGTTAGATGATCATATCCATATGGCAGGGATATGATTTGGTATGTATATGTGTTGTTACGCTTGTTGAAAGTATTTTCAAATGTGTGTGTATATATATGTGAAATTATGTGAAATTGAATGAATTTAATAAAAAAAGAAAAAACAGGGGTTGTGCAGGCTCTCTGCCGTCTGCTGGCAGACGGCAAAGACCAGGTTCTTTGCCGTTCGCTGGCAGACGGCAAAGAACTAAGTTCTTTGTCGTCTGCCAGCGGACGGCAAAGCATGCTGTTAAGCCCTTAACGGAGCTACGTTGCCGCGTGTGCCGTCCATGCCCTTTGCCGTCCACTAGCATACGGCAAAGATGCAAAGATCTTTGTCGTCTGCCAGCACACGGCAAAGCGCCCTTTACCGTGGCTTATTCAGCCAGACGGTTGGCTGTCTGCTAGCGGACGACAAAGCCTTTGTCGTCCGGGATGCATGCCTTTGCCGTCCGAGATGGCTGATGGCAAAGTGCCTGATTCCTATAGTGATATAAAGGATCAATCGGAGTCACATAAGGGTTCTTAATATACTTTCTCATATGGAAATCATTGAATAGCTTAAGCATCTCTTATTTACTTTAACTATAGTACTCCCCATCGACAATGGGCACTCTAAAACTAAGACTCCCCAAACTCGACACATCCATCTTCTTCCCCAAGCTTAGAGCTCGCTTGTCCTCAAGCAAAAGCCAAACTGTAGAATAATGACCACATAATTTGAGAGAGAGGTGTCGATAAAAACATAATACAGAGATGAGAGCATCCCGAATATCTTCATAGCAGCATGTTTTCGATCATATAACCTCTCATGAATAAGTAACAACCTATTCACAACTGAATAAATATGAAGCATAATCTTTATTGAGAACCAACAAGCAATGCAATTAGTCCTTTAGATAATCATACTTTTGTAATAGAGAGATGATTCTATATAAGAGCTTTATATTTCTAGCAAGTTCACACATTCAACTATGATGTAACCTTCTATGATTGCTAACATACATTGCATATTTTTAGAACAAGTGATTCCATGGAACACATAGGAAGATGGGTGCTTTATTGTTCTTGCCACCCAACTTATTTACCTCGAGGATAATGTCAACAATAATGGAACATGATCATCTAAATTCAGATGGATATATTTGTTTAAATCTTTCCGTAACACATAATGCTTGCCACTAAAGAGTTGGAGAATAAGAACAAGGGAAATATTATTGACTCTCTCATGAAAAATAAAACTTGTAGGAATGTAAAAGATAGGCCCTTCACAGAGGGAAGCAGAGGTTGTCATATTATTTTATTTGTTTGATATTCTCAATCTCTTAATATAAAAGAACATCACTTCATGTTGCCCCTTGTGATAGCAAAAATTATTATGCACTCCATTGCTTTTATTGCTTCACCATCGCAAGATCGTACGAAGTTTATTTTATCTTACAATAAAAATCTTAAATGATTAGAGGCAATTTTTATTGTCTTATGAAACAATGACAACTTACTTGGAGGATCTTATTTAATCCATAGGTAGGTATGGTGGACTCTGTAACAAGAAACTGGATTCAAGGTTTACGGATGCACAAATAGTATCTCTACTTACTGCGAATCTTTGGGCTAGAAAAAGATCCTAAGCAAGCATCACATGTTAAAGGATTCAATACCATATAAATTTTATGCAAATGTAAATAGGCGTGATCATTATGTTGTCTTCCTTGTCCCACTTCAACACTTGGTCATTGTGTAATATTTTGATGGAAGCTCACAATCATAGAAGGTGTTCAAAATAGTGTATTTATATGTAAGGATCCTCTTCTCTACCATACTTTTGCATAGATCATATCAATTGCTAACATTATGTTTGTTAGTTTTCAACACTTCTTATTTCTTATACCTCTTTTCTATGTGAAGTAATTACTTCTCAAGATATAAGAAGATGGGCATATGATTCTTTTCTATTCTTCTTATTTTTATGCTAAGATGATGGATGCAAGTGAGGAAGAGGCACACGATCTCGACTCTTTATTATATAACTCTCACACTCGACTATAGGGATAGGTAGAACTAAAAGAAAAAAACTCCAAACAAAGTAAATCTGAAATTTTCACTCCCTAAAACACGAAAAACTAAACATCAAACTAAGATAAATAGTGGTGATAACAAGTGATGGTGATACGATACCAGGTGATACGTCCATTTTGCATCATGTTTTACTATTGTTATTTATAATGTTTTTATGCATAATAATGCTTTTGAGTAATTCTAATGCCTTTTCAAGCACAATTTGCAAGGTTTACATCAAGAGGGAGAATACCGGCAACTTGAATTCAGTACCTGAAAAAGCAAATCACAGATATTGATTATGCACATCCCCAATGAAGCTGAATATTTACGGAGATTTTTTATACAATAAATAAGAAATAATAGAGCTGAAAACTATCGAAGGGGGGCCACTAGGTGGCCACCCTCCACCAGGGCATGCTAGGCTCCCTAACCACACCCTGGTGGAGGGTGCCCATCCTGGCCCACCTCTAGAGCCCATCCTCTGGTATAACTTCCCAACAAACCTTAAAAAAATAGGAGGAGGAATTTTGGGACGAAGCGCCCCCGCCTCGAGGCAAAACTTGGGCAGGACCACTTTTCCCCTCCGGCGGAGCGATTCCGCCGGGGGAACTTCCCACCCGGAAGTGTAAATCGAAGCCACTGTTAGCACCAACAACCCTCTCATATTGGGGAGGCCATTCCTCATCAACATCTTCAACAACACCATCTCCTCTCAAACCCTAGTTCGTCTCTTGTGTTCAATATTTGTACCAGAACCTCAGATTGGTACATGTGGGTGACTAGTAGTGTTGATTACCTTGTGTAGTTGATTGCTATATGGTTTATTTGGTGCAAGATTATATGTTCAGATCCATTATGTTATTCAATACACCTCTGATATTGAGCTTGCATATTATTTGTGAGTATTTACCTTTGTTATTGAGGTCACGGGAGAAATCATGTTGCAAGTAATCATGTGAATTTGATATGTGTTAGATATTTTGATGGTACGTATGTTGTGATTCCCGTGGTAGTGTCATGTGAACGTCGACTACATGACACTTCAACATCCTTGGGCCTAAGGGAATGCATTGTGGATTATTTATTAGATGATGGGTTGCTAGAGTGACAGAAGCTTAAACCCTAGTTTATGCGCTAATTCATAAGGGGTTGATTTGGGTCCACATGTTTAATGCTATGGTTAGGCTTTTTCTTAATTGTTTTCTCGGAGTTGCGGATGATTTTGAGGGTGTTAATCATAATTAGGTTGTTACTTAAAGTAAGAACATCACCTTAGCACCGGTCCACCCACATATCAAATTTTCAAAGTCACGAACACAAATTAAACCAACATGATGAAAGTGACTAGATGAAGTTCCCGTGTACACTCAAGAACACTCTGCTCATCATATGAGATAGTTTTGGTCTGTCCTTTGCCACAAAAGGATTACGATACCTTGCTGCACCTTACCTATTGTTACCGTTACTTGCTCGTTAAAAATTATCTTGCTATCAAACTACTTGCTACTTATAATTTCAGTACTTGCATAAATTACCTTGCTGAAAACCGCTTACCATTTCCTTCTGCTCCTTGTTGGGTTCGACACTCTTACTTATTTAAAGGACTATGATTGATACCCTATACTTGTGGTTCATCAATACTCTTTTTTGGTGTTGTTGCTGGGGAATGAAACGCTCTTGGTAAGTGGAAATCAGTAAGGAAAAAAATATACTACATGCTGAAATTTATTATCACTTGTTACTATGGAAAGTAGTCTTTTCACGGGTTTGTTCAGGGTATCTTCACCTCGACCAAAACCACAATTAGTTTCCCCTCAACCTACAACACCTATTGAAAAATATTGGTTATGGAATTCCTTCCGTTATGTTAGAACAACTGCTAGCTAGTCCTTATGTAAGAGATGGAACTGAACATCCTGAAATGCACCTAATACATCCGGACGATTTTTTTGACTATTTTAGCTTGCAGATTTATCCGGAGATGAAGTTAAGGAGAATATTTTCCCTTTATATTTTAATGGAAAAGCATTGACATGGTATAGGCTATGGGATGATATTGTATCATGGATCTGGAATCGTTTGAAATTGTAATTCCACCAAAAAATTTATCCTATACATCTAGTTCATCATGATCGGAATTATATATATAATTTTGGGCCTCGTGAAGGAGAAAGTATCTCTCTATCTTGGGGGATGCTTAAGTTAATGTTATAGTCATGCCCCAATCGTGATATCCTGAGAGAAGTTATTATTCAGATTTTTTATGCTCGACTTTCTCATAATGACTAAACCATGATCGATACTTCTTGTACTGGTTCTTATGAAGAAGACTACTGAATTCAAGTGTGATATCTTGGAAAGAATTAAATGAAACTGTGAAGATTGGGAACTCGATGATGGTAATGAGTCAGGTATTAAGCTTGAATTTTATTGTGTTAAATATTTTATGAATACAGATGCTTTTCACAAGTTTAGCACTAAATAAGGACTTGACTCTCAGATAAAAGCCTATTTTTGTAAATCATTTGCTTCTCATGTTGATCTCCCTGAGGATAAGTGGTTCAAATATCATACCCCTATTAAAAAGAAATTAAAGAACCAATCATAGCTAAATAAGAAAGTATTATTCACAATGTTGATCCAGATGTGCCTATTGCTTACATTGAGAAACCACCTTTCTTGGTTAGGATAAAGGAACTTGCTAATGTATCAACTATGGTTCGCAAAGGTAATATTAGAGCACCTAAGCCCTCTGAAAAAATTAAGGTAGAACCTAGTATTGTTATGGTTAAAGATATTTCGGTAGAAAATATTGATGGGCATGTCATTTACTTTTGTGATGAAGCTACTAGAATTACTAAACCCGATGAATAAGACAAACATAGACCCGTAGTTGGCTTGCATATTGTCTCAATCAAAATAGGAGATCATTGTTATCATGGTTTATGTGATTTGAGTGCTAGTGTGAGTGCTATTCCTTTTACCTCATATCAAGAAATTATGAATGACATAACACCTACTGAAATAGAAGATATTAATGTAAGATTGTTAGAGATGTTGAAGTCTTGTATGGGAAAAAAAAATATCCTTCCGATTTTCTAGTTCTTGGTTTCCCACAAGATGACTTTTGTCCCATTATATTTGGTAGACCTTTCTTGAACAAGGCTAATTCTAACATAGATTGTGAAAAAGAAACTATCAATGTTGAGTTTGGTGATCTGTCTCATGAGTTTAATTTTTCCAAGTTTAGTAGACAACCTCGTGATAGAGAATTGCCTAGTAAGAATGAAATAATTGGTCTTGCCTCTATTGTCATTCCTCCTACTAATCCACTAGAACAAGATTTGCTAGACCATGAAAATGATATGCACTTGCATGAAAGAAATGAAATAGATAAAAAATTATTTGAACAACCACCTCTACTGAAACACAATTTGCCTTTTGAAAGTCTTGGAGGTCGTCCTCCACCTAAAGGTGATCCTGTGTTTGAACTAAAACAATTGCTGACACTTTGAAGTATGCTTATCTCAATGAGAAAAAGATATATCCTATTTTTATTGGTGCTAACCTTTTAGAACATGAGAAAGAAAGGTTATTAAAAATTCTAAGGAAACATCGGGCTTCTATTGGATATACTATTGATGATCTTATGGGCATTAGTCCCACTCTATGTCAGTACAAGATTAATATGGAACCTAATGCTAAACCCGCTATTGATCACCAACGACGATTGAATCCCAAGATGAAGGAAGTGGTAAGAATAGAAATATTAAAGCTTGTGTACGCAGGTATAATCTATCCTATAGATGATAGTAGATGGGTGAGTCCAGTTTATTGTGTCCCTAAGAAAGGAGGTATTACTATTGTTCCTAATGATAAAAATGAGCTTATTCCACAAAGAATTATTACTGGCTATAGGATGGTAATTAATTTTAGAAAATTAAATAAATCTACTACGAAAGTTCATTATCCGTTGCCTTTATTAATCAAATTTTGAAAGATTATCTAAGAAAACACACTTTTGTTTCCTGGATGGATATTCTAGTTTCTCTCAAATACTTGTGTCACAATCTGATCAAGATAAAACTACCTTTACCTGTCCTTTTCCAACTTATGCTTATAGAAGTATGCCTTTTGGTTTATGCAATGCACCTACTACCTTTCAAAGATGTATGACTGCTATATTCTCTAATTTTTGTGAAAAGATTGTGGAGGTTTTCATGGATGATTTCTCCGGTTAAAGAACTTCCTTTGATAATTGCTTAAGCAACCTTGCTTGTGTTTCGCAGAGATGTGAACAAACTAATCTTTTCTTGAATTGGGAGAAGTGCCACTTTATGGTTTGAAGGTATTGTCTGCAGGCTCTTTGCCGTCTGCTGGCAGACGGCAAAGCTGCCACGTGGCAGCTACCTATGCAACCTAGGGTAGCACCAGGCTGACCTAGGTGGGTTCTTTGCCGTCCGCTGGTAGACGGCAAAGACCAGGTTCTTTGTCGTTCGCTGGCAGACGACAAAGAAGTAAGTTCTTTGCCGTCTTCGAGCGGACGGCAAAGCATGCCATTAAGCCCTTAACGGAGCTACGTTGCCACGTGTGTCGTCCATGCCCTTTGCCGTCCACTGGCAGACGACAAAGATGCAAAGGTCTTTGTCGTCTGCCGGCACACGGCAAAGCGCCCTTTACTGTGGCTTATTCAGCCGGACGGTTGGCCATCTGCAAGTGGACGACAAAGCCTTCGCCGTCCGGGATGCATGCCTTTGCCGTCCGAGATGGCTGACGGCAAACTGCCTGATTCCTATAGTGATATAAAGGATCAATCGGAGTCACATAAGGGTTCTTAATATACTTTATCATATGGAAATCATTAAATAGCTTAAGCATCTCTTATTTCCTTTAACTATAGTACTCCCCATCGAGAATGTGCACTCTAAAACTAAGACTCCCCAAACTCGACACATCCATCTTCTTCCAATGCTGATAAAATCAAGGCTATGGAGACCAAAGCTTTGATACCAATTTTTGGATCACTTGAAGGGATGTCTATAGGGGGTTAATATACTACTTGACAAATCAAAAATCTAGCCTTTACCCATTTTTTATAGTTGGCAGATTTTAGCAATTCTGACAAGTCTAGTGCACCCTACATATGCTAGTCAACGAATATAGCGGCGGAAAGTAAAGATAAACACGTGTAAGAAGGAGTCGGGGTAGGAAGATCAAGCGCAATTGGAGACATCAAGATTTCTCGCATGGTTCCGATAGGTGGTACTATCGTACATCCACGCTAATGGAGACTTCAACCCGCGGAGGGTAGCGATCGCGAGTGTCCATGGAGGGCTCCACCCAAAAGGGCCCACAAAGTAGCAACCTTGTCTATTCCATCACAGCTTCCGTCCACGAAGGACTAGGCTCACTATGTGTAGATCTTCACGAAGTAGGCGATCTCCTTGCCCGTACAAATTTCTTGGTTCTAACTCCACAACACGAAGAAGGAGGCTCCCAAGCGACACCTAACCAATCTAGGAGGCACCACCGTCCAAAAGGTAATAGATGTGGTAACAATGATGAATTCCTTGCTCTTGTGCTTCAAAGGATAGTCTCCTCAATCACTCAATCACTGTCTCACATATTCGGCTTGGTAGAAGAGATTGATTGGGTGCAAAGCAACTTGGGGAGGCTAGAAATCAAAATTCATATGGTTGGAGTGGAAGATCTTGATCTCAACACATGAGTAGGTGGATCTCTCTCAGAAAAATGGATGGGGCAAGTGTTTGTATCTTTCGAGTGCTTCCTCCATGAATTAGAGGTGGTGGAGGGGTATATATAGGTATCTCGAAAAATTCAACCGTTACAAAGTTATTGCCCAACTCGATGAAACCGATGCAAAAGTCGGTTTCATCGACTAGTGCATAATGTCGCAAGTCTTGGCCTTTCGGTGAGACCGATATATAATTCTCGGTGGGACCGAATTGACTGACCCAGGCAGTCTCCAAATCTCGATGTCACCGATTCATAAAACTAGGAAATTCTGATTTCTAGAAATGGGACAACAAAAGGTTGGTCACCACTTCCGGTTTCACCAAAAGTGAAAATTGGTTGCACCGAGAAGCTATGGTCTGGCTTAGGTTCTGTCTCAAGAAAAAATCGGTATGGCCGAATGGAAAAATGTGCTGGCACCAATTTTGGATATATAGGCTTTGGATAGAGAATTTTGTGGGAGATTGGATGTGTATTTTTGGTGGCTAACTCTAAGCACTTGAGCAACCAGATCATCATGGATACATCATCCCCTTTTGGGGGATTCTCCTCACAATCCTTAGCCAATCCTAGCCAATCTACAATAAACTAGGTAGAAATATTAGTCCAAGAGACAATGTATGTTGTCATGAATTCTTAAAACAACCAAGGAAGCATATGTGCCTTCAGGAGGTTGGCGACGATCCCTGCGAGGCTTGCTCGTCAGCCTCTTGCCTCTCTCCCTCGTCCCTGTGTGGCTGACGTCGGGCCCCAGCCGCCAAGATTAAGCACGCGCACGCGCGCACTGATACACCTGGGTTGGCGTGGCTCCAGGCCAGCCCAACAGCGGACAGATCTAGCCTGACCAGTGTGCTATTTTTTCTGTTTATGTTGATTTTAGCAAAAATTCAACGGATTTTGAAATATTTGTCCAAATCCAGTGTTTCAAAACCATAAAAACTTGTAAAAATCCAACCTATTAAGTGGTGACACTTGTGCACCATTTGGACAATTTTTTGTTCTGTCTCGATGACCCACAAGTATAGGGGATCAATAGTAGTCCTTTGGATAAGTAAGAGTGTCGAAGAAAATGAGGAGTGGAACGAAATGATAAGCAGTTTTGAGCAAGGTATTCTCTGCAAGTGATGTGAGTAATAGTAGTAGATTATTTTGTAGCAAGATAATTCGTAACAACTAACAAGTGACGATTGTAACAAAGGTGCCGCAAGGTAGCCCAATCCCTTTTGTAGGAAAGGACATGCTTGAAAGTACTATTATATTAAGCAGGTGCTCCCGAGGACACATGGGAATTTTTGTCTAGTCATGTTCATAATGTCGAGTGGATTTGCATTCGCTACTTTGATAATTTGATATGTACATGGACCGGTGCTAAGTTGTTGTTCTTACTTGAACTAACACCCTACTTATGATTAACCCCTCTCACTAGCATTCTCAAATACGAAAGAAGAATTAAGATAAATCTAACCATAGCATGAAACATGTGGATCCAAACCAGCCCCTTATGAAGCAACGCATAAAATGGGTTTAAGCTTCTGTCACTCTCGCAACCCATCATCAACTTGTTACTCCACAATGACTTCCCTTAGTCCCATAGCATGGTGAAGTAGCATGTAGTCGACGTTCACATGAAACCACTAAGAGAAGTAACAACATACATATCATCAAAATATTGAACGCATATCAACTTCACAAGATTACTTATAACAGGACTAATCCCATGTCCCCAGGAACAATAATAACTACTCACACATCATCTACATGTTCAGGATCAGAGGTATAATAATCATGATTAAGGATCTGAACATCATCTCTTCCACCAAGGAATCCAACAAACAACCCACAGGTACCAATATGAGGTTTTGGGACAAAGATTGAATACAAGAGATCAACTACGGTTGCAGATGAGATGGTGTTTGTGAACATGTTGATGAAGATTGATCCTCCCACGAAGGAGGAAGTGTTGGTTATGACGATGGCTTCGATCTTCCCCTCCTAAAGGGATTTCCCTAGCAGAATCTGACTGTCGGAGTGCAAAAGGGCCTTTGCCAAGGTTTCCGCCTCGAGACAGTGATGCTTCATCCTGAAAGGATGTTTATGATTTTTTCTACGCTAAAACACACCATATAGGAGAAGAGGGGCGTTGGAGAGCCAACAGGGGCCCCACAATCCATTAGGGCACGCCACTAGGGGAGCGCTCCCTGTTGGCTTGTGCCCTGGTGGGTGCCTCCCTCGGGTATATATTTGCTCCAGAAATTCTTAAATATTCCAAAAATATTCTTTGTGAAGTTTCAGGTCATTCTGAGACTAGTGATTTTCTGCCTTTTTCTCGGTTTTCCAATCTAGAATTCCAGTTTCCAGGTGTTTCCCTCCTTATGATGTACCTTGCATATTCAGAGAGAAAATACATAATAATAGTGTGATATTGTGGAATAATGGAAAATAATAAAGTAAATAATAGTAAGAATTCATGATGCAAAATGGACGTATCAACTCCCCCTCAAGCAAAAGCCAAACTGTAGAATAATGACCACATAGTTTGAGAGAGAGGTGTCGATAAAAACAGAATACAGAGATGAGAGCATCCCCAATATCTTCATAGCAGCAAGTTTTTGATCATATAACCTCTGATGAATAAGTAACAACCTATTCACAACTGAATAAATATGAAGCATAATATTTATTGAGAACCAACAAGCAATGCAATTAGTCCTTTAGATAATCATACTTTTGTAATCGAGAGAAGATTCTATATAAGAGCTTTATATTTATAGCAAGTTCACATATTCAACTATGATGTAACCTTCTATGATTGCTAACATACATTGCATATTTTTAGAACAAGTGATTCCATGGAACACATAGGAAGATGGGGGCTTTATTGTTCTTGCCACCCAACTTATTTACCTCGAGGATAATGTCAACAATAATGGAACATGATCATCTAAATTCAGATGGATATATTTGTTTAAATCTTTCCGCAACACATAATGCTTGCCACTAAAGAGTTGGAGAATAAGAACAAGGGAAATATTATTGACTCTCTCATGAAAAATAAAACTTGTAGGAATGTAAAAGATAGGCCCTTCACAGAGGGAAGCAGAGGTGGTCATCTTATTTTATTTGTTTGATATTCTCAATCTCTTAATGCAAAAGAACATCACTTCATGTTGCCCCTTGTGATAGCAAACATTATTATGCACTCAATCGCTTTTATTGCCTCACCATCGCAAGATCGTACGAAGTTTATTTTATCTTACAATAAAAATCTTAAATGATTAGAGGCAATTTTTATAGTCTTATGAAACAATGACAACTTACTTGGAGGATCTTATTTAATCCGTAGGTACGTATGGTGGACTCTATAACAAGAAACTGGATTTAAGGTTTACGGATGCACAAATAGTATCTCTACTTACTGCGAATCTTTGGGCTAGAAAAAGATCCTAAGCAAGCATCACATGTTAAAGGATTCAATACCATATAAATTTTATGCAAATGTAAATAGGCGTGATCATTATGTTGTCTTTCATGTCCCACCTCAACACTTGGTCATTGTGTAATATTTTGATGGAAGCTCACAATCATAGAAGGTGTTCAAAATAGTGTATTTATATGTAAGGATCCTCTTCTCTACCATACTTTTGCATAGATCATATCAATTGCTAACATTATGTTTGTTAGTTTTCAACACTTCTTATTGCTTATACCTCTTTTCTATGTGAAGTAATTACTTCTCAAGATATAAGAACATGGGCATATGATTCTTTTCTATTCTTCTTATTTCTATGCTAAGATGATGGATGCAAGTGAGGAAGAGGCACACGATCTCGACTCTTTATTATATAACTCTCACACTCGATTACAAGGATAGGTAGAACTAAAAGAAAAAACTCCAAACAAAGTAAATCTGAAATTTTCACTCCCTAAAACATGAAAAACTAAACATCAAACTAAGATAAATAGTGGTGATAACAAGTGATGGTGATACGATACCAGGTGATACATCCATTTTGCATCATGTTTTACTACTGTTATTTATAATTTTTTTATGCATAATAATGCTTTTGAGTAATTCTAATGCCTTTTCTCTCACAATTTGCAAGGTTTACATCAAGAGGGAGAATACCGGCAACTTGAATTCAGTACCTAAAAAAGCAAATTAGAGATATCGATTATGCACATCCCCAATGAAGCTGAATATTTACGGAGATTTTTTATACAATAAATAAGAAATACTAGAGCTGAAAACTACCAAAGGGGGCCACTAGGTGGCCACCCTCCACCAGGGCATGCTAGGCTCCCTAACCACACCCTGGTGGAGGGTGCCCATCCTGGCCCACCTCTAGAGCCCATCCTCTGGTATAACTTCCCAACAAACCTTTAAAAAATAGGAGGCGGACTTTTGGGACAAAGCGCCCCCGCCTCGAGGCAAAACTTGGGCAGGACCACTTTTCCCCTCCGGCGGAGCGATTCCGCCGGGGGAACTTCCCATCCGGAAGGGTAAATCGAAGCCACTGTCAGCACCAACAACCCTCTCATCTTGGGGAGGCCATTCCTCATCAACATCTTCAACAACACCATCTCCTCTCAAACCCTAGTTCGTCTCTTGTGTTCAATATTTGTACCAGAACCTCAGATTGGTACATGTGGGTGACTAGTAGTGTTGATTACCTTGTGTAGTTGATTGCTATATGGTTTATTTGGTGCAAGATTATATGTTCAGATCCATTATGTTATTCAATACACCTCTGATATTGAGCTTGCATATTATTTGTGAGTATTTACCTTTGTTATTGAGGTCACGGGAGAAATCATGTTGCAAGTAATCATGTGAATTTGATATGTGTTAGATATTTTGATGGTATGTATGTTGTGATTCCCGTGGTAGTGTCATGTGAACGTCGACTACATGACACTTCAACATCCTTGGACCTAAGGGAATGCATTGTGGATTATTTATTAGATGATGGGTTGCTAGAGTGACAGAAGCTTAAACCCTAGTTTATGCGCTACTTCATAAGGGGTTGATTTGGGTCCACATGTTTAATGCTATGGTTAGGCTTTTTCTTAATAGTTTTCTCGGAGTTGCAGATGATTTTGAGGGTGTTAATCATAATTAGGTTGTTAATTAAAGTAAGAACATCACCTTAGCACCGGTCCACCCACATATCAAATTTTCAAAGTCGCGAACACAAATTAAACCAACAGGATGAAAGTGACTAGATGAAATTCCCGTGTACACTCAAGAACACTCTGCTCATCATATGAGATAGTTTTGGTCTGTCCTTTGCCACAAAAGGATTAGGATACCTTGCTGCACATTACCTATTGTTACCGTTACTTGCTCGTGAAAAATTATCTTGCTATCAAACTACTTGCTACTTACAATTTCAGTACTTGCATAAATTACCTTGCTGAAAACCACTTACCATTTCCTTCTGCTCCTTGTTGGGTTCGACACTCTTACTTATCTAAAGGACTATGATTGATCCCCTATACTTGTGGTTCATCAAGACTCTTTTTTGGTGCTGTTGCTGGGGAATGAAACGCTCTTGGTAAGTGGAAATCAGTAAGGAAAAAAATATACTACATGCTGAAATTTACTATCACTTTTTACTATGGAAAGTAGTCCTTTCAGGGGTTTGTTTAGGGTATCTTCACCTCGACCAAAACCACAATTAGTTTGCCCTCAACATAAAACACCTATTGAAAAATATTGGTTATGGAATTCCTTTGGTTATGTTAGAACAACTGCTAGCTAGTCCTTATGTAGGAGATGGAACTGAACATCCTGAAATGCACCTACTACATGCGGAAGAATTTTTTTGACTATTTAAGCTTGCAATTTTATCCGGAGATGAAGTTAAGAAGAATATTTTCCCTTTATCTTTGAAGGGAAAAGCATTGAAATGGTATAGGCTATGGGATGATATTGTATCATGGATCTGGAATCGTTTGAAATTGGAATTCCACCAAAAGTTTTATCCTATACATCTAGTTCATCATGATCGGAATTATATATATAATTTTTGGCCTCGTGAAGGAGAAAGTATCTCTCTATCTTGGGGGATGCTTAAGTTAATGTTATATTCATGCCCCAATCGTGATATCCCGAGAGAAGTTATTATTCAGATTTCTTATGCTCGGCTTTCTCATAATGACTAAACCATGCTCGATACGTCTTGTACTGGTTCTTATGAAGAAGACTACTGAATTCAAGTGTGATATCTTGGAAAGAATTAAACGCAACTGTGAAGATTGGGAACTCGATGAAGGTAATGAATCAGGTATTAAGCTTGAATTTTATTGTGTTAAATATTTTATGAATACAGATGCTTTTCACAAGTTTAGCACTAAATATGGACTTGACTCTAAGATACAAGCCTATTTTTGTAAATCATTTGCTTCTCATGTTGATCTCCCTGAAGAGAATTGGTTCAAATATCATACCCCTATTAAAAAGAAATTAAAGAATCGGTCATAGCTAAATAAGAAAGTATTATTCACAATGTTGATCCATATGTGCCTACTGCTTACATTGAGAAACCACCTTTCTCGGTTAGGATAAAGGAACTTGCTAATGTATCAACTATGGTTCGCAAAGGTAATATTAGAGCACCTAAGCCCTCTGAACAAATTAAGGTAGAACCTAGTATTGTTATGGTTAAAGATATTTCGGTAGAAAATATTGATGGGCATGTCATTTACTTTTGTGATGAAGCTGCTAGAATTACTAAACCCGATGAATAAGACAAACATAGACCCGTAGTTGGCTCGCATATTGTCTCAATCAAAATAGGAGATCATTGTTATCATGGTTTATGTGATTTGAGTGCTAGTGTGAGTGCTATTCCTTTTACCTCATATCAAGAAATTATGAATGACATAACACCTACTGAAATAGAAGATATTAATGTAAGATTGTTAGAGATGTTGAAGTCTTATATGGGAAAATAAAATATCCTACTGATTTTCTAGTTCTTGGTTCCCCACAAGATGACTTTTGTCCCATTATCTTTGGTAGACCTTTCTTGAACAAGGTTAATTCTAACATAGGTTGTGAAAAATAAACTATCAGTGTTGAGTTTGGTAATCTGTCTCATGAGTTTAATTTTTCCAAGTTTAGTAGACAACCTCATGATAGAGAATTGCCTAGTAAGAATGGAATAATTGGTCTTGCCTCTATTGTCATTCCTCCTACTGATCCACTAGAACAAGATTTGCTAGACCATGAAAATGATATGCACTTGCATGAAAGAAATGAAATAGATAAAAAATTCTTCGAACAACCACCTCTACTGAAACACAGTTTGCCTATTGAAAGTATTGGAGGTCATCCTCCACCTAAAGGTGATCCTGTGTTTGAACTAAATTAATTGCTGACACTTTGAAGTATGCTTATCTCAATGAGAAAAGGATATATCCTATTTTTATTAGTGCTAACCTTTTAGAACATGAGAAAGAAAGGTTATTAAAAATTCTAAGGAAACATCGGGCTTCTATTGGATATACTATTGATGATCTTATGGGCATTAGTCCCACTCTATGTTAGTACAAGATTAATATGGAACCTGATGCTAAACCCGCTATTGATCACCAACGACGATTGAATCCCAAGATGAAGGAAGTGGTAAGAATATAAATATTAAAGCTTTTGTACGCAGGTATAATCTATCCTATAGATGATAGTAGATGGGTGAGTCCAGTTTATTGTGTCCCTAAGAAAGGAGGTATTACTATTGTTCCTAATAATAAAAATTAGCTTATTCCACAAAGAATTATTACTGGCTATAGGATGGTAATTGATTTTAGAAAATTAAATAAATCTACTACGAAAGATCATTATCCGTTGCCTTTATTAATCAAATTTTGAAAGATTATCTAAGAAAACACACTTTTGTTTCCTGGATGGATATTCTAGTTTCTCTCGAATACTTGTGTCACAATCTGATCAAGATAAAACTACCTTTACCTGTCCGTTTGCAACTTATGCTTATAGACGTATGCCTTTTGGTTTATGCAATGCACCTACTACCTTTCAAAGATGTATGACTGCTATATTCTCTGATTTTTGTGAAAAGATTGTGGAGGTTTTCATGGATGATTTCTCCGATTAAAGAACTTCCTTTGATAATTGCTTAAGCAACCTTGCTTGTGTTTCGCAGAGATGTGAACAAACTAATCTTTTCTTGAATTGGGAGAAGTGACACCTTATGGTTTGAAGGTATTGTCTTCGGGCATAAGATCTCGAAACGAGGTATTAAGGTGGATCAAGCTAAAGTTGACACAATTGAGAAAATGCCATGTCCTAAAGAAATTAAAGGTATTCGAAGTTTCCTTAGTCGTGCTGGTTTCTATAGGAGGTCTATTAAAGAATTCTCAAAAAATTATAGGCCTCTTACAAATCTCTTACAAAAGGATATGCCCTTTGTTTTTTATGATGATTGCATGGAAGCCTTTGAAACACTTAAGAAAGCCTTAACCACTCCACCTGTTGTTTAACCACCTGATTGGAACTTGGCTTTTGAAATTATGTGTGATGCTAGTGATTATGATGTTGGTGCTATTCTAGGACAAAGGGTTGATAAGAAATTAAATATTATCCATTATACTATTAAAACTCTAGACGGTGTCCAAAGAAATTATGCTACTACTAAAAAAGAATTTTTAGCAGTCGTGTTTGGTTGTGATAAAAACAGATCTTACATTGTTGATTCAAAATTTATTGTTCACACTGATCATGCTGCTATAAATATCTTATGGAAAATAAAGATGCTTAACCTAGATTCATTAGGTGGGTTCTCTTGCTTTAGGAATTTGATTTACATATCGTTGATAGGAAGGGAGCCGAGAACCCCAGAGCTGCTAACTTGTCTATGTTAGGAAGTATTCTTGTTGACCCACTACTTATAGATGATAGTTTCCCCGTTGAACAAATAGCTGCAATAAATGTCTCTCAGAACACTCGATGGTATGCTGATTATGCTATTTACATTGTTGCTAAATATATTCCACCTAGTTTCACATACCAACAAAAGAAAAAAATTCTTCTATGATTTAAGATATTACTTTTGGGACAACCCATATCTTTATAAAGGAGTAGATGGTATTATTAGACTTTCTGTACCTGAGCATGAACATGAACAAATCCTTTGGAAATGTCATGCCGAAGCTTATGGAGGACATCATGCTGGAGATAGAACTTCTCATAAGGTAATCCAATCTGGTTTTTATTGGCCTACTCTCTTCAAGTATGCCCGTAAGTTTGTCTTTTCTTGTGATGAATGTCAAAGAATTGGTAATATCGCTAAGCATTAGGAAATGCCTATGAATTATTCATTTGTTGAACCATTTGATGTTTGGGGTTTTGATTATATGGGACATTTTTCTTCCTCTAATGGGTACACTCATATTTTGGTTGATGTTGATTATGTCACTAAGTGGGTAGAAGCTATTCCAACCAATAGTGTTGATCATCATACTTCTATCAAAAAGCTTAAAGAAGTGATTTTCCCAAGGTATGGAGTCCCTAGGTATCTAATGACTGATGGTGATTCACACTTTATTCATGTTCCTTTCCGTAAAATGATTGCTAACTATGATGTAACCATAGAACTGCATCACCCTATCATCCTCAATCTAGTGGTCAAATTGACTTAGCAGTAAAGAAATAAAGTTGATATTACAAAAAACTGTCAATAGGTCCCGAAAGAATTGGTCTAAGAAATTACATGGAACACTTTGGGCCTATAGAACAGCTTGTAAAAATCCTGTGGGTATGTCTCCGCACAAAATGTTATATGGGAAAGCTTATCGTTTGCCTCTAGAGTTAGAACATAAACCATTTTGGGAAATTAAAAAACTAAATTATGAATTCAAACTTGTCGGTGAAAAGAGGTTATTTTAAATTAGCTCATTAGATTAATGGAGAACCCAAGCTTATGAAAATGGCAAGTTATTCAAAGAAAAAGTTAAACGATGGCATGACAAAAGAATCCAAAAGCGAGAATTCAAAGTTGGAGAATATGTTCTTTTGCACAATTCTCATTTCAGATTTTTTTCAGGAAAACTTCTCTCCAAATGGGAAGGCCCTATGTTATCGAAGAGGTTTATCACTCTGGAGCTATTAAGATTAATAATGCTAAAGGTACCAACTGAAGGTATTCAATGGACAAAGAAATAAACACTATATCTCAGGTACGCCTATTAATGTTGAAAGCAATGTTATCGAAACCATGATACCGGAGGAACAGATAAAAGAAACATTCCAGAACACTCTATAATCATGAAAATTAAAAGGTACGTGATACGGTTAGTAAATGGACTCCAAAAAATCCGCAAAAATATTTTTTCTTAGTTTTGGAATATTTAAGAATATTAGGAAATAAAAAGAAACTGGAAGGCCACCGGGGAGGGCACGGTCCACCAGGGCGCAGTTGCCATCCCACGCACGCCTTGGTGGAGGGTGCCCACCTCGGGAACCTTCCCGGCTCCGTTTTCCTTCCGTCTGCTTGATTTAAAAGAATAAAAATCTCTATATATACCCCGACTGTTTTAGCCACCGCATTGCGAGATTTTCCTCAGTTCTTATTTCGTGTTGTTTTCCAGCAGATATGAAAATATGTCCTCCCAAGATTCTAAGGGATAGAGTTATGTGTCCAATTATGTTGTTGATCCAAAGATCTTTGGGGACAATTACCCCTACTTGTGGACTTCGGAGGAAGAAGAAGACACCGATCTAGAGGAAATAGAAGATGCTTGACAAGACGGTGGCTCAGATGAAGACGAACCTCCACTACCTCAACTTGTAGATATGCACGCGGAGTTCAAGAAGTCAAGCCTACCTACTGGTAGGAGTACACCCAATACTCCTTTTATCCCTTCTCGTCTTTCTGCAAGAGAGGAAGGCAGCTCTATGCAAGAGGATATTGACACTTGAGCAAGATGATGATGCTTTAAGGGAAGAAAACTTCATCCTCAAGCGTAAATTGGCGAAGAATAATAACGTCTCATCACCACCACCTTCATCATCACCACCACCAAAGGAGACTTGAGTACGTGGGTATGAGCACTCCCCTTGTCTTGACCTAAGCTTGGGGGAGGTGCCCCGGTATCATATCACCATCACTTTTTAACTTTGCTTTTTTTCGCTCCTTAGTGTTTTCATGATTTAGTTGCATAAAACTTTAGTATGATTTATTTTCGAGTGCTAGTTTCGTGATCTATCTATCTATGTAATGAGGTGAGAGTTATATAATAAAGTTTAGTTTGAGATTTTGCCCCTTTTACTTTCTTTTTGCAATCATAATAAAAGAGAATAAATAAGAAAATATCATATGCTAATCTTATGGTGAGTAATGACATCACAATAAAGAATGTATAAGTGGTAAAAATTATTGGAGATTAGCAAACATAGCATTAGTCAATGATGCAATTCATGAAAGAATAAAATAGGGAAGACAAGATTCACATGCAAATATACTATCATGTACATCTTTTATGATTGTGAGCCCCCATTAAATATTATATGCCAAAATTGTTGACGTTGGACAAGGAAGACAACATAATAATTTATGCTTGTTCATATTCAACATGTGGTGCTTGCCCAATATCTTTGCGAGTCAAAAATTTCGAACTAAGTAGAGATACTACCTGTGCATCCAAAAACCTAAAACCCAAACTCATGTTTGAGAGTCCACCATACCTACCTATGGATTTAATAAGATCCTTCAAGTAAGTTGTCATCAGTGCATCAAGGCAATAAAAATTGCTTCTAAATGTGTTGGATCAATTAGTGTAAGAGAAAATTGAGCGTCGCACGAACTTGTGATGGAAAAGTAATAAAATCGATGATTGCATAATAAAGGTTGCTATTACAAGAGGCATTGCAATGTGACATTCTTTTCCACTAATGGATTTGGCATGCAAACTAAAAAGGGAGCATGATAACCTCTGCTTCCCTCTGTGAACTGCCTATTGTCCGTGTCAAAACCGGTGGATCTCGGGTAGGGGGTCCCGAACTGTGAGACTAGAGTCGAGGGTAACAGGAGACGAAGGGGACAAGGTTTTACCCATGTTCGGGCTCTCCTATGGAGGTAATACCCTTAGTCCTACTTGATTGTATTGATGATATGGGGGCTATAGAGTTGATCTATCTCGAGATCGAATAGCTAACCATAGATGAGTTGTTTTCTGGCTACAATCTAAAACCCTCCGGCTTATATAGATGCCGAGGGTACCTAGGATTTACACATGGTCGGTTACATGCCGAAGAGATAAACATGCCTATCTATGTTTGAAAACTTCGAGGACACACCATAGATCCTCGAAGCTTTCACCCTGGCGACGGGGCCCTTGATCATCCAACGATCACCTTGCATCCCATATAGTCCGTCCCATAAGAAATAGGTCGGCTATCCGAGGACCCCTTAATCCAGGACTCCCTTAGTAGCCCCTCGACTAGCCTTCAATGCCAATGTATGTCTGGCTAATCTTTGTGTGTCATAATATTTAGCTTGCGAGGCGAGTCGCTTACTCCTTCTTATTCGGCAACCGACCAGTAATCGGGGAAATCCCAAGCGTCGCGAGTTCTACGGGTCCATTATAATAACCGCGCACGTTCCTTGATTTTCGCACATCGTGAGGAGACGAGTGGTTCAGCAATATTTTACAACACTGCCCCTCCACAAGGGAGGCACCAACCATTTAAACAACTAGAACCATGGTTTTAGACCACATCCTCCACTTCCCCACCAGATAAAACTCCTAGCGGAAGGTCACCATGAAAATCATGGCGAGCGCGCCCACCTCTTCCACGCGCCCCTACGGCTCCCGCCCGGGTACTAGACCAGTTGCTCTGTGTCGCTCCTGCGCCTGCGCAATCTGGAGACCCAAGGTACCTCCCTTCTTCGGATCAGGCGGTGACACGCGTGGGTTTATCCTCCTACAACCACGAAGTTTTCACGGAGAATTCCTCAATCCTCAAAGGGGGAATGCGTATGTTTCGCGCCCTTTCTCTTGCGGGGCCTCGGGTTTCCCATCCATCCATTCTTGAGGGGATTGCCGGAATTTTATGGGATCCAGCTCCACCACCTCATCCAGGGTCTATCCTGCACATCTCAGGCTTTGTAGCTCTTTGCGAGATGTTCCTCGGCTGCGAGGCGCATTTCAAACTATGTAGGAAGTATTTTTACATTGTCCCTCGAACTCGGGACAAGACAATCTTGGAGGACGGTGCAGCGAAAGTATGTCACAGAGCGAGGATGGGTATCCGGTGGGTACACCAAAGGAATCGGAGGAGTGGACTTCAGAATGGTTTTACATTGAAGATGCCCCCCTGTTCAAGCCAGCTCGAAGGGGTCTGCCCGAGTACTCTGACGCCTCCTTGAAGAAAAGGTACAACTGGTGGCCGAAGGGTTCTTCCCAAGAGGACAACATAGAAGTGCAACGCCTAGCAGCCTAGGTGCGGATACTTACCCACCACAACCTGACCATGATCGATGTCATGGCCGCTACCATGACCCAGTGCGTGCAGCCTCTCCATTAGAGGATACATCCCTTGTGGAATTACAATGGGACAAGCGACACCACTCGCTCCCGAAGACAAGGTCCTGCCGATCAGATGGCGTTGGCTTCCGCACTCGCCAACCTATATGAAGGAGAGCAAGAAGATTTTATTCTGTGGTAGACCATGGAAGGATATTCGAGCCACAATCCCATAGAATGGGTAAGACTTTCTCCTCTATTAACATAGTTCGGGGTTTTCATTTCATCCCTTAGTTGACCAAAGCCGTTAACCTCACGTGAACAGGAATGGAGAAGCTTCATCAAGACAGTTAACTATTCGGCCTTTAAAATGTCAAGTGGACGTTCCGGCACGAATCTCGGCTCCTCACCCCGAAGACTATTTCCATAATGATGATCCGGGTTTTCATGAGGACCCAGATCTTTTAATTGAATTTGAAGACAGAGTCTTCTATCAGTAGAGCCTCGACCGATCCCAAGTGGCTATGATTGCCGATTACCCTGGGTCATTCACCGTTTCTGCAACAAACAAGAAGAAGAAGAGCTCGTCCTGCAAAAGGCAAGCATCCAACAACTCCTTGAACGCGCCGGCTCCTGCTCCCAAGCGTCGTCGATCTGCATGCCATACGCCGGCAACCCAAACAATGCCTGGATCGGAAACCAATAGGGACCCAACAAATGAGCCGGCTACGAGGACGAGTTCGCCTACTCTCTCAACCCAAAGGTATTTTCTTTGGCTGTCTGCTTATTATCACAACCAATAGAGCCTTACAGCAGTTATTATATTGAAATACCCGAGCGAAATGCCCAAGCCTCTCCCGCCAAAGTGGTTGCCAAGGTGGCCGGCAGTGCTCAAAATTTTGGAGCCACGTCTCATGCCGAACCTGCTACGGAGTCCCCTATGGCCAATCCGGCTCCTGCCGATTCCGATGACGCTGTGTCTGTAAGAAAATCGGAAGTAGGAAGCGCCATGAATCATCAGCGACAACGGGAGGCCCTGCGCTACCTAGTATTCTATGAACAAGAGTTCGGCGCCCTATGCACGGCCGACGGACACATTGGTGCTGCCCGAGCTAGGTTTGGAGAGGCCATAAATTTCATATCGACCAGCATCCTAGTAGTAATCGGCGTTAAAGAGTCCGGACACTCATGTAAACCTAGTAGCCCCCAAGCCTTAAATTGATTCGGAACGACCGAATTAAGGGTCCTTGTGCTGTTTTACTGCTAATGCAGGCTTCAAAGCAACACAAGGAGCAACTGGCCAAGGAGCTGGAGAACAGTCGATCACAGGTTCAATCTGTGAAGGCCGAGCTAGAGCAAGTGAAGAGCTTCACTCGGGGGGCCCATGGTGAGTACATCAGTGTTGCTAATCTTTGTATATTTCCATGCGGACGCAAGGATTCTTTTTAACAGCTGAATCAATAGGGCATATGCAAAATGAGTTGGATGAAGCCTGAGAATCTGAGTGATACGCCAAGTCCCAGCATGAGGCTGGTTGTCGTGTTTTGAACCGCCTCCAGGTGGAGAATAAACAACATGCCAAAGAAATTGAGAGCTTAAAAACTCAATTGGCCCGATCCCAAGAAGAAAACCAGAAACTACAGAGGGGTGTGTTTGGTAAGTGTGATTCTAAGATCAGTAAGTACCTCTTATAGAGGAAGTAAAATAAGTATGCCTTTGCCTCATGTATAGGTCTCTTGTATGGGCGTCCTGAAGAAGAGATTGGATCCTACCAGGGGAACCTGCTGAAGGAGCTTTTCGCTCTTCATGATCAGGCGCGGAAAGTGATGAAAAGCATGGTAAAGGCACTATGGCCTGCCGAACAACCTCCGGAGGGAATATCCAGACTAATCGATTGTTTCAAGGGAGCCCGAAGTAGATTCGAGCTGTGGAAGACATCGGATTGCCGGGAGGGAGCACGGGAAGAATGGGCGATGATCAAGACCCGCTACACCAGACTTAATCCCAAGCATATGGCTCAGGTTGGTCCAATGGGTTCAGATGGAGAAGAAGTGCCGCTCCAGCTGGTGTATGAACAGGTGATGCCTACCGCCCGTATTTCAGAAGAAGACTACTCCCTAGATACTATAATCGATGATCTCGATCAGCAGTCGAATATGTAATTCTATATACTTATGTATGAACAATCGAGTTGTTACTCCATCTGTGTTGTAAACTTTGTCTTAACCGGCCATCGGCTTCTACCTCCCATGTGAAGAGCTCGAGAGTGTTCCTCATAATTTGTCACCCTAAAAGAGCGAATTGTGTTCGGGGAACCGGGCAATACGGCCATGTTGTGCGAATAGAGAGAAAGCACACGGGGAGATATGTTATATTACTACTTAGCATAAGAAACTTCTTCCAAGGAAAATAGTACCTCTATCGATACCTTTCTTTGGTATTCTACGAAGGTCGTAAGTAGAAGTCTGCATACTGCTAGTATGCGACTAAGGGCTTTTAAGAAGAAAGAAGCCCAAGCAATGGTGATAACTTGCATAGCCATATTAATTGCTTCCGTCACGGCCAGCCAATTGTCTACGTAAGATCGCTAGCTTTCTGCTTCACCCGTCTAAGGTACGTATCCGGATGACCCGGTCGTAACAATCGTAGAGGTGCTCCCTTTACCCTCTAGCCGAACAGTCGGGAACATAGAGGGTAAACACAAGAGCGAGGCAACCAAGCTTGGCAAAGTCTTATTTCAAATTGATGCGTATGATGGCTTGAACATGACAAAGCAACTGTGCATACAAAATAAGTGTGGGTAAATGCTTATAATATAAAAGCGCTGGCTTCGAGAAGAAGACACCAGGTACAGTGTTCGGACTCAACACTTCAGGGTGTAAGTCGATAACTTTAGTACAAGATCGGCTGAACCAAACATGGGGAGAAAAGGAAAAAAGTTCAATCCTACCAAACAACAAATTGGAATGGAAGGAAAAAAGCAAAAGAAGAAGAAAAAGGGCTAGAGGATGTGACGACACCCGTTTATCCGTAGAAGCGTTGAAGACGAGCTGCGTTCTGTGGATTTGGTTCAAGGCGGTTGTTTGATGGGATCCGAAGACAATAAGCTCCTCCCATGAGTACTTCATCGATTATGAAGGGGCCTTCCCATTTGGGGTTGAGTTTACGCTTCTGCTTCTCCGGGAGCTGTAGGACAAGTTCACCTTCGTTATATTCCTTCGCCCTAACCTCCCTACTCTGGTAATGTCGGGCCTGCTATTGGTAAAAAGTAGAGCGAGCCTGAGCTATGTCGCGCTCTCCTTCTAAGGCGTCCAGTTCATCCTACCAATCTAACTCGGCCTCCTTTTCCTCGTACATGTGCACCCTTGGTGCATCGTGAATAATGTCGTAGGGGAGGGCTGCATCTGCTCCATAGATCATGAAGAACGGTGTATATCCCATTGATCTGTTTAGTGTGGTGCGCTAATACGTCTCCATCGTATCCACTTTTCCAAACTCTTTTGCCCTTGTTTTAGACTCTAATTTGCATGATTTGAATGGAACTAACCTGGACTGACGCTGTTTTTAGCAGAATTGCCTTGGTGTTATTTTTGTGCAGAAATAAAATTTCTCGGATCGTCCTAAAAATTTATAGAGAATATTTTTGGATTAATAAAAAATAGTGCCGCAAGAATTAACCAGAGGGGGACACCTGCAGGCCACAAGCCTGCTAGGCACGGCCACCCCCTGGCCGCGCCTAGCAGGCTTGTGGGGCCTTCGTGGCTCCTCCGACCTCCACTCCAGCTCCATATAACCCTATTCTCAGAGAGAAAAATCAGAGAGAAGAGTTCATCATGTTTCACGATATGGATCCGTCGCCACCTCCTGTTCTTCCTTGGGAGACCAGATCTGGAGTCTGTTTTGGGCTCCGGAGAGGGGAAATCGACGCCATCATTATCACCAACCATGCTCCATCACCAATTCCATGATGCTCTCCACCGTTCATGAGTAATCTGCTTGTAGGCTTGCTAGACGGTGATGGGTTGGATGAGATTTATCATGTAATCGAGTTAGTTTGGTTAGGGTTCGATCCCTAGTATCCATTATGTTTTGAGATTGATGTTGCTATGACTTTGCTATGCTTAATGCTTGTCACTAGGGCCCGAGTGCCATGATTTCGGATTTAAACCTATTATGTTTTCATGAATATATATATGTGTTCTTGATCCTATGTTGCAAGTTGTAGACACCTATTACTAGTTATGATCCGCATCCCCCAGGGTGACAATAACTGGGATTCTTTCCGGTGATTACCGTAGTTTGAGGAGTTCATGTATTCACTAAGTGCTAATGCTTTGGTCCTATTCTCTATTAAAAGAAGGCCTTAATATCCCTTAGTTTCCAATAGGGCCCCGCTACCATAGGAGGGTAGGACAAAAGATGTCATGCAAGTTCTTTTCCGTAAGCATGTATGACTATATGTGGAATACATGCCTACATTACATTGATGAATTCGAACTAGTTCTGTGTCACCCTATGTTATAACTATTGCATGATGAATGACATTGAACATAATTATCCATCACTGATCCATTGCCTATGAGCTTTCCATATCTTGATCTTTGCTAAGTCACTTTCTCCGCTTCTACTGTTACAATCGCTATAAAACTGCTACTGTTACTTTTGCTACCGTTACCGTTACTTACATACTACTTTGCTACTAGATACTTTGCTGCAGATATTATGTCTTTCAGGTGTGGTTGAATTGACAACTTAGCTGTGCATACTCGAGAATATTGTTTGGCTCCCCTTGTGTTGAATCAATAAATTTGGGTTGAATACTCTACCCTCGAAAACTGTTGCAATCCCCTATACTTGTGGGTTATCATGCACAGGCCCCATAAAACGGAGTCGATCTCCTCCACCCAATGACAGTCGTACTAATGAAGATATCGGACCAAGCATGGCTTAATGCCGCTCATAATGAGGTCGTTTGCTCGTTCGACTTGTCCATTGGTCTGTGGATGATATACTGATGTGTAATCGAGCTTTATGACCATTTTTGCGCACCAGTCTTTGACCTCTAGGGCCGTGAAGTTTGATCCATTGTCCATTATTATACTATGCGGGACACCATAATGGTGTACCGCACCGGAGATAAAGTCGATCATTGGTCCGGACTTGGCAGATTTGACAGGTTTGCCTCTATCTACTTGGTGAACTTGTCAACCATAACCAATAGGTATTTATTCTTCTTGGTCCCCTGATACATATCCAACGTAGCTACAATTTATGAAGTATTCATGCCATGTTTACAGTAATTCTATATGATTTTGATATGATTTTATTGGAACTAACTCGGACTGATGTTGTTTTTAGCAGAACTACCATGGTGTCATTTTTTGTGCAGAAATAAAAGTTCTCGAAATGGGCTTAAATTTAGTATGATTTTTTCTGGACCAAAATAGACCCTCGAAGCATTGGAGTTGGGCCAGAAGAGCCATGTAGCGACCCGACTCAAAACAAGTCAAGTCTCTGTGTGTTAGTGCCATCCCTGGATCAGTATGCTGGCAGACACAGTACATCAATGTATATATCAAAGTGCAATCACCTGTAAAATAACGTAAAAACTGATATATACCTCTTAAATCACAGTGGAAACAGTCAACAGGAGTGGAGTCCCAATAAACACCAACGACGGGTTGAGTGTAGACCGTAACCCTGAATCGTACTCTTACTCGTCGTAGAAAAGTATCTGCAACATAAGACGTTGCAGCCGTGTAGGTTAGTACATTGAATGTACCAGCAAGATCACCATAGAAAGAATGATAAAGGCTATTCTATATGCAAAAAAGGCTTTGTGGCTCTATGTCTGAGTTTTTGCAGAAAAGTTGGTTTTATTTTCCCTACAACAAAGGATTCAAGCGAAAAAATCACTACAAAAGTTTGTTGTTAATGAGATGGTTCCACCAACCAATTCTCATGTCCCAAAAATTATTAATAGAGCCACTCATCATAAAATTTATTAATTGTGTTGAGAATGGCTAATAGTATCATCTCTGGTGCTCATGTTGTCTGTAACTGGAGATACGGCTAATCGATTAGTTTGACACTCTGCAGAGGTTTGTACACTTTACCCGCGAGAATCGATCCCTCCTGTTATGTCCTTGCACTGCCTGGTGTTTGAGAATGGGACGATCGAAGCATGGCCTTCCATAGTGATCCTCCAATAGAAAGTCAGTGCCCAACCAAATCCTATCATTCTTCTACATCTCGTAGCAACTGACCTACCGGAGTCACCACTAGGGTCAACCAAGACAGAGCCCATATTGACTTGCGGTTGCACACGTAAGCTTTCTGGCCTTGAAGTATCCATCCATCTCTTTGAGCCTAGGTGGCATTCCATTGGGATGATCACAGGTAGATACCAGGATTCCTGGGCATAACCATGATAGATATCTGGCTGCCAAAATGCATGTCCAATCCACCCAGAAGTATATTGAGTCCTTTAAGTCTTGAAGTCTTGATCATCATGCAGGTCTTGAAATAATTAATTAACCTCACAACACTCTGGAATCTCACAACCAACACTGTCTACTAAAGCATAGCAATTCTAAGTGACTTCCCTTCCCAGGCAAGTGGTAACAGGATGTTGGGTTTCTCCTACCTCATGATACTACTACAAGTTCAAGCTGAATATCCTACTGGATGTATGATGGAAAGATTGATTCTAATGCAAATAAAACATAGGTAACATAAGATGATCAAAGTGAACTTGCATGTACTATTGATGAAGATAAATATCGCGCTCAGAAAATACTTGATAGAACTATTCGTCACTCTCCGATGAAATCTATATAATCAAACATTACACTCACATAAGCATTCACTCTAGCAAACAATACTATCAAACAATAAGAAACACAAAACTAAAAGCAACAAGGTTGTGATGAAGGAAATACTTAAGACAAAAGTTAGAATGACAAAACTAAAGTAACAGAAAACAAATAAATAACAGAAAGTATATTTTATAAAACAATTTTATTTAAAAGTATTTTCAACTAGCAAATCAAACTAGCAATGGAACTCAATTCCAAGGTATAATTGAACTAGCTTTGATTTCATGCTATCAACTAATAATAAAAGACATAAAAATAAACTTGGTTGAAATACTACTTCTAACTAACAGAAAACAAAGTAAAACTTGTCAAATAATATAAAATAAAATAAAATAAAACAATTTAAAACAAAAGAAATAGGAATAAACCTAAAAAGAACCAAAACAGAATCTGTTTTGTTAAAAATAATAATTTAAATTATTCTAAAAATTCTCAATTTGTACCTACTGTTAAATAAAGTCACTAGTGACAAGTAACAAAAATAATCAACTCAAAATCTGTATTTACACTCAAGATATTCAGAAAATAAGATTTGAATCAAATCTGTTTGAATTCAAATTTAAATTATGAAATATGGTCAAACTTGGTATCTACAGAAACTGGAATAAAATTGTGACACCATGAAAAAAGAATCATTGAAAAAATCTAAAAAGCCTAGGAGATATTCAAGTTTTAAAACTGAAACTATTCTGTTTTCAGAAAACAAAAAACAGAAAATTAAATAACCTAACTAGCGAATAGGGCTACGTGGTGCGTCCTGATAGGCTGAGGTGTGTGCGCGCTGTAGCTATACGAGCGAACATTCACATGATAAAGAAAAACAATTTGGTTAGAATAATTAAAAGAAAAACTGGTCGATTCACTTAATATAAACCGAAGGGGTACGAAACTTCTAATATGGGCTGTTGGAGAAGATCGGGATGGTGGAGGGATCTTACAGAACTCCGGCGATGGCGACGGCAACGCAGAGGTGGTGAGGAGCTGCGGGACGGTGCTCTGGGGGGTCTCCAGCGATGGAGAAGAGCTCAGGCGACTGCGGCGGCTCTCCTTCATCGATGGAAGGCGTCAGCGGCGCTTGGAGTCGACGGTGATGAGTGTGCCGACGTCAGAGGGCTTCGGGTGGAGGGGGTACTCCAGCGAGGTGGTGGCTATGGCATTCTAGGAGGCCCCCAGCGAGGCTGTGAGCACCAGGCGAAAGCAGAGAATCTCTAGCATCGATCTATGGTGGCAGAGGGGCTCGGGGTTGGGCGAGGTGAGCGGCACGAGCTTGAGGAGCTTTGGTGGTTGCAAGCTCGGGCGATGTTGCAACAAGACATAGGCCGTGAGGTCAGGGCACGAAGAGGTGGGATTTGGGGCAAAGGAGATCGACGCGGGGATCGGCCATCTCCGGCGAATGAAAGTGCGACGAGGGGAAAGGAAGGCAATGACTGAGGGGATTCGCGGTCGGGTGGTGGGCTCCATGGGTCAGTGGGAAAGACAGAGCGAGGATTGGGGTAGTGGCTGATCCGAATAGATTCAGATCTGATCCGGAGAGGATCTGGTCCGGAATATTCCTTCTAGGCCTACTCAGGATTTCCTAATAAAACAAACATTTCCTTTTAATTAAAACATAGAACAGAAAAGGTGATTTGGAAAATCCAATGAAACTCAAACAAGGTAGTATTATATACCAAAATGATCATAAAATTAATTGCAACAAGATGAACATTTTCCGACGGCCAAAATAAAAATTTGAAAATATATATGTTTCAGAAAATGCCTAAATTGGTTTTATTTCTTTTGCAAATATGTTTCAAATAACCCATTGGCTTTTATGGTTCAAATATTTCACAAAATTACCCATGGTTTGGAGTGTCATGTTCCTCCTCTAAAAATCTTTGAATTTAGGTAAAGAAATATGAATTCATTCAAATTTTGAAATATAACCAAATATGAAATGGATTCCGATAGAATATTTCAGAAGTTTTCTAATCCACTTTTCAAACCCTTTTATTTTAAGAAGTCATGTTATCTTCTCTCACTGATTTGAATTTGATGAATTTGGATTCAAAGGCAAAAGGGGAAGTCATGCCATTCCCTCTCATTCAAAAGTTTTTAAAAGTTTCAATTTTCACTCAAATTCAATCGCTCAATCAGACAAACAATCATTGATCTATTTATTATAACATTCAAATATTTGGGATGTTACAAGCCACGAGGAGGTCACAAGCCTGCCAAACGCGACTACCCCCCTCGCTGCGCCTAGTAGGCTTGTCACCGCCTCGTGGCACCCCTTGACGTGATTCCAACGCCAAAAATTCCTATAAATATAGAAACCTCCGAAAATAAACCTAGATCGGGAGTTCTGCCACCACAAGCCTCCAGAACCATGAAAAACCAATCGAGATCCCATTCTGGCACCCTGTTGGAGGGGGAAACCATCATCGGAGGCCATCTTCATCAACCCGGCAGTCTCCATGACGAGGAGGGAGTAGTTCACCCTCAGGGCTGGAGGTATGTACCAGTAACTTTGTGGTTGATCTCTCTCTCTCCCTCGTGTTCTTGAGATGGCACGATCTCGATGTATCGCAAGCTTTATTGATATAGATGAATCATATGGAGTTTACCCCTCTCTATGTTGTTGTGATTAATTGAGTTTTCCCTTTGGAATTTTCTTATCAGATTGAGCCTTTAAGGATTTGAGAACACTTGATGTATGTCTTGCGATGGGATATCCGTGGTGACAATGGGATGTTCTATTGATCCAATTGGTGTATGTTTTGGTGATCAACTTGCGGGTTCCGTGACCTTGGGAATCTATGCATAGGGGTTGGCACATTTTTTCGTCTTGAATCTCCTGTAGAAACTTTGGGGCACTCTTTGAAGTTCTTTGTGTTGGATTTAATATTATGAATCTTCAATTATGTAATGCATATCGTATAATCAAGCCCATGGGTACTTGTGGTGACATTGGAGTATCTAGGTGACATAAGAGTTTTGGTTGATGTGTATCTTAAGGTGTTACTTTAGTACGAAATCTAGGGCTGTTCATGATACTTATAGGGATAGATCATAAGATTGATCGAAAAAAGATAACTTTGAGGTGGTTTCGTACCTACAATAGTTTCTTCGTTCGTTCTCTGATTTTTGAGACTTTGGAGTGAACTCTTTTTTGCACGAGATGTATTTACATATGATTCAACTATGTCAGTATTGTTGAGAGAACTTGCACTAGTGAAAGTATTGACCCTAGGCCTGGTTTTCAAGCACTGCAATACCGTTTTTCTCACTTTTGTCATTACTTACCTTGCTATTTTTATATTTTCAGATTTCAAAAACCTATATCTACCATCCATATTACACTTGTATCACCATCTCTTCGCCGAACTAGTGCACCTATACAATTTACCATTGTATTGGGGATACAAGAGACTCTTTGTTATTTGGTTGTAGGGTTGTTCGAGAGAGACCATCTTCATCATATGCCTCCCACGGATTGATAAACCTTAGGTCATCCACTTGAGGGAAAATTTCCATTGTCCTACAAAACTCTACGCTTGGAGACCCAACACGAGTCTATAAGAAGAAGGTTGTGTAGTAGACATCAAGCTCTTTTCTGGTGCAGTTGCCGAGGAGGTGAGTGCTTGAAGGTATATATTTAGATCCTGCAATATAATCTTTTAGTTTCTTGTTTTTCACTAGTTTGGTTTTATAAAAGAAAACTACAAAAACATGGAATTAAGGTTGCATCATTTGGTTCATCTTTTTAATGTCTTTCGTGAAAATGATGGAAAGGAAAATTGTGCTCAAGTGTTTGAAGAATAAGTTATTAAAATGTTTGGTACTAAATCTTTGAGTGATGAGCATGATTTCAATGTTGTTAGTATGAATTCTCATAATTTTTTGAGTTACAGAAGTACACTGTTTTCCTAAATTGCTACAGACTGTTCTGTTTGGACAGATTGTTGTCATAGTTTTGTTATCTAATTATCCTATAGTTTCCATATCGCTAGATATAAATTCTGGAAATGATAGTATACGATACCTAATGTTTGAAAATTATTGTAAAACTTGTCTTGTCAGTACATAAAGAGTTGATTTATTATTATGTGTACTAACCTATCTCACGAGTTCTTTTTGAGTTTGGTGTGGATGAAGTTTTTGAGAATAGGTGAAACCAGGATATGAGAGGATTGAAAGATATATAAAAGCTCAATCTTGGGGATGCCCAAGGCACACCAAGTAAATATTTCAAGAACTCTCAAGAATCTAAACTTGGGGACGCTACGCGTCCCACCTCTCTTCATCAACAATTATCGGTTAGCCTATGTTGAGCCTAAATTTTACTTGTCCACATGATATGTGCTATTCTTGGAGTAATATTTTTATTTTGCTTCCTGTTTAAATAAAATACTCAGATCTGTATTTTTTTATTGAGAGAAACAGAGAGAAAGTCCTGACATAGCTACTTAATTGTTTGACTACTCATTGATCTTCACTTGTATGTTTTGGAGTATTTTTGTCATTCACTCTCGTGCTTCACTTATATCCTATGTGTAAATGGTTGAATGAATATAATATCATAAATCTTAAATTTTATATGTTTTATATGCTTATCCCATGGGGATTAATTACCTCACATATAAAAAGTATAGGTGGTAAATTTTATTGAAAGTTAGCAAACACCACATTGGTCAATTGAACCATTCATGAAAGAATATTGAAGGAAGAGAGATTTCACATATAAATATACTATCTTGGACATCTTCTATGATTGTGAATACCCATTAATTATTTTCAATCTTGAGCAAATTAGTT